>LS997565.1:18918239-19518239 GCA_000469685.2 Haemonchus contortus | reverse complement strand
GAGACTCAAAGAGTAGGAAGGTCCTCTTTTTCGAGCATCTTCCACGGAATGTTTCATCGTCTGAACTATAACTGACACTCTCTTTGTTTTCATCCATTCTTCGTTGCAGAACTCATCCGGACTGTGGATTCACAAAGAGTTTTGTATAATCCGACTTTTGAAAATGGAAATAAGTGCCTGCTTTCTCACACACTCGGACGAAGTGCGATAAGATCAGCCGTTGCTTTAGTTTTGACCTCTTTTTGAGCGGAGAACAGCCTCCATCGCAATTTTTCCGAGACCGTCTGCAGACTTGGAAAAACACTATATTGCTTTTATCTCATGCAGTTCTTTTGATTTTTTCAAAACGATTCAAGTGCTAACCCTCACGGCTGTCGCCACCCTTACGTTTAACTGTTCCATGCCATGAGTGGACCAGCTGGAAGAAGAAATTTCGCGTTCGTTTTCAGCTGGATCCGTACTTGACTCAGTCCCTCAGCATTCCAGAGGCGGAGTAGTCGGATCTGTACTCGTCGAAAACGAGGGCTCCAATATGGGTCAACAGTTCAGACATTTGATGACCTGAGCAGGGCGTAAGAAGAGCTAAATCAGCTCCCTTACCCAAAACTGGTCGGTTTACAACGGACTCGTTAAGGCTGTACCATTCACATTGGTGGACACTACCGGATGGTATAGTGTGGCACAGTAATCAATCACATCAGAATCGAGCTACTCTAGACTGCAACTGGACAAACAAGTCGAGAAAAAAGATCCCCGTAAGCAAATCCGCTCGATGAGAATTCAGAGTAATTGGGTGCAGCTAGACTCCGGGGTCGTCTTCAGGCAATGGGCTTATCACCCATTTTTGAAAATCGCAGAGAGAAATCGCTGGAACATGTTGAAATTTTCAGCTGCTTGCCGTGACCCATGCAGACAGTGGAACGGTACGGTTTTGGTATTTTCTACCTAGTCAGCTCTACACAATAGCACTCAATTGATAGTACGTCAACGTACTCATTCCATGACGATTCTGTCGTCATATCACCGAATACTCCCATTTTTAATGCTTTTTTGAAGCCTTTTTTCTCGAAATCTGCCGATTTTCGTGCTTTCCTTCATCATCTTTTAGTTTTTTGGTGTCCTTATATAGTACATCTGCGAAAGCTTCCTTATCAATCCCGAAGAAAATTTGAAATGATGCGAAACTCTTGGCAGGTGTCTTACAAACAATTACATATTATTATTGCAGTGCTGTCGTTTCGTATTCTGGGAAGCAGTTATTCGTCTGATCTTCGACTTCTTCGTGAATAACGTTCTTTCCCACATGTCTGTGCTGTTCGTGTTTTTTAGATGGATACGGGTATGTTACCTCTCGGATGGCTTACCGAAGATACAAACCACAATGACCCTACCGCCCAAGCAACACTGATGATCCTGCGACGATGCAAGACCCTCGAGTGCATATTGCGGTAAGTGCTCTGCGTTTCGGACTTTTTTCATTCCTGTTTTTTGGTAATTTTTTTTTTGCTACCATTCATTGCGAACACGTCCTCTCTAAAAGGTTTCCTTCCAAATGGAAAGCGGCGATCTCGTCTTTCTGTTGGTTACTACTAGAATTACTCTTGACCTTCTACTGGGCTTCAGCCCCCTATATTAGTTTTTCTCATGTCTCACAAGAAAACTCAGTATGTCAGTGTCAAACTGTATCAGTATGTCTCAATATGAACCTCAGTACGGCAATCTGCCAAAGGAGTGGACTTTGCGTGAGGCTTCATCCACTAATTTTTTCACACCGTTTCAATAAAAAACTGCAGCAATAAAGGGCCATATGACCGAAATCCATTTAAACGTCCTACTAACGTTCCGTTTGCATTGAATTACAACTTTCTGTGCTTTTTTTCTATTTTTTACTTACTACCAAATACACTTCCCATGCCCTTTCGTAGCCCTTTCTATTCTGATCACACTACACTGCTTTACATTTACACACTATTTAGTCGGAGGTTTTGTTGACAATGAAGTTTCTTCTATTCGTATTCAAAAGAAATTGCATTAATTCAATAAAAAATGGAATGAAAGCAATTGAATGTCAATTTCATCCTAGCGGTTCAACACTCCTACAAACATCGACCAATTTCCCAATCTGCGCTGTCGGATAACATTCCAAGACATCTTTGGAACATTTCAAAACACATGTAGTTCCTTTTGCGTACTCCCATAACATTGGCTCCCGACTGGGATGCATGCCTTCCTATGAACTACGTGAATACTTTCACCTGTACCACCTTCCTCGAACGAGTGCCAGTATCGTCTCCATTTGTTCCTATCTTGGTGGTGCAAACATTCCAGTGTACGTGACTGTAACTTTCACTTATTGAGCCTTATTTTGAACAATTTCTTTACTCAACTGACATTTTGGCGTTTTGACCTTTTTTAAGGGTTGAAATGTTAGTTGAATAAAGCTTAACTTCATTCGACTAACGTCTCATAATTTTTCACTTCTTGTTTGTGCCGCTCAAGAAGTGAAAGTTTGAAGAAAAATGTCAGGACACACTGAGATTGAACTCTGGCAGTGTGTGGTTCCTACATCAAATTTTTCAGTTGGTAAGAGCAAACTCACAGCACCCTTCGGAAATTTTCAAATACTGAGATAAAGTGGCTTCTCTCAAGTCACTGAATGTCACTTCACTCCGTATCACTTGTACCAGTTATCATCTATAGTAATGACCGTTACTTCGGCCACCTCATACATCATCTATTAAGTTGGAGAGATCGTAGAGCTTCTATAACTATTTTTATTAAAAGAAAGTCACTACTGTTATCAAACAGGGATTTATTATGTAGTTTCCGTCGCTGTTAACGACCATTTCCCACATTTCGACCAATTTTTCGCTGCCGTTCCGCAACAAATCGCCCGATCCTGTATCGAAGAAGTTGTTGAGTCAGTTTTCAAGTGCATCAAAGGTCTCCTGACAGTCACACAGCCTCCTTCACACTGTGTAGCTGGCCTATGAGCTCTTTTGTACCTGTGGCACCCTTTCCAGCATGTCCCGCTTAAGCATACCCTTTGCTACTATCTTCGTCGGATTTAGGAGATCTTCTGTTGCGGAGCAAATCGTCGACGTCGAAATTGCTATTTTAGAATTTAGCCATCCATTTCCGCGCCTTAGACCTTTTTATGACACCTTCGCCGTATATGCCGCAAATGTCCCAAGCTTTAGTAACTCTTTCCTAGGCTAGAAGCGAAGAAGAGCAGGAGCGAGGCCTCCGCAGCAACATCTTCCTTAGTTCTTAGTGGGTGATCGTGTTCATCAGAATCCTCCAACTATCTTTATGACATCTCTCATTGCCTCCATCACTCTCACTTGATCAACGACGAGAATTCGATTTCCGGGAAAGCTCCCAGTACAATGTGCCTATACCGTAATCTCGCTTCCATCGAAAAAACAGCGTCTTTTAAAAGAACTTTTCTGTCTTGAATCATGGAGAGACGTCGTCACATACTAGTTTATAGATTTTAGACACACTTCTATGAGTGGTACTAACTAAACATTCGAACTAAAACTATCAGAGAGGGATTATTGTTGGGGTATGAAGGCTGGGGAAATAACCATCAAATTTTGTTGAAGTGACGTGAACTGACAAAGGCCTCAGTAACTTTTCGATATTGGCAAGTCCACCGATCGGGTTAGTCATGTACGGTGTAGGAAAGCGTGCACAATCTTCTACCACAATCAGCTTGAAGCGTAGAGATTGAAATTCACAAAGAAAAAGCTGACGAAGGGGTGAGCCATGATCGACTACATTCACTCAGATTCTATGAACAGATGATAGTAGAATTCTATACAGGTATCCATCCTTCTGTACTGACTGATGTCGATATTGTCTTCTTCCATAGAAGAATAATCTACGCCATGTAACTTCATTTCTTACCTACTTTGATTTAGGAATTTTCAACGCTACTAGTTTTGCCCCGCCGCTCTTGCTAACTGTTGCTACTTCGCCCAATTACAAGACGGGAAGATCTCACACTAGGAGCTATGAGATGGGCAAAATTTTGACCTCGGACGGAGTGGAATCTCCACTTAAGCTTTCCTGGCCCTGTGTTCTTCATCTTTTCACTACCATCACCTTTCACTACCGAAACCCCTGTTGCTCTCGCCTTCTTAATGGCTTTTTGGCCATAGCATACTCACTAGTGCTGACCGGCTCATCTTGTTAACATGCAAGTGCTGATAAGCTATGGTCCAAGAGTCATTGCAAGGACAATCTGGGCCCGGTAGAGTAGGAGATCAAGAGCGTTAGCGTAAAGCGAAAGTGCTGGTTTGAGTCCCGTCTGAGGCTTAACTTTTGCTCACAGTTCACCACCCTTGTGAGACTTTAGCATCGCGTACTGCGACGATATATGTAACAGCAGTTAACAAGAGCATCAAGTCAAAACAAGTCATAACATGGTAGCTTACAGGGCTCAGTGCCAATGTTAGTTGATCGTTTCGACACACTGTACGTGTGTGAGTGCTGATAAGCTATGGCATATAAGCTATTAAGAAGGCTGGATAAGCGGGGTCTCTGTAGTGTAAGGGATAGGGCACGGAGCCCCAAAAACACGAGTGCGGGTTCGAGCCCTGTCCGAGACGAAAGTTTTGTCCATAAATCGTCAACCTTGTGAGACTTTCGCATCGCGTGCTGCGGCGAAATAACAGCAGTTAACCAAATATCGAGTCAAAACAAGTTATATCAAGTAAAGCTTTCAGCTTAACGGTTCGTTCATCATCTCGCCTATCACCTTCACCCCAGTTAAAACTTTACCATGACCGATTTCAAAGTCCCGTGAGTGTGTTATACATAAACCTGAAGACACACTCAAGTGCCTCCAAACCCTCGTCACACATACGACGCAACGAATAGATTCCATGGATGAGCTTGAGTGAGAGGGCGTTGGATGTTACTGTATCCCACATTCACGGGACTTTCGAATTTGACTTGCCAGTCCACCTCGCTCTTTACAATCTTTGATTTCGAGCATGAACGTATATAGTTCATGAGCAGCTCTGATGAAAAAGTGTATATATATCGCATATGTAGTGATTCCCCGCACAAAGACCAGCGGACAATCTATCCGTGGTGACTGCTATTTTTGGTTCTTCCCTTATATTTTTTTAGCTGTTAGAATCATTTCCATTCTTCATGCTTGTTGTCTCTTTTTGAAGATTAATGCGTTTGTGGTTTGTTATAGCATCAGTACGAGTCATCTTCTTCTCTGTTGCAAACCATACTTGATTCCTATCAACTCTGCAGGAAAACTCTTGAACTACTCAGTTTCGCTGAATTTATTGACGTTACCGTTCACAAAGTGACGTTAAGCGGCCCCTGATCGGAAGAGTTGGTAACACTCATTTTCAGAGTCGATATGCTTGCTCTTGTTAGCAATCTATAGCTTCTACTCCAACCCATTCCAGTGGCATTGTCTTCCTGTCTATCCTATCATATAAGGCAGAATGAAAAGTGGCTCTCCGGTCTCTTCCATGCAATGTAATGCCATCATGTTGAGGAGAGTACTGTACAACACTCGTTCTTGTCAGAATAGAATCGGAACATCTGAATAGCTCTCCAGCTATCGGCTCTTTACCTGCTTTCCACTTGTAAAGCCCGGTAACAGCATCACGAGAAACCAGTAAGACTGTGCTTTAGTAGGAAGGAAGATGTAGGCAAAGTCGGAAACTGTCATTCTACCTATGCTGCTATCTGTGGTTTGTAAATCCTTCATGATTTTCAGAAGACTAGATAGAGGATAGCCATATATGCAAACAAGATCTCGGACATTGTCGTCCATATCTATATCCGCGTTGTCATAAGATACTTTGAAGAACGGACTCAATACGACCGATCGTAATAAACCAATCGTGATAAAACTTTGGACGAAAGCGGTTATCAAGGTCCCAGGCTGAAAGGGCGATTCTACTCAATACGTAAAGTATTTACGTCGAATTTTGGCGACCGAGATCTCACCATTCTAGCAGTGTTAGCGAGAACGGAAGGTTCAGCAGAGCCATATGATTTTGCCCCAGTGTTGTCAAGAAAATGCACATTTGTAATGGGGAGACTTGAGAGTGAAATTTGAACGTGCACTCAAATTTTGTTAGTTTTGCAAGCGACATCGACCCCATAAAAGCTAATTTCGTGCAGGCGAATCAGATTCTGACTGTGTTCGACAACGCTTGTGAGGATATCGGCTGCAAATGGATTTATTGAAGATTGATGATTGTGAAAAACGGACGATACTCTACCTAATGTATATGAGCCCAGCATGTGCTACATGATGAACTCAAAGCTGCGTTTTCATAGCTATAAATTTTCCCTGAAGCTTGGCTATTTTGTGATCAGCAGCCTCTTCGCGCAGGCGGGTGCATGTTCAAGCCGTGAAACCTAATTTTCTCTGATAGCGAATGATTGTGCCTTCGGAAGGTTCTTGAAGTGGAAAGTTCTTCGCAAGAACAATCCCAAATTCTGTTTCTGGTGTGCGCACCAACACAACACCCCAATACAGCCTATCTCACACCGCTCCAAAGGGTGCGGAGCTAGATTGAAGGGGTTAAAGAGAAGCAGCTGATCTCTCTAACTTGCAGGAAATCTCATAATTGCGAATGGGTCTTTGCCGTAAGCATCCGAGTGTCGCATTAGCTATTAATATCGCATTATTAACAAGGAATGTGGGGTTGATACAAAGTCAGGGAGGATGTTCCATCTCGGAATACCTGTTTACCACTAAAAAAATTTACCACCAGGTCAACTTGGTTTCGTAGAGCAGTCATACTGCAGCAGCAGAGTATCCTTCTAATGCCTGCAGACCTACAGTTCGATTGAAGCCAACTTCATTGATAGATTGGGAACCCACAGAGTTTTTTGAGCCGTAACTTTAGCCATATTTATATTGTCTGCTCTAAACTATAGCAGTCATGTGTATATAAGCTCTTCTGTACATATAAGGTAGGCACTATTCCACACTATTCCACAAATGCTCCTCTACGCGAGCTCCTTGCTTCTTTCTCTCTCTCACAGCTACCCTCTCTCGTCTAGTAAGGACTACAGTCGGTAGCTTTGCCTAGGCTGACTTGTCATTTTACCATACTACGCATATACTGTCGGTGGAGAGATCCGTGTACGTAGTGACACTCTCAATCATGCAGATATTCATGGGTGACTGATGTGGTTAATGTATGGGCCTGTTTGGCACGAATTTCGGTCTTCTATGTTAGTGGCGACTCGTCTCTCTTCAGCTTTAAGCCGTTCAGTCAGGGTGATGCAGTCCTTGCCGTATTCTTTTTTCTCTTCACTTTGTATTAAACTTCTTGATTAATGTTCGTTTTAGTTTAATCCCCACCCTGCTTTATTTTTACTAACACAGTTTGGTTCTTCCTGAGCGCACCATGAGTGCAATTTAAATAAATGAGTAGAAAGGCGTGTATCACTTACAACTCTGGCTTTATCCTCAGTTTTTCCTAGGTGAATCTTTTCTCTATTTTAGTTGTTTTTAGAGGCCCTTCTCCTTTCAGTTACTGCTTTTCTGGTGCATGACACACCACACCCTTGGCTGTATCAAATAAATAAATATGAGCTATAAGTAGTTTACTTTGAGGATGCCTGTTTCCCGTAGATCATCGTTTTACTCGAACGGGTAGTTCCAGCCCCTGTCGTAACTACTGGATATTCGTCATCAGAGGAAGACAAAACGAACCATTTCTTTTGCACAGAACTTCTGTGAAAAGCCTGATCATCGGGCCGGCTGCCTCGTGGTGTTAGTCTGGCACCACGAGGGATTCGATGGCCCTGATCCGACAGTCATCACAAATCAGCTCCCCCTATCTTGAAGGCACAGTTCACGCTGAAATTGGTTTCTGAGATTCCCACACAGGATGTATTGGAGGTCCCCGCGTAACCGCTCCTGGCACTATTAGGTCGGAAAACGGAATATTCAGGGAGTTATAAGGGCCGAAGATTGGCCCGTGAGTATCCTCGGACGAGTTTCACCGGTATCGTAGTGGCTGCAGCGATCACAAGGGAACCATGTAAAGAGTTCAAACAATTTGTCATGACCCATAGCGACAACGAAAGACAGTTCTGTACAGTCCTAGCTCGATGTAGTCAGCTCTTTGCGCAATTGCAATGACAATAATCTTCTCCGAATACCACTTCCATTTTATTTCCGTCATGGCAATCTCGCCCAACCTCTATTTTCCCTACTTTTGAGAAGCCATATTTTTTTTTCGAGATTGAGGAATTCTCTCACCTTCGGCACTACCGATGGACTGATCCCAATTTATACTTCCGCTTTTCGAATAAAAACGGGCACCTTGAAATTATCGTGAACTGTGCCTTTGAATTTCTTTATACAAGTGACATCTGATCATTCTTCTTTGGTTTTCTGGAACTCCTTTTGCGAGTAATGAAGATCCCTCCCTGCATGTTCTTTCCACAGTGCGACGAATGAAATTATTTTCATCTATATATTCTGTGTAGCGCTCACGTCTCAGAAGCCGCCTAAGGCGTGAAGAAAGGGCAGCGGAATCAAAAAAAATGGAGAGGAAGCTGGATGTTTTCTGTTTCCTCCAACCCTTTTTCATGTTACTGAGTGCTCTCTATGCCTCTCGGTTACTTCGACTAAGCTACTAAGTCGGATAACGTTCTTATAAAGCATGCTCACAAAAACTTGCATAACATTCCGAAAAATCTGGTTTAGCGAGAGGCTTTCGGAAAGACCTTTCTAGAAGACCTCATATACTATCAATTCGTCTTTCATGGCTTTGTGCAGCTTCAAACCTTTTTATGTTGTCAATTCATTTAAGAGAGCATGGGTAAGCGAATTTGTGGATTTCCTTCCAAGATATTCTTTGCTGTTATCTACTGCTTGCAGCAGACAGGGGCTAATGTTTGTTCCGCTTTGTTCTGTTCCGTTTTGTCCTGCAAGAAGAAAAATCTGCCCCAAACCTGCGATCAAGTATCGCTTTAGCCAACTGATTTTGACTGACCTTACCATTATCTCAGCGCTCGTGACAACTTCCTACTTTTTCAAGAAAAAAGTTCTCTCCGTGTACCTATTGAAGTTGGAATGTGTTGATGGGTTCTAGAAATTTGGAAATTTTAACAAGCTGTTCGAAATCTCTTTGCTGGAAAGTCGAATACGAGTTTTTCCTGTCATCTCATAACTTTTTCGAAAGCCTTCTCTCAAAGCAGAAAACCGATTCGAAGAGAACGAAGCCTAAGGCAGTCATAAATGGGCCTAGACTTAGTACCCACATGATCTTCTTCTAGTATACCTCTAGGTCTACCTTTCACCCGAGCTGAGGAACTACATTTGAATAGGCAAAGCTTCTGTTCTGCTCTTTGTACAGGAACTCGGTAAGCACTCTGAAAACGTTCGTTCTGAAAAAGGTTCGAAGGACACAACGCCGAGCACCATGAATCATGCCAGACAAACTTTAATAATGCTTGATGGATAGGGAAAAATTTCTCCTGGAATTTGGCATTTTGACATCAATTAAGTGAGGCTTATGACAGTTTTTCCACGTCTGGGTGGTGTGAACAGCTTAATTTCGCCGTGGAATTTCTAGAGGAGTTGGAATGCATGAATAATCCAAAGTTCGGCTTCGAAGGCTGGCGTTTATGATTCAGTTCAAGTTCTCTTTTAAATTCCAAAAAAAGTGTGATAACAACAACACGACCTCCAAAAGGTAAACCATATAGAATAAATCAGATTCATCCAGAAGTCACAAAAGGCCTTCCAGTTGATCCCTATTAAGTACTCTCGATCATTATGTTGGCCCCCTCCTCAGCTATCGGGCGCTGCCCCTTTTGTCCCTCGAGGGATGGAGCAGTGCCGGTTGTTCAGGGCGCCAGCTCAGCAGAAAATTCCACACACTCCCTCCTCCTAAGTCTGGGAAAAGGGTGATGAACCAATTTTTCTACTCTGACTTAGTATCAAGAAAATAGCATCGGCCATGCTGAGAAAATGCCGAGATATTTAAAGAGTCACACATGGGAACTGACGCCAACCGGTCTCCTGAGGATTTCTCACCGAACTCCTCGGAATTCCATTTAATTGACCACTTTTCACAACCAAATTGGTTGGTTTTTCGCTTCACTGCAGTGAATCGTGTGCGTATCCACTCCCGTCATCTTTGCATTGTAAACTTAGCTTAATCTGATAATCTGAAATCCTAGAGCAGTGCTAGAGCAGTGAAGCGTCACATTCTTGACAAAAAGAACAAGGGATCCTCGCATTATGAGATTAATCTGCGGGAAGAGGTGAAAATGTTGTGTCTCATTGTACGAAGCTATTCTCTAGTAATTTCTGTCTGCTGGTCTTTCTGGTCATAGCGTCCTTTGAGGGCAGAATCACCTGTATTGCCTGTCGCCACGTTGATCAGCGATTACCTCAAGCGTGCTCCAGTAACGTCTCTGTTCGTCCCTGTTGCGAGCAAGACTAGTCCAGTGGATCGTTCTCGCTCGACTGACGAGGGGCATTTCCGTTCGTTCAAAGCATCCTGAGGGATTGGGTGCAGGATGGTCCCCGTTAACCTTTTTCACGGATCATCAAATCAATGAAATAGGCACTTTCAGATTTTCAATTCATGTGTGGTGCCATTCGGTGCTATTCACATTTATTAATGTTCATATGCCGTCCTCCCGAACAAATCGATGATCCATGGATGGTACATGAATAGAGTGATTTGTAATGGAGCATCCATATTGGAGTTTTTAGAGCCTCCCTTTGGAGTTAATGTGAGGTGGGCTGCTTTGAGGAGTGGTGTCAGTGCGCGTAGCAAAAGCAGAATCAATAGCGATTATCCTTTTTGAGAAACTTCTACATCAAAAGTCCTCTCAAGACTCGATTTCATGCAATCAGAGAGATAACGAGGTCCCACAGCCTAAATGTTATGCTCGCATGCTCGACGAGAGTATTGCTCGCGGAAAAAGTTCAAGAAAAAACCCGGAGCGAGAACCTATTCGATCCAGCCCTTTAGGATTTTCTTCACGTTTCCCTGCACTTCCGTTCCTTAGGTTTTTTTTATCGAGGTAGTCGAATGAAAGAATCCGCTTCCTGTTGAATGCTCGGTAAGTGTTTGCCGAAAACTCCCCAGAAGTCCGGTTTTTCTTGGACGTTCCGAAAATTTCCATAAAAATATAGTCCGAGATGATAGCCCTCATTTCATGACGTTCTCTGGAAGTTTCACGATCTTGCAGTCGGTTGACGAGATCGAGGCTCATCTTCGATTTTATTGTTTTTAGTTTCAAAGGCACAGTTTACCGTAATGGCCTACAACCCACTAGGGTGTATTGGTGGCCCTCTCGTATACCATATGTCTCGTGTCGGGTCGAAAAATGGCCTAGATAGGGCGTTATAATGGCTTGAAGGTTGCCTTGTGTGATGTGCGGACGAGTTCCAACGGCACTGTAGAAGCTGCACCATTCACAAGGGAACCCATGTTGGAAGATCAAACAAATTGTCTTGACCCTGGTGGCAGTGGAAGGCAGTTCTGTACATTTTTGGCTTGATATAGTTAGTTCCTTGCGTAATTACTACGACTGAAATCTCGTCCAAACACCCTTTTCATGTCGTTTCCGTCATGGTAATCTCGTACAACATCCATTTCCACCATTTAAGATTGCCTATTTTTTTAGAATCGCCAAATTTTTTTTTGCTTCCTTCATTACCGGTGCCCTATTCCCAATCAATACTTCCGGTTTTCGGCTAAAAAAAGAGTATCTCATTTATTTTGTGAATAGTGCTTTCAAATGATTGGAAAAATGCGTACACAGAAACGCTCGGAAGGGGCTTCATACCCAAGTACATGACACAAGTTTTACCAGGCTTAGGCTGAGCAAAAATGAAGGATCTGGCTAGGCGTCTTATGAAGCTTCAGCATTTTCATTAGGTAAACGTTTCGGCCTTGTCGCCGTCGTCAGAGCCCGAAAGCCGAAAATTCTGGCTTGCTATTCTATGCGCATGCAGGTAGGTAATGTGATTCTATAGCAACTCCATGGAAACTTCTAAAATTCCCCGAAAAGAACCCTGGTTTCGTGATTTTGGCTTCCAAACTGTGATCCTCGAAATCACTTTCACTGTATTCATGGTGATGTTCTCATCGTTTTCCGTCTCGCTTTTCCCTACGATAATCTTTGAATGCTTGTTTTTTCTAAACCTATATGTTGATTTCACTCTACAATGGTTTTGATTGACAATCCACCATCGGCTATTCAAGTGCGTCTTTACGGTGGCAGCTTGAACTTCACCTGACCTGGAGAAAGCACGCCTCCACCAGCTCCTCTCGGAAGTTGCCTCGGAACCAACTTCTATTCCGAGCTTCTTGGTACAACTGTCAACACCACCGTTTCCACCCCGTTCTTGGTAATTTCCTGACCAGTTGACCAGTTGCTTCTTATGCTACCAAATGACAACTATTCTGGGGAACAAATTCACTGGAAGAAATCATATAGGCTCACGCACGACGTACGTTTATATGTGGCTCATTATGTCGGCACTGAAAATTTGCTCAGCGTTTTTTTCCCATTGAGGAGCACACATGGGGTAGGGCTGCCTAATTTAATAGAATGTGGGAGAATCGAGCATAGTAAGGGGGTTCAATACCGCCTCACAGACTTACAAATACATCGTTTTCACTATTATTGGATTTTTATTCCAAATCATTGCCTACAGTAAGCCAAAACTTGAATGATGACCTTCAAATTTCGCAATTGGTCACGACTTTGAATTGCCAACAGTTTTCCTGAGCTGTGAATGGTGCAGTCTCTACAACGCCGTCCAAATACCCGCCTTTGGGTGGATGACGAGGAAGCAAGTCTTTGAGCTATGGGGTGCTGTCGTGTCTAAGGGCGAGCTGAATAGGGTCGTTTTTTGGCCCGACAGCTTCTTACATGCCATACTTGGATTCCACAGGTCTGTCCTAATTGGAAAGCTTCGGAACCATATTTATTGCGATCCACTTTTATTGTAAACTGTGCTTTCAAGAGGCCAAAATAGGAGGCGACGATGTGGCATTCGCTCCAAAAAATGAGAGCAATGAGCTTCAATGAGTTCTCGTCCCCATTTACCGTCTAATATGATGATACATCTAATCTACCGACTGAAAATAAAAAGGCTTTGCCGAGGGTATCACATTTTTGGACTTCAAAAGCTAGAAACGTTGTCCACGTCCACGACCATCATCGGGGTGACTTTTGGGTTGCGAAAAACGCCCACGATCAAAATAAAACTAGCGGTTGAAATATACCTACATATGCAGTTCCCCACTAGGAACAATCCTGTATGCAGTGTGTTGCTGTGGTAGACATCTCTAGAATGATATTTCAACTTCCAATTCTGATGCTAATCGAAGTAAACTCTCACGATACCTCAATAGGAAGGCTTTTTCATCCACAACCTATCAGGAAACCTATTTGCTGGACTCACATTCATACAAGAAAGACGAAAGTTTTACGAGTTCATAAGACTAAGCTATTCTTGCAAGTGATTAGCTACCCACATAACTGCCGTTTTCTTTTCTTTGGAACTCCCAAGAAAGGATCATCTTGCTCTTCGGCAACGGTTTTGGACTGCCCGTTGAGCTACTGCCATTGCTGTGTTTTCTCTTCATCCTTGCAAAATCATGTGTTTTTGTAGCATTTAGCAACAAATCTGTATTGTATGCAGTGATACGATTGAAACAAATCGCTTCCATGAGGAATCTCCGTTGCTTAGAGACAAAAAGTAACTTTCAGTGATCAATCCTGTTCATTTTCAGGAATTCCACGTAGATGTCATTGCCACGATCGTTTTTGTTATTTTCAATCACACGCTTGCAAACATATTAACATCCCATTTGTCCGTACATTTTCACTTTTCGCCCATGTCGTACAAATCTGGCTTTGTCCCATGTTCTGTGAAGCGTCTCCTTAAAAGCTTTCATCCGGACATCTCTGCGGCCTTCGTGAGCCCCTTCACTAGGAAAGCTCCGGAAGCGAATCCCCCTGAAGACCGCTCTGCAGATTTGCAGAAAACATGACATCATTGTATATTTCTTTTTTTTTTCAAGAAAAGACTTGGCTAGAGACGCCCTTGGGGATGCTAATGTGCTTTCCCGGGAGGTTTTTGCCTGATTAAATAGGCGTATAAAAAAAAGAGGCGCGTCTGCATTGCTACTGTGTGGCACTTGCTAATATAGAGGCTATTTTCTGTCTTTTCTTCGAATCGCTCTTTTTACTAAATTCAACTCCAAATTGGTTTTCTCTCATATGAAAAATAATTGCTCACACTGTGAGCGGAGGTGGTAGAGTGCCACTGGGCGCTCTATCACACACGCGTGGTCTGGGGATCAGATCCAAGAGGGGTATTCGCCTAGACTAACTGAGCCCTCCACTCAACCAAAAGCTGTTAATTGGTACCAGACCCGTTCGGGAGGATAAAAGCACTGACTTGTACTTTGGGTGGAGCTGGACACCGCAAGTCATAGTATAGGTTACATACGCAATCGCCAAATGCTACTATGACTTTGAATAAAAGCCGAACGCGGGGCTAGAAGCGGGCTTTCCAAGACGCTTCTGTTCCCTATCGATCATTTGACCCATACGGATAAAGCACAACACCACTCCGAAATCGTGGAATAGGAATCCGTGTTACAGTAGTCCCGCAGTGAAAGGGACGAGAAGCCAAGTTACCAAAGAACCTGTCACGTATATGAAGCATTGAAATAAAAGGAGGCAACGAGCGAGGAGGTGGACAGGGTCGTGGATTCCCCGCTGTGTATGCCACCACAAGGTGTTCCAGCCATACATCGGGTTTACTGTAACAGGAATTTTTTTCGTTGTGCGATATTTGTCTTGTTGATTCAACTGCTTGCCTTCTGCTCTTCCCCAGGAAACCCTGTAATCCTAAAATACTCATTTTCACAGCTTCATGTAAAAGAAGAACGCCTGGCCCAAGGTTTTGAAGAGCGCAAGTTGCCTTCTAAGTATCCTGGTATTGTAGAGCAAAGCGTGAGTAAATTCACATTTTCAAGGAGGACTGGTCGAGGTGCGTGTTTCAGTTCCATCCTTCAAATTGAATGGGTCCAAATCAGGGCCCTTGAGGACTTGTCGACCAATTGAAAATATGGAACACCTTGAGGCTCAACGATTTCCTGATCGATGAGCTCTGAGAGCAATTTTGCTGTTGTCTATCGGTTTTGGTATTGCACTCGAAAGGTAGAAGGGCCTATAAATAATAAGTAAGCACCGAAATTCATCACAAACTCAATAAACCATCCAGTGAAGAGGAACCAATAAAGGGCCCACTTTATCCTAGTGAGCCTTGAATCATTCGCTAGCTTCGTCTAAACGTGAGGTCGACTAATTCGGCCACTGATCGTTCCTGTTCCCCCTCAACCGTAGGGTTCCTTCTCGGTGTTTCTTCTCCTATCATACTCGTGTGTACATGCTATGAGGCTAACTGCAATAATTAGACCATGTTTATCCTGCTTTCAACGGGATCAGTTTCAGTTTTTCTTTGATGATTAACTAATGACCAAGCATAGCTTCATTTTTCGTCTTAATCAAATGTTCACTGAGTTTAGGACGAAATGAAGGGAACATATAGAAAAGAGTGGAAAAACTTTTGGGAATGTCTAAAGGCACAGTTTACGGTAAAAATAGCTCTGAAGTATCCCACTAGAATTGATCTGTCGCCCCATCGTAAACCATATCTGGCGCTGTCACGTTGGAAAACGATAGGTAGTTACCCCGCATAAGGCGTTGTAAAGGCTCAAGGAATGTCCTGTGTGTGTGGACGAGTTCCAACGGCATTTTAGAGGCTGAAATATTCACAAGGGAACCGATGGGAGAGGTTCAGAAGACTTGTCTTGACCAATAGCGTCAGTGAAGGGCAATTCCGGTATAGTTTTGATTTGAGTTAGTCAGCTGTTTGCACAATTGCAACAATTGAAAACTCGTCCAATTACCCCTTCCATGTTACTTCCTCCACGGTAATCTCGTACAACTTCTATTTCCACTAGTTTTGAGGAGCCTTATTCTCCTCGGAATCAGCTATTTCTCTCACTTCCTTCACCACCAATGCACTACTAAAAGCCATTACTTCCACTTTTTGACCTAAAAGGGGTACTTCAAAATTGTCGTGACTAGTGTCTTTAAGTCACAATAAAGCTAACTGACTCTCATTCTGCTAAGTGGATCCCTCATATCGCGCACTTAGGTATCTTCCAAATTGGTAGTGGATTTCCCTTGGGGGAGAGTGTTGGAGTAGCATTCGTTTTGTGGGTTCGTCCAAAGATCATTCCTTTCTTCGCTCTTCTCTTTCTGAACGAAGCTCAATTCCCTCGCTATATTGTTGTTCCCTTGGAATGCTGAGCTAATGCTTGAAGTTGAAAGACGGCCGAAACGGAGTCACTAGAAGAGAATGTCAAAATTGCTGTAAAATTTGAAGTAAGGACATGTAAATTTTATTTTCCATTAGGTTTAATAGGACCTATGACCTATCTCTTAGCAACTCTGGCAACTTTTCGATAAGTTGAGAAAAATGGAGTAGTCTACTTCGTAGTAACTAGTTCTTTTTCCAAGGATGGAAGAAGGCACGGCTGAGCCTGTCTACGTCTGTTCCTCAAGATTTGGCCATCCTTCTTCTTCCTTTTGAGCTAGTTGTAGATATCTTCGCATGACACGGCATGGCCAACATCTGCTACCCCTAGATCGAGGATTTATCAGGGGCAATGCTCACGCGAAGCCATTTCTTCTCGAATTCAGTGCAACACTATACCTTCTTCTTCGTGCGCTAGTTGTGGATTTTCTCCATCACTTCGTCATGGCCAACATGTGCCACATCTAGATCAAGGACTGGTGTAACGTCAAAGCTCTGGCCAACCTCATTCTTCCGGAATTCAGGGCAATCGGCTTTCGGTGCTTATGAGGTCGACATTACCCATGGCTCTTTCCTCTTGTGTCTATCCTCACATCCTGCTTACAGCAGAAGCGCGATCCTTAAGGGACTCATTAGCGGATGAGTCAGTAACGATAAACTAACACTTCAGTAATAACAACAGTAAAAAACGGAAAGGCTCAGCTCTCAGTAGATTATGACCTGATCAGAGAAAGCCACAGTGCAGAGCTTAACGAAGGGGAAGGCTCGGACTGTCAGGAACAAGTCTCAATCGTGTTGACCGGGTTGAAAGCTCTGCATTGCTACTAAGTCTACGGTATGTACGTAATAGAGAGAGGGGTACGGTCTGACCTCTGGCCCTTTTCTGTTAAGTCCTCAGTTGTGTTGTTTTACACCGTTTTTCTCTTTGCTAGTGCCCACGGATCAACAATTCTAAAAGGCATTAATGATTAATGAACATAAGGGATTACTAAATGAGCTGCGAACGAAGTTAATTAAGGCCATGTGGAGGCAGCGCCGTAACGCATATGCTGAATAGAGGAACTCTAACAGCCCCCTCATTTCCTGTTGCTACCGAATTTCATGACTACGCGTGGGAGTCTGTCTGAATCAACTTCCAAGGCCCTCATCGGAATCACAGCTTGCAAAGTATGTGTGGGAATGTGAGGGTGTATGTGTATGTGTCTGTGTGTATGTATGTCTATGTGTGTTGTGTGTATGTATGTGTATGGTATGTGTTCGGTCGAAAATTGTCTCCTCTTGTCTTCCGAGATCCTTTCGAACTCTGGAAGGAGGGCAATGCCACAGTATACGTTTTACCAGTCGGGCCGCCCAGCTAACGCCGGGCGTCCCTCCTTCTAATGGGTTCGCCCGGCTACGCCGGGCGCTCCTCTTTCCTCTGAAAAATTTGCTATGCGCAAATAACACTTCGGATTCTACTTTTTCTTCAAAAGCTGTACACCCTCAGTATTAGCTTCAAATTGTGAGCGATTTCTTCTGTAAGCCATCTTCGCTGTGTCCGAATAGAACATCGCATTATATCACAAAGGCGATTATTTAGAGAAAAAATTATTCAGACACTTCATCGCGGCTGAGTCTACTATGTTAGCTACCATCAATGTTCCCAGCCAACTCCTTGTGCCTTCAAGCTTCAACGGTCTGGGTCCGAACTAACCGTATTTATTCTCGCCCAGTCCTTTGGGGCGGAGTTTGGTCTTGCAACCTATCATCAGTGTTCCTATCCTGCCTCCTGTATTCCTACTAAGTTTGACCGCTCTAGGTCCATTTTGACATATCTCTGTAAGCCCTGCACCATTGAGGAGTTATGATTTTCCGCTCAAACCCCCCCCCCCTCCCCCATTGTGCGCAGAGTCCGGCCCTGCCTTCCATCATAAGTGTTTCCATCCTGCCATCTGTACTCCAACCAAATTTGAACGCTCTAGGTCCAAGTTTAAATTTCCCGCAAACCCTGCCCCCTGTGGGCGGAGTCCAGTCCTGCCACCCACCATAAGTGTTTCCACCCTGCCCCCTGTACTCCTACCAAATTTGAACGCTCTAGGTCCAAGTTAAAGTTTTTCACACAAACCCCGCCCCTTGTGGGCGGAGTCCGGTCCTGCCACCCACCATAAGTGTTTCCACCCTGCCGCCTGTATTTCTACCAAATTTGAACGCCCTGGGTCCAAGTTTAAGTTTTTCACACAAACCCCGCCCCTTGTGGGCGGAGTCCGATCCTGCCACCCACCATAAGTGTTTCCACCCTGCCGCCTGTATTTCTACCAAATTTGAACGCCCTGGGTCCAAGTTTAAGTTTTTCACACAAACCCCGCCCCTTGTGGGCGGAGTCCGATCCTGCCACCCACCATTAGTGTTCCCATCCTGCCCCCCTTACACGTACCAAATTTGAACTCTCTAGGTCGACGGGGACAGAAGTTATGGCTTTCCGGTCAAACACACAACTACACACACACACACACACAGACAGACAAACCAACAGACACACTTAGCGCGTTATATATAGTAGGATCCTTCGTGTTAACAGCTGAACCTTGGCAGTTCGTATAGAGATGTAAAATGTGTCGGGATTAAGGACGATTGGTGAAAGTACTTCTTCATAAATATAAAGAGGGTGACGGAACTTTGCCCTGAATCCCATAGCAAGCTGCAGCGGTCAGCGGCTACCCTATCCCTCTACCAGTTTCGGAATTCAATGCTTCCTTTCCATAGTGCCCGACCGCACGCGATCGGGCACTATGGATCGCGATGCCGCTGAAAATTCGAAACTGTTCTACCTGAAAACCTTTTAAAGTAGCAGAATATTAGCATCATAAACTATTACGTCCTAGCTCTCACAAGGAAAAAGTTGGGAGTTTCCTTGATTAACGGTAGGGGTACAGTCGACTGATATGGGTATGATGTTGAAGGCACAGTTCACGATAATTTTGAGACCTTTTCAAGTTGAAGAGCGGAAGTGTTGATGTAGAGTAGTGGATCGATGGCGAACAAAGCGATAAAATCTACCTACTGCGTAAAATGAAGGCTCTCTAAAAGTAGTGGAAATAAGGATTGTACGAGATCACCATTACGAAATGGGCGTGGAAGGAGTGAGTATTCGGATGAGATTTCACTTGTGCAACAGTGCAAAGAGCTGAGTACATCAAGCCAGAACTGTACGAAACTGCCTTTCCCTGTCGCTCTCGGTCATGACAAGTTGTTCGAACTTCCTACATGGGTTCCCTCGTGATCGGTGCAGCCTCTACAATGCCTGCGCCTTCAATGATCAGAAGTCAGAACTGGTTATGATGTATCTGCCTACAAGATTTGATCCCCACATTCCTTCTTTCTCCGAGTCATCCCAAATAGGGAGGTTTCGCTTCGTTTGCAAGAGTGTCCTCTCAAAGAAACGGCTTAATTGCGCATGCAACTTTCTGAACTTCATTATTCCAAAATTTCTTCTCAGAATACGTCAAATCTTCTTTTCTTGAAAGTTCAAGATATAAGCCGATTCTGACATCACTTTAAATCTTTGAAAAATACGACCAATCCTTCACTGACGCTGTCTTGTCGGAAAAAAATGGCGCTGGGCGGGTGGTAGCATTACGACCTTTTTTGCCAAAGTGGGTTTTGGCAAGAAGAAAGGGGAAGATCGCAAAGGCCTCATGAGTGCAGAAGTCCCAGATGGACTCTTGCAAGGGAAAAAAGGAAAGGTTTAGAGTGCAGAAGGATGCTCTCCATCCCACCATAGCAGCCATCGCGTGGCTAAGTACTTTGCCTCATATTTCAGTAGCTTTCAGCACCTTTCAGTTTTTCTGTAAGGATTAACTTATATTTAGCTCGGTCCTCCATTCTTCTTAGAATTACTGCACTTTTTGCTCGTTGGAGGGGAAAGGTGTGGGAATCAGTCGTTTCAGGGGGGCATGGTCTCACGGATTGAACAGTTTGCCCTCCTCTCCCCCCCCCCCCTTCTTCTCCTCCCTCTTACGCCCTCCCCCCCCCCCCTTCCCCTTCTCCCCTTCCTTCTACTGTCCTTCTACTATGAACTTTATTTACGCATTTTTTTTATCGTGTAGTTCGTCCTCGTTCCCCAGAATGGACTCAAGCACCTACCAATGCTGTTTACTTCTTTTTATTTTCGTTGACTTTAAGAAAAACCTTCGGCATAATCCCCCATAAGTCACTGTTGAGCAGCTTTGACGTTGAAACCCACGTCGTTGCCATCCATCATCACAATCAAGGGTGAGCATCTTAATGGACGTTCTCATGCGAGAAAAAATACATGTTGTACACAACCCTGCCTAATTACCTTTCTCGAGTTTCATGTAAACATTCTCACTCTTTTTTCACTAGATTTCAATAGTTTCCCCAGAGAATATAGCCGTCCCATTCATTAGTGTTGTGTTTCCTAATGGGAAAGTTCAATAACGAACTTGAACGTTCCCTGGGGAAACGTCATCCTGCCTCTCAACATTATAAATTGTCCTAATGTGCTTTCAAATACCTCTTCAGTCCTGTGCATGCCTATGATTGATGGGACCACAGGAGGTAACTGCTATGGTGGAGCTTTACTTTTTCGATGATTGTACATCTCTGTTGACATCTCTCTCTGGGTGCTTCTCCATAAGCGAGTAGAGCCTGAGTAGGCAACCTACAAGTTTTGTTCTTAAATATGTAGCGGCAAGCTATTTCTAAGTTTTTTCCCTTTGTTTACCCAACGACACCTTTACTGTCTTTGATATTGTTCATCGACGCAGGTAAATTGTACATATCTCAAAATCAACCAGCATTTCCTTATGATTGAGAGCATACAAAGGCACCGTCCATGATAACTCTAAGGTATCGTCTAGTGAAATAGTGGAAGTTGTGGTTTAGAATAGGGCAAATATGGCCGAAAACGGGTGGTTTTTGTGAATTATGAAGCCTCAGAAAAGCAGTTAGAAAGGGAGTTGTACGAGATTGTGTGTCTATAATCGTCTGGGTGCCTCTTACATAAGCGTACTATTCGTTGGTATCCTAACGCTTCACTGTGATTGGTGCAGCCTTAACAATTCCATCATAACACAGCCAATCGTGGGTGTGTATGTCTGCCACGCCTCTTTTGGAGACCTTCTAAGGCCTTGTTCGACCTGACATTGTTCCATATGCTATCTTTGCGGCCACAGGTTCATTCAAGGAGGAAATTTTGAGAACCTCTTTTATCGTGCAGGGTGCTTCAAAGGAAAATAAGTAATTTAGAGCTGTGAACTTCAGGAACGCACTTATTATTACTCATTGGATAGGGGCTTCCTTAATTAACTCTGAGAGGCAAATTCTCTTGACGATGGTCATTACCCTTTCTTGAATGGGCTTCGACTTCTATTCAAAATGGTAGTGGGTTGACGTTTGAACGCCTATGTGGTCTACAAAGCTTTCGTTGACTAATCGATGTGATTTCGTTAGCAATTACCTTCTATTTTACTTTAACTTCCAACAACTCTACTCTTAACTCGTCTCAATCCTTCCAGATATCTATCTTGGATTCGATCCCCGGACCATGGTAGAGAAGGTTCGCACCTTGGCGTTACACCCCGCTCATAGGTGATGTAGTGGCGAGTATGGGCATCAGTATTTTTGCTGACATTATTGAATCCTCAAGTTACGCAGTCGAATACCTGTACCCTTTAACCCCATCCCTTCTACACTTTTCCTTGCTCCCTTTCCTTCCCTTCCCTTCTATTCAATATAGAAAATGGTTCTGTAGAATACACAAATGGCGAAACTATTTAAAATCTTTCCATTTGATTTTTCTATTCTCTTCATCTAATCTCATGGTCGTTCCGCGTTCACGATTCGCATTGAATTTTAGTCAAATATTTATTCCGCCAGTGGACGACCGTATGATCGCTGATGCTGCTACTGTGCTGTGTTGGCATCACACCTGGAAACGTATTTCATTTCACCATTTTTTGCCGTGTTGCAAGCTATCGTTCACAATGTTGTCGATTTCGATTTTCGGGAAATCCTAATAATCGGCGCGCGAATTCACGCTCTATAACCCTCCGTGCACCTTCAGTAGCGCTCAAAAGTATTCGGCGGAATGTTTCTTCAGCTATAGTTTTCAGTCGTAACTTCTTTCTTAGTGGATCTAATCAAGCGAAATTTCAATATGTGTAGCATTGGTGTAGTGTGAATATTTACCACTGTCAACCTGCAATCTGATCATGTTCCAGATATCCAAAAGGGCTTGAACAAAAACTCAACTGGAAATGCGAATGATGGTCCTTCTAGGAGTCCTTTCCTTTTTGCCAAGTCTCAAGTGTACGGGAACTAATGTCGAACCCACAAGAGAATAAAAACCTGCACAAGGTTAGATTAACTGCAGACGTCACAAACTTACTTTCAGCACAGTCTGCAAACGCCTCCCCATTAGTATGTTGATTTGGCTGTTTTGCAGTCAAGTAATTTTGGACTATGTAAAATATGCTTCAGCGAAAAATATCGAAATTTCATGTGATTTGCTTTACTGGGAAAAAAGTTAGGGCAAGTTAAAGTTGGCCGAATACTTTTGAGCGCTACTGTATATCGTACGAAAGCCAATCTTGTGTTTTATGAAAGCCCCAGGCAGAATCATTGCTAGGCTGGAAGTTAAGCAAGGAAGCAGGTAGGAAGTAGGAAACATAAACTGTTTCTCCCTATCAGACCTACGCTCGAGGCGATGTAGTTTGAACTACATAAAACTGACCTATAGGATTGGAGAGGAGTAACAGTTCATGCTCAAAACCCCAAACCGAACCGTAAGTGCCAGATAGAGTCTTATTCACGTAGATCCTGCTCCGGGTAGCCACCTACCAAGTGAGTTAAGCCTATAATATCGTGAAGACCTGATTCTCAAACAGGTAGGGAAGAAGAAAGTTGTTTACCAGAACCTTGACGAACCTCCCTCCAATTTACTTTGAGGGAAACTCTCTTCCATAACGGCTACGCTTTAGGGATCTGATCCATGGAAACGAGCCATCTGGACTGTTCTCCTAACAGTCTTAATCGATGATCCTCGTACATTCGTAGAAAACCATGACTGTCCATTTGTTTTGAGAATGAACTCACTCATAGCTCTTCAAAGTTGCTGTTTCCGACATTTCAAACGACATAATCAAGCTCGTTCTGGCACCCTGAATGACCCTAATTCACTCTAATTCACGGTATAGCTAGAAATAATTTTCCATACTTACTTCCGCTCTCGAATAACAACTCACAGTTGTACTCCCAGTTGGTCCTTTGAAAGCCACGTCAGTGCCATTCAGGAGAACCACTCCCTCACTTTCGAAAGGAGTGTTCAGCTCCGTCTATTATAAACCAGCTTTTCATGCCTGGATGTTCCATACTGTATCGCCGTGGATTCTGGTGATCAAAGTTTTTCTTCACCTTCTCCGCTATCTCCTATTCGTCAGTAGGATACCCTAGACGATATTCATTCATCACTGTGAACCGATCCATCTGTCGATTTTATTGAACTCTTCAACGCTTAGTTTTCGCCTTGAACTTAGGTTACTGACCATTTGAAAACAGACAACTGCTTTCCAAATGGGCATGTTCTTGCCTCTTTGAGCATCCAGAAAACCTGTGTAAAAAAGGAGGATTCTCCTTGTAGAATGAAAGACCTTGGAAAGTTTTTTTTGAACAAGTGCCCTTGCGATAGTCCTTCAACTTGATTTTTTTCTTGATTTTCTATCAAAAGGAGTTCGATTGTTGTCGCATTTATAAACGTAAAATTGTAGTTGAAGGACTCCACTACAAGTTTATTTAAGTTCTAAATCTACTTCATAGAATTTTGTGCTTTTGCAGACCAAAGAGCGATGGTAACCCATAGCTCTTTGGTCTGCAAAAGCAGTGTTGAGAACGGATCTTGGAGACATGGCTCTCATTTGGCATTTGGCTATAAGCAAGCCAAGCTACAAAGTGGCTACTGCAATCATCGAATTGCTATCATAAGTAGAAGAGCGATGTGCTCTAATTTCGCGACTTTCCAAAGAGGGCAGAACGAACGGGTACATGACGCATCCGAGAGCCAGAGACTTTTGAATGCATCATTGCTTTCAGCTCAGTTTCTTCCTATTAGTTGGGGCTTTCATTCTTTTCTTTTGTGATATTTTGTGCTACTTTTTGCAATTTCTTTCCCTTCTCTGTAAGTTCATAAAATAAAAGTGCAGAGTATTTTTTTTCAAATTTCAATTTCAACTTTACAAATGCTACAATTTTCATCCTGATAAAAAAAGACGTTAATAAACTACTGTAAGCGCACTCGTTTAATGAGAATTATGACCAAATTTGTCCGGGCAATATTCTTTTTCGATGAGGTACATTATGCCCAATGGTATTCGCGATATGGAGAAGATCATCGTTATCTTTCATAGTTGCTATTCTACACAAACTGATGGGTGAGAAGTTGAAAAAATGACAGTCGTCACTTCAGTCCCAGTTGTCACTGTATATCTGTTGGCTTCAGCTCAGAAAAGTGATCTGGGGCAAATATCGATGGTTCCTTCTCATCACCTTCACTTTTGTAAGCTGTGGTGAACATTTACGAAAGAGATCCATGTATTAGCCTAGCTCTAGTAGAGTAGCGCTAAAGGCACAGTTCATGATAAAAATAATTTTCAAGATATCCCGCTAGAATGAATTTGTAGAACCTCCGTATGCCGCATATGGCGGTGTCATACCTGGAAACGGCCGAGATAGAGCATTATAAAGGCTCGAAGATTGTACTGTGTGTATCTTCGGACGAGTTTTACCGGCAATGCAGAGGTTGCACCAATCTCAAGGAAGCCAACGTGGGGAAATGAAACAATTTGTCATGACCAAGAGCGACAGGAAAAGGCAGTTTCGCACAGTTCTAGCCTGATGTACTCAGCTCTTTGCGCTGTTGCACAACTGGAATCTCGTTCGAATTTCCCTTTCATGTTGTTTCCGTCATGGTAATCTCGTCCAACCTCTACTATCCCTACCTTCAAGGAGCCTCTTTTTCTTGAAATCGGCAAATTTTCTCGCTTTCTTCATTACCAGTAAGCTATTCCCACCTTACACATCCGCTTTTTGACAAAAGGGGTACCACAGAATTATCTCGGACTGTGCCTTTAAGTTCATTTGCTCTTCATAAACTGAGTGGACTAGCAACTCCCATTACCCGAACAATTGAAATGATCGTAAACCAATTCATACGAATTTGGCTACGACTTCCCTTCACAACTGTAACAGAACATCGTGGTAGGCGCTCAAAACGCGGATGGCGTCAGACGTTTTTATCAAACACACCGTGGAACATGGAGAGCAAACTCTTAATCTTTAAATTGCGAGGAATCGTCAACATTCGGGGCTTAGCTTTCAAGACGCCAGTTTTGTTTACCTAACGAGACTTTACATTTCCTTTTCGAACCCTAAACGAGCCACTATGACGTAAGCCTCACACGAAAAGTGGGATTCCTATACCGCCCTCCATAACATTTCCCCAATTATGTTTGGGCTCCCAATATTACTGAAACACTATGTAAGAGTCTAAAGTTCATGGTACCAGCAAGATCAAATGTCTTAGAAGGTGGCGGTATCCAACTTCATGGAGTAGTCTTTCAAAGGGATAAGGTGATGGGCAATTGGTGTTTCGATCCACTGTCGTCGCTCCATTGCTCAGCACCACTCTATGTAGGCTCGAAACTTTTCTCATAGAACTATTAAGGTTGAAAAGGGAGACCTGGCTGTGAAGCCCTTTGAAAAGCGACTCCCAGCGTTTTATACAAATATAACAAAATAGTACCGGGGGGCACCTCCCACCTTTCTAAGGAACTTGGAAATCCTCTCTACCAAAAGAGTATAAAGTCCCCCATCTTTGAAAACACTCAGGCGTGGTAGTACTGTAATTATGAGGTGTGTGCTCGAGAAAATACGTTCTTCATCGAGCTCTTCAGAGTTAGAATCGAACATATCCCTTGGAAGTGCTCGTGGGCTCTGATTAAGAAGACCTGACTATCAATAGCTTAACTTGTAGAATTGGAGAGAGGCACGGTTTCAAAATTATGGTATGCAGAGAAGGGTGTGATGGAATTAATTTTTCTATAGCCATTGCAACCGCAAACGGGTCTAGTAGTAATGTAAGCACTGTGGACGACATATCAATAACAATAACATGTAATACCACTTTGTGATACCAATGAAGTAGCACAAATCTAACCCAGAAGTACACGAATAATGGCAGTCCACTTTCACAAAAAGCCCATAATCTTCATAACCAACTCCTTGAGGAGTTTAGTCGCATCAGTGCTTTCGTCTTCCCAGATGAGTCTGGTACCAATTAACCGACCCAGATGCATGGAGGGCTCGGTTGGCTTGGGCGTATACCTATCTGGGATTCGAACCTGTGAACATGCATGTGTAATAGTGAACCACTTGCCACTACACCACCTCCGCCCAAAGGGATTAATATTCGTGTGGAATTCGACCAGTTCAAACTGACCCATGGCAACCCATTAAAGCTGTTAAGACAACGCCGCGAGTGAAGTTTGACCGTTGGTTGAGCTTTCAATGGAGAGGTATTCCTAGCACACAAAGGCTTCAGACCTTTGAAATGACGAATACACTTCTTAGTGTTTGTTACCATGATCACACGAGAGGCCTTTAGTTCCGAGCCCATCTGCTGCCATCAGAGCGATTTCTCAGAATTCTGCCCGTTCACACAATTGAATTAATTTGGGGATCTGTTTGGCGAGCATGTTCTACTACAGCTTCCTGATCGCATTATTCATATAAACCGATTTGTTATGAAGTGTTTTGGTCATTTTGAATATCGGGGATTTTGCTTAGTTGAGATGAGCGGATCAAAGGGTTCTATCCTAGCATTTGTTCCCTCGAAAGCATCACCTCCGAAACATCACCCTCATACAAATACTCTGCTAAATCGTATTTAAGAGAGCCGCATAAATTATCCTTGCTGGATGATAATCTATCGAGGAGCACACTCCAGTTTCCTTTGCAATTTGTCAATGACTGAGATGAGATCGGCTGCATTATAAGGATAAAGGATAAAGTTCCTGGCGTTAATCAATCCCGTCTGAGGTGTGCCTCCCCCAACACTCAACTTCCATTCAGAATCGTAGTGGCGTAATAAGTGCGTATGTGGCCTATACAATGGCTTGCGGTGGCCAGCCGATGTACAATTCAATGCTTTTCTCCTCCTAGGCGAAACTGGTACTAGTTAACTGACCCTGGAGGGATGGGAGGATCGGTTGGCCTACGCGGGTATCGATCCGGGATTCGAACCTCTGACCGTGCGTCTGGGATAGTGCGCACTTGCAGCATACTACCCCCTCCCTGATTAATGTAGACTAATCACACAGTGAAATACTTCCTCGATTCTCCATGGAAGTCGTTTCGTGTCATCTGCTTAACCATTGGGGTATGGGAACATTCACCCAATTCCGGATGAACGCGGAAATCTCCGCGGTGAGTGGTGATTTGAATGACTTTGGCGCCTACCATTGGGGCACAGGTTTCAAGTAGATTGGATATGTAGGGCCAGCTGATGCTACTCTTCTACCCTGCATCAGATTTGTGCCCCAACGATAGGCGCCAGATTTGTTTAAATCACTACCAATTTCGCCGCGTAGTTTGCCGCGTCCATACAGAAATAGGTGAATGTCATTTCCCTGACCAGTGTCATGCGTTCCATCGTTTCCTCCGTGCACTTTACAGTGAATTCAAGCTGTGCTCTACGAATTCATCAGTTGAGCTGTCACACCAATAGAACAACTACCTACAAAATATTTCTACCTTCTATGGCCCCAGCCTATGGGAAAGACCTATGAAATTCTTAGAACAAATATCATCAAATTGGCTCACAGCAATGCTGAAAATAATTGACTCGGTATTAATAGGACAGTTCATCAGAGACAGTAAGGCACATTCAATCAGACGCGGCATTTCAGCATTTTCTGGACGAGTTCAAGTTTTTGGGTGACTTCAGCAGTATTTCAGAGTCCAACGAGATAATTCTGAATGACCAACGACAAAAAATAGTTTTCTGGGTTTGTCTCATAATTGACGTCAGCCCGTGCAACCTTTTTGTGGTCAGTTGATTTGCCTGATTCTAATTCTTCGACAAATTACTGCACTTTCGGCTCCAATTTTCGGTAATTATCGTTGGTGATGTTTCTCTCCCCTTCTCTTTTTGTCGGGCATGCAGTGCATATCGAAAGGGCAGTTGATGTCGAGCACACATGAGTTCTGAAACATTGCATTAAGCCAGGCAATCGGTTCCGCCCGTTTTCTAGTTGACAGTAACCACTTTTCTAGGTAGCACCTCTTCTCATTACCTCTTCAACCACATAATGCACCTGTGACTGAATAAATGATTCCATGCCTCTACCAATGCTTTTAGCGTCTATAGCAAAAATTGAAAGAGCTTTTATTCCATGAAAATGACTCCGCTAGACATCCTATGTTCATTACTGGATCTGTGAAAAGTTGCAGTTACATTTTTCACCATAAACAGAGTTTTTTTTGTACTGAATCAGAACTCTCTCCTCCTTTCTCTTCCCCCCACCCTCCCCCTGTCAGTTTTTACGAGGTCCCTGGGGAAATATTGGCAAAAATGCCGCTAGACAAGTGAAAATGGTAGACATCCTATTTTTCTTCACTCGATGCATTACTCCCACCTTCACCACTTATTAGACTTCTCCTTTTCTTCTCAGCCGACTTTTTCTCACGACCTTTTACCATTCTGAATTCCTCCCACCTGCCCACTTATTTGACTTCTCTTTTTCCTCTCGTGCCGGCTTCATCTTTTCTTCTTATGGTTTTTAACCATTTCTTGAGCGCAAACTTCACAGCGGGAAAAGACCGCTTGCTGGGTTCCTTCGTCATACTTTTCCCAAGTTCTACTGAGTGTCTAAGCTTCTTATAGTAAGACATCACCAAGGTAATATATAACTGAAGGGCTGACTTTTAGCAGTGTACGGTCGAAGGGACCCATCTTTCACCACAATAGAGAATGCTTTGGTTCCTTCCCTAGTTGCCATTAACCAACTTTCTAGGTAGCAGCTGTTCTCGGTACCTCTTCAACCAAATGTACATAGCTATAACTGAATTAATAATTCCATGCCTCTACACATACATTTGGCGGCCATAGCAGAAATTGAAGGAGCCTTTTTTGTTCTAGGAAAATGGTTCCGGCAGACATCATCTTTCTCATCGCTTGAACATTCCTCCCACCTTTACCACTTCTTAGACTTATCCTTTTTTTTTCGGCCGGCCTCTTCTCACTGCCTTTTATCCTTTTTGAATTACTCCCACCTACCCACCTATTTTTGCCTTCTCCTTTTCTTCTCAACCGGCTTCACCCTCTCTTCTCATGGTTTTTACCCACTTCTTGAGTGCAAACTCCCAGCGGAGAAAGACCGCTTGCTGGGTTTCCTTGCCATATTTTTTAAAGTTCTTCTGAGCATCCAAGCGCTTCTATAGTAAGATATCACCCAGGTAATGAATGACTGATGGGCTGGATTTCTGCAAATGAGATTGGAAGGACCTTCTTCCATCACCACCAAAGAATAATCCTTTTCTACTGAATCATCAGCTCCCCCCCCCCTCTTCCCCCTCCCTTTCCCCAGCCTCCCCTTTAGGTTTTTACGAGGTCTTTTGGGTAATGATGGCAAATAGGCCGTGGAAATATGAACCACTCGTAGTGAGTTCAAGCTAGAGAGTGCTCTTTCATTCAGAGTAAAACTAAGTTAAACTTCAACGAGTACATTCGATGAACTCAGTTTTCCATGGATTCCAACATATTTACACTGGAGCAACTGGAATTTACAGTAATTGCAGTATGTCCGATTTTCTCGAAATCTAATTATCTCACATGAGACTCACACAATTCTTTCAAGTTCATAGTGAACCTGTAGATGGCATCCCCATAGCATGGCTAGTTGACTATCGACCCCTTTACTCAATCCCCACCTTTTTAGGTACTTCCTGTGTGCTGTCCCAAAAGCTCTTCACGTAACGACAGCCTTCCTGCCTCCCAAGAATTCTGCGTGCCAATTAAGGGTCCGATTTGAGCACTTTCCGCCGTTTTCCAACTACTTCTTAACGGAAACCGTTTTTCATTTTCTTTTTGAGCTCTTTTTTGTGCTGTTGAGGATGAGCGGACGTCCTCTCCATCAACGCGCCCATCATGGGATTAAGAGATGATTGGTTCTCCGGTAAAAAAATGGAGTTTGGTGATGGTGTTAGTGTAGTGTAAAAGCCTGGATCGGACGCAGCCCTTTACCCGCTATTCGATCATTCAAGTCTATCTCAGATCCATGCATCTCCATTCTGGCTCCATGATCATACTCTCCAGAGAAAACTTGGCCTCTGAGATCGAAGTACCGCAATTTACCCCTTCTTGTCAGCTTAAGTGAGATCGGCATTTTCTAGTTTTATAAAGAAACATATTGAAATTGTTGTTATGCCACATAGTAGCGCCTCTTCTCGGAATCTCTAAAGCTCAGCTCGGCTATGACTCAAATATTTGATGCCATGCCTTTGCCAAAGCTTTTAGCAATCTCAATAAGAGCCAGATGAGCTGCCGTTCTTGGAAATGATTGACGCCCTCTATTTCATCCTTCTCCTCATGTGTTGTAATCCTCTTGGCCTCGTCATCTATAAATATATGGCTACATCATTATCGTAACTCTCTTGTTTTTCATCAACTGTCTCGGACATAAGCTCGTATAGGGCGGTAGTGGCAAGTGGTGCAGTATCAGACAGGTATGGTCCAGAGATCGAGCTTTGAATTATTGCTAGACCAGGCCGACAAAGCTTTCCATGCCCCGACGGTCGGGCGATCCGTTCTAGAGAGTCCACCAGTACCTTCCTGATCGATGGTGCCCAAGAACGCTCGAGAACGAGCTGGCATTATGTAAGGCATCGACTACGGGCCCACAGAGCTCGACGGCAGTACTTCCATTGATACAAGACTCATAAAAGATCAACCTCGCTGAAATGAGGTCTCCAGGATAAAGTGGATGGACGCCATCATGAAGGGATCCACTGATTCACTGATGATACGGCTGAGGCAGCGGTCCCTACAATGTTATCCTTACAATTTCGTGGAACTGGACTCCAGGAGGAAGAAGGACGAAAAGACAAAGACTGAAGGGTTTTGAAGCGAGGCTAACAATATGTACTCGATACTAGCCATTCTGGAGGATATAGCAGACGAGTAAACGTCGTATTTGGTACCTCCTGGGAAACTGGTACAGATGCTATACCCTCTCTTTTCGATAAACGGAGATCTGACAGCCTTCACTCTCCCATTCAGGAATCACGTGAAATGCCTGTGGGAATCTGCAAATTTTTGCTGATTAGAACGGCTTCAAATTATCGAAATGGTCTGGACATGGCACAAGCATGTAACTAACTCAATGGACCACGTCATCCAACAAAAACCAAACTCCATTAGATGTGCTTCGTTAGCTATCCCTTGTAAGTGCTCGTTTACTTGGACTGGTCATGTAGGGAATACTTCCCTCTTGCCACGGTGGAGGGATCCATGGTGAAGATGAATTAGAGCCAAATCGGAAGCAGTTTGGCAGTCATCCGTGACTCATCTGCGGCGAGACTAACTTCCTGCTTGACCTGAAGCTTCAGCCTTTTGCCATTCACACATCAATTGCTAATTTATGAGCGCTTGCTGAACATTTAGCTGCCCAAGTAAGCGTGTAAATGATGGCAAACCAGGCCTAGGCAGCATATGGGAATTTGAGTTTTGAAGGCACATCCGCTTTTTACTTGATTCTCTTCCAAGCGATGACGAAGTGGGAGAAATTTCTCCCATGGAAGATATCCCAGGAAGGCAAGCGTTGTGCACAGACTGAAGGCGTAACGTGCCAGGGACAGAAAGCGCAACTACGTCTGCAATTCCAGGCCAGGGTAGGCCAATTGGCATGGTCTTCAGGGGAAAAAAATGCACTTTCATGAAGAGCTGTCAGGCTCCTGCTGAACAGGATTGATGAGCCCAGTTTTTATAATTCTCACTGGTCTTCTTTGAGTCGTAGCACGTTATCAATCGAGGTTTGCTTCGAAAATTCAAAACTTGTCGTGAGCTATTGGAATAGGGATAGTAAGAGGTGGACGTCAGCTATCGTTAGGGTCAAGAATGCCGGTTCCATAGGTAAGGCGGGCAGAACTATGTCACTGGAAAGTTCGAAAACTGGAAAGGTCAGTTTGTTCTGGTCAGTTAGTGCTGCTACAGCTCTCACCTGAAGACTAAGGTGACGAGGTGACCGCTGAACGAATAGATCGAAGCGAAAAGAAATCGATGGTGAACTCGATCTTGAGCTCTGAGAAGAGATGAAGTCAGTTTTTGCTCTGAAGGCACAGCTCACAGTAATTTAGGGTTATCTAGTTTTAGACGAGTAATGAAAGTAATAGTCTAGATCAGCGCAAAATTAGCGAAGGAAACGACGTTTTCAAAAAATATAAAGCTTTATCAAAAAGTAAAAGTAGACGAGAATGTCACGAAAAAAGGCTGCATACAGTTGGCTGAAGTAAGCTGCCTGCGTGCAAGATGTGGGTCCTGGTGTGAATGATACAACCTTTGCAGCTCTCACAACGCTTAACAACTCGTCCGTCTGGGTGTGTACGAACTAAGCCGGTTTTGGGACCCTTACTACGCCCTATCTTGACTGTTTTTCGACCCGAACGTGTCCCTCAAGCTACCCTTGGGGATCACAGGTGCATCCTAGGAAAAAACCTCAGAAATCATTTTTAACGTGAACTGTGCCTTTATGTTCTCCTCTCAATTCCCGTGTTGAAGCGATTCGCAGCTATGGCTTATTCATCACAGTATCTGCTTTAAATGGAAGTTTTTTTTTGTTAATGCGTTGTCAATTTGTAGCCGCATACTTATGACTGACGCAGCAACAACGACATTTCGACATTCATACTGTACTTTACTAAATTAGGCGCTATTTTAGTAACTACTAATTCAATACAAAGTGCAAGTGGTTTTTTCGATTTTCAAATTATTTTCGGAATTTATAAGTGAATAGAATTTTGTACAATCCCAATTTTTATTCATTATTCACTATAGTGATTATTCATAATGAAATACTTCAAGTACAGGTGATTCTCGGAGTTCATACTTGTTACAATGGAGAGTTTGTACAACTCCTGGAAATGTTAATTGCAAATTTGATGTAATGTGTAATGTAAATGAAACCAATGTAATGTAATTTAGGAAAATGAGGACTTTATTACATCGTCGACATGAGTTCCGTGTTAAAAGGTCCCTTAGCGAAGATGGTGTAGTGGCGAGTGGCGCACTATCACCCAGACATGGTATGGGTTCGAATTCCCGATCGGTGTTTGCCGCGCCCAACCAAGTCTTCCACACCTGCTTGGTCGGTTATTCGGTACCAGACTCGTCTGGGAGGATAAAAAGCATTGACTTGTCCATTGGCTGGCCACCACAAGTCATGATACGCATTCATTGCGCCATTACGTTTCTGAATGGAATCCGAATGCCTGGACGCATCCCTCAGACGGGATTAATCAACGCTCCAGGCTTTTGAAGGCCCCTAAGCCGTTTTGCAAAGAGGTGGGTCACATAATTCGAGGGTTAAAAGTTAGGAGTTTCGTGGTGGAATATAATAAGGCTGACTTTTCCTCAAAAAACCTCAAAGGATACGACTTTTGACTGGGGTCACTCCCGTCTTTTAAGATGCTCACTTCCATCCAGAATCGTAGTGGGTTTGGATACGTATACCTGCGTGGTCTGTACAATTAATTGCGTTGGCCATCTGATGCAGAAGTCAGCGCTTAATCGACCCAGGAGAGCCTGGTGTCAATTGAACGTTCCCGCTAAGAGGGAAGGCTTGGATGGGCTGGCATCGAGTCATCCCTGCCAAGCCTAACCCAACCGTGCGTGTGACAGTGTGCACCACTTGCCACTACACCATCTCCGCCATCAGTACAGTGTAGTACATAAAAATATAAAGTTTTTGGTCGTTAATCAATCCCGTCTAAAGATGCGCCCCGCATTTGACTTCCATTCAGATTCATATTGACTTATTGAATGTGTATCTGACCTATACAATGACTTGCGCTGGTCAGCCGATTTACAAGTTAGTGCTTTCATCATCCCAGAATAGTCGAACACCAGTTAAACGTTTCCGCTAAGATGGACAGTTAGTTGGGCTACGCGGATATCGATACGGGATTCAAACCTGTGACTATCTACCCGTGATAGTGCACCACTTGCCACTGCACCACCTCGCCGACAAAAGTACATAGCTACTGAAAATTGGCGACATCCTATTTTATGGCCACAAAATTAGATATCTCACTATCTTCCTCCCAAATTACCGCGTACCGAGATGAACGCTCTGCTATACTGAAGAAAAGGTGCCGAAGCTCTCATTCTACCTACAGTATTGCTGGGATTCCAATTCGATTAACTTGGTCCGAACTTACTGATGCCTAAAAATTCTGTGAAAGTGAGAAATTGCACTATATCTGCTATGTGAGGGGCTTGCTCCTCTCTGTCGATACAGAATGAATGAGCTGCTGATAAACATTCGCTGTCTTCTACCTCACGGTTTTTTTGTAAGATATCAAGGATCCTTGTGTAGATCTAATTGTAAGATGACTGTGAACTGAACTTGAATTGCGCCCATTCATTTCAGTTAATTAGACTTCATTTGTATATAAAAGGCCTCACGTGACCAATTCCCTGGAATCTTCACAGGAGTAGTCTACCAGTAACTAGCGGTTACTGAACAGCGAAAGGCGCTCGACCATTCGCCTAAGGTAATGAACATAATATCGCCAAGTTCCGATCACCCACTATGTACTTCTTGGAAAGTGAGACTATCCTTATTAACGATTTTCTCTGTTTTCAATGGAATGATGGTGATGGTGGCTGCCTGTGTTAGTATGTTCTCAAGGATTATAACGCCCAGGAACAGAAAACCAATAATATTGTCCTCATTAAGACTTAATATCGCAGTTGTGAATGGAGCAATTAAGTTTTTTTTTTGGTCTCCACTGGTCCCGAGTGGGATGTGCCAACGCAGTCGCCCTTCACCCAGGAGCACAATTATTGCTCGCATGTGCTCTGGACGTGTGCTTCCATTCTCTCTGGAGGGTAAGTTCATAGGGGAAAGGAGCTCCTTAGGTATGTATCGAGTCGAGACTGAACCAGGGCTGTACGCTTGTTATGCTCCTCTTGCTCTCACCCCAGATCCGCCTCAGCTGCTGTTAAGGGTTGGAATTGGGGACCTGATCTTCAGAGAGCTTCCACAAATCTATGCATGTCCATATTAAGGAGGCTTAGAAGTCTTGAAATCCGCTTCTCCAGTACAGCATCTTGATTAGTAATCGAGTGGTGACCATCCTTAAACCTGACACTACTCTTTTGATCAGACAGAGGAGTCATACGGTTCTTCCTTGAAGGCGAGCCATTAGATCATCTACTGCATTCTTGGACTCTGCAGCTGTTCAGTCTATTTTTGCGAAAGCCCTGAGTCTTAGGAGAACATTATCACTAGAGGGACTCTGTTATTTGAATACAGGGGGATGGGGCACTCACGTGATGCCATATTTATGAAGCTCGTCGTCTTCACGTAAAACGGTTGCATGATTTCGTAGCGGTGTTGTAGTGCAGATTCTGAAGTGAAACAGGAGCTCACATTGTCCTCTCTCTCCCTCTCTTCCTGTTCTCAGAATATCGCTGATATTGCAGCAGCACCCTCTCATCTGGAAAGAAGGACCTCATCTTCTCAAGACCATCTCCTTTCTGCCATCATTATTGTGTATAAGCAATGCGGAAGGACCATAATTTTGATGCAACTGTGGCCGTATGGTAGTTGCTTTTCATATGAGCAGTAATAGGATCCACCCGAGTTGTTGTTTACTCATGATCGAGAAGTTTCCGACACTAACTACGTCAAGCCTATGCTCACCTCAGCTTGGGAGATCTGTAATGACTGATGAGCGGGGTAAAGAAAGAATTCATCCTTTCATACATTTTTTCCTGCACAAGAACTCTTCCTTCCTTCTTGAGCAAGGTCGTTGGACAGGAAAAGTCCCAGTTCATCCTAAAATCATCAGGATGAAGTCATTCAGTCACCTGTACTTGAGGGGTCTCTCATATTAGGCAGTTCGGAATGCTCGTGGCAATTGAATGCGTATGTAGCCTATGTGTAGTCATTAACTTGCAAGGGATAACCGGTTTACAAGCTAAATTTCGCCCATCCATACAAGTATTTTACTGATTGGCTTATCCCAGAGACTGGCTAAGATACTGTGCTGGCCTCTGCTGAAAATGAGCCGAGATTTGAAAACAAATTTTGAAAAACGCAGAAGCAAGTCTCCGACAGCATATCCTAGTCAAGTGGTTGATCGATTGCAAGCCAGTGAAGTCAACAGATTCAGCTTCAACAAGGGACGAGTCCATCTTACCTCTTGCAGTAGTAATTGAGGCTGAATCCGTAGACTTCTCTGACTTGGTTTCGAACAACCATTCAATGGGTAGTTCGGCCTGTGGTTGATTGTTGTTCAAGAGCTAGTGTGATTGGTGTCATCACTTGTGCCTATGCTGTCGAATACTTATCATACATTGATTTCTCTCGGTGTTTTTACCTGGCTATTTTGAAAAGCGGTTTTTTCGAGTCCGGACCCCTCGATTCGAATCAAATTTGTGGCAAGTTTTACTGTACTGTATATTGACTAATCACTTTCTATTTAGATGGACTGCTTCCAGCCACTGATTTTACTCTTGTAACACACCGACTTCATTCCGAACACGTTTTCATTTTACTTGAAATAGAAGGCAGAAGTCTGCAGCAGTATGTAGGCCCTCTGATGATGTCACTAAGAATCCAGGATTCTTTCTCTGTTTCTTACGTCTTTTCATTCAAAATGGGTGTCGAATGCGTGGGCGCATCCCTCAGATGTGATTAGTTAACACCCCAGGACTTAACCCTTTCCTATACTCCTTTTATTCCGATTGGATCACGGTGTTGGGCACGTAAACTGTGTAAATTAAAATTCCCCTATTTTGCTCACTTCCAAACTTACCAATACTTACCGATACTTGCCCCATGTAGACAGAAGACGGCAATACAGACGGCTTCTACCTTTTCCATGAAGAGTTGGGATGAATTATTTTTGCGATTTCAAACCGTACATGTGCTTTCATTATACGTATGCAATTTCTCATATAGATCACCTCTTCCTATTGTAAAATGAACAGAATGGGCGCAATATTTTAAAGCAAGTTTTTCCAGGATTCTCTAAGCCCAAAAATCTGCTAGGTACTGAAAACGCTACCCGGCCCTCAGCAGAAATAGAGCTGCAGCCTATGAGGACCCCGATAATTCCTAGGAATTCAAGTTCTCCAAACAAACGTTCCCGAATAGGAGCGATCTGAAGTTTCACGTGTTTTACGATGAGGAAGAATGGGTGGCCGTTTCGTAGAGGTTTTTGCTTGATAGTTGTTTTCACTACTTCCTTTGATTTGCTGTATCCCAAGCACAGCAGTGGCCCATAGAGGAACAGCGTAGATAGGGCGTAGGGGCGCTGCGTAAGAGGCGTGGAGAACTCAGGTTGAGGTGATTTCAGATGTGCATGGTTAATATTGAAGAAACTCGAAAACAAAGAGTGCAATGCACTCAAGAAGCAGATTTGTAGTTGTTGTGGAATAATTTTCCGTGCTGTGCAAGATTTCGTATACTCCTGTTACAGTATCCCGTTTCATTTATTTGTAGCTCATTATTCTGCTTATTTCAAGACTTATTCAACAGCGTGATTCATTCTCTTTTTCTTGAATAGAATCCAAAGAAGTCTATCGAAGCGGCTCCCGATATTGCCATCAGACTTCACGTCGCTCCTAGTATGATGCGTGGGATAGTGCATGGCTACGCTTCCCCCAATTAGGTCGGACTTAGTAAAAGTGAACTCCCTCGAGAAACAAATATGCCCTGAAGACATCTATTCGTAACTGTTTCTGAGAATACGATGGCCGTTGTTGATGGCGACTACAACGCAGAGTGAGAAAAACGATGTGGAAAACGTGTCACCCTTTCACTGTTTAATTAATAAAATTGACGTCACTGAATAGCAGTAGTATTGACTTCCCTTGGAGTTAGATACCTACACGTCATTTTCTTCCCAACTACTTGTTAGCTCCGTGGGTGGTATAATAGTAGGAAGTGCCAAGTGGAGCGCTGTGAAGTGCTTGGTCCGGAGGCTATGCTACCAGAGTCTTCCCAAAAAATAAAAGCGCCGACTCGTATTTCGAATGGCCCCCACAAATTGTTGTGTAGGAAACAGCCCCCTTTGGAACCATAACGATTCATAGTGGAAGTGGAGGGGTGGGCTTATGCCACATATTTGGATTACAGGGACTTCTCTCCTTCATCCTCTGTGACATTCTCGGTCCTGTTTTGATGCATTCATGTCTGCACGAAAATCTAAAAACTTTGTGAGAATCTTACGTGATGCTACGGATCGTTTAAATCTCTTGAAATGTCAAAGCACTTCCATGATTAGGAGCAGAAATTGAATACACGGCACACATTCCTAAGATAAACGATGAAACTTTCTTGCTTGAGCCGAATCTACTCTAAGGGTCTTGTAGAATACTGTTTGTAGTACTCACAGTTTTATTTCAAGGCTGCTCGTGTTCATTTCTTTCGGTACCCCATCAATGTATGGCCTACCCAGGAAACCGACGTCTACCCTCCCGTTCTGTATACCTGCGTGTTCCCGTATTCCTCATGTCATCTCGTCTGGTTAATCCTCCTTTACTGAACTGATCCTATACCAACCCAATATCAAGTACATATAAAACCAATATAAGTATGAAAACCAGACCAGGAAGGGGTCAAGATTTGGTTGACCTTGGTTTATCCGGGAACTTCCAAGTTGAAAAGTTAGTATCAAGGAAATCTGACGTTTTACTCTTCCTGAACTTGGGTGTCAAGGCAAGATTGTACCGGACCAGCCTGTTAGAATCAGCTTTCCTGACAGAGTTGAGTGGAGAAAGGGGATCGGATAAGGGTTCTCGGGGGTCACCATACATAACCGTGAAGAGTGGGGTGTCGGGATCATTCTCCTTCTCTTTATTCCCAGTGTTTATCCAGCATTATGATTTATGGTGTAGTTATGTGGATTATGGTGATTTCACGACAAATTCAGTTAAGCCCATGGGCTCGCCAGGGATTATTCATGAGGTTTAAGATCAGTTCAGGGAAGTGAAAGGCTTGGTGATCTATCAATTCGTCAAGCAACGTTCGGAGCTGTCGACACACTTCATAGCGACGATTGACGGGCATGAACCATAGTAAATTATGTATCCGATGCACCCATGTCAGCGGATGACTACATAATTCATCCTTTACTTCTCACTTAACTCAAACCGGCAAAAAAACTCCCCCCGTTCTTGCTAGTCCTTTCATATCCACAAAATTTTACTGACAATAAATTCTACTCCTATAGGCCAGCTGTAACATTTGTGCTTGAAAACTCATGAAACTCCTACACAGATAGTCGTGGGCGTGGCCTAGGAGGCTTCACACGTCGTCGTCAAACGACCATCAGTCCTCCTGTTTACACGATCTCAACATTTCCTCTGTGTCTGTTCCAGGGAACTGTCTATGAAGAACGGCACTCTGAGGAATTGTACCTATCGGTACTCGTCCCATGACAGCATCACTTCCATTGCACTATGGATCGATGTAAGTATTTCTTGAAAATTGAATTTTATTTGAATTCCACTAATTTATATGACATGATTTATATAAATCAATGTATTACGGCTTATGTGTTGATTATTTCTTTTTGTTTTTTTCCTTAATATCTTTCAGAGCATTCACAGCTCATCCCTCAGCCTGTAGCTAAAGAAGGGATCCGGTGGCACCTCCGCTTGAAGTCACGATGAAAACGGCTTCTGAAATTTTTCTTAGGATGGTCTGTGTTGCCTCCGACGATAGCCCTTGGGACATTGGCGGGAGGAAAAACGACCTCGACAGGACGGTATAAGAGCTCCAAAGCCGTCGTAGCCGACGCACACGCCCAAAAGGCAACCCTGTCCTGACGGCCTTGTCATGGTTGCACCATTCAATGAACTGATAGGACGCTGACGAATAGTGCGCTTATTTGGGAGACACCAGACGGTTACAGGCACACAATCTCGTACAACCCCCTTTTTTACTCCTTTTGGGAGACAAACTAGTAGGCAATACAGCCATACCTCGAGACTGTCCCATGATGCCGTTGTGTGGCGCTTTAAGCTCCATGGATGGCAGATAGTTGCCCACGTGCTAATCGGCTTCTCTGGCATTACCCACGCATTTGGCTTATACCATGTATAACCAAAACATGCCAGTTTTTCTGAGCAATCTCTGCAGTAACAGGGCACATATAAAAAGCTTCGGGAAGATCTCCCGCACAAAGTCTCAGGATAAGTAAGCTAGATAGCCCAGTTGTGATTCATGAGGAAGTAGCTATTGTAGCGTCAATTATTGTTTTTGCCGCTGATAACTATAAACGCTCAATAGATCTGCTATGTTTTGGAAAAAACGCAACAATACAAATATTCGTGGTCTATTTATGGCACACATACGCTGCTAATCCTTCTTTCCTATTCTTTGCATTTATTATGCAAAATAAAAACCTTTACCGCGGAAGCATTCGACTCGTGGAGCTCTTGCTGAGGTCATAAAGATTGGAGTATCGTCGGATGAGGTAGATAATGAAAGACTTGTGAACAGAGCTTTCATTTATTCAACTATTTTACCCTTAGGGGGTATTATCAGGATGAGCGGAAAGTGCTTTTTCAAAATTAAGCGATAGTCAATATTTTCAAAGGGACTTTCTGAAAGCTTCCAAGGGGTTTCTATCTAAGGGCATCTGCGATGGCTTTTTTGTGATATTTTTTGTGGCATTCGTGATGGCTTCATAGCTTCGTTGGAAACAACTTCGACATCGCCGATTGTTGCGGACGGGGAGAGAGAGGAGGGGTGGGCTGTAGTAGGGGCGATATCTGGTAATATTGTTCAGTGTAAGCCGTGCACCCTAGTAAGTACGGAACCCGAATGTTTAGACGTATTTGCTAATTCAAAAAGACAATTTCACTGCTCACTCATAAATTGGAACAATGGAAGTGGTGTAGTGGTAAAAGGAGCACAATCAGACACATGACTCGGGATCGAGTCCCGGATTAATGCTTATGTAGAGTTTTGGGCCATCCATCAACCTGGAGCTTTTCATTTTGTATCAGAGTCGTCTGGGAGGGGAAAGTACTGAGTCATACATCGGTTGGCCACGACAGTTCATAGTATAGTCCACATAATGCATTCAAAGCGCCACTATGATTCTGATAGAAGTTAAAGGCGGAAGAGCATTCCAAAATAAGATTGATCCTCTTTTTCTCTTTCTCTTTTCTCTTTCCCCTATCCTCCTAGGTGAAACAAAGTCAGAACAAGATACTATTTTTGAAGTCATTGGCAGCTGAGATATGGTTAGACCGTTCGGAGTCAGGACTATGGATCAAGCGTATGAGATTCGTGGGTTTTTCCATCGACGAGTTTCAGTAATCCATCACATTTCAAAAGAAAAATGACTTTTATGTTATTCGTATGGACCCAGCTTGAATGAAGCACATGGGAAGACATCCAGTCAAAAACTCCCATGTAAATTATCGGTTTCCAGCGGAAACTGTCGTCAGACCTTCACTTGAAAAGCCGCTTCCAACGGGCCATCATATAAAAAACGATGTAACAGATGTCAGCTGCTCCTGTAAATCATATTCGACCAGTTGCATTTATGCTGACTTACCTCATGTCGATCAGCCAGCTCAGCTGTAATGTTGTGTCAGCTGCACAATGATGACGAAGTATTTCATGTTGCATTAATACAAATGTCACTGTAATGTGGCCATAAATCACGACGTCGTTGAATGGAGGCTTTCAGGCTTTCTCCTCTGGTCTTTGGGACTTTAAAAGCTGATAAACTATTCATGAAAGCACATTTTATATCCTCAGGAACTGGTGAAGATGAACAGACTGGTATTGGCAGATGAAAGATCACATCCAAGCCTCATGTTGTAACAAAATCTAATTCCCTGAAAAATCAAGAGGTTTGACATCTCTTTAGCTTGTAAATGACTGACAGCTGATGGTTCACAGGTGCGTTTTGGGACCGTTATTACTAACCTATCCACTCAAATATTCTTGACTCTTTGGAAGAAAGAGGAATACGGACGGATGTCCGTTAAGGACGTTTCTAACCGAATGGAAGAGTGTCCACAGAGCGAGGATGACGTTCTGCATCCCTTGGAAGATTAAGAGATATGGGCGAGGGCTCATTAAAACGAAGCAGACAGTTTATTTTCGAATTGATTCCCAGTTAATTTTACCGGTAGTTACATCCCCACCGCGCGGATACCCTATCAGTCGGTATAGCTCTTTTACAGAAAACCGATTTCAAGAAGGGCCACTGTTCGATCGTGGTGAGTGCGAATGCGGTCGAACTGTGGGTATTCCGCTGCTTCGAAGAATCCAAACGTCCCTAATAGCTCCCCTGGTAGTAGATGATCTTCTTGAATCGAATGGTTCGGAAAGTAACTAGGCGAAAGCGAGAAAAGCGCGAATCTGAGGGAATAGGATTCCAAGCAGTCAGAAGTAAGTACCTGTCGTATCCTCGCTGACCAACCGCCATCAGGACGAGACCACCTGTTCACGGACGTTATACGGGGCCACTATAAAACGAGCCAGATACCGGCAACTTGGCCTCTACACATCTCGAGCCTAGCTCTGTGTGGCTTGCCCATCGTATCGGCTCTGGCCGAGTTGTCCTGGCCTCCCCTTCACCCAGTCATGTTATAGTTTAATACATTTATATAAGGAATAAAATATGTATATACCCTGTGTTCAGTGTACCCACTCATGAACTCACGTCCCGCTATGCTATCAGTTATAGGTCTGATCACCCAATAATCTGATATACCCATGGGCCGTATTTCGCCTTATTGCAGGCCAGAATCTTCATTGTTATGAGCACCTTGCAAAGTGATACAATAGAATGTTTTCGCTCAAGTTCCCTCTTGAATGACGTCTTTGAAGTCAGGGAAGGATGAAACATGGAAGTTAAGCAGTCCGCATAAGCGTGACAAATCGGATTACGAAAGAGGAAAACAGCACCAATCCCCCAACCCTTTGCTCCTTCCTATGCTACAGAGAACCTCAAAAAGTGCGACATCTATCATTGCCATCTTTGGTGTTAGCATTGCGAATCTTTCCAAACAAACGAGCATTTCCATTAACAGATAGCTATTTAGATAACTGAAATAATTAATTCCTCTTGAAAAAGGTTGCAGTTTGTTTTGCAAAATAAATTAGTCTAGTCTCTGTGTTCAGAATTAATGTTCTCCTGCTCAGATTTTATCGCTCCTTAAAAAGTTCTTCTTCGAGGTGAATGGGTTTTTACGCCCACATATAACTCAGTACATCCCTTTATGATTATTAGTTGTCCTTTGTGAAATCTTGATTACTAGTTTCTCCTTTCGGTAATCCAGGCTGTTCAATGAATGTTGTAGTCACGTGTGAAGGACTTTTCATCCAGGCTACGGAACACAGGATTTTTGTAATAAAAACCATGATTCCTCTATTGCCTACTGGGAAGCCAACTGTGATTAGGGGTCGGACATAACTACTGATTTCGCGTCATAATTAGGCTGAGTAATCAGAAACCCGAACCATCGTCACGCCTCTGAGGAAAAGGAAAGGAGAGGAAAAGGCTCGAACGTGAGGCCGAACAATTGCTACAAGAACAACAACAACAAGATGCTATCTGACTATATGTATAGTGGCAGGGCACGACGAGTATCTTACAGTTCCTTGACAGGGAGAAATCCCAGCACCACCAGCGTCACATTCAGTGAAATGCTTTTGTGTGATCAATCAGGGACTGAATTCAAACAATCACAAGCTGCTGGCCGAAATCACCGCCGATTCCATTGCTACTTTTAGCTACTTCTTGACCTGATTTAGGTGAATTTCCCTAAAGTTTCCCTGTTGAAAGGAGGAAGGATAAAGTGTTTGACGTGAATTAATGCACCTTAGGAAACGCGCTCTGCATTGGAATTCTACTCAGAATTGTAGTGGTACTTGAATGTGTATGTGTATGTGCCACTCTACAACAATTCTCGATGATTTGCCCGGTAATGTTCAAGTCAGTGTTTTTACCTCCTGGACTAAACTGGAATCAAATGGTAGATCCCAAAGGAGTGGAAGGCTTAGTTGAGCATGTGCCGGTCGAGGATTCGATGGCTGGATCATGCATGGGTGACAGTGTGCACTTGCCTCTGCGCCGCCACCACCAATATTTAAGCACAGGTCACAAAATTGAACTATTTCAGAAACAAGCTTTCTCAGAAATTTACCTACCATATTATACAGCATATCGAGCCCAGCTCAAGGTCATATAAAATTTTAATGAGGATTTGCTTTGAGCCAACCTATTACAAAACGGAAACGAACCACAAAAACTCCCATTTTTCCTTGGCTTAACCTTCTTAAAATCCTATATAAATTACTCTAATGATGCCTCTTCAACGTCAATATATGTAAAAATCAAATTGATAGATTGAAATATCAATTGTTGTCCTACTATACTCTGCCAGTGCTCTCTTCGAACCCATCGCAGCCTTATACTCTTTCTGAAGGCGAATTCATTTCAGGGACCATGTACGTGTGTGGCAGCGATATTCGCTTTGATCGGAGTCCACTTCGCTGTGCGATTTCTCTTCAGAGCCGGCTTGAACAAGGATCTGACGGCAGGTGAGAAACGAAGCGACGTGTAGACGCCTTTGATCGCTAACACATGAAGGGGCACAAAACTCGTTTCACACGCATGAATTATCAAGTCGAATACAAGTAATTACTGCTCTGAGCAAACCTTTGCGTAGTCACGTTTCGCTCGCTTGAAAATATCCAACTTCGTTCGAGCTAACATCCAATTACGAGGGAATCTCAACAAATGTCGCAGCAGCTGCGTTTTCCTTCACTTCGGACACCTATCAGAAATTGAATAAAAGGGCTTCAAAATTCACAAAGTTTTCCATTTTTGTGTTCACGCATTTACGGGTCCTCTTAGAAGCTTTATTGGGAGCTTCATTGCTACGGATATCCGGTTATCGTTTGACAAGATGCCTTGCATACAGGGAGCGGTAACCAAACTATGTAAATGTGTATGGTTTATAGAGAGAGAGTATGAATGATAGGTGGAAAACGTGAAGGCTCCTTTATAGAGCGAATCTTGAACAACTTTCCACAAAAATCATTTGGAGCACAGGTTTTTACTTCACATATTCACAATTCTATAATTCACATACAAAAAAGGGTACTAGAGGAAGTCAAAGGTCGCTATTTTGTTGGACTTCAGAGCCTGGCCAACCATCCCCATATCTTGCAGCCAAGCATTTCCCTTAAAAGGTACAGATCACGATCATTCAAAAGAACCTATTTCTAGTAAAATGACGGATATAGGAACGCAAAGCAGTGATTGGAAGCGAGGTAGAAGAGGTGGAGAAAGAATATCCGCGAAATTTGAGAAGTATAATTCTTCTAAAAAGTAGTGGAAATGAGAGATTGTACAAGACTGTCATGATGAAATGGTATGGGGGGAAATGTGAAAGAGATCGCAGTCACGTGCTGTCCCGCTATGAGATGGCTACAGTAAGCAGAAAACGGTTAAAGTTGCTTAGCACTGTCGCTATGGTCTATGCTCAGAACAATCAGCTGCTGCGATTCTGTTGGTCGTTGTAAATGATACAGCTTACAAGGCAATTCAATACGAGCACTTCTGGGTGAGGTATTCAATGGAGATGAACCTTGAGCTCTTATTGCTTTCTGCCTGCCCCGTTTTCTGAAAGAAAGGTGTACCAGACAGTGATGAGGGTCACGATGATCTACGACTGCGAGTGTTGGCCCGTATGTAGAAAGCGCGACAGACAGTTTTACTCCGCTGGATTGAGGATTCTCAGATGGACCTGCGAGTGGACGAACTGGAACAGGATTAGAAACGAAGTCGTGAGAGCATTCTTGGAACGGTCCCCGTCCAACTGAAGATGAGAGAGCAGCGTCTAAGGATCGTACGCACACGTTTTAAGAAGTCCATCGAATAACCCACTAGACAGGCAATGTAGCTTTCAAGGCTCAGGGAGAGCGACCACAAGAATCCCCACAGATAATGGGCTGAACCAAGACCTCCGCAGCGCAACGGCGGAAGATGCTGTAGAGAGTAGGAATTGGAGACGACTCGCAGAGAACTGGATCTTGCGAAGGCACGAGATTAACAAGAAGAAGTGCCAACGGTTTTACGTGATGGGCTGAAGTAGGGTAGATGCTTCTTTATATGACCAAGAATCAAAAAACTCTGATGTCGGAAGCTCAGTAGCGTGTAGCCAATTCAATGACACTGCTATGCAGAGGTGTTATATATTTTCGAGTAAACAGATCGTGTTATTTGTAAATAAATCAAATATGCTTTTACCAATTTCGACCAGCCCTTGCCATCGATCCTGGGCATTCATAAAATAGCAATGGCACATCAGTTCGTATAGGCATCGAGGATTGCATTCTCCCTTTTGGATTTTTGTTTTTTTTTTGAGCCTCCACCAAATAATTGTCTTTTCAGCTCTGTTCTCGCTATGCGTGATCGATTCGCTTCTGATGATGACCGTATTCCTCTTCTACTGTATCGAAGCGATCGGTGTACTATTCCTCAACACGAATCTTATGTATAATCGTCAGCTATTCACCTCAAGTCTACATGGCGTCGCTCAAAGTCTCACCACTGCCTCGGTGAGCTCCAATTACATATTACAGTTATTTGCTATGAGCTCTTTGATGAAAAATTTTCCTGAGTCCTGTAGGTGAGGGAAAGTTTATTGGTGAAAATTCCTTGACTGCATTGTACTACGAGTACTCGACAGATTTTGAGGAGCCCGATTGGAAATCCGACTTCTACGCTGCTTATATCCCACTTCTGGGTCTTGGACTTTGTTCATTAGCCCTTCTTCTCTGCCGCACTTGCTTTATGTACTTCTATTTGACTTACAGTATTCTGCCCCGAATAATAGTGCAACCTTGCAACTTCTCCATAAATTTTCTGCTCTTCTGTGCCTAATGACACTGAATTCCATCCAACCCCCTCATCCCAAGAACCCTTTTGGGGTCTTGAAGCTCAGGAAGACCTATGTGCAACTTGAAGATATTAGTGGGATGTCTTCACTTTTCCTGCGTTTTTGTAAGTTCGATGGCGGGACTTCCCTCTGTGAACCGAACCATTCAGGGGACTATGTTTAAAATCCTTTTTTGTAGAAGTAAAGCACATCGGGGGTTTCTACTTTGAAAGACGAAATTCTGGCTAGGTAACAAAATAATTTATAGGGGATAAAATTCACCTAAATGGATGCTTGGCCCCACACAAGCCTGTAGACTGAGTCGAAAAGATTTCGCATCCTTTCATCTGGGCCCAAGCCGCGCAAATATGTAGTATAAAGCTGGTCCTCGCCCTAGTCAGCAGTCTTAGCTTTGCTATTGATGTCAGCCTCATTCTGCCTGCAGACGTTCCACCTTCCTTTCTTCCTATTCTTAAGCTTCTTAAGTGAAATCGTTAATTAGATGAGTCAGAAGTGTACGTCATTTTCCGTTCTATTTGTGACATCATTGCGAATATTTTCATAGCTGATAAGAGGCGCTCTAATTACGTGCTAAGAAAGACCCAAAGGGACCTAGACACAATGAATTACGGTATTGAGACTGCGAAATCCTTATCTGTGAATATTTTTCAGACAATGCTTGTGATTTACATCACTTTTCTTCGTTTTATGGTTGTGATGCGTCCGTTACGATATGCCTCGTCGTACTATTCGGCGCGATCGAAAAAAGCGGTAAGTTGGACTAGAACCAGCGGCTATTCCGGTCCAGATAGGTCTGGGAAGACGAAATACTACTTTTTCACACTAATGGAACCATCTGTTTCGAAGTTCTGTTTGTTTTCCGATGCAGTCGACCTTTGACTTCAACTTCCCCTTCCAGAGTACGAAACAACGAAAAGCGTCGATGGTGACGGAGATGGATTCCACCGCGGGATCGCTGAAGGGCAGAGGTGGCAACAAGACCAAAGAACAGTTACCACTACGTGAATACATTCGATCATGCCTCTTACCAGGTAGGCCGCAAATGAGATTGTCTTGAAGTGTGTTACGACAGTACTTGAGGTTCTCCGTGGTAGCGTTTATACTCTTTTATGCTTATAAAAAATCAAGCGCTATCCGAAGAACACAAGAAACCTCCGGAGTTGCAAGCGAGTGAAATTCATGTGGGTTAACGAGAAAAAAAGGCACATAAGGGTAAAACGTCCATTACATGAACGTCCGCCGAATGACAGCTGTAACTTTCAGTGCCATTTCCTAAATGTAGTTCTTCGTATACTGAGTCGAGGATTCCGAGAATTTCGGTCAAAAGGTTACTTTAGCAAGTGTAGGCAGCAGATCGGTGCAAATTTCTTCTACATGGATCACCATGAAAACTCCTTGAGACCTAGAAACAAGGCTTTGACATGGGATCACTATTACTGAGACTCCATTCACCGTTATAGACGTGCATAAGACTTTCTCAGGCAGAGCAACGAATACTTTTGAGAATCTGTGTCAATCAACCTGAGCTGAACATTAGCAAGTCGGAAAGGAGACGCAGCTGCCGTTCATTCAGCAATCGGCTGTCTCAACTCGTCCTAAGGTGATACACTAGTGTGCAAAACTTAGGAACGAGATGGATAATGTAACATAAAACATTGAGGGCTGGGTGGAAATAAATGAAAGTGTGGGATTATATTGCTAGACCTTTGACGGTTATGCACAGGAACTTGGACATCCCTTGGTGGAGGAATTGTTCAAATAAAGCGACAAATATGGCTACCCGCACAAATCGAGGCAGCTGATAGGTACGAAAAAAATTTTCTTGTCAATCAGCCAGTAGCTACCAAGCACTGTGGTGTTATCCTTCTATACATCATATTCCGCGGAGGTCGTTTGGATGGCCTGGCACGAAGAAGGATCATCGAGAAACTCGAAAAAGGTCGAACCATGACGAGCGCAGCTCAGGAACCTTATATCGCTCACAGCGTTGTTTCACGTGCACGGGGAGCATTCCGAACCTATTATACTGTTGCACGAAGGGGAGGAGGTGGTCGACCACGAACAACCACTCTGAGGTAAGACCGCTACATTGTGCAGTAGGCAAGAAGAGATCCAAGTCAGTCAGCTTCTTTGATTGCAATGTCATTTAACAGGATTTCAAAGCAAGCCATCCCAAGCACTACAGTGGCACGACGACTGCACGGTGGCGGTCTCTTCGACCGACGGTCACTACGTAGGATTCCTTTGACCCTCGCGAAGTGGCGAGACGGTTTATGGTGGTGCCAGGAGCATAATTAACGGACCAATGAGAAATGAGACCGTTTGCTTTTTCGGATGGGAGCAGATTCAGCCTGAGCAGTGATTCTGGACACACCCTCATGGCCAGTGCTAAAAACACGCACTCCTCTCAGAAACGTGGAACTTGATCGTTCTGGTGATCGAGGTGTTATGGTATGGGGAGGCATCAGGCTTCGCAACCGTACTAACCTTCGGATTTTTGAGCGTGGCACCCTTAACAGTCGGCGTTACTGTGAAAAGGAACCCCTCCCTAATGTGTATCTTTTCAGGACTGCAGTGCGCCCTGAATTCGTTTTTATGGATAACAATGCGCGACCGCATCGAACACCTCAGGTTGAAGAGTTCTTTACACAGGAGGTTACCCAGCGAATTTAGTGACTGTCCATTCCCTCGACCTGAATTCCGTGAAGCACGTGTAGGATGCGTTGGGTAGAGGCATTATAGCGCGTCCAAATGCACCACTGGCCATCCAGCAATTGTCAATTGCGCTGATAGAAGAATGGGACGCCCTACCACAATAACTCATTTCCAACCTCATGGAAAGTATGGGATCGCGTTGCAGAGCATTTACTGCTGTCCGTGGTGATCACATTCCCTATTCGGAACCGCGTCGCTTTTTTTGAAGTACTAGGACAAGATGTGAGGAACTATGTGTAATCGGTACCCTTCGATAAAAATGCCTTATTTGCTAGTCCTATTTCGACTTTCTGCCACTTACTTCCTGTGCAATACCGTAATGGTCCTCCCTTTATATGGTATAAATTTTATCGAGCTCTGTCGTCTGGCAGAGGTTCAGTGATCGAAAGTTGCTTTCGTCCCTGAGTTTTGCACACCAGTGTATTTGTCCCCAACTGCAACCCGAAAGGCTGACCCGTCCATGAAAAACTTCAGACTTAGACGGAACTTTATCTGTAGAGCCAATGCTCAAGCGAGTCTAGAAATTACTCGTCCTCTTCAGATAGTGTTCAGAGAAACAATGCAGAGAAATTGAAAGTTTGAGCGACCTATTTCTATGAATTAAGCTAGGATGTCTAGTCTCCTTACGTTCAAATCTTGATCTTCCAACATAAAGCCACTGGAGTTTCTGCAACGTAATTGGTTGTTGCAGGGCTGGTGATTTTCCTTTGCTTTGCGGTCAACATCCCTGTGTACTTCGAGTTCACCGTTGAACGTTGCTTCGACGTCGAGCACGGGGTCGAAGCTTCCTGCCCTGCTCCTACGGTATTCCGGCACTCGGTAGGCGAACTTCTTACCTTATGTTATACGAAGCCATCTGTAACTTTTCAAAAGTCTGAAGTAGTAGCCAACTGTTGCTAGTTGTTAAGTAGTTAGGAGTTGGTTGGAATGAAGAATGGAATTTTTTTTAGTTCACTCGGTACAAAGCGATTTTGATGACGTTGACTCAGACGATCGGTCCTGTTGCCACTATCCTGATCCTAAGTGTTCTCACCGAGTATCGTGTTCACAGGAGCCTGAAGAAGAGGAGAAAGTAAGTGACCGTCATAGAGCTATCCCTATCAAATGGCATGAGGTTGCTGTCAACCAATGTCAGGCAACTAATATCGCAAAAAATAATAATAAACAAATATGTAGTTGGCTAGGAATTCAGTTGATCGAATCATCGAGTGGTCCTGTAACAAAAAAGAAACGAATTGAGGCAAGTAGGCAACATTTGAGTGCAACAAGTATACCGGTCACCAAGAATGACTTTCTTCCCTCCCGTCCGCGTAAGCCGTAGAGCGACAAGCGTGACGATTGATATCCCCGAGTATGAGTCGTCCACTTTAATTGATTCATATCCCTCAGGTGGACGACTCACACTAGGAGGACTACAAACACTGTTCCTGTTCTGCTTCGCTTTTTTTCGGTTATCCACCGAAGGCTGATAGGCTGCTGAGTGGTCTACTACGAAGAAGACTGCTTTAGTTGCACCGAGAACCTTATTTGTGGAGGCTCCTGAATGCATTGGGTTCTAACACAAATCATTAATTTTTAGGAGCGCCAGTTTGGAGCCATTTTCAGAGTTATTACAAAAAGAACTCGTTGTTGTAGAATTTGTTCAATTTTTCGAAATCTGGCCTTCCATGAATCGTGTTTTGCAGACTTTTCGAAAGTCAGCAACGAAGTCGATCGATTGTTCTTATGGAAGAGTCCAAAGAAAAGGTGTCAAGAACAGTAGCCATATTTATAGCTGTGAAGTTTCTCATATTCAGGTTAGTATTCTCTCATCACTGGATGATTACGGTACTTGTTATTCTGCCTTCACCTTAACAGTCAAACCGTACTTGCCAGTTGTTGAAGAGACAGTCGCTCTGGAATGAATTTGCATGGAGAGTTTTTGACATACCCACGTACTCCGATTAAAACATCAAAACTGTTTTCGAGGTGAAAGCGAGGGGGTCGTAATTGATATGAACTCAATTTCCGTGAAGTTGTTCCGGATACTGCATAATTTGGTGTAGTGGCAAGTGGCGCACTATCTCACTCGCACGGTCGCGCATTTGAGTCCCCGTTCGGTATCCGCCCAGGCAAACCAAGCCTTCCATCCCTCCATGGTCGGTTAATTGGTACCAGACTCGTCTGAGAGGATAAAAGCATTGACCTGTATATCGGCTGACCACCACAATTCATTGTAAAAGCCACATTATGATTCAATACGCCACCAGGATCTTGAACGGAAGTCGAATGTGTGAGCGCATTCCTCAGACACGTTTGATTAGTGCCCAAGACATTTTCCTTTTAGACTACATATTTTCATCTATAAACTGTGAACCAAACTGTCTCCTGTTCCACAAGGATGACGCGATTTGTGAGAGGTTTCGGTCTTGGACGGATTTGAATTCATACTTGTGTTCTTGCTCTTTGCTCTTTGTGCTACAGATACCCCACTTGCCCTCGCCTTCTTAATTACTTTCAAGCCATAGCTTTTTTGTCTTCTGTCTCATTATAGTTGCAGAACTTTGTAGGCATTCTTTGTTTTTTTTTTATTGTCATGAACTTGATAATAACTCGAAGTGGTTTTTTTCCATTTCAGATCAATGCCTGTCTTTTTCGATGTTTACGAAAATCTGTATGGAATAGAGTCTTTCGGAGTCGCACTTTCCATTCTTGTGCGGATATCGGATTTTATGATCGTGCTCAATTCGGCTACGAACTCGTTAGCCTACTTCGGAAAGAAGAGGTAAGCTCTTCTTCGTAATTTAAAGGTCCGATCACGAAGAGCCTCAATCAGCCGGCTTTTGAGTGGCCTTGAACTGTCTCTGGTGACTCTGGGATTAGTAGAATGCGGGGCGGAGAATAAGAAGAGATTTTGATATTGATATTTGCTCGTTCCACTTGAATTCTATGCTCTTTTAATAGCTCAGAAAACTTTGGCCCCGTTCACTCAAGGGGAATGCTTCTTTAAATGCCAGAAGATTGAAAAATGGCTACTTGCAGTCTTCAATAAGCACTGGCAACAGTGATCCCTGCAAGATATGAAGCCATAGTTACCGAGATGATACCAGAACTAATTAATGAAAGTTCAAAGTGTTCAACTGATCCACGATACCTCACGTGTAATGAAAAAAATGAATAGGGTTCAGTAGTATGGCTTATGTGTTTGCTCAGTAGAACTGGAAGGCCATAGGGTTGGCATCTCGAGGGCCCGATAGAAGATCACTGGGCCTATTTCTTTTTAGTGCAAGCTTTACTATCCCTAAACTGGCTTTTTAGAGCCATCGTGGATGATTTTTCCTTTGACTGTTGCATGTTCCTTCCTACAATCATATCAACTCTTTCAGATGGTTAGAAAAGCGTCTACGCCTACGACTTCTGAGAAGAGACGAGAAACGTTTGGAGAAGGCATTACGTCGAACTAGTCAGGTAGGTAAACAGCTTGTGGTTCACTGCGATTATCTCAGTAATTCTATATCAGAAATGTGATTACGGATGTTTAATTCATTTCTGACCAAAAGTCGCTCTCTTGCTTCGCAAACAGCTGGTGATTAGATGAGTTCAGTGAGCATGATAGGGAAATGAACGAGGGAATGATTGGGTATAAGAGAAATCATACTTGGGAAATCAAAGTTCTGGCTGTAGAACATGAATATCCGAAAGAATCCTCCTTTTCCGGTTTTTTGAGGCTTTTTTTCTTCTCATTAATTATTCGCTTCGAGATATCATTTATTATATGAAAATTACTCATTGTTAGAGCTGAAGGCAAACATACGCAGCAACAGACATGTTGCCATGTAGATTCCTTGATGTGATTAAATTCGCCTGAGAAACTCGGGTACTCCCATTTGAATGGCATCAAGAAAAATACGGGAAAGTGAGGGTAACACCATTGCAACTTCTGAATATATGATGGATTCGCCGCCCATCTTGAAGGGTCCGCTTTCTTCCCGGAAGTACTTTTCATAGTAAATTCCTCCTCAGATAGATCGCCTTCGCAGTGACACATATGTGCTGCTATTTTCCAAAACATTTTTGATTAGATGTCACGCTATCACTAAGATTCACCGAACTGTGGATGTTATCGTTAGCTTTTCGCAAATAGACAGAAAAATTCATCGCAAAACAACTCAGAAGGTGTCATCACATTCGAAATGATATCAGTGTGCATGACCTTCGCCAAACTAGTGTTACATCATTTGATCTGAAGAATTTGGGAATCATTTAAAGGCACAGTCCACGATAAAAATGGTTTGTGAGATTACCCCATAGGATTGACCCAGGGTCCCCTCATATACTATATCTGGCACTATTAGGTTAAAAAACGGACTAGATAGGGCGCTATAAAGCTCAAAGATTGCATCGTGTGTACGTTTTGGACGTGTTACGCCGGCACTGTAGAGGCTGCACCAAACACGGGGGAACCCATGTACGAACTTCAAACAACTTGTTATGACCCATAGGACAGTGGAAGTCAGTTCTGTACAGTTCTGGCTTGATGTGGTCGATCGCAATCACAATCAATCAATCGCAATTGATGTAGTTGGCTATTTAAAACAACTGTAACCTCGTCCGAATACCTCCTCCATGTTATTTCCGTCATGGCAATCTCGGCCAAGCGCTTTATTTGCACTTTTTTGAGAGCCTTATTCCTCTCGGAATCGGCGAATTTACTTGCTTTTTTCCCCATCGATGAACTAATCCCAAGCCATACTTTCGCTTTTCGGCTAAAAATGGGTACCTCAAAATTATCATGAACTGTGCCTTTGAATTATTCAGTGTGTGGATGGGTAAGAGCGGAGGTGACGTGATGGCAAGCGAAGCACTATCACACGCTTGACCACGGGTTCGAATCCCGGATCGATGTAAGCACAGGGCAAACAAACTTTCCATCCCTTCAGGATCGGATATGTTCTCATTATTCTAGTGAGCAAAAGCAAAGCATGCAAAGTGAGCTTGTTTTACTACTAGGTAATGGCTCAGAAGATGTTTATCCCTATTTCATAGCAAATCTTTCTTTCGAAAACTGTCTAAGCAGCAACGTCTGAAAAAGTTCACAGAGAAGAATCGGCGTTCAGAATTTCACTACCTTCGCTCTTTGTACTCACTATTATTCCTTTGTTGGAGAAGTTGTTATTGTATAACTGGCATTTGGCAGATGTTTATTACGTTGCAGATCAGCCAACAACTGTCACAAACGGGATCACCAAGGGATGGCGTGCGCACTCACGCCAAACTCGTCCAAAATCGTTCCACCGACTGCAGCCCTTTGATGGAGAAGACTTAGATCGGCCTCAGCGTCTCTGCACTCGTCCCCAATCATCTCGGTGTGCCCATGCGAGTCGTCTGAAGGACCCGCTTCAGGCTGAATGATAAGTTCATAAGTGTCGCCTAAATGCTGCAATGACTGGCTCTATCTACTGTGAGTGATGAGATGTTCGCGGTATTCAGTATGTCACTTGTTGTGTTCCTTTTCTTTTCTTAGACGCTTTCTTTGCATATCATGTAAACCATGTGTAACTAATTATGTGAAAGGAATAGGCAAGTGCACTTCTAGCCATTCTCAGTCCGAATATTTATGCAAGTTCAGTCCCGATCTCAGTGCGATCTTTGTCTTTGCGTTTGTTTATACACACATGGGTATTCTTTTAACGAAAATGTGTGATTGCGAATATAATTTGTGCCATATGAAATAAAGATAAGTTTTATGAAAGATTCTACCCAAAGCATTTTCACTCCCCACAGGAATGATACACTCATAATAGATACATGTACTTCTAAACTGGTAGCTGCGGCGTAGAGTCCTTAGGACACCCGAACGGTTACTGACGATGAAGCATCGGAAAGATGTTGGAGAGCTCAAGTTTTGAAGTTTCGGAAGTGAGTGCTACGATCTGCGGAAGAATTGAATCTTTCAATAAAACTACCATTTTCAGATTTCGGGTAAGAAAGTTTTTAAAATTTCTCCGAAATTCATCAAATACACAAGGAGCTTGGGACTTTTTCTCCCGAAGCTGCAGACTGTTTCTAATGAAAAGAAGCTTTTTGTACGCTCTCGAAATATTCTGAGCTCGTATAGGATTGTACAATGCATTGGAGGATAACGCATTTGAGGGTTAGACATTTCCGTCTGAGGAGTGCGCCCTGTATTCGACTTTCATTCAAAATCGTAGTGGCGTATTGAATGCCTATGTGGCCTACAAAGCGAATTACGGTGGCCAGCCGATGTACAAGTCAGTGATTTTATCCTCCCAGACGAGTCTGGTACCAATTAACCTGCCCTGGAGGGATGGAGGGCACGTTTGGCCTAGGCGGATATCGATCCGGGGTTCAAACCTGCGACCATGGGTGCGTGGTAGCGTGTCACTTGCCACTACACTACCTCCGCCCGGTATTATGCGTTACATTTTCCAATTATGTGAAATTGTTAAGAACCGAGTTTCTATTCTTTGCGACAAGAAACTTCTCAAAAGGAAAAAGCATTTGGTTCTAGAGAAGTGAATAAACCCAGCAGTAGTTTCTGCAGTTTTTCACCTTTTTGTGCCTGCGTAGCACTGAATATCTACAATTGTTAACAAAATTCCGTCATAAACTGTATGAAAAAACGGATTCGCTATGAGCTAACAGTCCTAGAGTTATAACTTTGAGATGGTCAATTAAAGTAATTAGATACAATTATCCAGGACAGGCTCTTAAAATAGAAACTTTATATGTCAACGTTGCTATGTCGTTGTGAAAGTGCTCAGCAACAAAAGTCGATGTTCAGCACATCCCGCAAGTCTTCCCACAGCCCATTCTCTTTTGGTACGCCGACGTCTTCGTAGTTGTGCAGAAGTTTTTGGGCGATGAACAGCTGAACCATTGTGATGTAGTGTTTTGTTATAGAATAAGAATAGGAACCAAGTTCCTCAAGATTTCAAGAAGAAAACATTTGTTTACGAAGCACTTCTGGTTTGAAGACTTCTCATGCCAAAGTTGATGTGGTAGACATTAACAACTCGTGGCTGTGCACACAGCAAATGTATGACAAAGATTCCGACTGAAATCGAAATGAAACTCACTCATCGACGAGCTCTTGACACTCTGTAGGTGAAACTGGGTGGGTGCAAAGCATGCAAGAACGAGGACAGTATACGGCCATCATGTTGAGGAAATCTTTGTCCCTACAGAGGCCCATGCGATCATTGCAGTCGTCGAGCAAATCCGTACATGAGTATTCTGAAAATTGAAAGTAGAAAATCCTGTCCTAGATGTTAATCTCTTCTGATCTCTCGCGGCCCCTGCTCGCAACTGTTCATTTATGTGGCTAAACATGAGGGGCTTGAGTTTTCATCAAGGCTTTGACGTCGAACGAGCTCGGACCCTCAATTGTACTCTCTGAGTCCCTTGTTCTATTTCGCATTATCCCTCACACCAGGCGGCTACGCACGCTCTCGCGCGCGCTAGGGGCTCTAGCCATGAGAGACGGGGCCGCATGAGCTGATTTTCATTATAGACCTTTATCGGATTTATGAGTTTCGTTCAAACCTCGCCTCCTGTGGGCGGAGTCTGGTTCTACCACCCACCATAAGTTTTCCCATCATGGTTCCTGTACTCCTACCAAGTTTGAACTTTCTAGGTCCATGAGGAGAGGAGTTATGAATTTTCGCCCAAACCCCGCCCCTCGTGAGCAGAGTCTGGTTCTACCACCACCATAAGTTTTCCCATCATGCCGCCTGTACTCGTACCAAAATTGCTCACAACCCTTCGTACATTCATATACGAAAATCCATAACTCCAAATTTGAATTCTCTAGGTCTATGGAAACCGGAGTTATGGATTTTCGTATATAAATGTACGAAGGGTTGTGAGCTTTGAGGCACGCTCCGCCGGACCTCCGCTGACGTCATTTATGCTGGAGACATCTTCGACAATGCTCCTCACATATCAACTTTTTCCTGCTCTATTGGCTTTTTCCAACCCGAGTTATAAACGTCTTCATAAAGCATTGCATTTCTGGAGAACGCCCCGCCCATCGGGAGTGGGTCTGCCCAGTTCGATCTAACTTACCAATGCACACCTCTAGCCACCTTTGAACCCCAATTTTGAGGCCGTATTGTGACTGAATTTGAAATCATGGTTCTCAGTCCAGCTCATTTCGATGCACGCCACGCCCCTTGTGTGCTCTACACTTCTGAGAACATGGCCCACCCATCCCACGCTTGATCCGGTCTCTCCGGGCAGATCTAAAGGAGTTAAAGAATTCCGTGACAGACATACAGACAGACAGACAGACAGACAGACAGACAGACAGACAGACAGACAGACAGACAGACAGACAGACAGACAGACAGACAGACAGACAGACAGACAGACAGACAGACAGACAGACAGACAGACAGACAGACAGACAGACAGACAGACAGACAGACAGACAGACAGACAGACAGACAGACAGACAGACAGACAGACAGACAGACAGACAGACAGACAGACAGACAGACAGACAGACAGATGAAGCGCTTTATAGTAAGAAGGATGTTTGCAGTTGATGTACTTTTCGAAGGCACAGTTCACGGTAGTAATGGTTTGGAATCCTTTCTTGGTATGAATTTGTGGCAACCAAGGATATTGTCGGGTAGAAAAACCACCTCGACAGGGCGTTGTAAGGGCTCCAAAATCGGCAGACGTACTCACCCAAAAGTGGCGTGTTACGCCTAACTTGTTGCTGCACTATTCACAATGGAGTTATAGGGCATCCACGAATAGTACGTTCATGTGGAAGACACCCAGACCATTACACACACATGATCTCGTATAGCCCCATTCTTACTACTTGTTTAGGCCCGCGCTTTCTTCGCTTTCCTTGCACAATTCTGCAATTAAATTCCATTAGTCCGCCCAAGCCGATACCTTAGGATTATCGTCGACCGTGCTTTTGGAGACGGAGAGACTATCTACTGGAAAGAGCTGGATATGTGTGGTGTGTACTGACAAATCTTCGTTTTGGAATATCCCGTTCAAACCACAAAAGCGATGCAAGAGAGTAGGTTTGTGTCACGGATACGTTCTAGTTTTCACCAACTCCGACCTCCGACGCAGTAACATTCGCAGTTTTTGCCTCTATCCTCCGCTTGTATGGATTCGATGTTCTTTGCTAAGGAGACGAACACACATTGTTTTTGATATAGCTCCCTCCAATGTTGGTCCATCTTTTGGAACACCGCGTGTGGAATTGGTACCAATGAAAGTCTCCTTATTGCCAGGTTGTCAATGATTCACTTCAAAAATCGTATAAGTATGTTTATGGTTTTCAAAACTCTCGAGGACCAGCATGGAGCGACGGAGTGTACCTGCAGTGTACAAAAGAAATACTGAGTGCGACGCGGGCTGGACCTGAAGAACAGAAGGCCATGGTTCTGGAACGATGATGTCCAAAGATTCAAAAAAAAGACACAAACCTCAGAAGACTTGACCTTCTACAGAAGTTGTAAGAAGCTTGCCAAGACTTGCTGTTGTCATAGTAAAGAATTTACGGAAGTGGCCAACCTGGTGTCTGTGGCCGAGAACAAGCCTAACTTTGACCCATTCAGGACATCTCGGTGGTGAAATCCGAAAGAACAAGATGAAAGCCATTCTGAGGAACCCAAAATAGGTCAGAAACAGGTGGCTAAAATTCCTTGGTGGGATCGTAAACGAAGGACCAGTATCAATATGCTCTCCAACTAACCACGATGGCATTCAGGTCAGAAATGGATCCACACAACGTTTCGTCGTTAACCACATTCAAGACAGGCTACCTAAGGATACGAGATTTGTTAATCCTACTTCACGGGATCACTGTAGCAGTAGGAACGTGGTGCCGGACAATGAACAGATTTCGAAGCATAAATATGCTTCGTGTGGATAGCATGTGCTTACCATTGAACCCCTAGAGCCTACACGATTTCTTCGATACAAGGGGTGTCAAGGTTTTGCAAAATTGGCTCGGGACACTGTACAAGTTTTCTCTATCTGCAATTCAAAGGAATGAAAGCAAATGAACAACTCCAACGAACCCGGTGGCAATTCGGAGTTCTCGAAGCAGTAGTTGCACGTTTTAGCGCAGTTGGCGCGAGCGAACTCGACGAAGTCGACATGATCGCAGTGCAGACTTTCGCAATGATCCACGAAATCCTTGCATTCCTCAGCTAAAGAGGATGTCTTTGATGTATTGAAAAAAGTAAGCTCCGTTGACACATGGAATGGAAATGTTCCTAACTCCCCAGGTGAATCAAACTTTCGCGGATGTGTCTGTGTCATGGAATACACTAGAGTATGTCCTACTTATCAGGTTATCACGAATAGGAAGCTGAACAATCAATTCACACACTAAATGAGATATGAAACTAGCTTTCTGAGAGCAAATCAAGTAACTTTTATTGCCTTTTACTTCCATGTAGATCACTTGCTTTATTTTTAAAAGGATGGAAAAGAGAAAAGCAACCAACGTGGCAGAACTACTTGACTGTTTTGGCAGCAATCCCCACTCGGTAGACATGTATAGGCGGCAGGGCACTTACCCAAGAAACATCCTGAAATTCGACCAATCGCAATCATGACAACAATTTCAATACAAATAGGTGACCAAAGGTCAAGGCAACCCACTGACACACGACCAACCTGACCTGAGTATCATATCGACAGGTAAGTAAGTGCCGGTGTCCTCAAGTGTTAACGGCAAATATGAAATCGAAAGTCTACACGTTGTTCTCCATGCAACTCGAATTTTGACTATTCTGCCTACTACTATGCTCAATTTAAGGTATGGAGACAGAAATGCGTAAACTTCTGGCTGAGCTCGAAAGAGGGTGACTTCACACCCGTTAGTGTTTTCTTTGTCCAGTTTGAATGCTATCCTCCTGTACAGGATTCGGCTGAGCAGTTCCAACACTTCATTGAATTCAAGAAAACACCACGAAGAGTGGAGGTAACATCTGAGAGATTATTGCCTCTTTCTTCCCTGATGTCTTAGCTGATTGTGTATACATCAGCGACCCGAATCAGTCGTGATTATTCCTTTTTAGTGAGTGATATTCCTTAAATCTTTACATAGAGGATTCATGCTGGTCTGGCCCAGTATATGGTAGTTAAGGTCCCAATATTGGGAAATAATACTATAATACAATATCTCGAATGGGGCAGACCATGTCTCCCCAAAGAAGTTTGTAAATTTCGAAAGGTAGTCGCAAATAATGCCAAAGTCTCGCTAATTTTAGCTTAGAGACTCATAGACATTGCCGATAAGGGAGGAAAATCCTATCCAAGAGAGGAATTTTCCCCTCAGCCTTTTCGAATCAGTTTGTTTTGAACAAATTTAACGACAAACTGCTCGAAGGTTTCGTTCTGCACGTCACGTTTCGGTTCTCAGCAGAGCATATCGTCAAACCCAAAACGAATATGAGTAGACCAAGCATCTGAAATGACAGCACAGAGTCATGTTTGAAGCATTTTCTGCGGTGAAGCTAGCACTGGGCTTCCTTTAAGCAGGTAAGAGTTTCAGCTCTGAATGCCACTGAAATCATTTATTCGATCAAAAAATCCGTGGTGGAATCCATCAAAGAGAAAAAGGTTAATCTAAAACCTATTAGTCACTAACGAAAAAGTAAAGTATGGAAATCGAGTTCTAGAAGAGAACTTCTGTAGGCCACAAATCTATTTTTTCCAGTGAAAACTCATAACAACGAACAGAACATTGAGAAGTCAGCAAGTGAGGAAACTAAAATAAGTAAAGGGATAAAATTTTTTCGTAGGCTGAGATCACAGATTAGGGAGCAATCAGATTTCGAATGCGGTTGAAAGTTGCTAGCTGCTATCGGATTCATCGCCTGAACAAACCGTCGACACTGTAGCGATCGGAACATTTCGTTTGGTGAAACAAAAGGCTGTATAGGAGCACGCAGCTGCGAGGCACATAAAGCTGTTGCAACAGAAAAACATAATCAGGGGGATCATTTTTGGAATTGAGTCATTTGATGGGAATCACAATTTTCGACGTCTGGCATTTGCTTTGGCATTTTCTTAAAGGAACCACTGATTTTGTTCGTGGTGTACTACAGACTGGTTCTCACTTGCATGAGATCGCAGATCTACTTCACTCGTCTGGAAGGAAGTCGTTGGTCCAACCATAAGGATGATGCCGATGCTAGGCGATTGAGAAAATGGACTTGCTTTACTGATGTTTTCAAGGTCGGCCTCTGAATGAAGCAACCGCGAGGTGAAAAGATTTTCGAATTTCACCTGACTAAAGAACTACAATGCCCACTGTAATCGTTCAAAAAATTGAAGCAAAAAAGTCTCGAACCCGAGTTTTTTTTTCACCAATGATTGAGAACAAGATTAGTTTTCTTTTTTTTTATACAGAATACCAGTCAGGCTTCGTACGGCAATGCGTCAAACAGTCACACTAAAGATCGCATTGAACAAGGATGAAATTTTCGAACTGAGCCCACTTCTTGAAGGTTAGGCCACAGCCTGTGGTTCTACTTCTCGAGAATCAGGGCAAAAATTGCGGATAGTAGCTATAGATTGTGGATTAGACTATTCGAGCCTTCCTCCGCTTCAGTTTTTCGATTGATTAGGATGTATACTGTAGTTCGTTCTTAAGTTATGAGCATGTTCAGAATGTTTGAAGACCCTTAGCTTAACGGTTCCCTTCGTGATTTTTTTCTGACCGTGTAAACGTTCACACATTCCCTCTTGACGAGAGGGCGCGCTGAAGGAGAGTACGCATAGCGAGTGGACTCACCCCCTTCTGCCGGTGGCCTTGATGGGGCGCGTAGTTATCAGAAAATTTTCAACAAAGATTGCCCATAAATCCCGGAAAATACAGACCGCTGGCTGTTTAGGAACGTAAATTGGAATATATTCATTTCTTAGAACTTTTCATTGAATAAATTTCAATTGCCTTCAATTTCAAGTACCTCCTCACTGTAACCACCACAACGAAAATGAGAAGTATCGACACCGAAAATGAATGCGTGATGTGCGGATCGTTTGGGAAGTACTCCATTCTTTAATCGGCTGTATCACTGACTTCTGATAGTTTTAGCGAGAGAGCCCTACAACGTACAAATTCTGATAAATCCTTCCAACAGCTTGACCAATTCAGATGATCCTATGCATTATTTATGAGTATTAGAAGCTCGACGGGCAGACTCAGTGTCGTTGACTTAATAAGTATGAACGTGTGAGCTCAATGATTTTTGAACTATAAAACGAAAAGCGCTCAACTTGACAGGAAAAAATGAGCGATGGAGAGCCAGGGAAAGGAATGACAGATGAAGGATATAAAAGCCCTCTCAGTATCTTCGCTTCCTTCAATTTTCCCAAACTGTCCAATGGATCCAATTTACTTAACCGTTATGTGGGTTTCAAATGTTACACATGATCCTAAAATTTGAATGATAGAGAGGTTTCTCTTCTCGCTATATTGTAGGAACGCTTGTTTCTTTAAATCGGTAGTTTTTACTTCTGCCTCGAGGTTTGTAGGTGGAAATATTTATTCCAGCCGACGTTCCGACTTACTCGTCGTTTTCAAAGGCCTGAAAGTGGTTCAGAGCGTGTTGATTGTACACTACCCCACCAAGCGCCTCTTCCGCTCTAGCGTTTCTGACATACTATCAGGTATGCACGAAAAATGCCCAAAATACGAAAGGCAAGCTCACCTCACTTCCACCGCAAAGTGTAGCCACGCTACACGGTTAGTACATTAGTAGCGAATGATCTTAGTCCGCTGTCCTTATGCAATAACATTATTGCGGATCAGCACGGTTCGCTGATTATGGAACTAAGTCGCAGTGTTGCATAAATGGCAAGAGATCATTTGTGATAGTCACACACTCCTTTCGGCTGTTCACATCTGGATTTCTAGCTAAAATCCAGAACGCTTCCAACGCTTTCCTCGACGATATTTCCGTCTCATGAGCCAATATCGTACATTTGATGTTAAAATCATCTCCGCCATGCTGCTCCACTCTGTGCTTCCCTAACGGAGTTAGCACCTTACTGCGCCGTTTACCAGCAAGATGCTCTTTGATTCGTGCTGATAGAACTCTTCCAGTTTCCCCTATGTAGCTTGAATTACATGCCTCACATTGAATCTGATAAATTACGCCTACAGAAGCGCAATCTCCATCTTTCCCGTTTGGACATGTAACACAACCTTCTGTCAGGCACTGCTTGTCGTAGAGTCTGTTCCTCACAAGTTGGCGTTTGATGTTATCAGGCGGAATGTTAACTAGAATAAGGTCATCGCTCAACTGTGCTCGAACAATACACCGTTGTATTGCAGCAGATACCTTGTCAGATATGGTAAACATAGGGGAAACTTGTTTTGGCGCGAGGTGTTTCTCCTGCCAACTTTGGATCTTCCAGTGTTACTATGTGGTACCGTATAACCATTCGACCGAGCTATACTTGAAGCTAATCGTCTTGATTCTTCACGTTCGGTCATACCACTGCGCATGCGCGTAGCTGTCCTGCGCATATTCCTGATATCAGCGCATTTGACAGCAGACGGATGCGCAGGTGTAGCGTGAATCAAGATGTTTTTCGAGCTTCTTTTCCGGTACCACTTCACATGTACGATCCCGCTAGACACTTTGATTTGAGTGTTTAGATAGGGGAGCCAACCATCTTTTGGTATCTCTCGTGTGAGCCTGATGTACGGTGACTGCTCATTCATTATTCGGAAACACTCATCCATTTCGGACTGTGTTGAAGTTACAATGAAGCAGTCATATACCTACAGTACATCAACGGTAAGCTTGCCAGTACTGGTTCTTCAATTCTGCTCATGAAGCCGATCGCCAGTACTTGAGCTAATCGTTGACCCATGGCGAAACCTCTGATTTGAGAATAATAAGAACCTGACCACTTGAAGATGTTACAACCAAGACATTCCTTAATGAGAGTCATAATACGCGCTTTACCGAGCCCAAAAGTCTCAATACTCCTACCGTGCCTATCCAACATTTCAGATAGCTCTTGCAGGGCTTGTTCATTTTGGACGTTGGTGTAAAGCGAGGTGACATCAAATGACTCTATTACGCAACATGAACCGAGGTGCAAGTTCCGCAATTGTTCAAGGAATTGGTTCGTATTGGACAGGGGTGAGGGGACCATGGTCAACAGTTGGCTCACAGACAGTTTAAGAACCACGAAATTCTATCGGTTGGTCTACCTACACAACTTATAATAGGTCTTAATTTGAAAGTGTCCGCGGACGTCGACTCGTTAGGCGCAAGTTTGTGGGTTTTCACCAAGCTGTAAACAGGACAACTTGGAGAATCGAGCCTGAGTCTACAAAGGAATTTCTCATCAAGACCTGCAGATTTGCCTTCTATCATCCAGACATGGTTGAGACGCTTGCATTGTGATGAAAATTCCTCAACTGTTGCACGAGGGAACGTGGTCGTATCCCGCAGGTGAATTTCTGTTATGGCACGATCCAAGGACTGTGGCATAACGACAAACTCTCCTCCCTTATCGCTCACAGAGATTCTTATTGTGCCGTTTGATCTTAGCTCGCGTAGTTCCCTAAACCCTTGCCGTTACTGGAATGTTAAATTGCTGTTCTGATGCCGCCTATGTTGGTTTAATACATTAAGCACACCAGTTGACAGCATTCGCACTTTGACATCTACATCTTGATTCACGCTACACCTGCGCATCCGTCTGCTGTCAAATGCGCTGATATCAGGAATATGTACAGGACAGCTACGCGCATGCGCAGTGGTATGACCGAACGTGAAGAATCAAGACGATTAGCTTCAAGTATAGCTCGGTCGAATGGTTATACGGTACCACATAGTAACACTGGAAGATCCAAAGTTGGCAGGAGAAACACCTCGCGCCAAAACAAATTTCCCCTATATTTACCATTTATCTCTGACAAGGTATCTGCTGCAATACAACGGTGTATTGTTCGAGCACAGTTGAGCGATGATCTTATTCTAGTTAACATTCCGTCTGATAACATCAAACGCCAACTTGTGAGGAACAGACTCTACGACAAGCAGTGCCTGACAGAAGGTTGTGTTACATGTCCAAACGGGAAAGATGGAGATTGCGCTTCTGTAGGCGTAATTTATCAGATTCAATGTGAGGCATGTAATTCAAGCTACATAGGGGAAACTGGAAGAGTTCTATCAGCACTAATCAAAGAGCATCTTGCTGGTAAACGGCGCAGTAAGGTGCTAACTCCGTTAGGGAAGCACAGAGTGGAGCAGCACGGCGGAGATGATTTTAACATCAAATGTACGATATTGGCTCATGAGATGGAAATATCGTCGAGGAAAGCGTTGGAAGCGTTCTGGATTTTAGCTAGAAATCCAGATGTGAACAGCCGAAAGGAGTGTGTGACTATCACAAATGACCTCTTGCCATTTATGCAACACTGCGACTTAGTTCCATAATCAGCGAACCGTGCTGATCCGCAATAATGTTATTGCATAAGGACAGCGGACTAAGATCATTCGCTACTAATGTACTAACCGTGTAGCATGGCTACACTTTGCGGTGGAAGTGAGGTGAGCTTGCCTTTCGTATTTTGGGCATTTTTCGTGCATACCTGATAGTATGTCAGAAACGCTAGAGCGGAAGAGGCGCTTGGTGGGGTAGTGTACAATCAACACGCTTTGAACCACTTTCAGGCCTTTGAAAAAGAGTCGGTCGAACGTCGGCCGGAATAAATATTTCCACCTACAAACCTCGAGGCAGAAGTAAAAACTAACGATTTGAAGAACAACAGACATGCCGAGGTTCAAAGATGAGAGGACTTGGAATTTGATGCTTGTTTCTCTCTTTTTTACTAGATTCGAAAGGTGAAGCAAACATTTTCGGGAGAAAATAAAAGTATAAATTTCAATTCAGTGATAATTCGCATTACTCAAATGTTTATTAAGATTGCATGCAATGGCATAACACAGAGAGCTTCTTCACTGTTGCAAACACAATCGTCACACTTGCAGTCCTCATTCTTTGTGCATGGGTTACCAATCTCATAAATGAGTTGACCAAGATAGTTTCCACTGAAATTCTTCTATCAAATTAAGTAGGACATAACCTCCGTCTTCGAAAAATTACACCTACGCTGAGTTATACTCGCATGCAGCAAGGGTCATGTCACTACACCACTCTACTGCGCATCCGATCTTGTTGCTCCATTGTCAGACCACCTCAAAAAATCACATACGCTTTTAATCGGCTATCATCACCTTCTGGTGATATCCTATCACCTGAGGGTAATGACCAACGCCGCGATTGAAAACTGCCATGGTTATTATATTGGCATCAGGAACTCCATGTTGTTTTAGTTCATCGAACCAAAGATCGACACTCTCGAACAAAAATCTTTGATAGCAAGTTGCTACAGAGTTTGGATTTCCTCACCTCGACTGCTGCCACTGTCTTATTTTGTTTGAGCACAGATGACATATAAAGTTCTGGCCCCAATAGTTCCTGTCAGCGTATGAATTATGCGCAAATACGCATTTCTTGGCAAAGTTCATTATGTCCTCATCAATTGCGCAATCGTACTTCCGTAATGAAAATTTTTAGCATCCCTATCTCCTAGTTCTTCGTGCAAAGTACACTTAAGCCCTGTCTTGCTGTGGTAAGCCTTTTTCATCATACCATTTTCAGCATCCTAGCTGCCTTTGGAGCATTACCACCAATTCCGTTCTTTGCTTCTCCTTTGGCAACGAGTGTCCTAAATAGTTTTAGTGACTCTTTTGTGCTCAAGGCTCTCGTTGCATCTATGAAAAAACGTACCGATACGCGTTGTATTTGTCAAGGAAGGCCTGCCTTATTTCATCGGACATTCCGTTATTGTCTGGACACATAGCTAAAATTTGAGCCTTTCAGTAGTATTCCATTTGAAAAGTGTATGTTTTCTTTAAGTTACTTACAAGTTACTTACATGCATGTCCAGAAGTGCTTAGAAGCACCTAAAAACACTCACTGAGTAATTATTTAAGGAAATAACAATAAGTGCAAAATTCTACTCACCAAAGAGGCGACCGTGACAAGTGAAAGCATAGGCTGCTTTCATAGTCCGCCGGCCGGCGTGCCGGCGCGCGTGCCGGCGGAGGCAGTGCTAGCGGGGAGGAGGGAGGCAGACAGATAGGCAAACAGTCCACGCCCCTTCGAGGGGTTGAAAACAAACAACCTTCGAAGGGGCGTGGATTGTTTGCCTTACACTGTCTGCCTCCCTCCTCCCCCCTAGCACTGCCTCAGCCGGCACGCACGCCGGCACGCCGGCACGCCGGCCGGCCGGCGGACTATGAAAGCAGCCATACTTTGCAGTAAATGTGAATGTCTGCAAAGCACATACATACCTTTATATATCAGTTAGATGATAGATTACAGAGTCAAAATATTTGATATTTCAATAACGATCATTGTATTCAAGCCAATTTTTCTTCCATTGTTGTAGCTTAAAAATCACACAATGGAACCGAGAACCCTATTAGCATCGATTAGTTATTTGATCTGAAACCAGGCTGATTTGAACCAAGTGAGTTAGAATCAATGACAAACCTAGTGAGGACCAGTTCAAATTGTACATTGAAAAGCAAAGTAATCGCTAACGTTTCCATCATAACTCATGTCAAACTTGATATTTCTTGTTGTTTTTTCCTGAGAACATTGTTCTTGAAACTGTCGATTAGTCGCAGGTGCGGTAGCTTGTTTCCAAAATACGTTCGACAGTGAAGTAACGTATAGAATCTTTGGCGTAGATCTGTTTCTCTCTTTATTCACTCCTCGCTCTACCCAAATTTTCGGTAGCTAGCCGACATTTAGAATCTGTCGGGAATCTAAATCTAAGTATCGATCGTCCATCTAAATTTTGATCCACGGGAAAATCGTGTGTGAGGGTGCGCCGCTTGCCACGTCTACATCAGCATTTCTCCTTTTCGTTTCCCCTGTTTATTTAGTTCTGTTATTTGTTATTAGATGTGGAGTACGATGTGAGCGATTTTGTTTCAATGTTGGAAAAGGTGAACGTTATCTCCATCGCAGTAACCTGAAAAATTGTTCAAAAGCGAGGCGAGGATTTTTTATTCCTAAGCGTCTTCCTACTGTACCATTACTATTCGTAATATATGTATATGAATTCAGGCAAAAACGATCAAGTTAGACACGGCCCCTGGTGAAAACGTCCATGGGCATTTTATCGGACGGTACTATCTTTAATTATGTTGTCATAACTAAGCCACTACTAGTCCTACAGACTCAGACATTGGATAGCATCCCGGCCCGATTTCAGATCTATTAACTAATCGATGCCAACAGGGATCTCGGATCCATTGCGTGATTTTTAAGCTACAAAAATGAAAAGAACGTTGACAGAGTTTGAATACAATGATCGTTATTGAAATACCTAATATTTTGACACCGTTACCTATCATCTAACTGGTATATAAAGGTATGTATGTGCTTAGCAGACATTCACATTCACTGCAAAGTATGCTTTCACTTGTCACGGTCGCCTCTTTGGTGAGTAGAATTTTGCACTTATCGTTATTTTCTTAACTAATTACTCAGTGAGTGTTTTTAGGTGCTTCTAAGCACTTCTGGACATGCATGTAAGTAACTTGTAAGTAACTTATCGGTACGCGTATCGGTACGTTTTTTCATAGATGCAACGAGAGCCTTGAGCACAAAAGAGTCACTAAAACTATTTAGGACACTCGTTGCCAAAGGAGAAGCAAAGAACGGAATTGGTGGTAATGCTCCAAAGGCAGCTAGGATGCTGAAAATGGTATGATGAAAAAGGCTTACCACAGCAAGACAGGGCTTAAGTGTACTTTGCACGAAGAACTAGGAGATAGGGATGCTAAAAATTTTCATTACGGAAGTACGATTGCGCAATTGATGAGGACATAATGAACTTTGCCAAGAAATGCGTATTTGCGCATAATTCATACGCTGACAGGAACTATTGGGGCCAGAACTTTATATGTCATCTGTGCTCAAACAAAATAAGACAGTGGCAGCAGTCGAGGTGAGGAAATCCAAACTCTGTAGCAACTTGCTATCAAAGACTTTTGTTCGAGAGTGTCGATCTTTGGTTCGATGAACTAAAACAACATGGAGTTCCTGATGCCAATATACATAATAACCATGGCAGTTTTCAATCGCGGCGTTGGTCATTACACTCAGGTGATAGGATATCACCAGAAGGTGATGATAGCCGATTAAAAGCGTATGTGATTTTTTGAGGTGGTCTGACAATGGAGCAACAAGATCGGATGCGCAGTAGAGTGGTGTAGTGACATGACCCTTGCTGCATGCGATTATGACTCAGCGTAGGTGTAATTTTTCGAAGACGGAGGTTATGTCCTACTTAATTTGATAGAAGAATTTCAGTGGAAACTATCTTGGTCAACTCATTTATAAGATTGGTAACCCATGCACAAAGAATGAGGACTGCAAGTGTGACGATTGTGTTTGTAACAGTGAAGAAGCTCTCTGTGTTGTGCCATAGCATGCAATCTTAATAAGCCAATATATTCTTTAATTTCTTACAATATAGCGAAGAGAAAAACCTTCCTGTCATTCAAATTTTGTATGTAACATTCGAAGCACATATAAAGACTGAGAGAATTGGTATCATCTAACGATTTTTCAATATTACAGCAAGCGGAAATACTAACTGTAAGAGGGCTTTCATTTCCTTCATCTGTCATATTTTTGTGCACATCGTTCATTTTCCCTATTATGTAGAGCGCTTTTCGTTTCATAGTTCAACAGACATTGAGCTCTGACCGTCGAGCTTCTGAAACTCATAAACTCACTGAACTTATATCGCATAGTATCATCTGAGGTGGTCTTTTTTTTTTTGAAAGATATATCAGAGTACGTGGGTGGACTCGCTTGCTAGGACTATTGTAGTTAGTGATACAGTCGATTGAACGCACAGTTCACGACAAAAACGGTTTCTGAGGTTTCTCCTAGAATGAATTCGAGGCCGCTCGTATACCATACCAGGCGCTATAAGGCTGCACCACTCACAGGGGAACCCATGCAGGGGGCACATGCTTCTTTTCGTGACAGATAGCGACAGTGAAAAGCAGTTTTGTACAGTTGTGGCTTAATGTAGTCAGCTCGTTGCACGATTGCAACAACTGAAATCTCGCCCGAACCGCCTTCCATGTCATTTCCGTCACGGTAACGTCGTTCAACCTTTATTATCCCCTTTTTTGAGGAACCTTTTTTCTCTTGAAACTGAGGAATTTTCTCGCTTTTCTTATCAACCGATGAACTATTCTCAATCTGTGCTTCTCAGCGCTTCGCTGTTCTTTATGTAATGTTTAAGGCTCTATGTAACGATGGAGGGAGGTCACCTCCGTGACTACTGGAATTCCACTGAATTAACATGGAGACTTTTGTGTTTTCAATTAGTGGCAAGAAGGTCGACGCAGAGCCCTCCGGAGCATTCTTCAATAATTCTTCAACTGGTGAACCTAATCAACTTTCTACGCATGCCTTCGTGTTTTCCCACCTGTCAGCTAGAATTCGTTGCCACCCAAACATTCAGCAATATCTAGTCACTTTTTCATATTCTATGGTTGATTCTGATTTCGATTCTGATAGTATATCAAATTTTCGAGCATCTTTTTTTGGCTGACAGCGGAATGGGCCTCAACATTATTTTGAGAACTCAATTATCCGACGCTACATATAGCAGAACGTCGAGTAACATTTACACTTTGAATATCCGTCCTCTACTACCTTACGAATCAGCATATAGTCATGTACATCGAGGTTCCGCAACGTACTGGTATCATGGTACAACAACTATTCGAACGATGGGATTCATAATAAATGCACTACTTTTACAGAAGCTGATACCGTTCCATGTCTTTTTGAGGGAATCGGCATGGTAAAGAAACAAGTGTAAAGGATGGGTGAAGCTTGTGTTACGAGGTGCATGTATTAGGACCTAGGCCTACGGTATGATTGAGATTTACAGTTGGGTTTGCTTTCACATTAATTGTTATCTTCATCTCACGTTTTCAGACGGCGACGGAGATGATGTTGGGAACCGTACGAAAGCCACAGACGACCTGACCCATGGTTCTTTGATGCTCTGGCTCCCCGAATACCGCAACCAAAGGACGACGTCACGTTTCGACGGACCTCACCAAGTCCAAATTGCTCAAACCTCAACCCGGTGACCTACGGCCGATTTCGCCATATGGGTCTCGTGCTCGTCTGTCCCCTCTTCAGAGATCCCGGTGCTATCTTTTATACCTGCGAGTAATCGTGTTACTATATTCGCTAAAACATGTTATCGATTCTGTTCCACTTTCATGTTGTCTTATGTATAAATGATATTCTATGTGAGTTGTTATAACTTGGATGGGTCGAAGGCCAGAACTAATAATTATGAATGATCTCTATGGGCCGGATCATTACTAGTAGCAGCAAGGGTCTCCTGATGGGCCGCAGCTCTCGACCACGCGGGTTAATAGTTGTAGTAGTAGCCCCTCCCCAGTTGGCATGCTTCAGCCTCGACTGATGAGCTTTACTCGTGGGGTCATAAAGGTGAGTTTCGAGGGAATTCCCGGGTCTCCTTCTGAAAATCTTTCTCCCGTTGTAACCCCTATATTAGCTCACGTTTTAATGGTCTCGCTGCACTTGGGAAGCAATCTGGAACAGTATTGGTTAGGAGCTCTTCATCCCAGAATACATAGCCGGTCGCATGCCGCCAAAAATCCCCGTCACTCCTGGAACTGGGAATCCAAACCTTCGTATATGCAATTATGATTTCTTTTTTGTGACAATTTATTTGTGCCGTATATTTCGCTATGCTCCGAGTATGTTTTTCACGCCCATTGCATTACTTCGGGCATCTTTTCTCCACTGAGTGATGCAACTCCCGCCATGTAATACGACAATCATCAATTGCCATTTCCATATGTTTTATACTCTCACTTGCAGATTGTCACTTCTCTGTAAACTTGCGCAAGTGTCCTTCGTCCTACTTTTCAGAATCTCACCAGTTCGCACATAGCTTCCGACTAAACCTGCACCGCCTTCTTATTTGTTCCACCCTAAAAACCCTCTTCTTTCACTTATCAAATTGAAATTTCAAATTCGTCTTGCCATTCTCTCAGTTTGCTAGAATGCCAGCTAGATTTTCACACAGCTTTGCCGTCATTTCCCCAACCTAGAATTTAAACATAGCAGCGCAGACGCATCCTTATCTGATGCGAGCAGCTTCTCGGCTCTGTCTCCCACGACAGACATTACTAACTGATGCATAGCATGATAACAGTACAGTCGGCATAAATACTCGCCGTCATTCGTTCAAGACATCCAGTCTGTTCCTTGCTTACTCTTCGTACTATCTCCTCTACAATTCCTTGACCTACAACAAGATCCCAAAACTCCTAGCCCAGGGAATCGGCGTTAACCCTGGAGGCACCTAATGTCGATCATCAAGAAGTATCCCCTCTGCTCTCCGAACCTGACCACTTCGCTCTCACTAGAAGGAGAAGCGGAGATGCCCAATAAGGATTCTGATGCCCCCCTGTTAGCGACCAGACAACAGAAAGCCCTGGAGGTTCCTGCTCCCCCATACAATATGCTACGTCGTTCCGTAATCTATTTCAGCCTCATTTAGTCTTTCAATACCCACACCTTGCAGACCATATGTATGGCTCGCCATAGATACGCCCCGTTTTGGAACCGCTGATAGTCTTGATTTCCAGAGCGCCACCTCTTCACAAGCACCCACGGTCATAACAATATCGGCCCCAATTAGCCTACCACGCGGTAACGTCTTTGACTTTCACCATCGTGTACAGCGCAATACACTTGCCACCTAGGTAACAATGCCTAAAACATTCCAGATGACCGACGAACCTTAGAGCAGTCTGATATCGACGAACTTAATGGATCTACTCGAAGAGGCATTCCAGCTCCCGTACAGCTAGGAAGATGTGCGACGGCTTACAGATGACGAGTTCCATCTCAAGCTTCGTCCCAGGCCAATCAGCCCATCGGCGACTGTTAGCAATATCACTGCTGAAGACAGCTCAAAATGGCAGAAAAAGAGTGATCCGCGAAATCCGTGCTCGTCTCATCCCGAAAATATCATGGGATTCATCCATCAGTTCGGTCAATCTTTTATTTCACAAGAAACTGCGATCGAAGATGAACCCACAGTCAGCCACCACATTAGACGACTAAGGGTTCGTCTAATGTGGTGGCTGACGTTTTTAGAAATGGGCTATCTTATGCCGACAGCGTCCGACTCTGACAAGACCGAAGCTATGGTGCTCGCCGACTCATGCTCGATTCGTAGGAATGGTTGCCTTGGCAGAAAGTGTCAACGACATGGACGCAAGTAAAAAGCTCTCTTTCCCCCTTTTGAGCTTCGCGATCCTGTTTGCATTGTCTTGCACAACAGCCCAACCTCTGACGGCAATTCAACGGCAAGATCGCTCGTGAATTCTTTTGGCCAACCATGAAAGAAGACGTGTATCGTTACATACGCTCTTGCGACGCATGTCAGAAAAAGCGAAGCCGTCCGGCCAACCGTAAGGGCCTTTTATTAATGCTCGCCGAATACGTCTTTCAGAAGGTTTATCTTGATTTAAGTGGGCCCTACCACATTTCAGCTTTTTCTAAGAAATACATTATGTGCCTTACTGATTATTTTTCTAGTTACGTCATAGCCGCTCCGTTGCCTGATTGTTGTGCTACCTCCGTCGCTCGTTGTCTCATGAACGAATGTATGCTGAAGTTTAAAGCGATGACTGAACTAATCTTTGATAACGCTTCCCAAACGAACGAGTGTTCCACGACAGAAGTGGGCAAGCTACTCCGTATTGACAGGTACTTTTGTACGCCGTATCATCACGGAGGCAATGGGCTCTGCGAAGGGTTTCCGCCCTTTTTCAGGTGAATACACATCAGCTCAATTAGGTCGACTAGGATACCTTCATACCAGCCTGCGTCTTTTCCTATAACACCAGCATCCATTCGACAACCAGTGAAATTCCTTTTTCCATTCTATTCGGACGCGACCCAGTATTTAACATCGAAATTATTTTCGAACACCAGGCATTCCAGCACATACCTTCTGACGCTGATGCGAGTATCTACAAGTAGTCCTTGTTTTCACTCAGCTTGGAGTTCCGCAGCTGCCTTTAACGCCAAGCGGAGCTGAACATTCAAGAGACAGTAAGATAAATCGGCGCTATCCCCCTTCCAAATCTCGGCTGGGGATCGAGTGCACTTAGGGATTTCGCGATCAAAGTCGGGCTTTCCTCCAAACTTTGCTTATCCTGCTTGGGTCAATTTCGGGTCATTTCACTTGAACACCCATCCTCATTATAACTAGCATTACATTCCCTAAGTCTCCACCTGAAGTAGTTCATATGAACCAAGTCAAAGAGTGTTTTGAAGTATTCGGACCAGTTCTTTCTTCTCCATGGACACCTAATGAAGAAGAAGCCGCCTCGACACGTTCCGAGGCTGAGACAGCTAAAGTCGCGGGTTACACACGTACTGTAGCACACCCGCATGCTCCCCCTCTCTCAGACTCTCACTCATATAACACGCGTTTTCGTAAACGTACAACTTCTATTTAAGTTCTCACTCACATCAATCCACCATCTTACCAGTTGTGGTCTCCCTCACTTCCTATCACTCATTTTCGTTTATTATTGATTGCTTTTTGATTTCAAACGAACTTTCACTAACTTTTCGTACTGGCTTGCGATATCCGTTTTACCGTGGTCGCCATCGAAGCCACGAACACCGTAAATATCCTCCTGTAAGCTTCCCCGATACGTTTTCGATTCGGCGCTTATGGAAGGTGCTCCTCAGACGCCCGTGGACCTCCACTTCATTTTTAGCGCCTCCCTAACTACTACGGAGATCGGCTCCCCCCTTCAGCGCTCGCTCGCCAAACGCCTCAAATACAAAAGAAGCCGCGAGCTTCTGATGCGTTCATGTTGGACCGGGATCTGGTAGAAGACTTAACCGACGCAGAGCGTGATGAATACCGAATGGCGGAGCGCGACATATCCGGATTAACACGCGATACGGTTGCCATTATGTTCGAAGTACGACCACCAGCCGTCGTAGTCATCACCACGTCGGCTCTGCTCAATCTCGTGGCCACAGATTGCATATTCCACAAACGGATCGGCTAGTTCCCCCTCATCATCGGTGACGAGGCTTCTCAAATTCCAGGGTCGGCGTTAGTAGCTTCGGTCACTCATATCTCGCAAGCCAGCCACATCTACGTAGGAGATATCCATCAGCTAGAGCCTCACGTCTACTGTCCTCGCTCCTCTAATCCGGCAATGTTCGGAGCTCAAGGGATCATGAGCATTCTTTCAGCAAAAGGAGAGAGCCACAGCACCACTGATGACTACTTTTGCCGCCCACCCTCTCCTGAAGCTACCTAGCTAGATTTTCCACTATCGCACACTCATTAAGGGAACGCGCGCAGAGGAGCCGAATGTTCTTAACAAACGTTTGGTGCCCTAACCCTAAGCTGCCGTTCCTAGTCGTTGAAGCTCCAAGAAAGTCTTCCAAGCTCCTAGCTGCTCGCATAGCAACCAGGCAGAAGCCAAACCTGTCGCAAGATAGACTTGAGCCTGTGTCGGAAGAACATCCAACCGTCGTGAATCACCATCGTGATTTTCTACAAAGAATTTGATGTGATTTTCCTTCCATTTTGCAGAGAGCAACAACGTCGACTTACATACAGTGGATTTCGTGCAAGGTCGAGAAAAAGACATGGTATTCTGCTCACGACCAGAACAGGCTTCCTGCCGTTCGAGGCGAATTCCTCAACGATCTTTACCGCCTAAATGTTGTACTTTCCCATTGTTGGCACGGCCAACTCGTCCTGGGTCACGAGCGGTCATTAATAGGCCTATCCTACTGGCACGATGCCTTCCAATGGGTTCATAACCGATCATAAGCCAACAGTTACTACGGCAGCCGCACTACCCCATCTGCTCAAATTAAATGGTTTGTTTACAGTCCCACCTATTTATCAGGTATGCTATGCAGTTGTGCCTATATTTCTTTTTTTCCGAAGACGGACTTCTTTTGGTGCGAGGAGGTGTAAGAGGTCGTAAGAGTATATGGGAGCAGAGAGTAAAAGATTCAGATGATATCCCCTATATTTATGCGCCACTGATTCCTGGAGGGGAGATTATACTTGGATGAGGCTTACGGGGTGAGAGGGCAGAGGGCATGTCATGTTACGTTAACTGGCTCATATCATGCTTCTAATTAATACGCCCGATGCATTGTTCTAGCGAGCCGAAAACGTGCGTCCTGACGCATGGACGCCAACGTGTTAAACGACGCAAAAAATGACTTGATCCAACGCGGTGCGCGGTCAAGAAGGCTACGGTCGCCAACGTGTCAAGGCTACGGACGGCAACATAGAAAAAGGAAGCTCGATCGCCACGCACGAGAGGATTGCGCCTGTCGCCTCCATAGATTCCTGACCTTCGTCGGTTGTCACCTCTGGGCTCAACACCTTCCAAACTCGGACATCGACTATACTGATATTTACACTCCACCGCATCAATAAACTGGTTGTTTACCTTCGTCTTAGTGGCGCACCGTCTGCTGAGCGGTATGACCGCACCTATTACTGTACTACGCGCTCCAACTTGTCGCCAGGTTCTAACCTGACTTTCTTCGGCGACCCGAAGCACTTCAATGTCGCACTATCCAGAGCCCGTGGCGACACATTCATCCTGGGCGCCGTACCATAAATGGAGGGTTTGTCCCTATGGGGTTCCATTATGCGTTGGTGCCGCTCCCGCCGCGTACTCGCTACTCTGAATTTCTCCCGGCACCGCTTCACTCTAACACAGTCCACGAGTCCGAAGTCGCACTCTCTGTATAAGGAGGGAGACCTAAAGGATGGGTAAAGCTTGAGTAACGAAGTGCAGCACCTTGACCTACGGTATGATTGATCATTACTGAAGGCAGCTATCGCACAACAAAATCTATTCCGTGAACCATCAGGAACATCAGCCGTTTCACTGTAACACGCGGGTTTTCATTAGACATCACCGAAATTTTTGTGCAAAAAGGTGGGTGAGTTCCAGGAAAGCCTCTCCAATTCATTCACATTTTTCCATTTCTGAATTAGCCCTATCTTTGTCGACTCTTTGCGGGAGAGTGGCTGGTCGGGAAGGGTAAGACAGTTGTTCCCCAATGTATTAGGTTGAGTCATAAGTCCCGGACAATGTGATAGTGATGACTTCTAGAGATCATAACTCGGGAAAGAGGTGACGAAAATGGACGCACGAGGCATCGTTAGAAGCTTATAAAGTGCTCTTTAGATTACATGTTATTAAACACACCTAACTGTTTCCTTTCCTGCAACCATGCCCCATTATTTCAAGCCGTCGCAACTCCATCTTCGCAACACCATGCTACTTCCTTCTTTTTCTGACCAAGAACTCGCGGCAATCGATAGACGTACCGTCCCGGACGCTCAATGGCGTTGGTTTTGGACGCGCTGCGGAACCAGGTAGAGACCGATTCATATCAAACTACTCGTTAACTGGCAATCACTTTTGAGGAGAGTCAGTCCACAGTTATTCGTGCATTGAAGTTAATCGGCAAGGTGCGAAAGCTCGGTCGATGGGTGCCTCATGCTTTGAAGCAGAAGGACATGGAGCGCTGTACTTTCTCTCCCCACGGCCAAGGCCAGACGTGGCTCGAGCAAATAGTCACCGAGGACGAGAAAAGGACCCTCTACTATAACGTTCACGGGCATGCTCAATGAGTTGACAAAGGTGTGGATGCAGAATACTTCCCTAAACCCAAAACGGACACGCCAAGAAGGTTATGCTCTGCATCTGGTGGAGTGTTCACGGTGCCGAATACTGGGAGCTGCTAGACGAAGAATGTACAGTGGTTGCAGACGTCTACATTAAGTAACTGAGAGATTTGAAGACGAATCTCGGAGCTACACGTCCACAGCAGCACAAAGTTTACTCCCTGCACGACAACGCTCGGCCGCACTTTGCAAGAACGACCAAAACTGAACTAATGAATTTCGGCTGGACAATTTTACACACTCACCATATTCCCAGTCTTGGCTTCTTAAAAAAAAAAGGCTTAAAAAACTTGAAAAGGCTTTCCTTTCCTTGGATAACCACCTTTTTTCCACCTCCAACGTCATCAGGGTGGTCAAGACTTTTAAACTCCCGACGACATCGAAATGGCACTCGAGCAGTTCTTGAAGAGATAGCCCTCAGCACTCTGGAGCAAGAGCATCTACGACCTGCCCAGGCGTTGGAAGAAGTCCATAGATGCCAATGGGGTATATTTCAAATGATTCGCAATTGTCGTTTAAAAAATGTAAGATAAATATGAACATTGTCAATTTGTTCGAGGACTTATGACTCAACCTAATAGTAATTGAAGCGCAATTGTGGAAGCAGTGATCTACCGCGATGAGAAGGCTTTGAAATCCCAATTCTCCCGGCTAACATCATTTTCTATTAGTTTGCTGTACTGGGAGGAGTGATAACTTCACATTAACGATTAGCATGGCGTATGGCAAGCACGAATGGCAACATGAATGTCACTGAGAACTAAAGGTTTGTATCCAAAGCAAATGTAGCAAATCTTTTATTTACGAATTGACCAGTGATAGTAAAAAACCGATACAACAGTGACTGCGTTACTATGTACATACATTTGAGCAGCCGGAGCCACAATTATTAGATGCAACTGCAATGTTTTTAGGTGGCAGAAGGGCGAAAATTTTTCTCTTGTAATCATCTATCTGTTTTGTAAGAGATGCGATGGACTCCTTAAGCTTAGCATTGGTTCTTTCCATCTCGACTCGTTCTTTTTGAAGTTTTAGCCACCTTAACCAATGAAAAATCTAATGTGTGTGAGAACATTCATAACCCTAAAAAATTTATTAACATACCTCTCCTTGCGTTTCTCTCTATAGCGACAGGCTGCCCTTCTGCTGTGTTCCCGTTTTCCCGAGTCACCTATAAAAAATAACGTCAGATCCATGAAAACAGTACCTTGAGAAGGCCGAAAAGCAAATACTTCTTGAGCGCCCATTTTCTTTCCTTATTCTTTGCATGCCCATAGACAATATGGGAAACTGTCTTCTACCGACAGACCCCACTCTACCAAGCAGACTCCACAATGTTCGGCGGTCGTTGATCAAAGGAAATAACGAGACGATCCCACTGAGAAATTAGCCCCAACCAAATCATGTTAAGAGGGAACATATTTAACCCTATTCAAACAGATTGAAGCCAGTACAACCAGTCGTCGCTTCATTCCTACATACATACTTTCCTTTTCATAAACATTATCAATCATCATCACATTGATTATGTCCTGGACGTTAAATCGCCGCACCGTTCTCGATTGAGGATTGATGAGACAATTTATTAAGATTTCAAAAACGTTTTCAAGCTATAATCGAATTTATTCATCGTGGCTAACTAACCCGCTTTGTTTTTGTTGACACTCTCTGCCGCAAGAAGCACAATGTCAACGAGATCATCCATATCCACCGATTCCCCGACACCATCGTTATTTCTGCAAAAAAAGGTTTTCTTTGAATAAGTAAAAGTTCTAAGAAATGTATTCTTCAAAAGCACAGTTTAACTTAGTTTCCGAAATTTCTACCTAGCACGAAATTATAACCCCAAGGATTGCACATGGGACGCTATCGGGACGAAGCAGGACCCAAATGAGGCGTAATAAGAGCCCAAGCTGCCTAGACTACGTACACACCCAAAGACGGAGTACTGGACGACTACTCACGATGTTGTAAAGTCTGTAGAGGTTGCAGGGCGGCGGAGCTTCTCCCTGATTTCCCCCGTTCATATTGGCATGCCGCGAATCCTTTTCAGTTGTCTCGCGGCTTCACACTGTAATTACCGTACTCAGCCCGCCTCCCCACCAATCGATAGGACCTCATCCTTTTTGTTGACTGCCTTTCTTTTTGAGTGGCTTTGACTAATGCTTGTTAGCTTTCGTGTACAGAACAAAAACTTGTATTGCTTAGGCTATTAACGAAAGAACATAACTCTGAAAAGGTTATAATGCACTCATGTACACTCTTTCATTGGGTATCGGACGTCAGCGAAAAAGGCAAATTATCACTATGGAACGCTCAAATTCTGAAGAGGCCTATGGAGAGAATGTTTTATTTCTAATCATAGAGGTGACCGCGACAGAAGAATCTAATGTGTTAAACAAGCCTTCATTACCTCGTCCAGAACAATAAGCGGCTTGCGGAACGAAAGCAACTGATTTTCATTGCTCAGAGTATTGGTAGAAGGAAAAATGCCAAGGGCGCACCTTACGGAGCAAGTTTTCCATGGATTTGCACCAAAGAAATCTCCTTTCTGGACCGTAGAACCGTCGTCGTCGTCATCACTTATGAATTAAGGAAAAGTGCCGATTATCCATAATCGTCGCAAAATTTTATGAAAATGTCTTTTAGCTACTTGAATATTGGCTTTTTCGGTCCAAACAAAAATAATAAAACTTTCGGCACAGTCAACTACGACTTCCCTCTGAAACAGTGGCGGCTGAATGTAAATATGTTCCTCAGAATAAGTTGGAAGGCAGCTGGTGTACAAGTAGTGTTTTCGTGGTCCTTCCTCATACCCTTCCTCACCTCTCACTTCTACGCAGCACGTGAAACTCCTCCTCTTTCGTCAGGAAATAGGAATTTTTCACAAACAACGCTATGGCTTTTCGTCCTTCCATCACTATTTGTGAGGTAGGCTAAAGCAATGCGTGCATGCCAACGCAGAACGTTACCAAACACGGTCCTGAAAGCTTTACTAACCGCGGTATACGCCCTCCCGCTAAGGAAATTCGACCAACTTCTTCCATAGCTTCTAAACCCTTTTTCCGGGTTCTAAAACATGTTTGAATTGAATTATGAATATGTAGAAAATTTCTTGAAATTGAGAACACGTCCTATGCCCTGTAGGTGGTGCTTTTCCTAGCCAGACGTGCCCAGTACACCCCAAATCATTCTCACTCTTAAATTTTTTCTCTGGCTTTCAAAAACCGGCTTACGAATTTATTTGGTCAGTACCGCCCGCACCAAAGACGCTCCCCTCCGCAGGTGGGTCGTCTCCCACTGATTTGTTGACCTCACCTCGCCATTGCCCGCTTTTTGACCGTACCCTGGCTTTCCTGAAACCAAATTAGGAAATTTTGCTCTTGGCAATCTCATTTTGGTGGGGCATTCCAAAATTCACTTGACCTCTCCAAGTGTTCCTTGAATCTCGTGACAAAACGTTAGATGACAGACAAAGATAGTGATAGATAGAAAGACAGACAGAAAGACAAATAGACAGCTAAATAGACAGATAGACTGATAGACAGGTAGATAGACTGGAGCGCTTAGTAAGGATGTCAAAGTACAACTTTAGACCATCCCATCAAGTTCTGTACTTTGAAACTTCGGGAAAGAACCACGACTTCTGAATTGAGCTGATAAAATCAACGTATACCATGTATGCGAAGGCATTTATTCAATTTAAAATGAAATGTTATGGCGTAGCGCATGCCAGGGCAAATGTTGAGCACCTTCATCTCCTGGGCCGACTCATTTAAATGAGTCGGCCCAGGAGATGAAGGTGCTCAACATTTGCCCTGGCATGCGCCACGTATGTACTAATCTCTAACCAATAACATATTGTGAACACAAGGGAATGTAAGTAGAGATTCTATTTCATTTCCGTGTTGTGTGAGCGTAGCCCTCCTTTGCAGAAGAAGCCGAGCTATATGTTATGTTGTTTGACAAAAAAATAACACTACAACAACCACAGGCCGTTGTTAGAGCGGTGAATTGAATTTGGTTAGAATATCGAAAAATCTAATTGTAATGGTAAAATAAGTGTGGACAAAAGATTCAACAAAATAATGAACACTGAACAAAGTTAATTCTAGAAACGGTAAATATCTGTTAAATCAATATAAAGCTAAATGGTAAAATCTTCTGGCGTTAATCAATGCAGTCCGAGGGAACCTTTCATCCTCCAAGACGAGTCTGGAAACAATCAACCGACCCCGGATAGAAGGAAAGCTTGATTGGCCAAGGCGGAGATCGACCCGGGATCCGAACCCCTGACCGTCCGTGTGTGATAGTGCGCCCTTGCCACAACACTACTTCCGCTTAAGTCAGTACATAAACAACTAATGATTCAAAAAAATTCGTGTAAAAGAGAAGCTCACGAAAGTTGGTGAGGAGCCACCCCTTTTCTCTAACACTAGGCGCTAGAGTGCAGAAAAGGTGTTGCCGTCCTAGCGGGCCCGTAACGACACTCTCCAAGCAGTACTAGTAAGCCAAAACGTTACCGCTTACACTTTTAATAAGAATTGAACCAACGGTCAGCTGGTCAATTTCCGCTGCTAGCTGCTCTCCTCCTAAGCCTCATGTAGTTTAATAGCCCACTGCGTACCGCGTGCAGCACATGTTGCAGCACGCCCCTTCGCCTCTGCATGGCCACGTTTTGGTCCAAAACCACTATAGAGTTTGAATAAGGTTCGAACAACGCATAGTTTGCGATTCCCTCGAAAAACCGCTCTGTGTGGCCGCGTGCCGTACGCCGTGAGTCAAGTCGGTGCGCCGATTCTGAAGAAAACGCTGGGCTCATGCGCCAGCCAGCGCGATAACACTACGGTACGCGATGGGTTAAAAAACTCAGCACTATTTACCCCTCACTGCTCCATTTTGTCGAGAATGGGCTGGATTTCTATCGAATTTTTTTCAAGAATATGAAACCGACTAGAAACTTGCCTAGAGGGGTAATTTGACCCGTACAACACGAATATCGCATCCACTCTTCATAAAGATGCCTAGCGCTCGCGCCACAGGCACGGGCGCCAAATTTAACCGTGTCATCAATCTTGTCGAAAACTTGCCCCTAAGGGGGACGCCTGGCATTTTCATGACGAATAGATGCGATATTCGTGTTCTACGGGTAGAATTACCCCTCTAGGCTAGTTTCTAGTCGGTTTCATCTACTTGAAAAAAATTCTATGAAATCGAGCCTATTCTAGACAAAGTGGGGCAGTAAAGTCTAAATAGTGCCAAAAACTCCACTCCCCTGACCAAAAATGTCAAGCACCACAATAAACCCACACGCTCGGCTACCCCTTCTTGCGCCCAGTGCCTAGTGTCAGAGAAGAGTGTGGCCTACCCCACTTAACTGCATTTTCACCGACAATATTAGGAACCTTCAACAGCTCAAATCGAATAGTTAAAAATAAAATTAGAAAACAATATTAATATAAATAATACAAATAAAAAAATAAAAAATAAAATAACAAGTACTAAAATTAATTCCTGCATAGCCCATATTGTTACAAAGTGTAATATTCGAAAAGAGCAGTATACTCACCTTCCGTTTTTCCTGGGTATGACATCGATGAGTTTTTCGCCGACTTGGCGTTTTACGGTTCTCATAGATTGGTTGGCTGAAATAATGGAGAAGTGAAATTGCACGGGCGGTAGAATCATCGGTTGTGGTCCCATCCCGAGCATGCGCTCTTTATAAAACCATCTTACGCAACTGGAAAGTGAACGCGGCGAGGTGTTATGCAATGTTGCCCACCTATGACTCACTCAGTTCCTCCCTCACGTGGTTGACATCACAGCAACGGCCGGCACGATAAACAACTTCCCAACAGTACAATTGGACTTTGCCTCAACTTGTCATAGCCGCGATGGTCTCTATGAGTGAAGTGATGCGATATTCTATGAAATTATTTTGAAGCATTTGCTATTAGCGGCTATTGAAAGGAATCACAGTAGCACAGTCTCACTATAAGAAATTCACGAACTACGAGTGAACCTTGAAAGTTGGCTTCTATCCTACTACTGGATCCGAAATCAATGTTTAATAGTTACCAGTAATCAAGGACAGTAAAATCGCAATAACCTGCAGAGGTAAGGCGGTCAAGGAACTACCTTCTGTACAAGAATTACTGGAGAGTACATTTTTTGTATGGTCAACAAACCCTTTTGTTTACAGTTCATTTTTGAAAGGTGTGAAATATCGTAGAGTCGTCCGTCGGTTTTATGATTGCCGGCATATCCTCATGTAAATCTGCGCCATCAACCGCTCTATCTGCCCCTTCGACATACCGGTGAATTGCATCATTAGGTGCACTGAAAAGGAGGGGTGAATTGCAGGAGGTGATCGATCCTCCCTATGATCTCGAAAACCTCAGTAAAGGCTAAATCTATGTATAAGCAGCTGGGTGCTCACTGTGTGCAATACTGTCGAGAATAGAGGTAGGCATCCTGGCGCAAAATTCGAGGTTACGGTTTGTGCCTCGGAAATGTCTTATTACGTCCAAATATCGTAAATGAACGAAGAAGGACTATAGGACAGCCTTCCGTCCATTCACTACATTTCCCATTTTTGATGATTTTGGTCTGCTATAAGGTCAATATAAGCAACTGCTGAACATTACCCGTTCAAAGTAATTTCAGGGTTGGATCTTTCCTGGGCTTAGCGACTAAGAATAAAGTATGACACCTCTAACGTCTGGTTATTAACTACCGAATCCGGTCGCTCGACCGGTCGCTAGCGACCGGCGACCAGTCACGGCGACCGGTCGCGCGACTGGTCGCTCGATCGGTCGAGGAGGCCGCGCTAGTTATGGGTGCCGCCGTGGACGGTCCCGCGCGTTCAGTCGAGCGACCAGTCGCTAGCGACCGACGACCAGTCACGGCGACCGGTCGCGGACCCATCTCACGAGCGACGGCGACCGGTCGCGCGGTCGGTCGCGCGACTGGTCGCCGGTCGCTAGCGACCGGTCGTGGACTATGAAAGATGCCAATAAGAATTGTCATGGGAATTTTCAAGTGCTAGTTAGGCTAACCGCCTTCTTTTTTGATTTCTCGGCTTATCAAGTGTCGTTTAAAGGAGGGTGCCAAAACGTTAGTCATAATGCTTTGAATGAAATATGGTCGAACTGCAAGTTCACGTTGTCACTAGTACCCAATCGTGTGCTTTTTGTTTTAGCTTTATTTACTAACTGATATAATTGAACATTACCGGCTCCTTGCTCTAGGTGCATGTTGTCGTCTTGCATGCAAAAATCGCTGTGGCTACAGTCATCGCCGTGGTAATGAAATGTTGAATTCCACCCGTAACATCCGGACTGAAGACAAACATGACTTTAAATTGATCTCATCAAAACTTATTCTCAGTATTACCTGCTCGTTTTACCATGAAAAGATAGTTCACTCACCATGGAAGATGGAGACTCGGCTGAATCTATGTACTATACCTTGAAGGCACAGTCAACAATAAAAATGGTCTCTGGGATTTCCCCACAGGATGAATTTGAGGCTCCCTCGCATACCATATCTGGCGCTGACAGTTCGGAGAACGGCCTAGTTAGGGTGTTATAAAGGCTCGAAGATTTACAGTGCGTATCCTCGGACGAGTTTCACCGGCATTGCAGGAGCTGCACCGATCACAAGTGAACTCATGTATGAATTTTAAACAATTTGACATGGCCCATAGCGACAGTGGAGGGCAGTTTTGTACATTTCTGGCTTCATGTATTCGGCTTTGCGCAATTGACACAATTGAAATCTCGTCCTAATGCCCTTCCATGTAATTTCCTTCACGGTTGCTCGTCCAACCTCTGTTCTCCCTACTTTTGAGGAGCCTTATTTTCCTCGAGTTGGCGGATTTTCTCGCTTTGTTCGATACCGATGAACCACTCCCACCCTATACTCCCACTTTTTGAAAAAAAGGTTATCAAAGTTATCATGAACTGAGCCTTTAAACAGAGCACTTCGGTGCTGGCAAACTTGTGCTCTACTGGGAAAGCCATTTACTAATAGATCTCTATCGATATATCTGGTTCTCCGTTCAAGGTTCCGTATTACGTAAACTAGCTTTCCCTGCTTAGTCGGGTTAGTCGCCTCGTCAATGCTTGCAACGAACGCCCTATCAAATTAACATCAGCTTTGGAAATGGTGGCAATCACTCTATGTTTCATTTTTCAAGTTGCCTCTTTGAGATGAGTCCAAATTAACACAATGATGCTCGCATTTGAATGATGATTTTTCTTGCCACATACTTGCCCTCGAAAAAACGTAGAAAGATTTCAATGGTTCTATCGTCGTCCATGGCGACGATCCCCATAACTATAATATGTATATCGTCGTCTCACTGTCTGAGACGAATCCCTAGCTGAACCCACGCCCCTAAATGGTGCGGGGTCAAGCGGACCCGAGATAAGTGGGTCCGCACTCCTCTTCCTTAAGTCGTCGAAGCAAGACGTAAGTTGCCTGCCTTATAAACTATTGCTTAGCATTATTGTGTACTGTGATAGCGGGAACGACCGCACTTACTATATTATTGTGTCATATTTACTCCGTTATCACAGGAGCCCTTATAAAATAACCATTGAACCACCCCGCACATTTCTGGTGCATCGGCTAAAACTAGTCGATTATTATAAAAGGTATACACATATTTTTGGTGCAACGGCCTAAATAAGCCGAATTTTCGTAATAAACAAAGCAAATCTTTGCTTTCCCAAGAGACAGCAAAGATCAGCAGAATCGAACGTGGTTCTGTATCATAAGCATAAATAGAATCGAACGTGGTTCTATAACTAAAGATACTTCATTCAATTGAAACAAAACACTCAAATAAAGCAATGTCGCTCCACTTTCACAGAAGACCAATCATCTCTAGCGCAACGACGCTTAAGAATTTGGTCCTGCGCTATAGGGAATATACGACCAAGGTAGATTTCCCATCGATTGATGAAGAGACCTACGAACAGTGTAGGTCTGCAATAGCGCTGCTGGAGAGCGGCATTAGGCAGATAAATCTAGGCACCTAAAATCTAAAGAAACTCTATAGTGAGATCAGAGAGGAATATCAAACTTGTAAGAATAAGGCAGATAGGAAGAATATAATGCTCGAAAAAGAGCAAATAGAGGAAGATTCAAATCTTCACACTATATTGGCCGATGCGAACGAGCTCGGCTTTATGTTGACTGCGCGCCTTGACGAAGCAAAGTGCGCGAGGGACAGATTAGACGTCAAGTTAAGGTACACCACGCAGAAAGCGCAAAGGCTACAAGAAATGGCCTCAGGAGGAGAAGACCAGCGCTCACAAATGAACCCGGACGAGGGTTCTGAGCAAGGTCCACGCAGCCATTATAGAACTCCCTCAGTTGATAACGCAGAAGAGTCGCACTCTATTGGGCGCATAATCCCACCAAGAGGTCGCTCAGTTAGACTACCACAAGCGTCTCTGCCCAAGTTCACGGCGACGCCGAAGATTTCCCAGAGTTCTGGGCAGTCTTTGAAACTCTGGTCCATAAAAGTGACGAGCTCGACGTGATGGAAAAAATTTTGCTACTAAAGGAAAGTTTGATGGGGAAAGAGCAGAATTGTATAAAAGGCATAAAACTAATGCCTGAAAACTACAACTGGTTGATTCAGACCCTCCAAAGTAGTTATAGCAATCTTTCCGTGAATAGATCCCAAATATTCCAAAAGTTGTTAAGGTTGAGGTCAGCTGAGAGCTTTTGACCAAATGCAAGTTCTGGTCCACCAAATGATATCAGCAGGCTACGATGTAAGAAAAACCTGTGATCCAATATGGTGCAAAACTATATTCTCGAAATTCCCACATGATGTCGTAAAGCCTGTTCTGAAACAGGGGCGATCTTAAGATAGTACCATAACGGGAGAATTGATGGCTCAATTGAAGAACGAGATCGCCGATAAGCACTACGTTGAGGGTAGGATGGGTCATGTCATAGGCAATAATTCCACCAAAGGGCATAATATGGCAATCAACTCGCGCCCCCAAACTAAGGATAAGTGCATTTTTTGCCATAGGAGTAATCACTTATCGCTTGCATGTAGAACCATTACGGATCAAAGTCATCGCCGAAAAATAATAGCGGACGAGAATAGGTGTTGGAAGTGCTGCTCAGCCAACCATAACAGTTTCGAATGCCATAAAGACAATTGCACGCGATGTGGTCAAAATCACCATGTTTCGTTGTGCATCCAAAAAAGACATATGGTAGAAGAACAAATCCATATTTGGCACCCAAACCAGGGCAGGACCAGAAAGAATCTCACTAGCCGCAACCATTATCGAGGAAGTGTTCGGAATGAACCTTTCTTTAAGCTTCGAGGTAATCGACACGAAAATCATAACGTTCACAAAAATCAGCATGATTCTAGTAGTTTTTCGAATATTAACACCCATACTAGAGCAGGGAACACTGCTCAACTACCTAGTGAACAAAAACAGTCAAGTTCTCAGCTTGTCTTAATGACTGCCGAAGGAGACTTATGGAACCACAGAAAGCAGATGTACGAAAAGGTACTCTTCCTTTTTGACTCCGGGGCCCAGAAGACTGTTATAGAACAGCGAATCGCTGAGCAATTTAATTTAACAATGTCTGCAACCGAGATTTGCACAATGTCTGGCATCGGTGGGCATACAGAAAACTTCGAAAGTCACACAGTAACAGCAAAAGTAGGTACTGCATTTGGAAAAGAACTCGACTTGAGGATCCAAACAAAACCAGTGCTTACCAGCGGATTCCTCAGCGTCAGATTGACGAATATAGATACTAATTTTCTGGAAGAGAACAACATTCGCTTGGCCAACTCAAAACTACGAGGGGAACACCAACGTCCTCACATTTTAGTGGGGCTAGACCTCTACCATGAATTAATATTGAGTCAACACTCCATGGGAAGAACGCCCTCAGGTCTTCATATTGCAAAGACAATATTCGGGCCTAGCTTATACGGTAAGGGAATGTTTGGGGAGAAATCCACCGAACCTAAAACATACTATGAGATGACGGCAATTGTGGACAACTGCAGTCCCTCTCTGTCAGGCAATAACCGGCCAACAGAAGTAAATGGGTTCAATTCACTGCGTGAAAGTTATATAGTCAAAGCACCTAAGGAACATTCCATAAACGAAATATTTGAGAAAAGAAGATCAATAAGCTCTGAAGCGTCAAAAACTAGACGCAGGCATCAATCTCGTTTGCTACGCATAGAATTGTCCCTACGAAACTCAAGGTATACCGATGAACCACACAACAGCAAATCATATCGTCAAAGTCCAATGCATGCGCAGAGTTTTTGCAAGGGAACCAGAGAGCATCACAAGCACAGCGCTCCCTGTTACCTTTCGTCTAGGTGCCGCAATCCAGTCAGCAATCCCAACGACCGCTTTGTTCATCACAACGATAGAATAATCCCTTCTGGGTTTTTCAACTTCACAACCCGGGAATATTGCAGCCAACTAGATCAGCTGGTGTTTCTATGGCGGGTCAGCCGAAACAAGACAACCCGTATTGCACTCACATCTCAACAATAATCATATTTATGGTTTGTTGCCGAAAAAAATAATTGTAAAAATTTTGCTCGACGTTACCCACTGTTGCTGATCTACCAAATCGAGCCTATTATGACAATTTTCACAATATTGTGTGGAGAACCAATGTTCAACAGCTGTTAAACCATCCGCCGTTCACATTTTTGGCTACGTTCGGAGTTCCAGTAATTCTTATGGAGCAATTCAAATATCAAAAGCACCAGCTAGTTATTCTTGCGGCACCCCCGAGCCAGCTTCTGAGGTTCGTAATTAGATTAAAGAGATTGAGTTCGATGGTGTGCACACCCGCCTTTGTAGGGCTGCAGTCTCGTAGTGGGTTATCTTCGAGACACTACCATGGTTCACTTTGATTAATTGCTGTAATGCTGTTCTCCATCCACTTATACTCAAAAACGACGGGATACTAAAACAGTACTTGAACATGCTCCACTCCAAATAACTGCTTGCAGTTACGATATATGCAAACCTGAGTAACCAGTGTCTATCGGCTGCCCAAATCCACATTAACCCCAACGAGGGATTCTCCTTGAATGCAACGATACGATGGTTCCCTCAGAGGTGTTTAGAGCAGGTGATGGACGACCTGTATTCTGCAGTTTCGTGTCCTACGAATATAAACCATTCTGTAAGAAAGTAGGGGATGCATTTCCCATGTTTAACCAACCAAAAGTGGGTTGAAAGCAGCTACCGCAATAGTCATCCAAACCAACGACCTCATGATTGCCCTCTCCTAAGCAGAGCCGTTGATATGGACACGAATTGAAATCCATCGGCGCTGTAAAAGCGTAAGAAATGAAGTAGTCAATCAACCGCTGAGATATCTGCTCCAAGTTTTTTCCGAAGTGTAGAATTTTTCGAATACAGGGTCCATCTAGAAAGCGCGACCTAACAGCGTAAACGGGCGTCGCTAGTAGGGTACCCTACTTCACCTGTTCCTCAGGCAATGTACAAAGTTAAGGAACACTAGTTCATTAGTAAACTTCAACGCACTACAAGCTAAATAACTACAAAGGCTATACATAGAGGCAGCACAAGGAAAGAAAAGATGAGGATAGACGGTGCACTCACCTTTCCATTCGATTTTCAGGCTCCCTTCTGGGTAAGCATTCTCAGCTGCTGCAGCCAAGCCCCCATTGGCCTCGACGGAGCCCTTGCCTTTCGCAACATCCAACTTATGGCATACTGATCCCTCAAAGAAGGGTAGGTTGGGTGCTGGGCTCATGCTGGCGCTCCATTGCCTGTCGGGCAACTTCATAGCTTTACCCGACTATACCGACTAGCTGCCGACAGCCAGCCGGTAGTCGATTCGAGTGCCGACTGATTAGGGAGACGGGCAGTGATATGGATTTTGTGTAATCGATTCAGCGCGTGACCATTCGCCTCGTTATTACAATTCTTGCGTACTTCATACAGCTCAATGGATACATGGATACATGCAATTGTTATTGTTGGCTTGTTTCAAATGCCAGTTCTTTTGTTCCTGTTTTTCTTACTTGCTGCTGCTCTGCTACATTCTCTTGCGCGCGGCGTCTCTCTCGTGGTCGGGTATGGCGCAGTAGGATTGAAATCGCCGCGCCGCGAACGGCGATTTCGATCCTGCTGCGACATACGCGACTGACTATGCTGTTTGAAGGAACGTGCACAAGGCACGCGTTCTGGCTGCTGGTCCGCGACAACCTCACTCACCCACGATCGTGCACCATGTAGTGCGTGATCAGCCAGGGCTAGCCTTCCCCATACAGTACCTATACTATGGCGCGATTGGTGTAACCGGCTAAATCTCCATCCAAACCTCTGAACCCTGTGTGAAGCAATAACATGGATTAAAACAAAACAAGCTAAGAACAACCGCAATATATTTAAACATAATCGTTTCTTCTCGCACGTTCTCTACACTGCAGGGAATCTCGCGTGACTACGCCGATGATCGCTAGTCGCCCTATAGGCACAAAGGCACAGTTCGCGAAAATTGGGGTAACGAGCTTTAGATGGATATTGGAAGTGATGGTCCAGGTAGTGTAAATTACTATCTTGCGAATTTTTACAGCATATTGAAGAGGAAGTGCTCATTGAGTAACCCGCAATCAGTCTAAGCGTTTGCCAGAGGAAAGGGCGGGGGAAACGGTAAATGCCCCGGATATGAAAGGTATTCCTCAACCAACTTGTGTCGACATCGCATCGCATTTCTCGTCCTGCGCAGAGACAGGAGTATGTCATTGCCGTGGGGAAAAGGAATAGAGGAAGCGTCGCGATTTTGAAGCGTACTACATTAAAGACGTAAAACGGAATAATCACGAAGTGACACATGCAGTAAAGCAGACTGGACTTTACTCAAATGACCAAAAGCTGTCGGAGCCGGCTCCACAGAAGTGGAGTGGAGGGAGGGAGGGGGGAGGGTAAAGGAATACATCGTGCGAAGAATTCCGAACATAGTTAAGTTAGCTCTGATCTTACGTGTACCTCGGCAGTGCGAATTCTACCGGTAAGCAATTGTTGGTTATATTCAATTATGTCGAGGTCTCATTGAACTTATTGGTTAGTGACTCCATTAACTGAGTCACTAACCATTATCATTATTGACGCATGTCTTAATCGGCTGGTTTTCGCGGAATCCCACAATTTCAGAGGGGAAAACGAACCTAGGGCCGTTGAGAGAGCGGTGAGCTTGGATAGCTGCTGAACAGATTTCCCCGAAGTGTTAACCGGGAAAGGGGACTCTGATCCAAGGTTATCCAAAGGATAGTTTGCAAGGCAAAACACTGCGCAAATTTTTTTTACGTGAGCCAGGCATACCAAGCTAACCGACTGAGCATTTGCACGAGCAATCCCACTTGAAACTGATAGTCTCCGACTGAAAGCCGATGTCGGACGACATGAATCAAGAGCTCGAGCGTATTTTGAATGAGACGTAAGCTGCAGACGAGGTGGGCCGAGATGCAGCAGGAACTAACACAGCTGAAAACCCCAAGTCGTGCATTTTTCGTGCAGCAGAACCTGCAACAGGTGCGAGCTACCGTTTCCCAATGCAGTCAAGCTTGACAACTCTGCGGAAATTACCTCGAAAAATGGCATCGATGTTCAGATAGAGTTGGCTATTCTCGGCAGAGAATATTAAGAGAGTTCCTGGCAGTGCCCTGGTGTCGTGGCTTTCGTACGACCTGGTCGCGCACTGTCTTCCACTGAAGCCATCGCACTACTCACACGCGCAAAGTCTCTCCAACGCCTATTGGACGGTCGTCAGAGTGCCGCACTGGGTCCCATCGCGCAACTACACCGCAGCCCTCCGCCTCGTACCGGCGGAAGAGAATATACGGCCTGAACAAGGAGATGTCGTCAGTCAGTCTCGACTTCTACCGCGCCTGACTCGTCTGGAGCTCTGCATGGTTCCTTACCCCATCTTCGACATTCCCTCGCTAATCCTAAGTTTCCGCAGTCCCGACTTCAGTTATTCCTGCTGACTTCTCTATGAAATTGGACGACCACAGGATATGCGCAGTTTCCATGAAGGACCGGCAAGCAGAAGAGGATTATTCCACACGAGCACGGGTGAGGTTTATGATTTTGATGGTAACGGTATCCCGGTTATCCCTGTGCGCAGCTGTCCATTCCCCGGACAACCCCTGGTGCGCAGCCCGGGAAGGTGGAACCCCGGTCGTCGTATGAATGAGTGGTGCGGGAATTCCTGCTCCGCTGCGAGTGGCGACCGACGTGCCGAACGCCCCTGGCTAACGCCACTGCGCATGGGCAGGGAGCTTGACGCGCATTGGCGACCCCTAGTGAGGTGAGGTACCATCCCGTAGGAATTTTAGTAGAGCTCCCCTTGCTTTGTTATTAGACATAAAGCCACTTATTCATTTTGAGTTTTGTTGTGTAGTAAGAGAAGTCCATCTCTTTCATATTTATCTCGAACTTATGGACAAACATCCTTTATCGGTTTCTTTACCTCTTTACGCGCAAAGTATATCTGACAAGTTTAACATTAACGATAACATGTCTGCTAAAATAGTCTTTCTCAACCTTAATCTCTGAGCGCTGTATTTCAGGAAGGGCGTATTCAAGCGCAGGGTTACAGTGGTCGTAATAATTGGATCGCGGGACGCAGATAAACCAAGGGGCACCGTACAAGGAAGAGGACCGCCAACACCGTGGCAAGGCGAGGTTAACAAGCGCAGTACCCTTGTGCTCTTCTCGGAAGTCACGGCGACGTTTACCCCACAACTTCTTTCCATCGTCGTGCCCCGTTTACAATTCAGGGTAAATGAAATAGTAAGGGTTTGAAGGATGAGGATTCATATATCCGCGAATTGTATGATTATGTGACGGAGTTTGAAAATGATAATTTTTCGACGAAAATGCCATCGTACTTTTTAAAGAAAAGCAATATATTCAAAATCTAATTGATAACATCTCTCGACGCCACATTAAAATACTAACTTCTTTTCGACCAGAATATTTCATCCTAGAATATCAATCTAGAAGTAATGTTACTCCAGCATGATCTACAAGTACACGACTTTCAGGCCATTGCAAACAAAGCCGCTATGTCGGCATTCGAAGGAAGACAACTTTAAGACGAACTAGTGCATTTACTTCGCAAATATCTAGATAAAATTGTAGAGAACAAACGCGCACTGCCGGAAGTGAAATATAAGAAACGCGCCGAGCGCGCCCCACATGAACACAATGGTAATACTGGGTATATGAACCCGGGGGAATACCCCACCAATGGGCTCCTACCCTCTACGACCCAAGCACTAAAGTGCAGAAGGCGCGCTGCTTTTTTGTGCGAACCTACACTTTTCGTCAGGTTGTAAGAGTTTGCGGCGCCTAAGCGAACGCATCAAAATCCATGCAGAGCGGTAAATAGGCGTTGGATGCCGATACTTGTACGCCATGTATTGTTGTCGTGTATTACCATATATTTGATGTTATGTGTCCTACTTGTCATGTATCCGAAGCGTTATCCTTGAGATAAAAGATGGATCGATCAAATGGCTTCGCTATTGATTTGGCCCGATGCGCCTGGGGAAACGCCACTGTAACCAATCACCGTCATGAGAATCGAGGGGCGGGGCAGGAGATGTATAAGAGCGAGAAAGTTTGTTGAGGTGCATTGGCTCGCAGCGGTTGGCTCGAAAAAGACTTCAGCAGTTCCAAGCACTACGAGATACCGGCAGAAGAGGATAGAAGTAACGTCCTTAGCGTTAGGTCAGAAGGCGATTAGCTCACGGTAGCTTTGAGCTACCAGCGTAACGCCAGGATTAGCGCTCCTACCCCTCCCGTCGGAGCCCAATAGTCCAAATGCTCGTTGTGCAACTAAGTGGGGCCAATTTTTTCCGGATATGCCTTTTTGTGAGGAAGACTGGAACAAAAATTTCTGGAGACGATTGAAATCGCTCTTTTATCGAAATCGCTATCTGATTGATTCCGCAACTATTGTTTTGTGTTTGGGAGAAAAGGGGGCGTCTCTTAGTTGGTGCGGAACCAATGAGTGAGCTTTACCAATTTCCTACTAACAACCTCCTTCGTCTTCTTTAATTCGCTGAGAAATCGGCCGTCATCGATAGCAACTTGTCGTCTAGACGAAATTCGTCATAGAGTGTTGTACTCCCATAATGGAAGTAAGCGAGTAAACGAAGGTCCTCTACGAATGCAGTTTTATGTGTAGTCACAAAAATTCTTACAAAGCGGTTATTGAGGAGCCATCGGAGACGCATATCTGAACGGTTTTCAGCCTTAGGCTTTCAAGGCAGTGAACCAAGTGGAAGATTAGAGGTACTGGTACAGTAGCTGCTCTTTTCCTAATATGCATTGAAACCTTTTATTGAAAATTATTGAAAATCATAAAAAGGATTAGATGTTCATGACAATACAAAGAAATAGTTGATATGCTCTGCAGAAGTGAGAAAACAGACGACACTGGCTTATTTTTCCGATCCTACCACTGATCGGCATCCTAAGTGAGATACTAAGTCAAGGAACGAGAGCAAAGATTCATGGACGCACAAGAGTGTTTATATAGCTAATAAGTGGCAGAGATAACGAGGGGCCTATCTTTCAGGCCCGACATTTACGATCTTGTCGGTGTTTTTGTACCTATAAGTGACCTCATGGTTATCAGGATTTCAACGAAATGAGCTTCCGACAATTTCGCCAGAACTTCTTTGAAGCAGTTCAATATTCGTGTCTCTAACTTACGTATCAGATACACTTCATGACGATAGGCTCAAGACAGTGATGACCAGCAGTAGCACAGAAGCAGGCTGTCCTACAGTGGTTGCAGGAGGGTTCTATTATCTCAGTCTCTCGTCGGTGTTGGAGCTCATGTGGTTCCAGAAGAAGGACTCGGTTTCGGTTCAAGTGACTGGTAAATCCTGTTGAGTTCTAGTTCTAAGCAAAAACTGCAAAAAAAAACTGGAAACGGTTCACTATGAAAGTTATTAACAGCACATTTTTCCAGTCGAGTTGCTGTATTCGATTTGCCCTTGCCCGACACCTTTAGGTTCCCAGCATCCCAGGACGATCAACTTGTAAACGACGATTCGAACAGGGCTGTCTGTTGTGGCGGTGTCGTTAAAGAAAGCGCTAAGCCCTGTAGTAATAGTCGAAAAGCGAAAGTCGTCCCATCGTAGATTCGGAAACATGAGCCTCAATTTCGACGAGCATTTTTCAACCATGACAGACTACACCCGTCTACAGAGCGACCCCGCCATAGACGACGATTCCCGTGTGCTCAACTACTGAGGCTTACTCCTGCTTCTACTATTAACTAAATTGCCCAATTTACCTACATGATTCAGTGGGTTTTCACAAACACCATCAACTTCCTTCATGGTGGGATGTAGTGATTAACCAACATGGCAAACTGGTCCATCGCAATTTTCTAATTCACTGACTGAAGGCTTTAAATTGCCTGATAAACCAAACTTTTTACAAAAAACGATTTTACCATCTGAATCACGCTACTCTGTATATGTGTCTGCTACTGTAATATCCGTATGTTCAAGAGATGATTCAGTGGCAGTATTTATTGCAGACGATATTCTCCATCAGAGAAATCTACCATGGGGAAGAACCAACATTGCATCACAGCGCGAAGCCTATATACAGCTTGCGCAAAAAGATACACATTACAGCAGTGAACATTGCATAGCTAAGGGATCTCGTGACGATGAAGCTAATGCATTAGAATGGTAAGTGATAAACAAAGTCGCGACTGGTCGCGCCACTCCCGCCACCACAACCATACAAAGTAACTAATTGTAAGCAATTAAAACAACATAAATTAAGCACAAATCAAAATATCACTTGCGGGTAATCTCCTGAAAGATCTCCGACCGACCGATTCTGCGCTGCGATGATGACGGCTCCTTTGAACTCGATCGAACGACGACACTTACAGGGCATCGATTCGCAACTACGTCGAACAGACCACTCCATCGGCAAATCAACCCTCACGACAGGGAGTACGCTGTCAAGCGGAACCAGATGAAGAGCGTGGGAATACACGACCTGTGACGAAAGGCGAGATAGTCGGACGTCAAAAATTAATAGAAGCCGTGGACATTTCGGGAAGGGCGAACAGCAATAGGAAGTGAATAAAGCGAAAGGCGGAGGCACTACGGCGACGGGGGAGGAAAAAGGTGGGAAGGGTTGACGACAAGGAAACCGGGCCCGCAGCAGAAGCTTAGAGTTTACGCCGCTTATAGGATGCCAATGAAGAGAAGGCTTTTCTGGGCAGAGAAGGACATTGTGACTCCCGTTGCAGAAAGAGCACAAAATCCCGCAGTCTTCAGGGTGACGGGCTTTGGAAGCACCTGTCACAGAGACGAAAGTTGGACGCTTGAACGGCGCGGGACACGGGATCTACGAGTCGGTAGCACCATACTGTCGGGTGATGGTCTTTGTTGTCCTCGAATGTGCAGAAAACGCAGCTGGATCTTGGTCTTGTTCTCTCATGCAAAGTGTCAAGCTTGTTGTTCACCATTTCGGACTGGTGGTTAAGAAGGTCCGCAACTGCATCGATTCTTGCAATGAATGATGCGGCGAACATGTTAAGCTGATCTTTGACGTCCTTGTGTGCATCGACCAACGGTTCAATATGGATAGCAACGCCGACTACATCCATTGCTCAGAGCGAGGAGCGGTACGATGAATGAACTATAAAACGTGTGAAGAGGCCGAGGCGGACGCTGGTGATGGCAATGCTGATATGAATGTCGACGCTACGCTTTTGAACTCCAGCCTGAGATCGTATTGGAGGGGTTTCCGCTCTCATACAGGGTTATGGTGGCGGTAGGAATTCACCTTGTCCGATCAGTCAGCTTCTTGGTGGTGTGGACAGTGATGGGATGCCGTTGAAACAGCTGATTGTGTGCTTGACTAGCAAACAGATGTCTCAATTTGAACATTTGGGTGGGTCCGCGTACGATTTGAGGTTCTGCATCAGCGTCTTCAAGGTAAGCACACTATGCAAGATAAGCTTCCTGTAGAGGAGAGACTCCATTTTTGCCCTTTTTGGGTCTTTGGAATCAGAAAGCTCCGATTCACTGGTCGATCGACCAGATTTTCCCACTTAACCTTCGAAGAGCAGATCGAACAATGTTTGGCCGATGCACAAAACAGATTCGAGAGATGGTTCAACGGGAGTATTTATTGCAGACGATATTCTCCACCCAAGGAATCTACCATGTCGAAAATCAACATTGAATCACAGCGCGAAGTTTATACACGGCTTGCGCAAAAAAGATACACGTTACAGCAATTAACATTGCATAGCTAAGAAATCTCATGACATTGAAGCTAATGCATTAGATATGATAAATGCTAAACAAAGTCGCGACTGGTCGCGAAACCACACGTACACAGAAGAGATTGGTCGTCACTCTCCTCTCACGAAGTCTTTTTAAGACCTTGACTGGTTTTTGGACGACTACGTCGCCTCATCTATCGATATTTCCAGGTGCAGCTTCACCCCAATTGTTACACGGTTTTAGCGACTGTGGACGCAATTAAGTGGGAATTTCAATTCTATTTTTCAATTTTAATTTCATTTCGGAATTTTGCTAGTTTTCAGTGGTTATTCAACATGACACACTAGTCCCAATCTACGTTCCGATCGATTCTTGGAATGAGGTTTTAGTCTGATGTTTTTTTCTTTTGAAGGGACGGGATCTAAACCGACTTAATGTTAGCATGAACTTTGACTTGAGGATGTACGGATTGGGCTTTTCAAGACTATATGACTAAAAAGGGTCTGACGTTTCTCAGATTCCTCAACTTCTTCAGAATCTGAGAATCTGTAGCGCCCGATGAGACCGATTTTCACTCAAGGCAAGGCAATCCTTAATCAGTTTTTCAGAGTAGAAGACACCCTTGAATCTGCTCAATACATGAGTTCTACATGGCATGACTCAAAATGATTCCAGTCGCCGTAGCGCTGGACTAACTTACCCTAAGTGAACCTCTGCATGCAAGAACCACGCCCCATCCCTTCCTGACCTCGGCGTAATTTAAAACTCACAGAACTCGAGGAATGGCGCGAGATCACTAGTCATGGCCAATGCTCTTAATTTTTGGGTCCCTAGCAGTTCTCCAAAACCCCCAAAGGTATTCCGTGACACCATTTCCAGGGTCAACATAGCTGTTGACAAACTCGTCACTACTATTACGCTGAATTCATCGCATGGCCAGAAGTGCTTGAGTAGGACGCTCTTGAGCTCTTCAAAATGAACTTTCGTCCGCGTACAGGAAGGGTGCCTGTTCCACTTCAACATATACGTAGCCTCGCAGACCTGGCATCAAACTCGAAAGTTGACTCCTACTCTCACGCAGTCACCTCTCAAGTTCAAGGACACACAACGTAGTCGCGCTTGTGGAGATACAACGGGACAGCTAGACCGACAGCATACCTCTTGCTGATTACACCTAATCAAGCTAGCTTGGAATTTTCAGCTTATTTACTCGGAATTGAACAGCGGACAGAATGCTCCCTTGTTTACACGTACTGTTTATACGTAAACGCTCGCTGTTTTCATGAAGTGAAAAATGTTTTCACGATTTTTTGGGTTTTTCATTGCAGCACGACAATCATTATATCGCGCAGCTACTCGAATCCTAATCAGCGGCCCTGTCATAAAATCTGTATCAGAAGAAACCTTGCTGGCAATTTGGAGCAGTGTTAATGACAAACGTTTTGATATTATATTGTGGGTCGCATAGTAGCGTGTAAAAATATTTTCAGAGCGGGTTTCTTTTTTTCTCATAGCTATAATTCAGTAGACGTACTAGAAGCGTAGCAGTACCTACCAACCAGTACGGTAGTGTACGAAGCGACAGCCCAGTGAACTCACGCGGCGACCAGGTGACCATTGCTCAGACCTCAAGAGATAAAACTTGACGCCTGTTTTCGTCGCGAACAACACCAACGATTAACTATAAAACCTGCTTTCGCGGGAAACGCCTGTAACGCGCGTCTGTTCAGACTAGAAAATCCCGCCCACTTCGCGCGCGGCGCAGGCCACTGCGGTCTCCAGGTGCCATTACAGTACCATTAAGTGTCAGTAGAGCGTATGATTTGCACTAATCCGTGTTAACTTTTCCCGAGGCTGACTGTGTTCTTTTCGTATGAACGTAGCGCACCCGCACCTCCATACTAGAGCTTAAGGTAAGCAAACCAGCCCGTTTGGCCCTTCTGCTGGATGCATTTCCTTATTCTTCGATTCTGTTTAAGGGTCTCATAATCCCACTCAGGGAAAGTACGTTGCGAGTCGCTTCTAAATCCCAAGTGGAAGTTCTTTATGCGATGTACATAGGGCTGCAGTGCAACTATGACAGTATGGTGTGTTTTAACAGTTGGTTCATATATTCGCCCAATGTCTTCCACATATTAACAAGGAAGTGTTTTCTACTTGGGGTTTAAAAGCGACTCCCCACTACATTCCCTGAGTGGGATTATGAGACCTTTAAAGAGAATCGCAGAATAAGGAGATGCATCCAGCAGAAGGACCAAACGGGCTGGTTTGCTTATCTCCTAGAGATTGCTTGTCAAGTTCTTTCCTCTCTACTGAGTGAGATGTATTTAAAATAAGCAAATTACAAGCCGTTTATTGTTACATCAACTAGTATTCCTAGTATTACAAATACAACAAATTATGTACAATATGCGCGAAAAGCTGACAACCGGAGCAGGCCATTTATGCTTTAGTTCCAGGTGCGGGTAAAGATTGGTAACAACGCCTGCCTTCAAAGCTGTCGTCGTGTTCACTATTATCTCAATGTCCTTCTAATTTTAAGACCTACAAGTTCAAAAATGAATCTGCACATATAACACAACTACTGATCCCTCGAAACACCACGACGACAAACTTCGAACGCTCTCATGAAAGCAGCGGTCCTGATACATCGTCCAATACAGGTCCCAGAAGCTCTTCCCGTACGACTACTGCTTTCAAGAAGGCCCAAAAGGAGATATAAACATAGGGAATGAAAGGGTCAGTGTTTTGATAACAAGTAATCGAGTAGCGGAAGCAACGAGGAAGACAGTATTCAGTGGATAAGTGCTTGCATTCGAGAGAATCACAGATCACGTTAGAACAAAAGCACTTCTATGTCATTCAATCGCCTCTTTCAGAATGTGCCATCTTCAGATCTACTCCAAGGATTATGAACCCATCATTAGGCACATTCACTCGGCAAGACTTGAAGAGATCCTAAGCAGCAATTTGTATATTTAGCAGAAGGGCGATGAAACAGCATAGAAGCACTAAAGTGAGTACACAGGTGCCTGAGCTATGAAGTCACATCACTGGTTGGACCAGGGTTATCTTCTTGCGCTGCAGCACCGTTCGATTGCCCATTTGATCGGCTTAACAGCTCCTGAAATATCAAGCCTGAGCTCATCCATTTGATAAGCTCGATCCTGATAATCACTGAAAGCGAAAGTATGAAGCATAGTTGTCACGCAACTCATTTTCAGCTCACTATTTGCTCAAACAAAGGAATTCGTTATTCGAGTTCAAATCTGGGATTTCTCAAGCGTTTTTGAGGGCGTCTGCTATAGCCTACTGTAAACTACTCACGACTAATGCTAACCAAACCTGAGCGCGTAATACGGGGTCAGCCCAAAGCTCCTAAAAAAATTGCCATGGTTTCAATTCCATATATGCATTGAACACATTCGAACTTGATGAACATAAGCTGCTAGAATACTATAGTATTATATTTACTACTGATAATTATGGTTGAAAAAGCAGCCTAGATATTAATTCACAGCTACTTGCAACATACATAATAGGAATTAGTCAGTAGCAAACAAAAATGCATCCACTGATAGGACATGGGAAGCAATCTAATAGTTTCCAAGAAAGGATTTTGTTAAACTTATGTTAAAGGCACAGTTCACGATAAAAATGGTTTGTGAGATTCCCCCCCCCCCCCCACCCAGGAATTCGAGGGCCCCCGCGTATACCATATCTGGCATTATTAGGTCGGAAATGGCTTAGTTAGGGATTTATAGAGGCTCAAAGATTGGCCCGTGTGGATCCTCGGATGAGTTTCACCAGCATTGTAGAGGCTGCACCGATCACAAGGGAACCCATGTAGGAAATTCAAACAACTTGTCATGACCCATAGCGACAGTGAAAGACAGTTTCGTACAGTTCTGGCTTGATGTAGTCAGCTCTTTGTGCAATTGCAATAATTGAAATCTAGTCCGAATACCCCTTCCATGCTATTTCCGTCATGTCAATCTCGTCCAACCCCTATTTTCCCTACTTTCGAGGAGCCATACTTCTCTCGAAGTTGGCGAGGCCTCTCGCTTTCTTCACTACCGTTTAACTATTTTCAATCTATTCCTTCGCTTTTCGAATAAAAACGGGTACCTCAAAATTATCGTGAACTGTGCCTTTAAGATTTTTCTTTTCTCATCACTTATCTTTCCCATCTGTTACGAAGTGTCACCCAGATGATCAACTATGGTTGTGAAGTCATTTATGGGGCTACTAAACAGGGCCTCTTACGTGATGGACCACTCATAAGATGTTGATATTTCAGCCTACAAACTGCAACGCAATTCGAGAAGCACTTTCCGGGATGAAGGTAGCTAATAATTCAGTAGCGTGTTCAAGTTGGTATTCTTTGATTGCTTACATCACCATCACTTTTAACCATACTGGTCAGATCCACTAATTATTAGGACAAGGTCGTCAGGTTTTTCTAATCAAAGCAGCATCATCGACTAACAACACGTTTCTAATCAACTAATTCCACTGAAAGTGAACCAAACTCAAGCTATTTGCCACCGGGAAGAATGCTTGCTGTTGAAAAATTAGAAGTTCACTCCAAATGGCTGCCTCAATGGAGGTGGCACAAGGACCGCAAACCAGAAACGGCAGAGGAAACTATTACCGCGAGATAATTTTAGAATCTACAAATTTCAAGAAATCATTGTGAGAAATCCCCTCCAAATTCACTTGAATTGCATTAGTTGTGAGCCTTCGAGCCCATAAAGCACGAGGTTGGTCGCAGTCAATTCACATCCACAACAACCGGTAGACTAATTGCAAGTCATGGACAGATGAGATGTATGCCTCACGATTGCGATTCCCCCTCACGAACACATCTTACGTGGCATCCAAACGCTAAGAGAGATCAAAGAGCTGTCTATTTCACATCGTCACATTCAGAATTATGGTCCTCCATTGGATACGTTTCTGCTTGGTACTGTTCAATGAGCAAATCGAAGATAAACAAAGGGAACCCTAGCTACTTAAAGGACAAATATGGAGGGGAATCGAGCAGGGAAGGAAGACTGCGAAGAATGCAAAAATAAGGCAAAAATCGTGCAACAGCTCAACAGTCGTAACTCACAATCTGCTCCGGAAGTACTTCCCTTTGCGGAGATTTCGTAGATCGGAATCGCTGAGCGATGCCTCGGAGAATGCTACCAGGGAGACGTTGATGCTTTCGTATCAATGCACGTACTTCTCGTTTGATTTGTCGGCGGACCTACAACTGTTCAAAATGAATTCGTCGAATGAGCTGGCTTTTGGGATTTTTTTGCAACCTCTTCTGGGGTGACATTGTCGTAGTCGAATCTCATTGGTTTGCCTAAGTGCGTCACCATCTTAACAGGGAAACCACCATAGATCGGGCACAGTGGCATTTTCGTTTTCTCGTATATCCATCGGAAGAAGCTGCGGCCCCAGACTGGAGTACGGAATGATTCCCGACAATTTTCGGTGAACATCGGGATCACACACTGCAAAAAACTTCTTTTGATGTTGGCGCAAAACATAACAATCAATAAAAATTGCAGTTATGCGAGAACGCTGAATAACATCGAGTGAGGCCTGTGCAAGGTTTTCGACAACACTGCTTTTTAAACTGCATCACTGTCTCAGTGAGGATTGGTGATCCACACTTATTTGCACATCAGTCCCAATTGGCAAGCCCATGTGCAACCAGCACGTTTATACTTCCAGCGAATCTGACCCATCCCTACATATGAGGGATGATAGCTTTATCGGCCTTGGCTAATCGATCCGGGATTCGAACCCGTGACCATACGTATAGCACTCATCGACACTACTTTAGTGCTCCACACGTCACCTAACTTCGGAATCAAACTCCTCAGAATTAAGTAGGGCAGAGGAAACCGAACCCAGGCCTATGACAGTGGTTTTTTGAACGAGTCAATCCTATTTTATCAACTCTATTCCAGAACATGGCGTTAATGAGAGAAAAGTAGCAACACAAGTCAAAATTCCGTGGGGGAGTACACTCACCGTCCTCGAGTTTATCACTACTCGGGCAAATCCCAGTCGTTTTCCCCATAAAATATCGTACACATTAGGATCGGAGAAGAGCGCTTCACGAACGCCTGAAAGCCATTATTTGTAAACTTAAGAGCCGGAACATAGAAGCACTGAGTGGAGCTATCCATTGGAATCGTTATGATGTATGTGAAAAATGAAACGATCAAAGCTTATAATTAAACTCCATAAGGTTGGCACGAAAGCTCTTCGACAAAAAGAATTTTTCTTTGGGTTAATTTCTAGAATTCTCTAAAAAGACTTCGACTGACTGCCATTTTCAGACCATCACATCTTACAAACTTCCGTCTACCCCAATGACGCTCGAGCAGGAGGAGCAAATGAAATGTCAATCAAAAAGTTTAACGCCTGGGGACTCTGAGGTATGAGGAACGTGGAACAGCGGCAGCCGTGACTATCTTGTCGGCGTCTGGCAACCCGTGTGGTCCCTTCAAGCTAACCCAAACCTAGAAAAAATGTTCACCAAGCTTCAAAGTAGTACAACGAAGGCTCGACCAATTATTGGCTATTGAACGGTCAACAGTGCTTTTGACAAATTAATTCCTGATAACTTTAGCTGCTACACCAGCGCTCTTCCCTTTGCGTTAGTGGAGGACTATGGTTCAAAACCGGTGTTGTGCAACTATTGATGACCGAGTTGAGAAAGCCTTCGGGCGTGCCTTGCATGATGCTGTGATGAAAGGCCAGAAAGTGTTATATAGAAGCTAGTCATTGTTATCATGTTTACAATGTTTACCCAAATTTTCACAAATTTCTCCACGAAGGACATTCTCAGCAACCTAATATCAATTGAGATGCTAACTAACAAACTTCTCAGCAAACAAAGTTACTGGCTACGTTTACAAACCTCCAGGGGCAATACACAGAAGATTGCCCTCTCGCAGCTGGTTCGTACATTCTTCAACAGTTCCGGCAGTGATCGAGAATACTTTACAGATGGCACTCCAACCTATAAACGGAAACTTATTAGATAAAATTACCCCTAAAAAAAGAAAGAACAACAATGAAAAGCTTGTAAACCTGGGATTTTGAAGATAAACTTGTCTCCGACACAGTGAAGCGAACGTTTCTTATGAAGTACTAGTTTAGCGATGAGGTAATAGACATCTAATGGTAGACACCCGTGGTAATAAATGAAGAGGGCAGACCCGTCGTCCGGCACGTTTTCGATACCATCTAGTTCATAACCTATAAAAGATGTGCATATATGTATTGCATATTATTTCATTTAACGTCTCATACTGGGACTAGAACTACTAAATGCAACGGAAATATCCAATGGTTTTCTTAACATTTCAAACCGAAGAACTCCAAGTATGACCCACTTCTTCAATAGGAAATGCCCATTCGTCTTTCAGTCTTTCAAGAGCTCTTATCTGGCTGAGGGGCTAGATATATTCGTAAAGAGTGATAACCCCTACAATAAGCGTTCTCTCCCCAACTGCATATCATTACGGAACTACTGTTTAATTTTGAATTGTGTACGGAGCTTTGACCCCTAAGAACACAACTGAACGGACTAATACATTCGCCACTATGAAATCAGATAGTTGCAACCATGAGTTACATACGTTCCCTTCTTTAGACACTGTCCACAAGTGATCAATCTCCTTCATGCTGGACCTGCGACCACTTTACGGCCCAGGCCCATTCAAACAGTTAGTGCCCCAAACCCTTCTAGTAAGCATAAAGAAAAACACGGTTGAGCACACAAATTCAACCACCCTCAAAACGTTGACATAACAAGCTGTCGCAGACCAGAAAACTGCAATGAAGTCAGAAAGCCGCATACCATGCCAAACGTGTCCAACCGCATCCCAGAACGAAGTAATGGCTATACGTGCTCCATTCCAATAGCTAGTATTGTAAGCTTCCCGAATTTGGTGGCGAAATCCATATACATGTAGAAAAATAACGCAACCGTAAATAAATATCACCAGAAACGCTGGGACAACGAAGACGATGATGATGGGCAGAAAGAGCCATAGAAGGTACTGAAATAGTGAAACTCAAATGCAAGCTGTCGTAAAACGCTCATCTGAACACAAATATTACCTCTTTCGACTCACTGTTCAATATTCCTTCAAATAAATTGAAAGGCCATACAAACCACATTACCGTGGCCTCATGTTAATGTTTCCCAAAAAATTAAATAAGTGAATAGTACAAATTCACTAGAACAATTCTGTAACCGCGTGCGAGGAGAATGGGAAACGGCCAAAGAGGAGGAGACTAACATAAAAAATGACTAGAAGGCACGAAATTTGAAAAGAACAGAATGAAATTTTTTGAGTCTGAAAACCTCGTTTCCACACGAAGTTCTTGTTAACTGCTGTTATTTCGCCACAGTACCCGATGCGAAAGTCTCACAAGGTCGGCGAGTTAAGGACAAAGCTTCTGCCTCGGGTGGGACTCCAATCCGTGCTTATGATTTCCGGGCACCGTGCTATTGCCCTTCACACTACCGGGACCTCGCTTACCCACGCCTCCTCAAAGACTTATATGCCATAGCTTATCAGCACTAACATGTACAACGTGTTGAGCCGCTCAGTCAATATCAGCATCGAACTGTCAAGCTGTTAGCTGTTCATGTTATAACTTGTTTAGAATTGATAATCTTGTAAACTGCTCTCCAACTCCCCTACCAACTCTCCCCTCCCCTCGCCCCTTCGCCCCTTCCAACGTCCCACAGACACACTTAGCTCGATTTGTAAAATGGCCTTCATACCGATAGAGAGAGGAACGAAATTCAGTCAAAGCACTCGATTCTAACGGTGACCTTACGGCGCAATAAAATGAATGAACCCAGAAGAACAGCCTTTTATGGCATAACCTTATTTGAATACAGATATTTCCAATCCGTCACACACACGACGCATCGAAAGGGAACTAAGACAAGCCGCGGGGCGTGTTGACGGGTTGCCAAGGAACTACGATGCATCACGACCGTTTCTTCGAGCCGGCTTCCTACAGCTCGCTTAGGGTATGAATTAGGAATATGGAAATAGGAAATTCCACTTGTGGATAGACTTATCGGTTATGTCCGCATAATGTGAAAAGAAATTCTATCAACTTAGGCCGGCAAAAATTAACTGACGGGCCACTATGGAAGGGTTCATCAGTACATCTTTGTAACGTGGTGTCAGTCATCGGGTGGAATTTTTCCTAATCACCATTTTTATAGGTAGCGTACGGAAAGGGAAAGGGGCAGTCGCTCCGCTCCTGTTCTCGCTACTTGCTGATTCCATTATATCGACTTTGCAGGAGGTTAATCCAGCCCTTAACTTTCGAAAAACCTAAAACTTTGGAGAATCTTTCAACTGTGAGGTTATACGAAGGTTCACACCGATGATGGGTGAGAGTTCGCCCATTCCAACTACAAAGAATGTATAGTATAGTTAACACAAAGGCCAGTTCTTTTTTTTGAGATCACCTAGAGAGTGGTCGGTCGACGTTTTTTTAGCGTAAAACTAAAAAGGCATCGCTGAGGAAGATGATAAGCAAAATAGCTGCTCTCTTGCACAGCACCTTGGTTGCAGTCAAGCGATTCTACTGAGACATCGTTATGTATGGCTTAAGGGAGGATCTTGAAGAATACAGATTAGTTCTCACGTAAACTGAGCTTTTATCACCGTTGACTGATGAGAAGCAGGTATCTCTTCTGACTTCCCATCGCTCTTTTGAATGGCAAGCTCATCCCGTCTCTTTAGACAACAGTTATCTGTCAGTTGAAGCTCCCAAAGTCCAACCTGCTTCGAAGAAGGTTCCTCTGAATTAAGAGGGATCCAAGAGGAGTAACGCCCTGGGAACCTCCAGCCACTGACGCTGTAGTCAGCGCTGAGGCCTGCGGTCGATCTTTCTTCCACCTTCCATGGTGTAAAATGAACTTCAATGGGTTTTTTTTTCATTATGACGGTGTTCAAACCATGTTGCAAAGGAAACTCGGGAAAAATTGATAGTCATGAATATAGAGATTATCGACATTTAACCCTCGTTTCATCACAATCGATTACCACTAGCCGGACTGAAACTTTCATCTGAAAAATCGGCCACACAATAGAACCTCGATCTCACTCTCCATTACTTCTCTAGTCAAAACCATAGTAATGCTGTCAGACAGCTTCCTACAGATTCGTAACATGTTGTAAGTAATTCTATACTGTACAAGCTTGGGATCCAGTTCAAAAAACAATAAAAATTAAAATCAAAAAGAAGCCTAGGCGGTTTGATAGCCATGGACCAACAAGATTACAATGTGACAGCATTTAGAGTATTATGGAAGGTTGGAACGTCTACCATGACTAAAGCCTCACACACTTATCAGAAAAACGTCTCGGCACCGTTTTATCGAATTTTCGCTAGCAAGTTTTCGGGACCGGATGAAAATTATTGATAAGGCGGTAAGAGTTACCGAAACCCCTATTTTTCTCGCTAAGAACAAGCCGGAGGCGCACTTGTTACCGAAGATTTAAAGTACACAGTTGGATTACAGCCTTAAGGTATAGGTCGCCCTGACGACATTGCATGGCAACACCTAATTGTTATCAACCTCTGTGTAAAATTTTGACGCAGTCGGACAAAATACCAGCGAATACTCGAAGTCAGTGATTTAATCATTCTCTCACTTAACTGTATTTTCGGAATCCCATATTGCTGCAAGGCGGAGGTGGTATAGTGGCAAGTGACGACTATAACACACGCATGGTCACGTCTTCGAATCCCGAATCGATATCCGCCTAGGCCAACCTAGGCCAGCCTCAGATCCCCAAAGTCGATTATTTGGTACCAGACTCGTCTGGGAGGATAAAAGCACTGACTTGTTCATCGGCTGGCAACCGCAATTCATTGTAATGGCCACAATCGTATTCAATACATAAATACGATTCTGAATTGAAGTCGAATGTGGTGATACATCCCTCGGATGGAACTACTCAACGCCAAAAGACTTCATCCTTCAACATTTTATGAAGCAGCAAAAAAACAACTACAAATGGAGCAAAAATGATTGCGATTCGAGCGAGGGACCACTTTTTGGAACCGCCAGACAAGGGCAAAGGCAAGGGAGCATACCAAGGTTCCGACTATTTACATAAGGACTGTTTTAAATAGATCAGATGTGAGCACTTTCCTTGTGGAGAACTTGAAAAACTCGAGAAGTTCAACGCGAAATCTCAAAAGTATGAGGCAGAAAGTATCATCCTACGATTCCTTCCTCCAAACGACAGCACACTTCTTTATTTAATAAAAATCGTAGATAACTTGGTTTCGAACATAAAGATTTTTCGCCACTTATCCCAGGAATCGTCCAATTTCAGTGTGCACAGCACTTGGTACGGGGAAAATCAGTCCCACTGCATCGATGTCTGGAAGGGATGCCTGACGATTTGGGCAAATATGAGTCCGCCTGCCTATCTGAAGCATATACTTCAGCTATTATGTCCCACGCGAATAAATTGAAAAAGCCTGTAGAGACCGTTTTGTCGAAATGGCAGCAACCGACCAACTTCTGGACAATTGAGGTCTTCTAGCCCACTGTGTGTGAATCATTATTAGTTACACCTGACTCTCGTGCCACACCATTCTGCATAGAATCATTACCAAAATGAAAAGAGGTAAGTCAGGGAGGTAGGTTTGGGAGACAGAGAGTTTCTTGCCGAACTTTCTCAGACCGTTTTTAAAGACGTAGCGCATCAGCTGGACAGAGAGGCATAAAAGCGAAAGCTCAGTCCATCTGTTACACCAATTCCACTTTGATGACGACATTCTCCTGCTCATAGCAACATTTATCGAGCAAAATGAACGCAGTCGAAATCGATAGTGCATGCAAAAAGAAAGGTCGCAGTCGAGCCGAACAAATGCAATACTCATGAAAAACGCACTAGTTCCTGATGCCATATAAGCTCAAGCGCAACGAGCGCCTTTAAATGTAATTGTGTCTATAAAAAAGTCTGTATGATTCTGATTCTAAATGATCAGAATGCCGCTCCGGTGAAGGCACTGTGGAAAAACTTGTTATGAGTCAGCGAAGCCTACGAATACACAAGAAGAAATAAAATTCTCTGAACTCCATGAATTACGTTGTCGTCTGAACGAAGGACTGCTCTCAATCGGATAAAAGCGGACATCAAATGGTTCTGTGACGAGGGCTAGGCCAAGAGACTACCAAACAAATCTTTCAGAATGTCAAAAGGGCATCACGATGCTCTTTGACCCTATAGAAGACTTTTCACGAATTTCGATGAAAGAGAACTGCTTTGTGTCGGTCGAGCGAGGAGAGTCTTGGAAACACGCTGGCTCGTAAGAGCGGCATATAAAGGGTTGCTAGCGCCTGCTCGAAAAAAGTATGACCAATTGAACGACTGTTGATACAGACGAGAAACTTTCGTCATAGGCCGTGTCCGGTATATGCACTAATCCGATAAAAATACCGCGATCTTCAAATATGCCTACAATGAAGACCGAAGTAGGATATATTGATTGCAAAAAACTCTACCCTTTACTTTCATAGCGACTCCGCTCTGACTATTTCCTTATGATTTCGGTTCGATTCGGAAACCAATAGATTGGAATTACAAGTTTGATGATGTCTTTTGCAATGAGTAATACTGCAAAAGAACTTTTCATACGCTAAATTTTTTCAGAAACCACATCACAAAGTTGATGAGACAGGAGAGTGGAGACTTAATACCGTCTAAAATCGTTATTGAAAAATTCAAGTTGGGAATGGTATAACGAGGACATGACTTAGCTGAGGCACCTTGATGGAGGAGAATTCTAGGATTGTTGAGAAAAGGTCCGAAAGAAACCATGACGATCATTCATGCAATTCAATATCTATGAATGAGTGCAGAACTTTCGCGGACAACGTTGTAGAATACAGTGTTAGAGGAAAGTTCTACTACGTAATCAGGCTTGAAAGCGGGAAAAGAGTAATTTCTGGGGCTATCACTACCTGAATTGAAGAACGAAAGCCTCGATCTCGCGATGGTCTGCGCGATCGTGCGGGATCGACTACTCAGGATCACACTCACTATACAATGCGCGTGGCAACCATCCATACTACCCACATACTTTATTTGAAATCCTTCGACAGGCTTTGATTGCGGCTAGCAACAAATGCCCGTTGTGCCTATAAGACTCCGTTGGGCATGGCAAATATGGCGTTTATTGTTAATGCTATTGTCAGTAATTTTTGACTTTATGCTATGCAGTGAGTACCTATATATCATAAGCTACGGTTTAATATTTACACATCTGTCTTCTACACTTCATACGCGTAGGGATTTTTTGAAAACATTATGAACCGTCGACCAGCAAGATATTTGACGGAAAACGTCGGGACTAGCGTCGGTAGATAAAAACGACCATATTGTTGAACCACAATTTCAGTGAAGGGTGAGCGCATCAGACGCCTCGTTTCGTGAGCAGATCAGGTTATGCAGGAACAGATCAATAGACACCATGTAGGGGAACCAGATGGCCACAACTATACAAGGGCTTTCCAAGCACTTATACACGTTATCCAAGATACGCTTAGATAAAAAGAACCGCTCACCTCCAAGTAATCCAAATCAATGTAATCGACTGCCCACGTTATCCATAGTAGAAGCACTTCCACATGCGGTTGAAGAAATTCAGGCCACGCCACATCTGGAGGAACGTTTCACTTTGTGTGTCTCCGCCTTATCAAGCAAGGGTCTAGGACAGAGTTGAGTCTACTGGGAAGTATGCGGATAAAAACTGACCTTGTATTGCTTGGATTAGGGCAGATATGGCCATTCTACAGGTCCACCCCCTAGGTTGAATTAATATCGAGCTACTCTTCAAAGCTTATGCCTTTTCGAATGAACGGATGTAGCTGAAGTATAGCAATGTTTTGTACACATTACAGTTGAATAAACAACAGCAGAATCATGTTTTATTAAGTTGAGCAAGTAAATGATCGCTAATAAGTATATTACAAAAGCATGGCCTGAGAATCGAATCGAGGTCTACAAAGGTAAATTTCGGCATTGTCTACTGAGATGCTTCTTCAGATGCGCTATCCTTCCATGCACCCGTGTCATAAATTGAGACAGCTGCTTCGTCTAGTATCAACCTGTAAAAGTAACCTTTTGTCCTAACGATTATAAAGTGTACGTTGCCAACGCACAAAAATACAGTTCGTACAGCACGCTCTATACATCAACATCTAGTTTTCTAGGCACAGCACATCTTTAAGATGGCAGATGTGCTAGTAGCTCCTTAGTATGAACAAAACGAGAACGAAGAAGTATGAAAACAGTTTACCAGTGATTTTATGGCCACACTGACCTTATTTTTGCTGTGACGAAGGGTGTGGTTTCATCATCTCTTACAGCCATAACGTCCATATAACCTCCGGCTATCGTTCCTATCACTGGAATCCGCAACTGTAATAGTCTCGGATGTTTGAGTAGGGGAAGCTTCATAAGAAAGTTTCTCTTTTTTATATTTGCTATCAGGCCCTAATGTGCGAATATCGGCGCCAAAGTTTGCAAATTGGATAGATGTGTTCCCCGTGAAATAATCAAGTCGAAAACGTCAAAAAACCTTTTCAACAGAAAAAGAACAAACAGATCTAGTATTTGTACAAAAAAACATTCCACGACCTACAAATAAGCGCTAGCAAATTATAAAAAAATTACTGAACGTTTCGTTGTTTTAACTACAACCCCTCAATATTGCTACCCAAAAGTCAGTCAATTTAGAATGACTACTCACCATGCTCGTTGTTTTTCCTACATAATTATGCCGACGATCTGCGAGGTCCACTGATCCCACCTTGATTGGTGGTCCCAATGCATCCTGAACAGAATATGAGAAGATGTAAGAGAACAGCAACCATCTCCATGATGATGATCCCTCGACCACGATGAAAAAGAAGTCGGAAGATATAAAAAGAAACTTAGCCCACCCTGGCACGGTCATGTTGAGCAAAGATCTTCAAACTTTCAGCGTAATGAGGAAGTTTTCGCACTCTATGCTGCACAGATTTCTGTGCCAAGTACAATGCTGTTGACCCTACTAAAAATCCTCCGGCAGCGATCTTCACTAAGGTGGCGGTTTGAACCTGAAAGTGTGGCAATGCAACGAAGTATGATGTAATGGAAGCAAAGTAAGCTTCGGCATACCATTGAATTACGCTCAGGCTCAGCTCACTGCCGATCTACAAGACTTGGGCTTCCGGGCATTCGACTTCAAAAGCACACCTGAAAACAGAAAGTTGATCAATTAAAGTACCATCAAATAACACTAAACCTCTATATGATTGTGAAAATGATCAGAGAAAGTTCGATAAAATCTTTATTATTCGCGGAAAATCGCGAAGACGCGAGCAAGGCACATAAAATACTGAGCGACAAGGAATTTCAATAATCTCTGTGTAGGGTCCATGCACATGTTTGGCCAATACCAGCCATTCCAACCACTTTCCAACCCTCCTTTTCGAGGATATTCAGGACTTGACGAGGAGCCAAGGTTGTCATATACTCCTGCAACTAGAGAACATTGCAGTAATATAATCCAGAATATACTAAAAGAGCCAGAGAATATTAGCACTTACCACGAACTCGTTCCCAAGCTGCCGTGAGGGATGCGCACATAACCGCTCCATCAGCTCCTTGTCGCTGTCTCCATCTCCCACAAATGTTGGTCCAGTTTCAAGTCGAATTTGCGTAGATATTAGCAAATAAGGCATAGGAGATAGTATCTACTTGAAAATGGCAACAAATGTGAACAGCAACGTTTATAGGCATCATCCGCGTAGTGAGAAATAGTGTACCATTCTGTGCGTAACGGAAATGAGAAAAGTAATTGATACCAAGCAGAACACAAAGTTTCAAAAACTTATAGAGACGTCCATGAGGTGGACACACTCGTCAGAGGCAAATTAAAACGTGACGATGTAGAATTGATCAAAGAGACATCATCAGCATTGCAATCTATTGATATGAATAAGAAACAGCTGAAGGCAACTGCCCCCTGAGCGCTAACCGGTTTTTTCAGCGCCGTTTACAGACACATACCACAACATATAAACAAAAAATCGTCACAAAGAACAAAACAACTTGAAAACTCGCGCGAAAACCCCAATGCAAATGAGTAGGTACTAAGTAATGAAGTGAGAAACGCTTCAAAAATCAGTAGAAACTCGAAATTTATGAAAATTTTCATTGCTAATAAAAATTAGTATAAACAGTTCTTTAAGACCCGAGTGTTTCACCAAACAACAGCGTTCGAGGAAGTAAAGGATAATAATGTGTAGCACATGGATCTATCTTCCTAGTACTAGTCGTGTACACGTTAAGAAAACAAACGGCAACGTCGTAGCACATCGAGCGTTAAATGATGTCAGGAAATGAGCGCAATGTAGTTCTTTTTGACGCAACTTTTATCTACATGAGAACAAAATCAATGTACATCATCTTTATCTCCATCATAAAACTGCTTCATCGACGACGTTCCTAAAACTCACGTAAAGTATAGTGCTCTGAAGAACAGGAATGATAAAAATTCTGGAAGTGTTGTTGGAAAATACGCATTGAAAGCGAAGCACTACCTTCAATCAGTTGCCGGAGAACGTCTAATATTCCAACGGACTGCTGCTCATGCCAAGGCCCTCATCCTCGTTGGCTGGGAAACAGTAGGGCAGTAAAGCTGTAGTTTTCATGCATCTTTGCAGCAAAGCAGGATGGAGTTGTGCGATCGCATCCATCCTTTCCATTTCTTGCCGCAACACGTTCAACCTAATCATGGAAGTATTGCCATGGGAGGGTGACTGTTACATAGGCACTTTAAAAACGGCGGGCATGTCAACTTAGAGAGAAGATTATCAATCCACAGATATCACAGGATAGGACCAAGGAAGTTGGAGTTTTGAAAAGAGAGGAAAACTGTAGTTCACTCGCGAAAGCTCAAAGACACGACTCTGCTCAGAAGGTAAGTCCACAGAAAAGTGGATGCATGGCTCCCATCTGATAACCGAGCTTTGACTTCTAGCACTGAGGCATATCATCAGTTCAAGAATGCTCTAGACTAGAAACTGCTGAAAAAGTTTGCCACATTGGAGCTAGATGTATTAGTCCCAAATCAAAGCAAAATCCAAGGATCTCATTACTCTTCTTGTCGAGCTTCAGTAACTAGATACATGAACTCATGCGGACTAATAACAAACCCAACTAAAAATGGTGATATCTTTCTGTAGCTATTTAAGTTGGCTCCGTTTTGTGCAAATTTCATTAAAAGAAAGGAAACGGTAGATAACGTATAACATACCTCTCTAACTTGGAAACAACGTCATGACTGTTTATCTTCTCTGAAACGACTTCAAGCCGAACTATGCCTTCACTTATAGAGACTTCAGCTAGCAGCTTTCCACGCTTGAAAAGTGTCTGGAATGATACAAAACATGAAATGCAATCACAGCATGGAACCTATCATTTATGCTTACTTCCATTATTTCGACTACTGAGTCGGTATCGAGATATGCTCGGGCAGCCAAATCAGAAAGCGGTATCGAAGAAAATGACTAAAATATAAAAAATTGAACTCTCATCACCGCCACTTTGAAGCTAACGAATGCAACAAACCTTCGCTACAGAAAGAACAGCCTTTTCTTTGAGTTCTTTGATAATTCGAGTAATCAGTCCTACCGCTCCATCCTTAACGGTCAGCATAACATTGAGTGCGTAATTAAACTGGATCACAGCACACACCTCAGTAAATACTTTTCTATTATCATTCAGCACTTTCTCGACTGCACTTGCTCGATCTCCAGCTGATTGGACAGCCGTCGCAAGTGCTGAATAAGGATCTCCAACCAATTTCCACGCTCGAGTCAGCGCTGATGACCGACCAGCCGGCATTATTATTTTACCAGAATACAATAAGCTTGCAAGGTAGAACCTGAATCAAATTTTATGCAACATGAGGAAAAAATCCAGAAAAATTGAAGAAAGTTGATACAAAACACACTGAGAAATACTGTAGAGGAATAGTTGCTCCAGAAAAGGTTTGAAAGAGTTTTAAATAAAGTTACCCCCACTATACAGATTACACATCACATTCCCTGCCCCACTCCTTTATCTAACGACGATTTTTACGAAATTATGCACAACCTTAACATAAAATTCAGTTAGGGTAGGGAGGAGTAGTTGGTTCCACTCCAAGTGACAATATTTTTATTCGATCGCAGATAAAACCCGAGAGGGCAGTTCTAAACATCAGGTCTCGCACACTTCCTAAATTAGATGATCCCCGCAGAAGCACTTATCGTCAGAATCATAACGCTATCCCGATGTTTTTTGTGGTTAAATCGCACTTGAAGCAAATCACACTAATGAGAAACTCTCTGCTATGTATCACTAGTGAGTTCCTATACAAAACACAGCTGATATTCATCTCTACTTACGAACGTCATTTAGCTGGGAGCATTTGCAAAATGGAAGCCTTCCAATCTCGAACAACCCCGTCTTCTCATAAAATTGATTCAATGGACAATGGCGGCACCAACCTTCACATATGCTGTAAAGGGAAAACTCCCGTATGCAACATGTTACAATATAAATACATCGTGTATGCAGAATCGCGCTCGAGCGATAAAGATCAACCCCTACCAGGCCTTTGGGTATCCACTCCCTCAATTTGCATTACACCCTCCACCCCTATTCGAATTAAGAATTCAGAGCTTAGAAAGAACTGACAGGTCTGTCCAATTTCAGTGTATGATGCGTGGCGGAACAAAACGACTTTAATCAAGGGAGGCTTACTTTTTCAATGCGTCGAGCTGTGCTACGGTTGTCGCAGATCCAGGTATCAATATGGCACTCTCCAGCAAAGAAATCGCACGACGCAGTTCGTTCTATATCATAACTAATGAAAATTCAGCTCAAGAAAGCAAAGGAGGCAAGATGCACAACCCACTCTTCTCATCAAAAGGATGGCTCCATAGTAGAGATACAGAAGCATATACTTTGACTCGAAATAAACCGGAGCTGGTGCAGAAACTGTTCGCTGCTTCCGAACATGTACATTTTCTGTCGTTGAGTCAGATGTGCTAACTGGGCTCTGTAAAAAATTAAACTACAAAGATACCAACAATTGAGAAATGTCGAATGATGTGGAAGGTATTTCCCTTTCCCAAAGACTTGTTTTCAAAGAAAAAACCGAAGAAAACGAAGAAAATTTCTCCTGCAGCCTAGGTATACGTTTGTTCGATCTTCCCGAAGAGACAGTAGTGCTTACCTCATTCACTAACCCGGTTACATTTCTATATATGTACGGCAAGGCTGCATCTACATTGTTCAAACGAACACAGACAGCAAATAGGGCAGAGTGAAGAGAGGATACAATGCCCTCGTTGGGATCAACCAATAGTCGCATGGCTGACAGAGCGAGATCAAGTCCTATTTGAGCCTAAACGGCAAGAGTCCATCAACTGAGAGGGAAAGAGAAATTGTTTTTAGAAACGAAAAATGCCTACTTCATTCTTTTTTCTTAGGCAGTAGTTAACAGCGTTTCTGGCAAGAGGGAAAACTGAAGGTAAAAAACAGATTATTGAGAAATTGTTCAAATATCACTAGTAAAAGTAGTGCATAAATGACTACCGGACTAACCAACATCTGGAACGAGTTTCAGATGCTCCAACACCAAATTGCCACTCTCAATGAAGTGCTTGAAAAATTCGACAGCTCGGTCAGCACCCTGCTCATTATTCTTAGCGATAGAGCTATCGTACAGCGCTTTTATGGCAACCATCATAGCGGCCTGAAAAAATTTCAAAATTTCGCTTTAACATAGGGCAATTCAACAGTGTCCACTTACTATACAAAATAAAATCAAAATAGTGCATGGATTAAAGGACTCTACTTGTTACAGGAGCTCAGTTCAATACTAGCAGCACTAATTTTGGAACTAATACGGAAAGAATAGCACAGCAATCTGAATAAGTTTTCCGCGGCGCAAGATGTCAGCTTCGTAAGCTAAGGGTGGTCAAAAAATAGATATTTGAACTTGCAAAAAAGAGTGCTTCACTTTAACGTTAATTTAACTAATCAGATTGTTGGCAGAGGCGATCCTGTCCCAATACAACACCCCTGTAGTGATGCTTGAATTCTAGGACTTGGGGTTTTATTAACTGCTTTGAAAGTCGCACAAGGTTGGCGAGTTACGAAAAGGCCAAAGTTTTGCCCGTAGCTCGCCAATCCTGTATGAAATGTTAGGGTTCGGCCAAACAATTGACCACTAAAATGGCATCACTCACTACTTTTGAAAAATGTGGTTATTTTAGAAACAGAAAAAGAAATTAAATCATAAGTGAATTCCGGAAACAATTTACCGATCCTATCCGTGGGTTACAATTCGTCAAAAAGTGTTCGACTTCACCAGGCTTCTTCTCGAAAACATCCTTATACTTCCGAGCGATTTCGGCAACCTTTTCAGGCGCGCCTTCTAAAGAGGTGGATTATAGTGCAAATCGCACTTTTCGGCAAAAGAGACATCACACTCACCGTCGCCTTCAGGTATTTCATTGATGATCTTTAGTAATCCCTCTATGCTTGGCATGTCAGTGAAGAGCTTTATAATAGCACTCATTCAGCTTGCACGAGCTGTCCAACTACCTATAAATTTATTTACAATTTTTACAAGCATATGCACAAATCACGATGGAAAAATCAAAAAAAGAGCGAACGCGTGGGAGAAGGATCGTGTAGGTGAAATGTGCCACATAATATGAATACTGCGGGAAATGAAGCATTAAAGCCTCAGTTTCTACAAGTGTATACAAAACCAACCAGACGCTCTAATTTCTTACAGCTCTGCACCATGGTAGAGCAGAACTTATGGAGCGAGAAGGACTTACCTAATTGACTTAGTCATTTGCCTCTCAACTCAAAAATAAAATGATTTCTACAAGACACGTATCAATTTGCTCAAAAACATTCCATCAAATGGCAATACATAGCTTTTTTGAGAAGATACTGAGTTAATCACCATGAACGAATGCTGGCATACAGTCATGCATACACAATAATTTTTGGCTAAGCTTATCGTACATAACGTCCAGTTCCTCTTCACTTTTCTCACAACCTGTTTTGTCCAAATTATAAAGCGCTAGATGAAGATTCGTCACGTCTTCGTGTTCCTTCTTCATTGCTCGCATGCTTTCCATTTGCTCGTCTGTAAGTGATCGCATTTGTCCACTTCGGAACTCTTCGAGGAGCTTTAGCATTGAGCGTTCCAGGTCATCAAGGTCGGGATCAGAATGTTCCACCCGAAGCAGTTCCTTACGAGCAGGTACAAATTCTGTTAGAAGGGACTCTTCCAAAGAATCAACCTTCCATTCGTAGACTGCAGCACCGCCTTCGTGCCCTTAAATACATGTGCGTATCATGAAATATATAAAGTATCCAAAAAGTACAACTGTAGTGGTATCAAGGAAAAATGGGCTGCTACAAACCTCGAGCGCGTTAAGCAAATTCTCTACTATCCGATTTTGAAAATTCCATTTAAAAAAATCCTGCCCGCAGGAGATATTAGACCAAATAGCGCACCCACAACGTTGTTAACCTATTGTAACCGTCAAAGGGGATGCCCTCCAGCCCAGATTTGCAGTGTCGGCGTCTCATAACAGCCCGCGATGATAAGAACTCTTCACAAGGCTCGTCAAAATGAACGGAATTTGAAAAGGAGCACGCAGTCAGGTGTACAAAGTTTCATTTAACCGTTTCATTTGCGAGAACAGGGAAGAAAACTACATCACCTACAAATTTTTGGAGGATTAGCTCCTTCGGAAACACTCCAGACAGGCATTTAATCAAAAAACTATCCAGTTGTGGGGTCATGCTGAAAAAATGAAAAAGCTGTAATCAAAAATTACTCACCTATTTCCAAGGCGGTTCGAAAACCATCCGCTCCCATTTGTTTCATTTCGTACCAGGTTTCCTCGTTATCAGGTAACGGCAACTTGTCTGGCCGATGAAGCGATTCTTCTTCGCTTATCGTATTCTTTTGTTTGTCTTCTTTTTTATCCTCTGATCTAGTGAAACGATGGAGAAAGCTGGAGAACGATGTGGAAGTTTCTCTACGCTTTGTTTTGTGGTCATCGAGAGATTTCCGGCTCCATTTTTTCTCTCTTTCCCGCTCGTTTTCCTCGGAATCATTCTCTATCGGTGGCACTGAAGCTGTCATAGGGGTGGAAAACGACAGCTGGCCTTCCGTGTTGCCCGCTTCTTCCGGTATCAAAACTCGCGTTTCACTTCCGGGAGACCGGCTCGTCTCTTTCGACATCGCTATTCAAAAGTAAGTTTCAACTGTTAGCGAAATACAGACAAACCAGTGGTATCTATACGCCTGTAAGAGGAAATCGCAAAAAACGAAAGGGAAGAGGCAGTATCCGTCTGACAACAAAACCCGATACTTGCACAAGCCAGAAAACCGGGGGAACCACCGTGAAGTTAAGAAAAAAATGTTGTCGTAGAAATATCTCCCATCGTTATTTACTGTAACTCTTGAAAACCGTAGAAACACTACGTACGGCACCACTTGCCTTACGCGTAGAGAAGTGGAATGGTTTGAAATGCTCACGACGGACTGTACGGCTTGTTGTGTACATCACTCTACAGGAAGCTGTTACGATAAATCCAAGTATGATTGACACTTCCGAACTGTTGCTCTCCCTGGACCACGTGAAATACAGGAAGTCTGGGGATGGACGCTCGCCAATCGGACGACTGCTTCTGTACAAGTGGGAGGCTTTTGTATAATTTTGCAAAATGTAATGCTCCTAATAGGACGTGTTGATTTTTGTGTACTGATGAACTCTAATAATATTGTTCTGTGAAGGTTTTTGCAAAGTACGACGTACCCTTCAGCTTCTTATTCCCTGACCCGAAAAGTTTATTTCAGGGAACATGTGGAATGGAGAGATAATGCTGGACCAGAGGTTCTTTATGTGAAATTTATGCAAATCAAAGGTATACTTCTACTTTTATGTAGACAAACGATATATTTGATTGGTATTTTTCAGGTCAACGTGTTTCTCCGCCTAACAAATCAAAAGTTCAGCTGCAGTTGGTACTTCAAAATGATGACCAAGCAACGTTTGTTTTCTTAAATCCTGCGCTTGACAAAGAAGGCTTGATTAAAGAGAGAGACTTGTTGAAAGAAACCTTACAACAGTCTCTGATTGCCCATCGCCAACGAGTAAACCAGGTTCGTTTTTCAAATGTTTTTTTTTCGCCCTGATCCTATTTTTTCAATGGTCGCTACTCTAGAGACATCTGAGCAAGCCTTGCCTAGATTCTTCTTTTTTATCGATTTCTAAAAGTTCAATGAAGTTTCTCGTTACACTATATGATCGAGATTGGTGCACCGGTGGTCGTAAGGAAGGGCGGATAGTAGGTAGTTCCTGATGTTGAGGTTGATATTGATATGTGGGTGATCCATTGCGACGCTCAGCTCCTCTATCCCCCTTGCCCTCCCCCTTCCCCAACCCTTCTTTTACATCCCTAGATACGAGCTCGTTTCTTTGGTTCATAGATACAGGTTTACTCGATTAATCAGCGGGCCTAGGGCTAGTCATTCGTACTCCTGGTCCCGCTTCCATCATGAAGTTTCTTCATAAATTCATGGAGTCTGGAGTCTGCTCTCTTTTTCAGCGATTTTTTTTCATTCTTATATCTTTTGCTCTTGCTTTCATTTGCCATCAGTGTCATCCCTGTTTAATCCAATCTTCATGGTTCAGTTGGCTGCAACGAACGAACAGGATATCAAGCAGACCGAACTTCGAGAGAAACAGAGAATTTTAGGAGAAAACAAGCAACTTGATCAACTCTACACTCACTTAGTGGCTTCGAAATTAATAAGTGCTCAGGATTTTTGGACTGATTATTACAGCTCTGTAAGCCTTATGATTAATTTTTACCGTCTCTTTTTATGATAACCTCTTTTGGTTAGCCATTTTAATTTCCATTTTTCAGACTGGTATTGTCGAAGATAAGTCAGGAATAAGTGGTGCATTCCTCACCAACATAGTGCAACAAGAAGGAACAAATGGCATTAAGTTGAATTTGAATACTGAAATCATTCAGGCAGTGTTCAACACCTACCCTGCAGGTAGCTGTAGAATAATACTCCTTTATTGGACTTATGTTAATGATGTGTTCACAGTGGAAAAGAAACATCTCGAGCTCGTTCCCCATGAGATGACGGAGTCGCAGTTTTGGACAAAATTCTTCCAATCCCACTATTTCCATCGAGAAAGAGAGGTAATTTTTTTTTGGCAGCACGTAGGTACAAGTTCAATTGGTTGTCCGGAATATCACCTTGAGAAGGTGTGTTAAGGTCTTGCCCAATCCGAATGACCCATTTTCTGATTGTGTTAAAATGGATGAGGCTGAAATGGAAAAACTGCATGATGATGGAGTATATCGTAAGCGATTCGATCTTGAACATTTGGACGACAACGTTGTCAAAGAACTCACGGTGGCTATCTGCTCGTTTGCTTGTTTGTTAAATTTGTTCTCAAAAATTCTCTTTCAGAAGCAGGAAAGCAACAAGCCAGCAACGAAAGCTACCCTTGTGAGACGTTGTAACTACTTATCTGAAAAAATACTCTCTGCTTTAAAACCATCTACCTCCAGTTCGGATGCCACCGATTCTCCATCGAAGCTGTCAGGCTTTGGTGTATTAAATGTGAGACAAGCTTTCGTTTCATCTATCATTGCACTGCTTGTAATTATATTTTTTAATGATTGAAACTACTACTATTTGCTTCAGAGAATAATTGAAGAAGAGGAAAGTAGACTGGAATCAAGTGAATTGATGGATCAAACTGGCCAACAGGAGTGTCAAAATCTTTGCATCAAAGCTGATCAGGAAGGCATCAATGTTGGTTTAGTGGTTTTCATCGAATTCATTTTCCCTTTTTCCACACTCAAGCATACATAGTGAACTCTGCGATAAAAATTATTCGCCTTTGAACAGAAATGCACTTCTAAGCTTAAAATTAAATAGACGAATAGCTTTTGAAGCGTGAGGTTTTTAGATCAATTTATCAGTGCAGAACTACATCCTATATTGTCATTGTTTTGAATGAGATCTGACTTACCTCTTTCCTTGCGCTTCATACACCGCTCTATGATCATGAACATAGTTATACTCAAAGAATATCTTGATCGACTGCTTTCCAGCGGAGATTTCCACCTGAAGAAGCTGCCAATTTCAAGGATATTGTGATCACTCTTCTGGAAAGCTCTTCAGATGAGGTGAGTCAACTTTTTCGTCGAAATTTGGGAAGAGGTTGCTGCTTGCCGTTGAGCTTGGCGCACCGAGACTGTGTCGCCACGACACCAGCGTTTTCTTTAATATCCAGAGGCAGGCACACAGACACAGCGAGATTAGAAGGGATACTTCCCTCGCTTCATCGAAGTGTGGCTTTTCTCTTTCCAACGTTAAATCCAAGCCTAATTTGACGTCCATCGCTCAATAGTATGCAGTGGCCTTTACCCAACAACCTGCTTCATGATTTATTTTTGAATTACTTCAGGACATCTTGATACCCGAAGATGAAGAGTTGGTGAATTTCGAGGTCATGGATGGTGACTTGGTACGATTTCAAAACTTTTGTTCTTTTTTGCTGAATGTTCTAATGTCGCGGCATCGACGTGCGACTCAACTTATAAATTTTGACCCACAACCGTGAGAATAAATAGTAAAAGGAGTATTTGTTCCCAATCGATTATAGTGCCATGTGACAAGCCTTGCTGGTATAGTATGCATTACCTCGCTACACCACTGTTACCAATCGATTATAGTGCCATGTGACAAGCCTTGCTGGTACAGTATGCATCACCTCGCTACACCACTGTTACCTTGCATCTTTTCGGAAGAGTATCAAATTAAATTCGCGGTGTTGGGGTAAGCTAATGTAGTTGGCCTCGTATTTTGCAGGGATCATTCAGCTGTTTAGTGAATAGCTGTCCTTATACCTCTAGATATGGAAATGTTTCCCATTGCTACTCAGAACTATATGTGGAGACTACTCCATAAATTTTTAGTTGTAACTATCAAAGCAGGATTTCGTCTTTTTTTCAAGAACGTCCATTTTGCTGAGTAATTTTTTCCATTTAATGGCTCAAATATTACGAGATCTGTTTTGTACTGAGACCATTAAACAATTGGTTTTAGAATGACGCTGATCAAGAGTATGCAGAAAAAGGTTGTGGTGATCCAGGTGATTGGGGACTATCACCTGTTCAGCTAAATGAGCTACGAGCTATTCATGACGCCGTCGCCGAACTTTTAAAACACTTCTGGATGTGTTTTCCGCCTGTCACACCTGAGTTGGAGGAGAAGGTAAGGTGGACGTTGAGGAAGCGGACGAGTCAAGATGAGATAAAGAATAGCAGGGCTCAAAAATGAAAGCGTTTGTAGCGAACAACGCGTTTAGGCCGGAGAAAACAAAAACTGCAGAGGATCTAAAGTAAGGGGGTCGGGAACAATCTTGAGAATGAAACAATGAAAACTGCATTTTACAGGAATGCTCAGTGTCCTTGATCTAACATCGTTAGGTATTCCAAGCACCACAGTGTTTCTTCCTTTCATTGCTACAAAAAAACATCTCATCGTGACTTCATCCTTGAATGTTAGGCTTTTCCCTACAAGTAGTCATGCCAGATTAACTTGATCACTTTCAGCTGCTGCGAATGATTCGTACTCTTCAAACTTATGAAAGCAACCAACTACGTGATGCTGAGCGCCAGTTTGGAAAACAAAATGTTTGTTTTGTACATGAACAAGTGGCAAAGATTGACTTTTAGAACATTTTATGCCGTTATTCTTTCTTCCAATGGAGTGGGTTATTTTCAGGTTCAACACTGCTATAATATGCTTGCAAGAGCCCACGCTCGTTTCAAGGTGTATAAACAGAGGAAGTCTGCCCGCGGCCAATAACTGTCCTTTTTTGTCTTTGCCGGTGTTTTCAATTTTACCTGTGAACGATCTCTAGGTTTTATTGTTGTTTCTTTCTGAATGTATAGATTTAGAGATCAATGAATTTTTTACAGCTTTACCGTTTGTGTTTTTTCTTTGCCAGAGTAATCCCCTGACTACTTCATTTCCGTGCATTTCTTAAGCTGAAAAAGCTGGCATATATGGTATGTATGAATGTAATAGGAATTTTTGTCTCTTCAGTAAATGACCTGATGAGGCGAATATTTACGGCTGCTAAGCTTTCAAGAAATTTACTTGGAGTGATCAAGGATACTGCCAAGTGTGCTGGTGTGCGGTGTTTATCGAGTTCGCACAGGCCGGAACTGGATTTCGATTATCTTCTGAATGATGTCAATTTGGAAGAAATTAGAAAGAATATCGCGTAAGTTTTTCATCTCTTCATCTTTCTACGACTCTTTTTCTCTCTGCTAGACAGCTTCACTCTTGACAAGCTTCGAGCATATTCGCAACGCGGTTGTTCTTGTGTCCGAACAATCTTAAAACCAATTCATAACTCTCTGTACCTAGTCACACCCATTCCCGGTTACTCTTGCGGGAATTCGACCTTACCCGACATCAGATTGCAACTTTCCTTTATCCTTTACCTGAAATTGGAAATGACACAAATCAAGCACTTGTGTGAGGTAAAATGGAAGACGACGGGAAAATGTTAGGTGGCTGTATCATTTGTGAACGAAGGTAAAGTGACCTTTTCCGAAAAAAGAGAAGGGAAATTATCCAAATTATTGAGATGGAACTCGTTGTTGATCTACAAGTTATGGTCCAATAGGACACAATTTCCATATTGACCCTTTTCCTGAAGTGCCCTGTAACGTGGGTTTTCGTGAAATTTATGGGTGGCTGTACCATTAGAGAGCGCAGTGTAGTTTGTTCAACATTGAAATTGTGTTGTTTATTCCAATGAATAACGAGTTGTCCAAAGATTCTGCAGACTCCTAAAGGCAATCTGTGTCGAAGGATTGATTTTTGCTATCACTCGCTGTCACAAGATTGAATCTGTACACTTATGAACAGTGGTTAAGCGAAAGAAAAGGTGTTGGTGACATCGACGCCGTTCGTCGCAGATGGAGTGAACTGGAGGTGTTAATGAGTACACCAAAGAAGCCTCAAATCACCGAATCTCAGTTGAAGAAGATGTGGGACGAAGTAAAGTCACAAGAATTTCGTTATTGTGTTAGACTCATTTTCCTGTGTTTTTCAGTTATACTTCGAAGCATCTCGAATACCGAACATGTGCCATCCAGCCGTTCCTCGTGGAAGTATGGAAAATGCTAAGGTAGGTTGAAATTTCTGACTTTTGTTGTTAACGTTATATGGCTGGATTAAGAGCACCTGTGAGTGACAAATGCTCGCCGTTTCGGTGTCTGCCAACGTGATCACTATAGATGCCATTAACTATTTGTAGTATCAGTAGTGTATCATCTCATTTCTCGCACCTATACTGTATCATCATCTTATTCCATCTTAAAAATAGCAACGCAGCAACAATAACTTTCATAGGTAATGGCGACATGGGGCGAGAAACGAGAAGGTCCCTTTGTCACAGCTGAGAAACTGATCCAGTCGTGGCGAACATTATATTTTCCCAGTGATGCCTCGGGAGAAAGAAGCTATGCTTTTGTTGGTGAGTATCATGTTATGGATTGGCAATTTCAGGATTCTGACAGTATGCTTGCTAGTTTCTTCTCATAACGACTTCAGGGAGAGCTTTTCTTTTGACCAAACCTTTCACTTAGACAATTACTTGAAACTAAAAATGTGGGCGGTTCCGAGCTCTTGCTGAAGTTAAGGTCATATCTCAGCACCTTCACGACAGCAATCAAAGATGTAGCTGTCTCAACCCTCGGCTAAAGTGGTTGGTATTTCAGCCACTCAAGTTATCATTTTGTCAGGTGCTATTGCAAATTTGGAAAGGGCGCTGCTCGAATACGTGTTCGATCGCGTGTCCGCTCTCGATTTCAAGCCTGTGTCTGTACCAGATATTCTTTCAAAAGAAATCACCGAAGCATGTGGCGTGATACAGCGAGAAGAAAAAGACATACAGGTTCGACTCGATTTTTTACAATGATTCTTCTAAACACCTGCCTTTTAGTATTCTCTACGGGATGATGAAGATGTTGCGCTTTCTGGAACAGCCGAAATGGGCATTTCTGCATTGTTGAAGAATCGCACTTTTCAAGAAGAACAGCTTCCATTCCGGCTGGTAGCAATGAGTAGGTGAGGGTTTTTTAGAAGACTGTTACGGTCTTGACTACGACACACGCGGATCCTTTAGGGTGGTCGTAAAGCGATTGCTTCTGTCGTAATCCCCTATTTGACTCCATGATTGGTCGCTACACTGTTACGGTGGGCGCGGGGAGCCGACAAACCGGTGCTATTGCGTCTGTCCATTCCGTTTCAACCAACTATCAGAAACCACACAGGTGCAGGGATTGGCCTATGTAGCACTCATTCGATAGTATGAGCTTTTGAAAAACGGCCTTCTGAAGTAGCTTGTAGAATTGACGTGCTTTCTCTCAAGGCTCTCTCGTAGTCAGGTCTGTAGTGCGTTCATTCGAAAAGCGCTCTTTCAAAGTACCAATCTTTTCGAAGAAAGTATCGGTCATTATGCTATAGTATGAGTATGAGATTCATGGGATTAGCTTCAACATTTCAGGTGTTATCGTCCGGAAGTGAGTAATTCAGCCAGTGAGGCAAAGCTCTATCGAGTTCATGAGTTCACGAAGGTCTGTTTTTGTTATTGTCAGTGATACCTCCAATATTGTTATACTATTGCTTAGGTCGAAATGTATGTAGTGTGCGCTCCGGAGCAAAGTGAGCAAGAATTGGATTATTTGGTAGATGTCCAGAAGGGCACTTTTGAGTCTTTGGGTTTACACTGCAGGTATTTTCTTTACTACGCATTTTCATACTGCCAGAGTTAAGAGCCAGTGGCCATTTAAGACAAATGGATATGCCAAGCGAGGAGTTGGGAGCACCAGCAGCTCGAAAAGTAGATATCGAAGCGTGGATGCCTGGACGACAGCTTTTTGGAGAAATTTCGTCTGCCAGTAACTGCACAGATTACCAAGCAAGAAGGCTAGGTTAGTGGTAATTACGAGCCTAAATGATTAAATCTCAAAAAGCCCATATCTTTATGCTGAGCTTTTGCTTTCCTAGTATGTCTCGAATGATCAAACTCAAGGTTGTTCCTTTCCATCTGTACGTTTCTATTTCGGTATCGTGGATCGTAACTGAAATTGAAATAAACTCAGCGGTCACAAGCTTATAACAACCACGCGAACAGCTTTGCTTTATGAACAATGAGATCCACTGACACTGTTAGAGTTTTACACAATTGCTCTCACTCCGATAACATTCGTATTCTTATGTACCTAAGATATTTTCAATACTGTCGTATCACGTCACACCCGAGGTGCCCAGGGGCAGATGAAGTGTGTTTGATGGAGCAAGAAGCGATCGGAGAAAATTGGGTTTAAGTTTAATAGTTGCTACTGAATATTGTAATATATCGCATTGAACAAAAATTTTAAGTGAAACCTCCTCGCATTTTGAAGTCTAACATGCCAATTACAATAGGATTTCAATACAGGGTACTTGTTTCCATCGTGGTTCACAGCCTATGTCCTATAATTCGGCAACTTTTTGAATCCTGAACCTCATATGTAGAATCTGTTAGGACGGTCTCAATAGAATAGGCTTTAATCTTAGCTGTCGCTCCCGAGTGATCACAGCATTTCTCCTTCCTATAAATGATGCCTGAAGGTAAGGGTGAGTGAACAGGAGGCAGTCGGCTGAGGCTAGAGCTGAAGAATGAGTAGGATTGGCTGAAGTTTCATAGTGTAATGGATTGTTGGTCGAAATTGGCGCCTTCTGAGTTGTGCAGGGAACACTATGTGCAGTGAAATCTAGTATGCCAGAAAAAGAATCATCAGATTCGAAGGATTGCCAGAAACGGCAACATAAGGTCTTCTTGTTAGCTGGGAGAAATCGTACTAGAAAAGAACCAATTTTCAAGGGTGCTGTTTAGGGATTCGCTATATCAATAAGGCAGGAGAGAAGAAATTTGTGCACACCTGCAACGGTACCGCAGTAGCCTCAACGAGAACCCTCATCGCTATATTGGAAACGTTCCAGACGGTGAGCCTATCATTATTCTTTATCTAACACCTAAAATAATTTATGAATTACAGGAGCGAAAAAGCTTAGAAATGCTTCCGGAGGTGCTCAGGAACCGACTAAAGACAGTGCGACCACCTCCATTGAAATTTCAAACTGCAAAGCCTTTAGCATAGTATAAATTATAGTTTTTGAAATATAAATCTCATATCTCATGATGAGCACCAATATCATTTGTAGACAGAGACAGCGCAAGGTTTGAGGAGCCTGGGTTGTTGCTGGTCATTCACTTATGACGAGCTTTTTTTCCGCGGTTTACTTACAATTAGATTGCTATGCCGATTACTGCAAATCGGCCTGCGCAACAATTTTTTGATGGTCCAGTTCCATTCCTGCAAATTATCCTGTTCATATGGAACTTGCTGCGAAGGCTGTTAATCCTTTTGTAAACGTCCTTGCTGCGACTGATGTATCAGGGAAGGTCTTTCGCCATAAAGGGGTATTTAACAAAAGACCTGTTGCTTTGGCGCCCACAGTGGGCAGTCGCTAGAATTGGGAATAGAAAGGGACGAGCTTATTTTCGGGGCTCAGCATAGCCAAAGCGACTCAGCTGACTTTGTATGGTGCGGAAAAAACATACATGCAACTGAGAATTTATAACTTTGACTCAATCAGAGTTGCCCTAAGGAACATCACGCTCAATATTGATCGATCAGCTCCTTTTATTTGAATCAGAGGCCGACCATGGCGATCTTTCCAGTGTGAATGAGGTATTGAACGGAGCTCGAAGAAGCCGAAAGGGGTGTTCAGCTGAAATTTGCAAATGAATTGCTGATAACTAACTAGCACTGTTTGAGTATTTCAACTAGGTAGAGGCGTTTGCAGAAGCTGCTGTGCTCGAGTGTCACAAGAATGTTGTTCATGGGCGAAGTGGCTTATATATTATGCACGACTTCTTCATTTACTTGCAAAATTAGCTTGCAAGTGTTGCTCTTTTCCCTAGGAGGGTCTGGCAGACATCAAAGGGAGCCCGGTGAATGATGAGAATGGGAGACATGACAACTTGTAAACTACAATGTAGGGCTTTGCTAAAGGCTCATTGCTTTCAGTTCTGTTTCGCCTAATTGTAGCATACTGTTCTTCTGGAAACAGTTGTTGGTAGTTCTAATAAGCTTTCAAAACATTAATTCCCTTGAAAAATACTTGAGCTTTCTCGGCACTTCCAGAAAATTATCGGGGGAGTGAGTATTTGACCCACTGGTTTCGAGAACATAAGGGCAACCACTTTCATTCGCGCAACTACCTTGTTTCTGAAAAGGTAGAGCTAAGGAATTGGAGTTAATTGTTTCCGAAGATTGCGAATATCATGTGCCACTGGTTTTTTCTGAGCAAAACTTATTGCTACAAACATCCTAGGGCGGAAAGAAAATATCCGAGGAGGGACAGGCATCTTTCCGGTTTTTTTACCAAAATTTACAAAATTCACATCAAATATCTTTAAAACATTACCAATGAGCATCAAAAACCTTCTTCTTCAACCTTTGAGCACGTAAATGATGCCTTTCGGTCAGAATTCGAGAGTCACTAATAGAATTTGTTGACTAAGAGCAAATTGTTATCGAGAAGTGCAACGCACGGAATACGGTAGATGAGCCACTTGGAACTATCTGAGCCTAGAGATTTCTTGCATCGTTTAGGAAAATCTCGGTGCGCCTTTTCCTGCTGTATGTAGACTTGTGATGGTTTTGGAGGTCCACCTTGGCCAGATCTTAAGATTTATCGGTGAAGGTGGTAGCTGTCACTATCTCCTTCGTGCCTAGCAACCCATGGGGTCCTTTACAGCCAAACCAAATTTAGAGAGTACGTTACCTCGAAGTTTATTATCTCTTAGAGAAAAGGGATGAAACAATTGTTGGCTGTTAAATGGTGAAAACAAACGTATGTAAGTCTAATAATTTCAGCCGCTACAATCACGCTAATCCCTTGGCGTCTTCATGGAAGACGGTGGTCGCAATTGTTATTGTCCTTTTTAAGGCACAGTTCACGATAAAAAGGGCTCATGAGGTAACCCACTAGGATGAATGTGTGATCACCCCCGTATACCATATGAGGAAGCTGTCAGATCGGACATCGGCCCACATAGTGCGTCATAAGGGTTCAGAGATCGTATCGGGTGAATGCCACACCCATAGCGGAAGAGTATGAATGGTATTGGAGAGGCTGCATCGTTCACAAGGAACACCCATGTAAGAAGTTGACCATGGTGACATTGAGAGGCATTGAACAATTTTGCCTTGATGTAGTCAGTTTTTGCGCAGTTGCATCAATTGAAATCTCGCTCGAGTACCGTTTATGGGCCATTTTCGTCATGGTAATCTCGAAAAAATGTCTATTTCTACTACTTCATGGAAATCCTACTTCTCACGAAGTCTACGGATCTTCTCCATCGCTGCCACAGATGCACTGCTCTACAACAACACTTCCGCTTTTCATCTCAAAAAAGGGTACCTCGAAGTTATCGTTACCTGTGCCTCTAACGCTTCGAATTTTTGTCGAAGAAGTTCAGTGCCATTCTACAGGACGAAAGCACATACCCTGGAGACGTTGTCACTGAGGACTTCTGCAAAAGCGAGATCAACACCGCTGTCTTTCGCCAGACGAATCGCTGCTGCCGTCAACGCTGTTCCAGCTCCACGATGCTGCCATGATGGAGTCACAACGGTATACAAAGCGTGAATACAACTGATGAAATGCGGAGGCATGAGGTCCCAAAACTGAAATAATAGCGTTCCTGGTACACAAAAATGGAGTGGGAATCCAAAACGGTTAATGCTGTTCCGAACGTTGTAGTCAACAATGTTTCGGAAAATCACTTATCGATGAATATCCATGAATAAATTTAAAGATGGCTCACATTCTCGGTTAGCTTGTGTGCGATGCTTTCTATGAGGAAAATCTTCGGTGGCAGGTCCGGATCAGGGCCAGATTCGTAAATGGGATTTGGTCTGAAAATTGATTATTATGTATGATGCTTGGTTTGATTATCAAAGGGAGCTCCATGAATCTCCTAAATGGCCACGGTAGAGGAGGAATGGGTTGAATCGAAACCCACACTTCAAGATGTGGATGTGGGCCGTTCTCATCGGGTTAGAAACCTTATGAGCCCGAAAAGCTTGACGTGATGAAAGAAGTGGCTACCTTTTCACGAGCTGCATCAGATATGCGCCAACCATCTGCCCTCCGCTTTCCATAGCCAACGAATAACCTTGTGGAAGGTAATGTGGCAAGAAGCCTTCAATAAATTTATTGTGCACTAATGCCATAAAGAGGGTTAAATTCAGTCAGACGTACTTCTGCAGAACTCTTCGGCATCTTCAATAGACACATTCAGGGCTCTCGCTGTGGGTTCGGATTTTGTATAGGCCTCGACCATGATTTCGAGAAAAGCATCGTGATCGGCTAATGTGGCCCGTCGAATGGTGTATGGTGGCGTGACGTTCTCCATTCGCTGAACGAATTAGTTAGATCGCATTGCTTGAAAAATCGAACGGCACTTCGTGAAGACGCGAAACCCTACAAGATATGGAAGTCAAAGATGATGACATCACGAGGTCCAACAAAGCACCAGTGTAGGTGAATGAACGTTTATCTCTTTTCTTTTTTTCACAGAGATAGGTGAACAGAGTGGTCGAAAGAGGTTCTTCTAGTGTTTCGCCATCTAATCTGAAGTGATATGGAGCCCTCAGGACTGTAGTAATGCTATCATCTTTTTTTGTACGCTAATATGATAATAATATAATATTAATAATATAATAATAATAATATAATATATAATAATAATATAATAATATAATAATAATATAATAATATAATATTTTTTGTACGTTGTGTTTAGCCCACACAAACGCAAAATTATCGACAAAATTGAAAAAGTTCAAAACAGTTTCACGAGGAAACTGATGATCAGGGTGGTTGGATTCATGTACGACAGCATTCCCTCTGCTGCAGAACGTAATGCCAATTTCGGCCTTCGTTCATTTTGCTGGCGTAGGAAAAAGTTCGATCTCCTAACCTTCCACAAGGTTCTCACGGGATCTCACTGCCTTCACCCTAGTACCTTTTACACCATCAGAGCTTCCACTACCAGAAATGGTCCGTTCAAACTGGTTCTTTCCAAATCTCGACTGAATTGCCGTTCGCACTTCTTCGTTAATCGCGTTCACCCTCTTTATTTCGCCCTTAGCAAAAAGAAAAGCATACCTATCAGTCTTTCGAGTTTCAAAAAATATCTCAATGAGCATCTAGAGCCATGATGACTTTCTCGTTTCTTGCAGTTTTATTTTTATTAACATCAACCTCCTCTACGCTTTTTTTCTTATTACCTCTTAACCTCTTACATACGTGTGGTTACTGTGTGCTTTTGGTCCTGGAGATTGTGTTTTTCTTTTTTTTTTTTTTGCTAACTGATCATGTCACATGACTCGTCACATGACATGACACATGACACGTCATGTAATAAATAAAAATATATATATATATATATAATATTATCTTAATTGACAGACTAATCCCGAAGTACTTCACCATCCATTGGTGCTAAAGAGAAGCTTTGAATGTCTCTTCGGATGATATAGTTAGAAGCCCATTGTTTTCAAAGTCAACATTGAATGAGCTGGTAAGCAAACGTGCAAGTTGTCCTAGCCGCAAGACTCAACAATGGTGGAGGCGAGGCCTTTCTGATCCTGATGGACATCGATTCAGGTTTTGATTCCGATCCATGTGCACATCACTTTTCACTGTGCCATCCTGTACCTAGTAGATACTGTAATCAGTACTTATCAAAATGATCTGATAACTATTATTTTATCGGAGATTTCCTGATTCTGGAGAGGAAGAGTTTTCTGAATCCGTTTCTATTTCTGCTTACAATGGATGTCAAACTCATGGATGGACCACTGAATAGCATTTTCTCTACGCTAACGACATCGCTCTGATAACGGGGAGTAGAGAAGAACTTTAGGGCAAGCTGTAGGTTCTGGTGGAAAAGGTTTTGGCATATCTGACAAAGATCATGTCTCTCAGCTCTGGAAGTGCAATCATATTCGATCTTGAGGGTGCTATCGAAAGGCTATATGATTTCCGTTACTCGAAGAATGATCTATCCGCTCAAGTAGGATGCAGTTCCTAGGCATGTGTAAGTTCGAAAAGTGAAAACTCATTCGTATAGATAGGATTGGCCGCGTTATAGGACAATCCAGATGCTATTTTGGGTGGCTAAGTAGGTGAAGTTTCGTGTGCAGTAAGGTAGATTTATTGTCATCTATGAATAGTAGATCTTCCGATCGGCCGATCTGACAAACTGAAACGATTTTTCCGATCGGCCGATCTGACAAACTGAAACGATTTTAAAAGAGCAACGATGTCATTCGAAGCAGCCAGAGAAGCGGCAAAAAGTTCCTGGATATGAGAGAAGACAGTGGAGAATACAGCGAATCATGTAGTACGTAAGCAGGCGGGTTTTGTGACTCGCCCTGGTTAGGGTGAGGGTATTATTGCGGTGGATACACCCAAGATTGGTAGGGCTGCGCTCCTGTAGAATAGTGTAGAAGTGGCGAAGAAAGCGCGGAGTTCGTTTACAGAAATACAAGGCTTCAAAAAACAATAAAATCAGTGTTTAAACGAGAATGTGACGACAAAAGTTGCATGGAGGGTCATTTGAACGAGCTGCCAGAATTTGTTCGCCATTGGCTGGGTACAGTAAGCTGCGTGCGTGTAATGTGTATGTCCCTGTGCGTCAATGATGCAAAGCCTATGCAACCTCTACAACGCCATCAAAAATCTGTCGTCTTCGGGTGTGTCCGGCGGCTGAGTCGTTTTTTTGAGCCCTTACTACGCCCTACCAATGTAGGCTGTTTTTCGACGCCGATAGCGTCCCTTGTGCTACCTGTGGAGGTCGATGGTTTATCCTTGGGAGAAATCTCAGAAACCTTTTTTATCATAATCTGTGCTTTCAACAGAACCCGCAACGAAATTACAATCCAGTCGTTCTGATCGAAATTACAAAGAAGTGGTAGTTCCAAATGGCATCGCAACCACCCTCGTAGTCCATGGATCAAACCTCGGGTCGGCTTGCCCTCAGGCCATGCCCTCTTTTTTGGAGGTTGACTGGAAAATTAAACAAAAACAACAACGAAAAACGAATAGGAAAGATGGAATTCACTCCAGAATTATTGTCATTTTTGGGCAAAGTGGAAATGTCGTATGGAAAAAACTCAGCCTATGGCTTCGGTGGGTTCAGAACAGTAGTACCGAAATGTTACCGAAAAAAGTGATAGGAATGATAGCAACTAATGCGAAAACGTTCAGGAAGGGTTACAAGACATTTGGAATCAAAGCGCAATCGTAAACGAGCCGGACGTTGATTGAGTGCTTACACAAGTAGGTAGGTGGCCTTCGATGTTTTCGAGGCGGAATAATTGGATCATGATCAACGATTGAAAGAGCGAAGGAGAGGAAAGGCGAACATACCGCGGTCCGTTATAATTTATGGTCCTGTTAGTCTGTTCGCGAAATGTCGGTACAACCTCTCTGTGACAGATAAGACCATGTGATGACGTAGAGCTCCAGTAATTTGTAAAAGTCTAGGAAATGCGAAGTTCTCTGAATAATCTCGCACCCATTGCTATCACGAAAGAATGCAGATTCCGTAATTTAGAGATGACAGGATTTTGAAGCCATGATGAGCCTGCTCTTCCGTTGCCTGCAAGACTGAAGTAGACCATTGTATCACGTATCAGAGGCACTTCCATCCTGCCATGGTGCTAACAATGCGTACGTAATGCAACGGAGGACGAAAACCGCTTTCTATGCCTCCTCGCATTTTTCCAAGCGTCGAAACCTTTTACCAACTGATGGATAGTCATATGGGAAGCGAGATCGAAATTGATGCTGTCCAACGTAACGTGAGGAACCTTGACTATTGTAGCAGCAGGAAGAAACTGACTAGATTCAGACTCTTCTCCAGCGCTCCTGTCTAGCAACTGGGCCGTTCTCTTTTTTGTCGTTATGCGCACGAATTGCATTCACATTCTCATGTGGCATCCCTGGGGGTCGAAGGTTCGTCCCAATGGAAACTCTTGAAAACCATTTCATTATGCCTCTAAGCAGGCTCTAGTGAGCCATAGACTTGAGCAGCATTCCTTTATCATCCTACCTAACGTTCCCTTAATGGAGCTTCTTCAGGCTCGAAGAAATGAACTCATAATTTGGTAATGCGTCCAGTGACTAAAAAGCTCGTCCAAAAGTTTATCAGACTGAACCGTGGACAGAATGTTGCTACTGTGCAGATGCATATGAAACTAATTAATTCCGAATGGGAAAGATCCGCTAATTGATCGTGAGAGTTGTTTCAAACGAGTCCCTCCAAACTCATGTAATCACTCTCAAAGGTGAATCTTCTTCTCTGTTTCAAAGCAGGTGTGCATGAGCTGATATGCTCTCTAGTCAAACTACTGCTGGGTAGGCAAATTGTGCCAGGCATATGGGATACTCAAAAACATAAGCCGACCTCCACAAATCGCAAAGGAACCGTGCATGTATTAGGTTGGCAAATAAGTCCTGCGACAAAATGGAGACCTTTTTTAAATCATTTCTAAATTTTTTCATACCAATCAATTTTCGGAAAAATATTTACAGTAGAAGTCAACAACCTTCTTCTATCCTTTGAGCCAATCACTGATGCCATCTCTTCAGGAGTGAGGGAGCTGTGATTCGAAGAAGTAATTGACTGCCGTTTTTGGATCGCATTAAGTTACGAATTTTCTTTCCCCAACGGGGTGCTCAAAAAGGCGGAGCACATGGTAGTTAAAAGGGGGAATACTCCGGGAGTACGACTGATGAGTAACCTGGGACCAAGCGGGATCGGTGAAGTTTTGGCGTGAGTCTAAAGCGAATTTTCGACGTGCGTTCTCCCTCTGTGGGGACCTGATTTACGGTCTGATCGTCCTTCTCTAAACCGGTTGGCCAAATAAAGGGGGTCATAGTTGCAAGCGATAGCTGTGTCCATCCAGTCTGCGTTTAGCAACTCATAGTGGATGAATTCCTTCAACTCCATTGAATTAGGGGACGATGCTTGTGTTACCCCGAAGGCTGGTATCTCCTGCAATGAAGCGATCTAACCGATTGTTGACCGTCGATCGGTGAGCAGTGCTGGCATCGAATAGATTGCTGATATTTCGAGCCGCTACACCCGCGTTTTTTCCTTGGCGTGCTTGGTAGAAGGTGATGATACGAATCGGATGTTGTCCATTCATTGACCGTAATACTGTGAAAGCCCACACGCGTGCCCTTATTCACTCATGCGTTGATTGCCCGGGGAATGTCCTACAATTTTATCACCCTTGCTACCGTGTTCACACTGTTGATGCAAATTTTCAACGCTTCAAATTTTTTGTCGCAGGACTTATTTGCCAACCTAATAGAATTCTTGCCGGAAAAAGCTGTTACTGTGTACACAGTGGTGCAGTTTCCCAGTTGACGATGCTAACAGTTTTCCAAAAAACGGTAAGGCCGCGAGCTATGTTCTTTTTTGTGACGACGTATTAGTAAACTTCACTAATTGTAAGTTGAAGGAGAACTGTATGTGTGCCAAACAGCTAGCAAGGACAACAGAAAGAGCGCAGAACGGGGGTAGTTTATGTATTTCAGCGGAAACAGATATGTAGTATGTAAAAGTGTAGTGCGACTTTTGCTGGATCATAATACTCAGGGCTTATGAAAGTGGACGAGATGTTCCGACCAATGCGCTTGGCCGTAATGACGGTTAAGTTGGATATCGTCAGCCTTCCTAACTTCATGGTAAAGCCCAAGCCCCTTCCAACAGCCTCTAACTTCTCAATGCAGATCAAACCATCAAAAACAGAGTGGCTTTGTTTATTTCGTTTCACATTCCCTTTTCATGAACGAACATTCTTCAAACGGTAATAAAACAACATCATATACCAATCGTGCAGTTTCGTAAGAGATATAATCTCCATCTCAGCATCAATTTCGTTGTGTTCCACTTTACTAACGAAGGATCATTATGACTTTTTATTCACGAATAGTTCTTGTTAAAAAAGGTTTTCTATTCAGAATTTTTTCCGGATAGAAGCTTCTCGATATTCCACTGTCACTCCTTTTGCCCACTTATTCTACTGTTCGGTTATGTTGTCGGTTGCAATTTTTTTGCTGTAGATGTTCTGGTCTAGCTGGCATGTTGCACACCTGCTGGTCATTTCATAATTATAGGATGGAGGATGTCTTGGGCGTTAATCAGTCTCGTCTAAGGGATGCGCCACCTGTTCTGATTTCCATCCAGAATCGTTGTGGGGTATTGAATGCTTATGTAGCCTATGCAATGACTTATGGTGGCCGGCCGATGAACAAGTCAGTGTTTTTATCCTCCCAGACGAGTCTGGTACCAATTAACTGACCCTGAAGGGATGGAAGGCTTGGTTGGCCTAGGCATATATCGATCAGAGTTTTGAACCGTGACCATGCGTGTGATAGTGCGTCACTTGCCACTACGCCATCCTCGCGAATTTCAATCCCATTTCAAGGATGTGATGTGGGGGTGCTCCAATCGGTCTAACACTGTATTTCTAAGCCAGTTTTATTCGAGGATAGATTCTGCAAAGCTCCGACATACCATGCATATCCCAGTTTTATGTGAATGTAATACTTCCGAGGGGCGTTTGCGAACTTCACTGGACCTCACTAAACTTTTGTCAGGTTTCTCTGACAGAAGATTTGTCCACTACGAGCGATTTGTCTACTCATGACAGTCCTATTATATAACAGTTGCATGTTTTCGATGTTCTGTGTACATCGGTTGAGGAAGCTTTCACTGGAGCTTCATCACATATAATACCTTTCCATCACCTGAGAGCTTCTTCTCACAGTTCGGCCCAAATTTTCGATCAATTTTTTGGCTGTCTTGCCATACGAATCATTAGAAAATCAGCGAAAGTACATCGTGAGCCGGTTTTTCACATCATAAGGGCTATCAGCAGAAGACCTCCGTCTATGGCTCGGCAGAAGATGAAAAGGTGGAAGTATTCGGCATGTGCTTCTGTGGAGAGGCGTGATTTGAAGAGCTTCATGGGGGTTCGGAAAAGGTTTCATCAGTGTTTCTCAAAAACACGTCTTATGTCGAGTCGAGATAATTTTATTGTGATCTCATCAAACTTACTGTTCTATTTTTCGATTTTCTTCTATTCTACCTATTTTTGTTGAATTGGGTATACAATAATTTAATATCATCGCCTTTTTGTTCTTTAGCATGTTCAAGCTTTTAGTTGCTTTTCGAAGCGTCTGTCATCGGATAAGTGAAAGTCACGAAGTCGTCTCAATCTGACAAGAGATTTTCCTTCATTGCTTCTAGCATTCTTCATTGCTTTCTAATTTTACATCCCCTCGAACCGACCTGCTAAAAAAGTATTTGCAAAGGTGTTTGGTTCTTTTATCTGCAAGACTCCAATTGTAAGCGGCATTCTCTACCATCAAATAAATCCCGTGTTGTGAAAATAGTGGAAGGTTACTAGAAAACCCGGTCTCCACCCCATCACTCGGTCATTGAAGCCTTTGCTTCCATTCTCTTCCGATGGTCCTTTGGATGGTTTTCTTGAAATCTCGGATGTACACCGATGAGGTGTTAAGCGCAAATTAAGCTTAAATGTTAGAAGATAATTAAAGCCACCTGGGTGAAGTTCTTGGTGCAAAAGAGATGAAGTTGGGAAGCAGTTCATTACATCTTATATGAAATATTCGCATCTGATTTGATCGTGTTCTAGGCATGCTTAACAAATTGATTCAACAACCTTCCACCTGCACTTCCGCATTATGTGCAGCTTTTGCTTATGTGATGTATGTGCGTCTACGAGTATCATACGACCTGGAAACTCTACGAATTCGTTCCCAGCAACAACAACTTGTCATCAGGTTCTTGACTCTTCTTGTTAAGTTTCTTTTGAGTGCAGTCCTTTTTTTTTATTTCGTCATTACTCAGATATGCATCGAATCAGGACCGCCATACAGCTTTTACTGCTTCCAAGCTGTTTCACCAAAACCACGGCCCAGGTAGAAGTTCTAACATTATCAGACCATTCGTGACCTACTACCCTTCGTACTTCGTGAGTGTCGTTTTTTGAAAGCTTTTTTCCGCCGATTTCAAAGTACTTCGATATAGAGAAACCAAGTTTTTATATGTATTATATAACCAGTTGGGCTCTGCACGCTAACGCGCGCGTCACATTAATTAATCAATCAACTGATATGGATATGCCGTGCAGCGATTATGTAGTCAAAAGCAGCGACATAGAAGTTACTTTAATGATTGGTTCACAGAACTTTACTCCGTAGAAAGGTGAAAAGAGCTCACTCTATCGCTGCTAACAGTTGGATGTACTCACCATCTTTATTAGCAAAGTCTCTTGAAAAAAGGCCTAGGGACTCTTTATACCTTAAGGAGAAGCAGAGTGCAAAAATAGGTGGGTGTATCAATGGAACTTTTTCTCAAAAGATATATCAATAATAGAGGCTCCCAGATTATTAACGGTCGAATAACTTTTACCACGAATGATATCAAAGCAGAGAGAAACAGCGATCCTTCATTGAATCGGAAACTTCGCTGGGTAGCGGTCCTAAGCAAGAAGTGAACCAGAATTCATAAGTGGTCCGTATCAATGCACTCACCCTTCTTGTCGAATGAAACATAACAAAGAATCAAAGCTAGGTCGTAAATAATAAAGAAGCTCGGATATAATTTGAGATTGGATCTTGCTCTATAAGGCCTCTTCTATCCTCAGTGTTCCCATCCTGCCTTCTATACTCCTATGCTCTCCAAGATCCGTACTTTTCGCTCAGGCATTTACTCGCGAAATCCCCCGTCCTCTGTGGGCGCAGTCAGGCCCTACTGCCCAACATAATTGTTCGCGTACGCGTAATTGCCGCCTCTTCTACTACCGAGTTTTAACGCTCTAGAGCCAAATTGAAAATATTCGCGTACACCCCGCCTCCTGTGGACCCGGAGCGGTCCTGCCACCCGCCATAAATGTTCCCATTCTACCTCCTGTACTCCTACCAAATTTGAACGCTCTAGGTCCACGGGGACAGGAGCTGACTTGCCCGCTCCAACATTCAATTCGCGCAAACCCCGCTCCCTGTGGTTGGAGTACGGTCCGGTCACCCACCTTGAGTGTTTCCACCCCGCCACGTGTGCTTCTACCAAATTTGAACGTTCTAGGTGCACGGGGACAGAAGTTATGAATTTCCGTGCAAACAAACAAACAAACAAACAAACAAACAAACAGACAGACGCGAGCGCTTTATATATAGTGAGGATTACCAGCTGCACTAAGCACACAACACGTGAACCTTATCAGAGAACGCTTCAGGTAGTTTTGGGGGTTCTGAGCTCCGCCCATATCGGTGCATGTCCCGCCCATCACACGTATTTCACCGCTCTTTCTTTCGTAGCTTTCAGCCGCCTTTTCCTAGATTCTAGAATGTTTTTGACAAAATCAGTAACTTTGGATACTAGCACCCCCCATTTCGGTGCACGGCCTACGTGCGATAAATACTCCTGACTACTCTCTCTTCGGTAAGCAGGAAGTCTCATTCGCTTCTGACAGTCTTCTACGCGACAAGGACGTTGTCCGCTAGGGGGGCACGCGATTCACGCGTGACCCCATTAGAGCTCTTCGCGCACGCAGCTCGTTTCAGTACCTTTCTGTTGAAATGGATCAAATAAACTCGCAGTAGTCCACGGCTTCACCATGAATAAAGCAAATCTCTTTACTATGGCAAAAAAAGCCCCTTCGAGATTGAGAATTCACCTCATATGTCAACAATTTACTTCCCAAACATTCAAAATATGTACAAATTCAAATTTTTCGATCCTAGTAAGCGCAATCCTTCTGTAAACGTGCATAGTTGGTCATTTCTTTACTTATTCTACTTATAAGTTCTTATTTCTTCCGTTATGATGGTACTCATGATGTTTTAGCGCATTTTGTCCGATGACCTCATTACATTGGCGCGTGAATCGCACCACACCCTGTCCGCTATAGCCATAAGCTTGGGTGTCGCTTCCGAGGAGGCGGGTTTTGAGTAAGTCGTCACGTTTGCAATAGGGAATGAGAGTTTTTTTGGACAACGAGGAAATCATATAGAGTTGTATTTTGGCCTCTGGAGAAGTCGATCGCGTCGAAACGTTTGACCGTTTACTTATTCAATTTTTTGGTGGTGAAAGGACAGAGCACAGTGCCCGGATGACACAAGTACGGCTTAGAGTCCGGTACAAGGCCGAAGTTTTGTCCATAACTCGCCAACCATGTGAGAATAATAACGGATAAGTAAAGGATAAAGTCTTTGGACGTTGATCAATCCTGTCTGAGGGATGCGCCCCCGCAGTGGGCTTCCATTCAGAATTCTAGTGGCGTAGTGAATGCGTATCTGTCCTATGCAATGACTTGCGGTGGCCAGCCGATGTCCAAGTTAGTGATTTTATCCTCCCAGGCGAATATGATACCAATTAACCGACCCCGGGAGATAGAAGGCTTGATTGGCCTAAACGGATATCAAGCCGGGATTGAACCCGTGGCCATGTATATTGCCGCACTGGGGCCTCTTCGGTTTATTGAAAAGTGGTCATTTTATGGTAGTTAGTCGAATATTTTCCCAGAGTATAAAGCGGACAGACAAAAAGAGTCCGTCAAAGGCACAGTTCGCGATTATTTGGATTATATAATTTTAGGCGAGTAATGGAAGTGATTGCTCAGAATTGTGCAAAATTGGCGAAGAAAACGCAAAAATCGTCGCGTTCAGAAAAACATAAATTTTAAAAAGAAGTAAAATTACGGGTTGGACGAGAACACAAAATTAGGGGAGTGCCTGTGTGCAAGATGTGGGTCTCCGTGCGAAGGGTGCAACCTCTACAACTTTTCCCAAATTTAACAACTCGGTTCATGGGTGGGTTCGTCGGTTAAACCGGTTTTCTGGGTCCCTTATTACTGGGTTGTACGGAAAGTCTCCGCCGATTTTTGAGTTACTTTCGAAAGAAAATTTCTAGAAGATCAAATCTATTCATCAAACAACTTATCGTCCATTTTGTTCAGAAACGGTTCGCCACTTTTCTTTGAGTTTCATTATCCCACTTTCATAGAAGATTCGAGACTTAGAATCGAAAAATCCTCTCTGATGCTTTTTGCAGTCCTTTAGTAGATTGAACGATTTTCCATCCGAAAATCTTGCAGAAACCTAAGGAAGTGGTAGCCTTATGGTGCAATGTCTTAACTATATGGACATCCCACCTAAGCTCCAGCAATTTTTGATGAGTGACAAAAGATATGTCTGTTCTGGAGTTATCCTGTTGGAAGACAACGCCTTTACGATTGGCCGCTTCCGGGCGCTACTGGTCTATCGCTGCCTATAAACTGTCCAGCTAAGGGCAGTACCTTTCCAAAGTTATCGTTCGACTATGCGGCAACAGCTCATAATAAATGATTCCCCTCCAATCCTACCAACAACGCACCGTAATCTTCCTCACCTGGATTTTGGCCTTTGGAGTAGCTTGTGACGGCTTGCTGGGAAAGCTCGTTTCCGCTCGTCGGAAATCGGCGGAGAATTTCCGTACAACCCAGTATTATTTGGGGCCCTCTCTTATGCTATCCTCGGGGGCCACAGGTTTGGGTTTAGTTCAGTCAGTGAGTCAAGTTAGGTCAGTCGAAGTTTTGTTTTCCAAATAGGAAAGACAGAAGCGTTTCGATGACTTGAACTGCGCCTCTGAAGGTCAGCTCAGCAGCGAGCGGTCTCCACAGAAAATCGCTAACTAAGTGCATCTGAAAACGAATGAAAGTTATTTGAATGTGGTCTCATTCACGCTACTAGCTAATGAAAAGGAACAAGTTTTGACCATTCCAGATGTGAAAAAGAGCGAGTACTTTATCAAGTTTGTTTTGTAGATTACCAAACGTCCTCAGCGCATCTCATATTGTCCAATACCTAAAAATATGTCGACAGTGGTTTCGGGCATAATATGCTGGCTTTTCAGCCCAGAATTCAGACACAACAAAAACAACATCACCATTACGAATGATCACAAAAGGTAAAATACCGATTGCTGCGTATCCTTCTTGAAGACTTTCTATCCATAGATTTTACTTTTAGGTCATGCTATCATAAGAATGGTCTACATGCGTTCGATCAAGTAAAGAAGTTGGCTCATGGAGAAAAATGGGTAAACTTCGCTATGATCCGTGAACCGGAAGAGCGTTTCCTCAGTGGATTTATGTTTATGTGCACACCGTAAGTGGATCATATTTACCTCATAAATCACTGCTTGATGCCTGCCTTTCACAGAAACAACACTGCTAATAGTACATGTGAAGGTTGCATTGATGACATTCGCTGCGCTCTTGAGACCGTGATCGAGCAGGCTCGAAGGTTTATCGCCGGAGACTTTTCTGCGAGGACCTACCTCTTATGGCATCTTGGACCACAGAACTGGTCAGTGCTTTACTAACTCAAAGGAAATAAACAGGATTAAAGTTTGACTTTTTATAGGCGCTGCCACTTCCAGAAGAATATGGATAATATAAGGATATTCAAATATTCCCCTCGCGATCAGCAAAAGACCCTCACAGATCTCACGATGGTGCTAACAGGTAGACAGTGTGCTAAGGCTGATTTGCTCTCAGTACTATTCGCTTTTCAGTTTGCTTTGTTGAGCTTCATTCTATCGCTTTCCCCATCTTTTCTGGAAAACGACCTATACATGGGATGTTTCAAATCATGAAAATGTTTGGGTGTCAAGTTTTCTGTACGCATTTTCAAATTAAGCTATGAACGCCAAATGAGCATAATTGATCACAATGCTTTGCTGAGAACAGTCTGGAATGGTGAAAAAGTCTTGACAAGTGTGCGCCACAATGGCTCACGGGGAAGCTATTATTAAAGCGTCTAGAGATTCTAGTCCGCTGTTAAGTAGGAATGATCTTGGGCCCTCCCTTCATACCATACTTATTCATATTCATACTATATGTCACAAAAAAAAGTTCTGCTCAGTAGCAGCTGTAGATGAGCTGCTGCGACTGCACGTTCCACAAGCGTCTTCCAGGAGGTGAACGAGTTGCGGATCGAAGCTCTTTTTTGAAATTGGGACATCTTTTCGAAGAGTCGGCTATTCAAGAAACAATGCCCAGTGGAATCTGGATTTCTCGGTTAGTGGGGACTAGATCACCAGACTTGCATAAGAATGAGATAAACGAGCTTGTGTCCCGTTAGAAGAATTGTCCAGAATTAAACGGGGCTAACTGGGCTGAATGAAAATGTTCATTTCCGAGTTGTGAAACGTCAAGAACTTCCCTTCCAACATAATACTTAGCGGAACGACCGAATCCTTTCTGGCTAGCGAGTAGTGCTGAGAACGATCAGCTCCTTATCCTCAATATAAAATCGTCGTGCTCTATTTCTCCGTTGTGATATTAATGTGAACTTATCTTCAGAAGGTGGTGTTAAGAGTGCGGACATCGACTTCATCATATCTCACATATCACGTCATAGCACCAGACATGCTACCTACCGCAATACTCGAGCCGATTATTTTAGGAAGCAGTTAAAGAAGCTTCAAATGCAGAAGATGCTCGTAGAGGTAAACCATATTGAAAAAATCCTTAGTCAATCATTCAGTGCACGTTGAACCTCTCAACAGTGCTCAATCTCTTGTAAGCTGCTCAAGAGATTTGCGAACACTTTATGCACGCAACATTTGTTGCTTGAAGATTGAAGGCACAGTTCACGATAAAACTGGTTTCTGAGATTCCCATCAGAATAAATCTATGGCTTCCAAGAATAATACATGGAACGTTGTCAGGCGGCTCAGACAGGGCGAAATAAGGGTTTCAAAACTGGTTTGGCCGCCGTACCCACCTCAAGGCAGACGAGCTTTCGCGGCGTCGTAGAGGCTTTAGAGGTTGCACCATTCGCACCGGGGCCCACACCTTGCACGCAGGCAGCTTAGTTAGTGCAGTCCAGCTCTATGCAACGGGGCACACATTTAAAAAGTCGTCCGAATACCCCGCCCCCTTCTGCCATCACATTCTCGTGCAACTTATAAATTTACTTCTCATTTGGAACCTAATATATCTCTGAACACGCTGACTTCGCTTCTACACTATCTTCTATTACTCGTCTAAAACAAGCCACCCCGCAATTATTGTGAACTGTGCCTTCAAGAAACGGTACACGAGATCAACTTCCATGTTCGCCTCTCTTGAAACCTGGGCATCGGTACTAATATTATTTAGTGCTTCTGTGCCACACAGGTTTTTTAATGGTGAAATGTTTATTCGCCTGACGTTTTGACAAGATCGTCGTTTTCAAAGGCCTGAAAGCGTATCGAAACTTCAGGGTGCTACCTATCACGTAAAACATGTGTTCTTTTACACGTAAGTGTAAAAGAACATCTAGCTAGCAAACGAAGGCACTGCTCGATTGCACCGCTTGGGAAGCACAGAAGAGAAGGTCATGCTGGTTGTGACTTTGACGTTAAATGCACGATTTTGGCCTACGAAGACAGTATTGGCGCCAGAAAAACTCTCGAGGCTTTTGGATAATACACAGAAATCCGAGCATGAATAACAAGACTGAGTGCATCAACATAACTGGTGACCTCTTGCCTTTCATCCCTCTATGCGAGCTCTGATAGTAGAGACTGATATGTGTGATGTCACGATACTATTAAAGAGTCGTGGTTGACCGGGCTGTCTCAATTGCTCTATAGTTCTTCTAAAGTTGAACAACCGTTCGGTGTTGGTGGAATTGACGTAAGTGACTTTTTGGAATTTCTATTTAGTTGTAAGTTCAGCGGTCTGAGTTGCAACTAGTTAAGAACTGGTCTACGTCAAGCGTGATAGGTAACACCCTGAAGTTTCGATACGTTTTTAGGCCTTTGAAAACGACGATCTTTTCGAAACGTCAAGCAAATAAACATCCCACCATTAAAAAACCTGTGTGGCACAGAAGCACTAAATAATATTGGTAGATCTTTCAACATACTTCTCACGAAAACAAATGACTCGTTTGAAAGGGGTGGGTAGATGGGTCGTTTTTATCAGCTTACTATTCTTTCCAAACCAGAAAGTTTAAAAATACTCTCTCTTAAATAACTCACTTCCATGATTTCACTCTCGACAGACCATATTGAATATTTGACGTTTCTAAATTATTTGTTTACAGCTTCTCTACTGGGACTATATTCTATTCGACTATCCTCTTCCAGCACTTCATGAAAGCCAACTGTTGCTCCCTCTGAAGAAAACACTACCGAATCGTGAAGAATAAAGCACTCATAATGGGGATGTTTACACTGCATGAAATATTTGTTTTAAACCTGAAAAGCATGATAAAAGCTGGAATGAAAATGAAGTCAAAGCAATACGAAACAATGTAGTATTTGGTTTGCACTAGAAGATTGAGCTATCACTTTCACTCTCGCCACGAATTCTCCTATTTCATTACTAGTTTAACGCTGTTAAAGCGAAGCTACGGTTGAATCAATGGAACTGCTGGCAGAGCTACGTGAAAGTTTAGCCGGAAGGAGTGGGGTCGGTCGAAGAGTACGTATGCTCAGCGTTTTGACTGGATTCAAGAAATAGAACAAAGTCTTTGCCACTCTTTCACTTTTCAGTACTACAAACACTTCAATGAGTTTTCTGGCAGAAAGAAACTACATAGATTTGTTAAGCTAATTGTAATTCGAGGTAGGATGCTCAATGTTTCTTCTCTAAAAGTGGCGAATCTTGAATTACGTTCACCATTACGTGGAAAATTCGCATGCAACACTGTGGCCAGTGTTGACGCCAGAATGTGGGTATTATTAGGGTCCACATTCCTTCAAGAGGGAGTGTGGACCCTAATAACACCCACATTATGGCGTGACCTTGGGTCCCCCCGCCGATGCATAAGAGCTCCCCGGTCCCAGGGAGTTCCTATGCATCGGCGGGGGGACCTAAGGTCACGCCAGAATGGGGGTATTATTAGGGTCCACACTCCCTCTTGAGGGGATAGTCACACCGGAATGCCTGATGACCTGCCACTGAGTGAACTAAATGACCCTTATCCCCTCCTAGCTTTGACAATAACGTGACATGAGGCATAAACTGAGGGTTAAGATGTTCGACGATTGCACGTCTTACAGAAATACCAAACTCATCATTATAAGTTTAATTTCCAATAAATGTATTACGAAATAACTATGCATTACAAAGGTACTTAAAAAGGGAGGCGAATAAAGAGGAAAAAGAAGAGTGTATGAAAAGAAAGGTCAGCAAAACTGAAGGCTTAATATGACATGCGATGGGTACTACTGGTCCGCCGTGTTGATGGTGCTGGCTCCAACTGAAGACGTCGATCCTGACGACATCGGCTGCGGACGACGATCTTCTGAGGCAGCGGGACGCGACTGACGACCGATTGGACAGAGGAAACCACTTAGGACGACGAGATGGCGAAATACTGCCGGCTAGTTGCGAGGCGAGGGCTCGCTCGATAACCTTCCCGCGCTTCTAGAACGTTGTGCCATTGGCGCGTTGTGCATTGCGGCACTGCATTTGAGCACGGTTTCTTCTCAATGTACCGCGGGCTTGACAGTCGCACGTAAGTCGCGACACTCCGGGCAAGACAGAATGCGACGACTATGGAGTGGCGATGGAACGGGTGAAGACGTGCGACAATGCTGATGATGACTGATGACGAGTGGCCTACCATCTGCTGACCAAGAGAGAACTGAGGAGATATAAAATACATACACACAAATATATGAACGAGATCAAGTAAATATATGAGCTTCACGAGTAAGAAGTAAGTGAGTATATGACTGGTAGGAAACGAGGAGAGATTACGTGATAAATGAGTTAATATAAGGGTTAAATACAATAAAAACATGTACACATTGATCACAACTGACTCCATTAACTGCAGTGGCGTCCTTGCAAGTGGTTTGAGTTGACCACTTGCGAGGACGTTGTCTCAAATTGAGTTCACCAGTTTGAGTTGATGCGGCTGATGACTTAAAGGCACCGGTTACGATAAATTTAGGGTACCCTTTTTTGACGGGAATTGATAGAACTACTCTAGAATAAAGCGATAACAATGAAAAAAGCGCAATAACGATGAACAAGAAGAAATAGAAAGGGTCAAAAAAGAGCTGGAAAGGGGGGTTGGACGAGTTTCACATTGGAAGAACGGCGGTTAAGGGAGTGTTCGGGCGAGTGCAGTTAGGCGACGCAATATCTGCAATAGCAGACAACACACCCAAGCAGACAACTTCGCCCAATGCGAAAGTGATGAACGGCAATTAGATTTCGTAGTCAGCCTAGCGAGGGGCGGAGGCCTCCCGTCCCCCAATGTTCCTACCCTTATTGTGCCCTATCCAGACCGTATTCCGACCTCATTCCTGCACAAATGGTATCAGAAGGGGCGTCGAATTCAAACCATGTGCAGATCTCCGAAACCATTTTTTTTTCGTGAACAGTGCCTTTAAAGGTGGTCTGGGATGAGGTAGTCACTCACGACGACAAATTAACTGGTGACGTTGCGGTGTCGCGGACGGTGGCGATTTCCTCAATCTCAGGGGCCTGAACTGACGACGACTGCGGAGTGATTATTCCGTGAAGACGAGCAATGGCAGTGTTGATCCTCTTCAGGTTAACAGTTGTCGTAGCCGTTACTGCGGAAGGGGTGGTACAAAGCAGTTTAATATCGGCCAACGTGATGAACAGTAACTGAGGATATCGAAGAATCTTCTGGTGCCCTCGATGGGGTTGACGACGTGCGGGACGATGAGTTCTATGAGCGTATTCCGATGGGTTCGAACATTGTAGTACAGCGTGAGACATTCATCGAAAAGCTGCGTAAACTTCGTCGCTGTCCTCCAATATTCTGGATGTTTCGCTAGATCATTCGAAGCGCTTGAAGTTTCTTCTTGGCTGCGTGAAGTCCCTTGAACGCCTGTACGATGAGAAAAATATGGCATTGCTCTTCACGAGGGTAACCAAAGTATGCATCGATCAGCATTGGGTCTCTTCGACGATCGCGTCATGAATGATGTTATAAAACGAGTGACGTAGAAAAGTATTCACCATGAGGGGATCTCTGGTGGCCAACTGGTCGATGCTGAACGTACGATCGATGTTCGCTGCGATGGTTAGTGATTGAGCGATTCGCAGTGACATTTGTTCCGATGGTGGAAGACTTCGAACCTATGAGACATCGCCGAATGTAGACGGAGTATCGTGAACATCGAAATTTCCTCTCGAGTGTTTCAGAATGAGTTCCAGTGACCAGCAGTAGCTCTGTTCGTATATGAGGCATTTGCAAACAGAAGCTGAAAGTATTTTCAGTTTTTCATTATTTGTGTTTTTTTCACAAGCAACTCTTCAGATGACCATATATGTATTCATTTGTGTCACAAACATTTCAAGCAGATCCTCGAGAGATCAAATGCGGTTCACGGACAACAATAAAACCTGAGGGTGTTCTCTTAAAAGTCCCTGACACAAGGGCAATGAAAAGGTGAGACCCCTTTCTTTTCACTAAGAGGGTAGGGAACACCCTTAAGCAAAATATATACAAAACCTTAGTGGGGCCCTTCCTTTGACTCTCCTACAAAAGTCGTCGGGACCCTAGGGGGTGAATTTCTTGGGTTAGATGCCACGCTTGAGCGGCAATATACAGTCCGCAGTTCCAAGTGACCATCGCAGCAGCTATTCTGTCTAGATGTTCATAGAATTGGGACATAACTTCCGGCAATCGCGGATTGCTTGACCTCAATCGGGTGGTGAAAAGATATGCTAAGGGTGAGGTTAATTTGGGTTTTGGCAGCACCAAATCACCTCCCACACACAGACCAGTCAGCGGTGCGACCAATTCACAGCCCATATTATCTCTCAACCCCTGGCCGCCAATCAAAAAGCTAGCAATTAGGAAGCCCAGCGTGCACTGTTCCGGCATTTGCAACACATTAGCTATGCGCATGATGCTGCTCTTATATTCACCGGATGACAACACTCTTTCTTTCTTCGATTGCAGCCAATCGTCATACGTACGAACTTCACTTGGATCTCCTTGAATATAGCTGAAGGTGCCGAAGCTCACGCTCGGTACTTTATTGAAGAACGGGGACATCCGAACGCAATTGGACCATGGGCGGACTGGTCTTTCCGCGGCTGTAAGTCTGATTCGAAATATCAAGGTTGGTTCACTGCAGAGTATGTCTGCACAAACTGCCTGATCATAGTAACTCATATCATCTGCTTGCACATATAGCCCGTTGCCCTCTTGAGGTCTTTCATGTCTTTATACAATCTGTCAAGGTCTTCTGTCCCACTATTGAGTCGACTCCACGATAGATTGGGCTTCAGCCCTCGACCATTCACCGATATCTCCAGAGCAGCATTTGGATTTAGTTCACGGACTTTCTCAGACGAATACCGGTCGAACCATCTTAACCATACACACACCCACGCGGTGGTGCAACATTGACGGCTGACAGTAGCATGCATGAAAGCGAACCATTTTTGCGCCGTACTTATTTGCAGCCCAACAGGAAAGATGCGGTTCATCAGATGGGCTACTGACTTCCATTCTGCATCATATTGGGAACAGATCACAGAAACAATTGAGGGATGTGGTTGTAGTGCATCTACTTTAGTGCTCATTGGCGCACCCAACATCACTCCCGGTAAGTTGGGCCACTCAGCCGGGTGGCAATCATGCGCCCCCCAACCTTGGCCGACTTAGTCTCCCTATCTGATTCAAAATGCTTAGGCTTAATCCACTCGTCATTCCTCCATTCTCCTACTTCTCCTTTTCGAAGCACTACGGCTTGCGTTGCATTGTTAATTACTGGGACTGCTGTCTCTTTGTTAACTGTACAACATATACCATCCGATATAAGAGAATGATGCGAAATAAAACGGATGTTTCCATGTGGCCGATGTCGGCACAAGACAACTCTACCAGCTTGGTTCTCGTCAATTTGCCTGTGAAGTTCGCCTCCTCTTGAACGGCTGTTACCCAAGACTTCGACTTTTTGGCGAAGCTGTTCGACCTGTAATTTTTGCTGATACAATTCACCGTTCAGATTCTGATTGATTCTTTTTAGGTTGTCCATGTCGGCCAGAGTCTCCTCGAGTTTACCTCTGATCTGGTCTACTGGACAAGCTAACTTTTGCGCTGCATCAACGCAAATGGATCTCATATCCTCGAAGATGGCCAACTCTTGGCCTATCTCTCTCAAAGCTGTCCGCGCTAACTCTTTTACTAATGCGCTTTGCTCATTCACTGATGCTATTACGGAATCCCTTATTGGGTCGTCCGTTCGCATAGTCCTCGCTAGTACACGATCGCATGTTACCGCTATGGAGGCTATTTGAGTTATTAGCTTCCTGCTAAACGAAAGAACTCACGCCAGTTTCTCCATGATCATCTATATCCATTTCTTCACGAAAGTCTGATCCTGACGGAGTTCTTAATAGCTGCTCGGAATTGGCTGGCGAGGCCATTGCTAGCTAAAAGTAAATCTTCCTTATCTAGTCGATAAGAATCACCGCGATTGTCTCCAACGACACGAATATCAATCAACGAATCACTGCGATTGGATACGACGACAAGAATATCAATCATCTGAGAACTGAAAGTACTGTGTCGTACCGTATGGACTGAATCGACTCTTGCTAACTTGGTATCGACTAGGTATGTCGATATCGATTGCCTTGAGTGCCCTGTTATCACCGGTCAGCGACGGGATGCAGGTGGACTGGGTGTTGCGAAATTTCCGCCTCACGTCTGACTCCAGTAAATCTCCCCTGAAGGATAACCTAGCTCTTTTCCTTCTCCTGCTTCAAACCGTGCTGAATTCAGAACGAGATGCTGGGAACTTTTTAGCTCTGAGCATCGACTCTGACAAAAAAACTTGTTCCTGTTTCACCCTGCTTCGAACCGTTCTGCGCTCAGCACGGGATGCAAGGGTCCCCTGATATGGAGCGGTTCGGCCCCCAAGTAAGTACTTCGACCGGTAATGTACCGGGTTCTCCAGATCACAAAGGTGTAACCAAGTCTCTTTATTAGAGACACAAATAATGATTATACACAAAAAAAATTATGTGACGGAGACAAACAAGAGAAAAACAATACTTCTGAATACCTGTAGAGGAATGACAACTTCTAAAAAAAGAAGTATCGGCACAAGAAAAAACAAAACTCGCAATGCAACAAGAGAGTTAAGGCAAGACGAGGGGGAGGAATCCGGAAAATACACGAACCTACACAAAAACAAAACCAAAAGAGCAAAGAGCCCCTAGCCCTGACCTCGCGGCCTTATATACCGCGCCCCTGGTGATGTGCAGGTCATGTGATGAGATCGCGCGGGAACGCAACATATACGGTCATCAAAAGGATTCAAAACACAATGGTATGGTGATATTTCAAAAGCACACTGGTATGGTGATAACAATCATACAAATTAAACCAAATAGAAGAATTCAATCCTATACAGTCATCACATAATTTGTGAACGATATATCACATTTCGCGTTCAAAATGTCCACCATTCGCTTTAATGCAAGTATCCAACATCTTTCAGAAGTTTCCGCGAATGCGCCCAATCACTTACGGCAGAATTCCATCCCACGCTTCCAAAAGAACTTTTAGAAAGAGTCCAAAGACCGATGTTCGAAACCACAGGCTTCTTTTCTGGAATAGACCATACAGCAAAGTTCAAAGGATTGAGATTGGGGGAGTTTGAAGGCCAAACCTCGTCCAAAACCCGGAAGCATGGGCTCACATCACTGCAGTGTCTTCTTTGCACTGTGGACTGGGGCCCAATCCTGCTGAAAAAATAATATTCTTCGCGTTTTCCTCAGCCCAAGGGATCACCGCATACTCCAGAATCCGCTTTCGATATATTTCAGCATTCATTTATACTCCTTTTTCCACAAAAACGAGCTTAGTCTTGCTCCAACCCACACCATCAGCTACTGTGGATAATGGGATTTTTCGACACTGACTGCTCTTAGAAGTCATTTTGGGAGCAGTATCTGTTGATTCTGCGTTTCTCGGAATGGTTCAATGGTAAATATTTTCTCGTCTGGAAAGAAATTCCGTCCGAGACTTTCGCCGCGCGCAAAATAGATGAAGATGAAAGCCCTTTCATCTTCTTGCATTTTTCCAGTCTTAAAGCCTTCAGATCCTTGGTAAGGCGTTGCCCATTGCAAATCTTTAAGGATATAACCTGATGTCCTCCATTACTAGTCATAGTTGGATTGCTCACAATATGTTTCTTGGCCAATTTCCTCATGTTTCTTTCAGGATCTCAGCGCAGTTTGCCTTTGACGGTCTTTCGAAGGGCAGAGGTCCTGGAAATTTTTTCTGGTCTTCCTCCTAGACGATTTTCAATCTCCCAGTCTCTTCGAATCGCTTTATGACGCGATGTCCCTGCTTAAGATGGAGTTTGAGCGTTCTGGAAATCTCGGAAAACTACCCATAATAGGTTCTGGAAATACAGTAAATCAAATAATCACCTAATATTGCGAAAGAAAAAAACGAGAAGCCCAGAAACCGATCCTTTACTCCCCGTCACATTTATATGGCTACCTTACATACTTCACATACGCATTCATTACGTTACTACGATTCCTAATAGGAGTCGAGCGAGAGCGCGTTCCTTAAACGGGATCGACTGATGTAAAAGTATCCTTCTTATATATAAAGCAGTAACTTGGTTTGTCGGTTTGTCGGTATGTCGGTATGTCGGTATGTCGGTTTGTCGGTCTGTCCGTCCGGGTTACTTTACGATCATGATAAAGGTAGTGATATGGAAAAGTTATCCTTCCTATATACAAAGCAGTCACTTTGTGGGTAGGTTCATGGAGAAAGTGAGCACTGCGGAGGGAAGTGAGTGATATAGAGTGAAGTATTTATTATTTCGAACTGTGACTTCTACTGTACTGTAATGGCAGTACTTCGGCACTGTCACTTGATCGACACTGGCATGATACTATCTTTACTTTATATGAAGCTCGCGTCTGTCTGTCCGTCTGTCTGTCTGTTTGTACGGAAATTCATAACTCCTGTCCCCGTGGACCTAGGACGTTCAAATTTGGTAGGAGCATAGGCGGCAGGATGGGAACGAATATGGTGGGTGGCAGGACCGGACCCCGCCCACAGGGAGCAGGGTTTGTGCGAACAAAATGTTTTGAAAATCACAACTCCTGTCTCCGTGGACCCAGAAAACTCGAATTTGGTAAGAGTACCCGAAGCAGGGTGGGAACATTAGTGGTCGGCGACAGGGTCGGGCCACAGAGATCGGGGTTGGCGCCAAAATTGTCAATTTGGCCCTAGGGCGTTCAAATGGGGACACTGACGATAGAGGAGGCCATAGAGAACAAGACCCAATCACCGGTTGAATCCCAGCGCCTCTGTTGTTTACGATTTAGCTTTGAATCTTTGATATGTTTCATTCGACAAGACGGGTAAGTGCACTGATAGGGACCGATTATGAAATTTGGTTCTTCTCTTGCTTACGACCGCTACCCAGCGAAGTTGGCGATTTAGTGAAGGATCACGGCTCCTCTCTGCTTTGATATCATTCATGGCAAAACTTATTCGACCGCTAACAATCTCGGATTCTCATTTAATGATGTTTAGAGGAAAGGAGCTACATTCGTATAGACATTTGATAATGGTATTAGTATGACTCGACAACATTAACGAGTACCATTCAAGGCATGAGTGCCTACCACTTAAATCTTTAATGGGTCATTATTTTAACATCAACAGCGACAGATCGAGACAGACAGATTCTAATCAAAGGCATAGGCATCGGCACACATCGTTTGCATGCCCTATTGTTCCTCAATCAAGCTTCATGTTCCGAAAAGCATCATTCAGCGTTTTCAGTAAAGGAGTGTGCTGTTCGCCGTTTATTACAACACTATCATAAGAACGAAGGGAGCCCGGCGTAGGCCGGGCGTCCGACTGTCTCTATATATAGAGCGGTAATTTTTTTGTCTGTTTGTATGCCCGTTTGTGCTCCGAATGTCAAGTGAGCGTGGTGAGGAAACAGTTATCAATTGGGAAGTGAACCGATACTGTTCATATTGGTCCTCTAACAAGCCGTAGGTAAGTGGTAGTGGGCATGTGGTGCGCGCATTAGTGTGCGTAACCCAACTGGTTTACCCCATATTCCACGAGCACTTGACTCTTACGAAAATTTGCCGTAAAATAAAATGCGCTAGGTGCGAAACTGCAGCCTCGGACTACATGTTTCATTCTACGGCACAGAAGCGAAAGGTTTTTCAAACTTTGCAGTCGTTGTGACTCTATCGGTAACAAGTTTATGCTAACCTGCTCGAAACTTCTCGTTATATCTCACTTCTATGTTTGATTCCTTTGTCTAAAGAAACCTCTCTTTACTGAATGACTCGTTGTAAACAGCTGTAGCTACCTTTTGACGCAATTTATTCCTTTTCCTTGTTCATGTATTCTATTTCCTCTGCGTTATAGGTGAGTGATGTCATCAACTAATGACGCACTCTCATATCTTGTTGGTTTAGCAAACGCTAAAGCTGCTGCCGCCTCCGCTTCCTCCTCTGAAAAATGGGTTCGTTTTGCTACTCCTTCAAATTTGCCGTTCAGTTTGGACAACAGTAAGTGCATCATGTCTTTTGAGGGCAGCCATGCATTTGCTGCTTACATGAGCTATATGCAGAAAGCTTCAAGCGCTATAATGCAGAAGCACCCTCAGAAAAATTTTTTGGCTGGCATGAAATCCCAGTCAGCCTGGTTTCGTCGCCTGTTGAAGTAACGGTTGAGGGAAAAAATCCTATGGCTAAGTAATAATGAATCAGCAGCCCTCTCAGCGAACACTAATCCTTGGCCATTACGAATCCACATTTTCGTGAGGTTAGGCTTTGGTGAGTTCCACGAGAAATACGTGCTTAAGGAAATACACTATACTCCACTGAAATGAACTCATTTTACATTTGTTCGGGAGTATTCCTTCTCACTCTGAGAGTCTCTCGCCAATCTCTCAGCTTTCGATGTGGTAGTGTCGTAAAAACAGTATCCATCTTTTATACAGCACGGGAACGTTTGGAATTTTTGCTGGTACTTCAGAGTAAGATATCAAATGAAAATCTAAAATATAAATTCTCGAGCTTATTAAATGTATTTTCTTTAGGACAGTCAACATCATGACCTACACCAAAGTGGGCAGGATTCAAGCTCAGCCAATGTGATATACTTCGACGAAAGATATGATGATGGTATCCCTGTATCGCAAGATGAACTCAGTAGGTTTTTGTTGTCAGTTGTCGTTGGATATGTTCAATGCAGCTTAATTGATGCTTCGAGAATGTGTGAATCGCGGTCACTTTCCCAGTCTCATTGCTTAGTTAGCACAGGACTCTTCCTCTTTGTCACAAAACTACAATAACTGAGTAATTCCTGCATTCTCTTTTGCAGTTTCCTTGATTAGCGCTTCAAATCAGAAAATCCCTTCACTATTGTGAAGCGTTTTTTTTTTTTTTTTTGTATTGGCGACTTTGTATTTCCTTCTTCATGAGCCTACCCGACCCTACGTTCTACTGAAGAATTGTTTGCTAGTGTTGTTGAAGAGTATCACGAGCAATATCAGCCATGAACGAGCTGTTGCCTTTTCTTATCCTTAGAGATATTCGTCCCTTCGTAAAGATTTCGTGAGCTTGCTGGTCGGTTAGATTTCTGTTACTGATATCGTCATAAAGGGGAATATGTTGCCTTCGTGGGTCTTTAGCGCTCAATGCGTAGTAGTAGTGGATATTCCCAAATAATAGATGGTTTTTCAGACCTCATATGATATCAGCATTATCAGTCCTTTTCAATATTATAACCATCTCCCGCCGCACTTCCCACAATGCATTGAGCATGAATGCTAAAAGGCTAACATCAAAAGCGTAATCGTTCAACATTCGATGACTCTCCCTCTCTGAGCTAACTTTTCAACTAAGTTATCACTCCTCGTCAAGAATCACTATGCTCAACTCGACGCATAACAACACATTATTATGTCAAGGCTCTGACACTATAGGATTTTCTAGTGAAAATGTAGCCTGGGGTGGGGAAGCATATATAACAGTGTTAGTGTTCTACATGCAATTTGCCTCAGAGGGGAGGGAGCCCTGGGGTTGGCTCCTTCCCCTCTAAGGCAAATTGCATGTAGAACACTAACTTTGATAGACAGGGTGTGGTGCGATTCGTGCGATTCTGGGTGCGCGCGGCAAATTGCGCGGCGAAATACGGTGCGATTTGAACGACTGAAGCGTTTATCATTAGGGCCCAGATTTCAAGTAAAGTAGCTAGGTAGGATCGTCCAACCCTACTAAAGAACTCTACTTCAAGTTTGTGCTCCAATAATAGGCGCAGGAGTCGTGTGAATCATCGCGAATTTCGCCGCACAATTTGCCGCGCGCGCCCGGAATCGCACGAATCGCACGTCCCCCGGGTAGACATGGCGGTGTTAGTAAATAAGGAATTAACATGGCGTTGCGTGTTATTCCATGTTACATAAGGGTCGTGCAACTTTTCAACTAAGCCTCAAGAGGGAAGGAAATCAGGGGTAGGCAAGCTGCAGCTTTTCGTATGAGGTAAACATCTCACCCACCCTGGTGCACCTACCCTTCTAAGGCTTGGTTAAAAAAACTACATCCCCCGCACGTAAAACCTCATATGAGCACCCAGATGGCCGGTGTGCCCATTCTCCTCTCCGTCTAACATGGAATAACACGTAGCGCCATGCTAATTTCTCGTTTTACTAATATTCTACTAATGTTTACTGACATTTTTATTGTGCCCCCTCCCCCAAGTACATTTCACCCCAGTTTTCAGCTTTTCGCACGATGTGATCTCACTCACGCCAGGAGTCATACCCTCCTGAGGCTTCATAAAAATAAAATAATTGTAAACATCTACATCGTTCTGGCTAAAACCGCGCACAGATAGCCGGTGACCATACCCTCTTCGCCTCCGAATCTATTGCTACTATAACACGAATTAACACGTAATACCATGTTTATTTCTTGTTGTACAGGCTTTGTCATGTGTGCCCCCGCCCCCTTCCTCCTATCCCCTCTCCCCCCTCTCACTAAGAGGAACCCAGAGCGGCTAGTCTCCAATCATGTGCCTATCAACTTTTACTAGCTCTGTCTTAATGCTGTCTGACACTAGTTTTCCAGAATCTTGTTCAGCCCTACCAAATGTCACGTCGGACTAGAGTGTCGAAGTCACGGTGTCTATCGCAGGAGGGATCTGGTGGATCTTGCTTTCTATTGTCCTTCATTTGCCCTCATCGGTTGTTATTAGGATCGTGATCTAAATCACTATTCATGTAACTCACTAGAGTACAAGCTCCATGGATAGGCGAGGGGTGTAACGTATCCGATGGTTTTGCTTTCCTAAACTATTTACAATTACCTATTAGTTGTTACCTCATCCTATCTTTTCCTGCAGCCTGCCACCACTGTTCATACCTCATCACCTGTATCCTTCCCGAATTTGAGCATTCATAGCCTAGGGGAGTGGAACTTGAGCATGAATTTCTGCTTAAACACACACACACAAGCACCTATGCGGTGGGCCCTCAATTCGTTGCCGCTTTCGATCCTACCCCTCTTCCTTCAACTTAGTACTTATTGATTGACCAGCTACCAGTAATCTCGTCTGGAATGCATACTAAACATGCGAGAAATCTGGAAAAAGAGAAAAAACAATCAAAATTGGCCTCAGAAGATCCTCTGATATACCCACACGCAAAAATAACGAACTTTCACTGGTATATACCAAGTTACAAAGTTTGTGGTTCTACTATTATATGTATGGTCCTTTAGTACTTGGAGTGTGCAAAGTATTTCCCAGCACTTGAAGCAAACAAGGCATCTTTAGAAAAAAATGCAAATGTACGATCCCCTGCTTATATTGTATAAATTTTAAATTTTTTCCTTTCTTATTCCTTTTCAAAGATAATTTTTATTACCATTGTACGCCGGTGCTACCGTTTTTCATATTCAATGAATCGTTTTAGATCGTCAAAGGCAAATGCAGCGAGAGCTAGGGAAACTTCAATTTGTAAATCCGGGTGGACTAATGACACAGCCGACTAATACTCGCAGATCAAGGAGGAAAATAAATGGTATAACTGTTTCCGAATCATTGTTTTTTTCGGTTTCTGGTATGAAGTCGTAGATCAGCTGGATCTTGAAACTAATACTCTCCTAATTTAAGCTCGAGCTGTTGCAGAAGATAAAGAGTCAACTCAAGAAAAACGGCATGTCTTCCATGACAAAAAAGGGAAACTTGTAGTCCCCGGTGAAGAAAGCATGACTCTATGTGATTGCTTGATTCCAGAATGTCATGGTTGCCATTGGCCGTGTGCGAACTGTGGAGGTTCGTTTGTGAAACATCCTTAAAGATGATGATTTTCTGGAATCCTTTTTGCACTATTTGCCTAAATAGCATGTGTTGACCCAAAGTGATTTCAAACTTCTAATTGCAGGTCGTCTGTGTGGTCCAGTGTGTCAACAGAATCGCAAAAAGTTTGTATCTTGTGTGAAGGTGTTGGGCATTACACCAGAAGTAGTGGTAACAAATCCTTACGTCAAATTGAATCAGTAGCGTGATCTGTGATCTCTTTTCCTTGCCTTCCCATCGGTTTTTGTTACTGTTTGCATTGTATGTATAAATCTTAATTATATAATGGTAATGCTTTTGTTCTATATAACAGCAACACACGTTTGCATCTGTTACTCAGTCGATCGATATTTTCATAAAGGAGAGCGAATTGTTGGAATTTTCAACATCATTAACAAATGACATCGTATTCGTCCGTTCCCCGTTTCCCATACCATTAAAGACGTGATTGCTTTCGAAACAAATGGGTGGTATACAGAGCATTTCCATTCATTTTCATTACTCACCTAGTTGATTAAGCATTTCACAGCTTGGACAGGTAGATCTTCATACACTATTTTGGTTCTCTACTTTGTCTCAACTGTCCAGTAAATGGTCATCATAAGAGGACATGACACATTTCGTACCCCGGTATAGGCGAATTCCATGAAGGGCTGGTTTTTCTGCGCTAACTGTCATCTGCATGCGTGGCATTACGCCACTAATCGAACGCGTCCCTCGGTCAACAAAGCCCCGTAGTGCACCGTTCAGTCTGCTATTCACGAATTATCTCTGAAGTGAGGTCATGAGGAAGATCAGCATTTTGACAGCTTCATTGGGAAAGAGTGTTGTTTTACATCGCACCGGGAACAAATTGCTAGGGGAAGATTTGACTCTCTTCTGCTTTGTATTACTCTTGTCTAGTGTGAGAACTCTTTTCCTGTTTGTTGGTTCAGGCGGTGAACGAAATGATTCCTGTGGTTATTTTTCGATCATAGTGAAAGATAGCATCAAACCTGCGAATGGAGGTCAAGATTTCTTAGCACAACTAATCGGCGTGAATCATTTGACTTTGCTCGGGAATATGGCAGAACAGCCATATCTTAAAGCAAGAATCTTGAGCTTGAATGAGGAAGCAGTTAGGGGACGTAGTAATTCATCTCTCAACCCAATGGTGATGGTAGCATCCCGCAGTGGTCACGAGTCTCTGCTCTTACCACATTGATGGTAATGTTTTGCAAACCGTGGACAAAGTCACTGATCTTGGCTTCGTCATATGCCTTAATCTTAGTTTCGATGAACACATTAACATGATTGTGAACAAGGCTACTAATAAGGTATACAATTTTTACAAGGCTTTCGTTTGTAAAGATTCCCAACTCATTATAAGAGCATTTAAGACATACATTCGTCCACTATTGGAATATGGGACAGTGATATACTATCCCCAGAAAAAATCCCTCATCAGGGCTTTAGAGAAGGTTCAAAGTGACTTCACTAGGAAATTGATGGTAAGGGTTTATGGATATGACTACACGAAAGTTCTGCAAAGCTCTATGAGGAACCAAATTCTAGGTCTGCAAACTCTCGAAAGTAGAAGGAGGCGATTTGATGTACTCATGCTCTACAAGATCCTCTGCGGTGTGGTCTCTGTAGATAGGCTTAGGCTCTTCGCTACTGGTGATTCACGTACTCGTGGGGGCAACACCAAGGTTTTTATACCTAGACCTAATTCTAGGTATAGAAGCCAGTTCTTCTGCCACCGTGCCGGTATCGAATATAACAAAATTATCAAGCGAGGCCCAGCGCCCAAATCGCTCGCACACTTCAAAAGGCTCTTGACCCAACGCTGATATTAATTGCTCCTTTGTCTACTATATTGCTTTTTTCACATTTTTTGTTTTACTCTTGTACTTCACTTCTTTGTTATATTATAGCTTTTTTTCTACCTCTTGTTTTTTTTTTGGTGTAGTAACTACGCATAAGTAGTTCTTCGGTCGATTTTTATTGTGTTGTAGTTGCTTTTGCTTGTTTCCCGTTGCTCATTTTTCACACGAATCAGTCGTGTAATAAATCAAATCAAATCAAATCAAAACTATCTTCCTGCCAGTATCTTCACTGCGGAAGCTTTTGAATTTTACAGTACTCATTTTTTGCGCGTAACGTCTATCAAAGGGTGTAATCGGTGGGAGGAAAATTCTCCTGCTCTTTTTAAACTGTTTCAGGTTGGTAGCGATGTTGAAGTATATGGGAGCACCATCACCTTTGACTCTGCAGTATGAAGGAAATAAAATCTGAAATAGTTGGGAAATGTCATTCTTGTTTCATTGAGAGTGTAGGTGCACACTGAGTTGTAGACAAGGGACGAACTGATCGGGGCTTGACTGGTGATGAGAGCTTCTACTGCTTTGTATGGTTTCTATAGCCACTCAAGTTTAGCTCGGATGTGACCAAGGCTGGCTTTGGGAACTGGTCAGTAGTGTAACTATGCATATCTCTTAAATCCTATTTAAGCGCTTTTATTCCCTCTTTAGGGAGCTCAAAAGGTAGATTCCAGTGTCCTTAAAGAGGGATTAATGGTAATTAGAAAAGCGCTCGGGAACATACTGCTCTCATAGTTAACTAAAATGCTTGCTTGTCATCTAGAAATTTTGGTCTAATTTCTATGCTGTAATGTCGAGTGAGGTTTCCACTTCTATATGTTGAAGCGCGCAGGTATTTTTTTAGCAGATTTTGATCTCCCTCCAGTTTCGTCCGGCCCTACTTCCTTCTTTATCTTTAGATCTCGATTTCAAGTCCCGTTCCACTCCAGGGACTTCACGCTGTGAACTTCATGTCTTAGGGTGTTTTTCTGCAGGTGACCAGATTATATCAAAGGCATGTGTCCGTACTCCTACATCTGCACCCAATCGCATTCTAGTCAATCGAATTTACTATTTTTTTTTATTTTATTCGAGGAGTAAAATCTTGATTTAGGCGTAGTTTCATCTGCCCGAATCACATTGAAATGGACCACGTGTGTATTTGAACGCTGGTTTCATTGTCATTTATCTTGTGTGTTTGTAGCAGATGCTGCGTGAAAGGGCACCTTTTCACGTTATGACGCTCTACGCAGGTACTATAAATGCGCCCAATCCGAGGAGAATCGAACTTGTGCTGCATTCCGAGTGCCATACACTTTAGCTTTTGATTATTCTTTTGGCATTTTTCGTTATTTCAATCGAAGTCATTTGTAATTTTGAACAGATGGATTTTAATTGTCCATGTTTTCTAAAGTTGGTGATGCAGTGTTTTTTCTTACGCGAGATGAAATCGTTCTAACATCGGTCAAAGACGACGAAGACAATACAAACCCTACCTCTTTTTTGTAGTTGAGACGGAATTTGCTCATCCTCGTGATTTCGGCTGTTGCAGCGCTTTTTTCGGAAGTCCACTAAGCTACATTCACAAAATTAGCTTGTCATCTTAGCTGACAGGTGATGTGGAGCTTGTTTGCTCATATGGTTTAGATCAAACATCACTTTTATACATCCCGCTTCGTGTCAGCTTGCCCACTAACCGCATTGCCAACGCATGACAGTTATGGCGACATGTCCTCTCTTATTTACGCGATTTATTGACCGATGCTTCATTGCAATCCCAGGCGTGCTCCCGATAGCTGACGTGATTGATTCCATTTTCGTTGCTGACCACAACGTTTAAATGACGTTTAAATATTCAAGTGATTTCCAGGATTTCTTTCAATAGAACTGTTTCATGAGTTCCCCTTCAAGCAAAGGAAAGGAGGATGACCACGTCCCGTTACTTCATCATGCTCCATCCAAAGGGCCATCGAGAGTTTTGGTAAGTGGTTTTTTCCTTTCTCCCGTTTTACTACATACATATGCTATTAGGAATAGTTTCATCCCTTTAAAACTGTATCCTTGTTGTTTTTCTTCTTAGTTCGAGGTTATTCTCAATCGGTGCATAATATGCCATTTGGAACGGATTTCTTTCTGAAATCAGAAATTTTTATGATCCCTCTGTCACAGTGGTCAAATGAAAAGATAAACGATTATTGAGGATGTGAAATCAAAAGTTCAGTTTGCTATTACTATGATGCTACTATGATAGACTTTGTTTTGATATTTTTGCTCACTTTTGTAGTCTGCTAGTGCTGAATTAGAAATTCAAATCGTTCAGCTTTTCTGAGCGTGGGAATTCGTGCATTGTCGTTCAGTTTTCCTCCTTGTACACCGAGTTTTATTTTTGCCTTTTCAACTTTCTTCAACTCAGTCGCTAGCCCCCTGTGTCTATGTAAAACAGGGCTTGTTTTTGCTGAAGAACTAGGGAAAGAAAGGCAAAGGTTCACAGAATACGCACAGTTTCGTGGCTTCCTTTTACGAACTAGTCCGATACCTTGAGGAATTCAACCCGCCTCACAAATATGTTTTTCGTTCCGAATAGATGTTTACGCTACTCTTTTCTAGCCAAAGTTCCTTTTGCTAGGAAATTATAGTATATGAGATGATCTCGAATATTATCCATGTAGTTTCTTCAAGGTTCAGCTTTTCTATAGTCGTTTTTCGATCAATTATTGTTAGGCATGGAAGCGATAGTTTTGCACGCTCACCACTTCGAATTAGACTTATTCCCTATTAGTTTCAACAGGTTCATCTTAAGGAGAACTTGTCGAAGTCTTTCAGTCTCTTGCAGTGTCTTGTCTTGATAGTTTATCCACTTGTACTGTTTAGCCTCCTCTTCCATTCTACTGATTAAAGTTCACAAATGGTGCCAGGTTTTGATCACGTCATGGATTTCTAAACTTTCAATGCTATTTCCCACTCTACCCACCACGACTTCAGCGATCTCCTCTTATCTAGTTTTCGTGGAACTTGGGAAGTCGTTCTGTCTCTATCTATGTCCTTATGAGCTTGACCCGTTTTGTTAGTTGTGCATGGTGAATTTGGAGACCTTTGCCATCTAACAGCTGTTCTTCATGAACGATGGAAGGCTGTGAAGACCTGTCACGGAAATCCCTCGCACGCGAAGAATTCACCATGCACAACTACCAAAACAGGTCAAGCTCATAAGAACATAGATAGAGACAGAAAGAGTTCCCAAGTTCCAGGAAAACTAGATAAGAGGTGATCCCTCATCCAAAGTTTGCAACTTCACGTGCAGCATGCAACTATGATGAGGGGGAGGGGGAATGGATTAGTTGTTTGGGAGCTGTGATTCTTAAGTCTAGAGGTGATAAGCGCTTTCGGTCACTGCTTCTACAACGCGTATCAGCTTCAGTCCAAGTACAAGTCCAAGAGTTTTAGTCGCCGATTTTTGGATTATATTCGAATTTCTATATCATTCCGTTCTCTTCCATTGAATGCTATGAATAATAGAAAGGGGAAAGGTAATCGCTCGGTATGGCTAGAAATGTAAAAGTAGAACCGAGACATACGACTTATATGCAGAAAAGCTATATTTTGGAATAGCGAGATCAAGATTATGTTCGGCTGCCTAGTACATCTCTTTCCTCTATAGAAAGGCGGATACAGGTAGATACAATCTCCGCATGCGTAGATTCATTGTCCGGAACTTTGGTCGCAATTCCAAGCAGCATCCATCCATAGGCTTAATGGTTCAAAGCAAAATTCGGTAGTAGAACTGTCGCTTCCTGGGGGATAGTTCAAAAATTGAAGAGTTTCTAATTTTCTGCGTTGTTTATATATTTGATTAATAATCCTTGAATATTGAAATATAAACCAAGATTTTTGTTGAAGATGCGCTGTGACATTGTGAGCATGATCATGACTAGCCCCTGTTCCTGAAGTTATAATATTAGTTTTTAAAATGTTGCCTTTTTTCCTATTTAACATGAACTCAGCTAATTTTGCTCGCCTTTTCTCGTAGATTCATCGCCGGTGCACCAAAGTGCGATACTTGATGATCCTTTATACGATAATTATCTTCTACTCTACATTAACACGATCTGACTCTGTCCTTGCCTGCACCTTTTTGTGTCGTTCACATCGTTCACAACTCTTTTTCTCTTTAAATTGCCTTTTTCTTAGGCTTCATTTACTTGGATGAAATTTCAGTTTTACCAATTGTTCAGATCCATTGCGGGTGAAACTCACTTTCCTGTTTCTTTCCTTCGCTCTCAATCATTTTGTTTAGGAAAGGTCTGAAACTTCCTGTTTCGTCTTCGAAAACCTTACAAAGCTCCCGTGTATATTACTTACAAATCGGACGTCCCGTCCTTGGCTCCATAGTTTTCGAGTACGATCTCTTGGTTGACTCACAATTCACGCTAGTTTACCCGCAGCATGGCTGTCAAATAAGCAACATCTTCCTCCAATTTTCAAAGAGTTACTTATCATGGATACCAGTGCCCATGAGCAGGTAGTCCTACATGGGTTGGATCATCAAGGCAGAAGCTCTGTAGAGGTCCTATACTTAAATTGAGCTGCCAGTTGTTTCTTGCCGAGCTCGAATCCTGCCTGAGACGATGCGTGTTACCCATCGAAGCACAATTTGGAGGCACTAACCCATTAGGTGCTTATCAGAAAGGTGCAACTGGTTGCTCTCCCTTCACAACTTCCCAAGCCTTCCAAATTCTGGCGTTTTCCACTCTTCTCGAAGCTTCCGAAAAAGGAAGCTATATTCATTTTTGTCAAGATTTATTGGGACGTCTGCAGCCAAACCAAACTCTTCTGTGGGTCAGCTGATCATGATACACTATCCATGAGCTGCAGCTACAACAACAGTGGGACTTATTTGCGCATGGAATTCCGTATATTGAGAATTTTCGATGTCGAGTCGTATTTGCCCGCTCGCAGATGTCACTGTTGTTATTATGGAGAAGGAGTGGTGCACGATGCGTATGCTGACTTTTCACATGGGGTAGTCGGTTTGATGGAGATTTCACTGGGAGCTCCGTCTGGCACTGATACCCTGGCCAGATGTGCGGATATTGGCAGAAGATAAGGAGTAGACTTTTAGGTGAGTACGTTGGATACCGGTGTTTCGAGAACGGGTTCTCCGAGGAGCAGTCAAGTCGAATCACAGCTCTATAGTGTTCACCATCTTTGTATGCGAATTCCTTGTTTCACCGATATGAAATGAAAAACTTAAGATTATCACGCAATTTAGCGTAACCCGTATCACATAATCACATGGTAGAAGGCACCCCAAATAACAGAAACACTGGGAAAAGACGAAACAGGAAAGGAAGGCAGTACTAGAGAGTTTCACAAGGTGGTCGACACGGTCTTCAGCTCCGCAACTGTTCCCACCTCCAACTGTTATGCTGCGAGCTCATGGTCATGTTCGAGGCTCAAGCTGTGCTCCTGTTTGAAGAACACTACTAGTTTATCGCGTATTGGATAAACTTTGACGAAGTCATGGCCTGCAAAAAACCTGATCCTATTTCGGTCACCTTCTGCTACAGGTGCTCCTTATATCACCACGACTACGTGGGGGTCAGTGTGAAACAGCAATGCATACCGATGTGGAGATCAAAAGGATAAATAAAGGAGAAGGTCTTGGGGCGTTAATCAATCCCGTTTCAGGGACGCACTCATGCATTTGATTTCCATTCAGAATCATAGTGGCGTATTGAATGCGCATGTGGCCTAAACAATCAATTGCAGTGGCCCGTTGATGAACAAGTCATTGTTTTTATCCTCCCAAACGAGTCTGATACCAATCAACCGACCCCGGAGGGATGAAGGGCATGGTTGGCTTAAGCCGATATCGATCTGGGACTCGAACCCGTGACCGTGCGCGTGTGATAGTGCGCGACTTGCCACTACACCGCCTCCGCCATTATGTGGAGATTAGGAGCACAACTTGTGCACTGTTAAAAATTGAGCGAACTTCTCATCACCACAATTATTTTGGTAAACCAAGGAGCATTCGAACCAGTGCTGGACATGTCGCTCGCGGTTCGAGTCGCAACTCTTCACAAAACGTATTGGAGGTGGTTTTACGGGGAGACAGGATGCACTATGATGAAGCGACCAGTACCATCGATTAGCATTGAAGAGGAAGTGAAGCAGCGACGAGACCGGTACCTACAGGAGAGGTACAGCGCGAAAACGTAACAACTGATCGGCCTTTTCGTTGTACGTCTTCAGTTATAAGTATGTTACTACCAATCATTTTGGCTGAAATCCGAATGGCTAGGGATCCCCCTTCGTCCAGACACTCCCATGCCCCGTGTCGACGTTTCTTTTGTAATTGCCATAGTTGTAGCTCGGCTGTATGTGTTATAGCTACTTGAATTCACTGCCCAAAGCGGTTTCAAATAATTCCTGAACATAAAAAAGAGCTTCTTATTCCTACTTGGGGACAGAGAGAATCTTCTGTTTCACTTGACTAGGGTAATCATTTTTGGAAAGCTGAATGACATTCTGTTACAGAACTGTGATTGAGAAACTTGGAAATTAAAAAAAATTAAGGGCATTCGTGCGTGAACTATATTCGACATTCGATTTTAGTCTATGTTATTCTTATGTCTTGTATCAGAGAATTTTCAGGCCACTCGACTTACGATTTCATACGAGAAAGCGCAATCGCAGACCAGTATGCGTGTGGCAATTCTTATCTGGTTGACTCTTCAAAATAGCATTCACACATTACTAATACGGTAAATGATATGGTTTATATCACTAGTCATTTATTACCGATTTTTGGCAAATTTTTGTTTTTTTTTTCTGGTCATAAAAAATTTGTCCAAATCCTTTAAAAAGCATCAAAGTCACTACATTCGAAATATTATAAGTTTTTCCAGTCATCTTTCGGACTGCGATCGTGTTTCGAATCATAACACCCTTGATTACTTACTTTTCCGAACAAATTGGCACCCTAATCTGGCGTTCGAGGAGCAAGTGGTACTATTGTCCTTAGAGACATCAAATCTCTTCGATTACGAAAAAGTTGAGCGGCGTTCTTGGTCACTGAATTATATCTACTTACCCCTGTGTTAATTGGAGAAAATCATCCCAAGGTGAAGCCTTATAGACATGTGGCCTAATCCCCTCGCCATGATATATACCAGGTCCTACGGCTTACGAATGGAGCTTCAATATGAGGAGGGTGAGACAGGTTTTGCCTTCTGCGAGACCTTTTCTTCATGGGCTATAAAACTCTTCTATGTGGAGTCTATAGCATATTATGGCTCTTCTAATGTTTCATACGGTTGGCTTTTAAATTCTAGGAAATTCTAGGATAAAATTTTAATTCCACTCTGAATTTCTTGATCTTTGCTTAGAGCATACTCATGACTTCGAAAGGTATTTTCCAAAGTGAAGCGTTTGATGCTGATGAGCTCCAAGAAGCCTGTTGGCATGGTTGGTCCCGTTTTGCGAAGAATCTCGTCGTTTTCGACTTTTTTTCCGGGTTCATCGGGCATTTGAATTGATGTGTCCAGAAAGGCTCGCGGTGGTCTGTCGGTGTTCAATTTAGTACTTTTGGGCTCTCACGACAATGTGATACCCTTTTACCGATCCGAAGGCATGGCATACATGTGACCCGGAAGAACCTGTGCCGAGACGGGATTCGATCCCCAGCTACGATCGATTTGTTTATGTCGCAGGATTCCAATATTGTGTTCCGAGAAAGCTTCACAAGAGAGTTCCAAGAAAGCTGGAAAACCAACCCGTATTTGAATGGCCATTTTAGGTTCTTTGACAGCTTGTTATGGATGGGACAGAAGTCTTTTGGCGCTGATCAATTTCGTTTTGAGGTGGGCCCCAGCATTCGACTTCAATTCAGAATCGTAGTGGGGGTTCTGACGCTTGCGGGCCTGAATAATGGTTAACGGTGGCTGACCGATGTGCGCGTCACTGCTTTTATGCTCTTAGTCGAGTCTGGTACCAAATCAACGGCCTCAAAATTATGGAAATTTGATTAGCCTGAGCAGATTTTGATCCGGAATTGATCCCGGACCGACCATGCCGTAATCTGGCAGTGCTGCCCAACTGGCCACCACACTACCGCACGTTTGTTGATGGGGCGTTAATCAATCTCCTGGAGGCAATCCTTACTATATATAAAGCGCGTCTGTCTGTCGTGTCTGTCTGTTCGGTCTGTCTGTCTTGTCTGTCTGTCTGTCTGGTCTGTCGTCTGTCTGTCTGTCTGTCTGTCTGTCGGTCTGTCTGGTGTCTGTCATGGCTGTCTGTCTGTCTGTCTGTCTGTCTGTTGTCTGTCTGTCTGTCTGTCTGGTCTGTCCTGTCTGTCTGTCTGTCTTGTCTGTCTGTCTGTCTGTCTGTCTGTCTGTCTGTCTTGTCTGTCTGTCTGTCTGTCTGTCTGTCTGTCTGTCCTGTCGTCGGTCTGTCTGTCTGTCTGTCGTCTGTCTGTCTGTCTGTTCTGTCTGTGTCTGTCTGGTCTGTCTGGTCTGTCTGTCTGGTCTGTCTGTCTGTCTGTCGTGTCGGTCTGTCTGTCTGTCTGTCTGGTCTGTCTGTCTGTCTGTCTGTCCTGTGGTCTGTCTGTCTGTCTGGTCTGTCTGTCTGTCTTTCTGTCTGTCTGTCTGGTCTGTCTGTCTGTCTGTCTGTCTGTCTGTCTGTCTGTCTGTCTGTCTGTCTGTCTGTCTCTGTCTGTCTGTTCTGTCTGTCTGTCTGTCTGTCTGTCTGTCTGTCTGTCTGTCTGTCTGTCTGTCTGTCTGTCTCGTCTGTCTGTTGTCTGTCTGTCTGTCTGTCTGTCTGTCTGTCTGTCTGTCTTCTGTCTGTCTGTCTGTCTGTCTGTCTGTCTGTCTGGTCTGTCTGTCTGTCTGGTCTGTCTGTCTGTCTGTCTGTCTGTCTGGTCTGTCTGTCTGTCTGTCGCTGTCTGTGTCTGTCTGTCTGGTCTGTCTGTCTGTCTGTCTGTCTGTCGTGTCTGTCTGTCTGTCTGTCTGTCTGTCTGTCTGTCTGTCTGTCCTGGTCTCTGTCTGTCTGTCTGTCTGTCTGTCTGTCTGTCTGTCTGTCTGTCTGTCTGTCTGTCTGTCTGTCTGTCTGTCTGCTGTCTGTTTGTTTGTTGTACGGAAATTCGATTATAACGTGAAGAAACACCTGGAGAAGTCGGGTCAAGTTCTGGAATGAGTTGAGCATAGGGGTAAGTGCAACAGAGCACACGTGAGCCTAGCGGAGCCCCGCCCCCAAGGGGCGGGGCATGCGCCGAAATTGGGCGGGGTCATGGGTGAATTCTTCTAATTCGGTCTCATAACATTCCAGACACCAGGAAAAATGTGCAAAGGTGAGGGATTGGGTCAACAATCAAAATAAAGGAAACTTAACGGCGGTGGGCGGAGCGTTCTCGGCAGTGGGCGGTACTTTCCACAGAGATTTCATAACTGGATTTAACGAAGGCGTCCGAGGCCAGGAAAAAAATAAAAAGAGTGACCAAGGCCTTCTGCGTGTTGAGCATGCATAAGTATAGCGAAGTCCCGCCCACGAGGGGCGGGGCGTGCGTTGAGGTGAAAGCCACTTTTCAGAAATGAGTGTAACTTCGTTCGGAAAAGTTATAGAATGCGGAAAAAAAGTGGTTAGAGGTATTGGGACAAATGTGGTCAAATCCCGAAAGTGGGCGGGACTGGCACCGAAGTGGGCGGGGCTCAGATCAAAAATTTATAACTCTATTTAGAAACGTTCTGGAATGCGGCAAAAAGGTACCAGGGTGTAAAAGAATAAATGTGGTCAAATCCCGAAAGTGGGCGGGGCTCAGATCAAAAATTTATAACTCTATTCAGAAACGTTCTGGGATGCGGCAAAAAGGTACCAGGGTGTAAAAGAATAAATGTGGTCAAATCCCGAAAGTGGGCGGGGCTGGCACCAAAGTGGGCGGGGCTCAGATCAAAAATTTACAACTCTATTCAGAAACGTTCTGGAATGCGGCAAAAAGGTACCACGGTGTAAAGGAATAAATGTGGTCAAATCCCGAAAGTGGGCGGGGCTGGCACCAAAGTGGGCGGGGGCTCAGATCAAAAATTTATAACTCTATTTAGAAACGTTCTGGAATGCGGCAAAAAGGTACCAGGGTGTAAAAGAATAAATGTGGTCAAATCCCGAAAGTGGGCGGGGCTCAGATCAAAAATTTATAACTCTATTCAGAAACGTTTTTGGGATGCGGCAAAAAGGTACCAGGGTGTAAAAGAATAATGTGGTCAAATCCGCGAAAGTGGGCGGGGCTGGCACCAAAGTGGGCGGGGCTCAGATCAAAAATTTATAACTCTATTCAGAAAACGTTCTGGAATGCGGCAAAAAGGTAACCACGGTGTAAAGGAATAAATGTGGTCAATCCCGAAAGTGGGCGGGGTTGACACCAAAGTGGGCGGGGCTTAGATCAAAAATTTATAACCCTATTCAGAAACATTCTGGGATGCGGGGAAGAGGCGTCAAGGTGTAAAAGAACGAAGTGGGTGGGGTTGGCACCAAAGTGGGCGGGGCTTAGATCAAAATTTCATAGCTTTGTTCAGAAACGTTCAAGAACGCGGGAAAAAAGTGGTAAGAGGAATTGGAACAAATGTAGTTAAGTCCTCGAAGGGGCGCAGCTGGCACATGGAAGCGGGGCTAGGACCAAAAATTCATCTCTTCAAAAACTTTCTGGAATACGGGAAAAAATGGTTTGGAGCAGTCAAAAGGAGGGTGGTCAAGTTTATTGTGGAAGGGTTTGCACTAAGGTGGACGGAGCTATGATCAACCACTAATAACTGTGCCCAAATATATCGAGCGTGATACTATCAGCAGTTCAGCGTTTGAATCTAGAGAAAACTATCTTATTCTGATTATCCAACATTCCGCTGAATGACTCCATCGTGGATAAGTGGCCGTCGACATATACTGCGCGCGTTAGCGTGCATAGCCAAACTGGTCAACTATAATGAAGTTGTAATAAATGAAGGGCTCATGAGTACATTACTTACTTTATTGGTTAATGCTTCCATGGGTCTGGGTTAGGTATCAGGAGCGGGTGTGCTATTGGTCAGCTAGATACATACATGTATGACATTCGATGTGTCATTGTACAACGATGTACAATGACATACATACAATACAATAGTGTCCCCTCTATGGCGATGAATCGGTTGACAACGAGGGCGCTATTGTTGTAGAAGCGTTTTAACAGAAGACCGACAGTCATGAGGTGGCGAGTGTTTCGTAGCAGAGAGGCGATGGGTTGTAAAGATTCCGTACTGTCAGCTTATGCTAAGGTAAGAAACAGAGCACTCAGAACTTTGAAGAAGCAGTCAAGATCCTCATACGAAGGCAAAGAGAGAGGAGAGGTCTTATCCAGACAATGTTGGTGTTGTAGAGGGGGCACTGATCGGCCTAGGCGTTCTTCGCTTCGCCTTCGTCTTTTGCTTTGTTTCACAACATGTCGCGTAGGGTTTTGGGACGAATTTTATACCCACATGAGTATCTTTGAAGAAAGCCTTCGATGTGCAATAGATAAAGTTGAAGTGTTATGCCGTGATGATCTCAAAAAAGTGGAGCAGTTAATCTGAACACAGTCTGGGAAACATGTCCTCTACAGGACGTGTTTCCCAGATTGTGTTCAGATTAACTGCTTTCCTAGAGCGAAAGCTTTTTCATCAAGGACATTTAATGTAGTTCATGAGCGTGTATCTATCAAATACTAAATACATTTGTATAAGCAAAAATAACATTGGTCATATTCGCCCCTCTCTTTGTTCCTACCCATTACTTCTAACTTAGCGAATCTTCGATTCATATTCGGAGAATTTTTCAGTAGACTGAGTGTCCTATTTTTTTTTGCTTTCTGGAACTCGAATGCAAAGAACTTGGAAAGTGAATTAGCTATATTTTTAATTTACGAAGATTTGTATGTAGTGTTCTTGGGGTATGTTGGTGACCTACACTTCAAAGGTAGTGCTTATCTGCACTATACCGGCTATAGGGCCGCTCCTGGTTTTATAAAGTAGTGCCTATATTTACTGATTTTTAAAAATTTTGAAAGCAATGCCTACTTTGAAAATGGCAAAGTTCTACTTTTCTGGAAAATATGTCCGATATTTTTTCTCGAGTTAACAGTACTTATGAATTTCAGCTATTCTCGGGCTCGAGAAGTCGAGCATATGTTCTTATCAACAGTGGCCGTATTTTTTACAGAAGTAATGAAATGTGTAGTATGTCTCGGTATTATTCTCAAACAGGAGTCACCTTCGAAGTATGTTCGACGTTTTCATTTAACGTTTTTTAATCAATCTCTAAATGCAGTTATCGCCAACTTAGTTGTGGCATCATCATCGCTTGCGAATGAGAATCATCTAATGTTAGTGAAACGTTGCCCGATCTTTTTAAAGGTTTCTTGGAGTCCTGATGGATCAGGTGGTACGGCAGCCGTACGATACTTTGAAGGTCTGTATTCCAGCGATGGTTTACATTGTGCAAAATAATCTGTTCTACATTGCTGCATCACATCTTGATGCTGCTACTTTTATGGTAATTTTGTTTCCCTTGTTTCATTTTAAAGTTGTTCTTAAGTATGCTCTTGAGTGTTTGTCATTTACCTCCGTTTTCCAAGGTATCAAAGCGGTTCCACGCCTAGTGACCTGGGACCTGGGGATTTCTCCCCATCATTGCAGAGTAATCTTAATTCACAGTCCCACTTACAATGTATCCGTAAAAAAATATCTATACAACTGATACGACTTTTCTATGCTTTTCTACCTTGGTAGCATGCCGCATATCATATTTCGCTACAAAGTTTTAGGGACCCAATTTTAATAGAAAATCGTGATGGTTAGGAGCGAGATTTGGCTTGCCTAGACCTGTATTTGATATAATCTCAATTTCGCCTATCCGGGATATGAAAACCCGAAAGCAATAGCCCGAGACTTTCAGTGACTTATCGCTCATCTTTTGCAGATTACATCTCAACTGAAAATATTCACGGCTGCAATTTTCACGGTCATCATACTCAAGAGATCGCTAACACGAACACAATGGTCAGTGGAGGGTTGTTGTGGAGAAATTATTTTGCTGTGTTTTAGATGTCACCAAAACAGATTTCACTGTTATATTTTCGGCATTTAACTTTTGTTTTTAGGATAGCCTTGTTTGTTCTGTTTGTTGGAGTTTCTTTGGTGCAACTACAGTCAACAGGAAATGATTCGACCAACCTGGATGGTCAACAGCCTTTAGTCGGTGAGGAAATAGAAGAAATCCTTTAAATGAAATTATGCTCATTGCAAAAGAGTTCTAGAGGCGGGCGAGTAAAAAGATAGTAGTAGAAGTGCATTCTACCGCAAAAAGTCTGGTGTAAGCTGCTCCTTGAAATGGCAACATGCTCATGTTTATACTTATGAGTTCTGACTTCGAATCACCACTTACTAATGTCTACAAAGATTTTCGAGAAGAGTAGTGAATGAGAGATTGTATAGGTTGCTGATTGAAACAGACGTTTCACTCTTGAAGACTATGAAAAGCTGCTTTCTGGTGATGACGGCTTGATTGTCGTAGGCCCTGCCTGTCCAGCCTTCCTCCTTATTCTCCTTAGGTTCGGCAAGTTGGCGGTTGTAGAGTGAAAACATCTACCGATTCACATATAAATGATTGCAAGGTCGACAGAAACATGTAACTTTTGATTTGTAGTGGCATCAGAGAACTTTCCTCTTGACATGCTCTGAGAGTTGTGAAAATGTTTGCCCAGTAATGAAATCAGAAGCTCTCAATCAAAGCATGAGAGGCGACGTTTGAACATAGCGCTTCACATTACTGTACTGCAATGTTTGTTGCAGTAAAAGCGCTCTTTTTGACCTAGTCATCAAACCTGTCGTTTTGGATGAGTTGGAAGTGGTACGGTTCTCCTAGTTGGTAACTAATTCACTGAAATGTTCCAACCTCCTGCAGTAGCAACAGCTTCCATCAAATCAGACCTGAAAGGCCCCAGTGGAAGAATATACCTTTTGAGGTAAACCGCGTCAGTGTCTCCACACGCTGGCACAACAATGAGGAGCAAATGATACGCTAAATACATTAACTATTCGCGTAAAGCTTGCATCAATCCTGACCTCACAGTCCACGAAAACGACGAAAATGTTTCAATAAAAGGTTTTTCAACATGTGTACGGAACATCTTACCCTTCTCGCCTATATGGAATCATTTTTGTGTTAATTTATTTATTCATTCACTTCTTCGCATCCTCACAACTTATATCTTCACAACCAAAATCACGAAACATGGACCCTTCTTAGAATTCAGATGTATTGAATAGTAACCATAAACAGCGGTGATAGAACATTATACTACGTGCTCAGGTTTCAAGAAGGCTGAAACTTGCAGCACAATGTCCTCATTACATTGACAGAATACCTGCAGATGGCAAAAGCTAGAGCTCTTTTTTCATTACACAAGCAATCATGATCAATGAAAACGTGACCAAAAAGATCCAGTGAATCCGTCCACATGCTCCTTATTCCCGCCAATACTCACAGATGCAATTAAATCCCTTCTTTCATAGATTGAGTCTATGGCTTTTGTAGAAATTTCAGAATTAGTGGTGTGAGCTAGCAGTTTTTGATCTCACATCAATACTGTGCTCCCAAGTAGATCTTACATTAATGTATTTTTCAGGGTTTCTGGCAGTGGTGATTGCCTGCTGCCTTTCGGGTTTCGCTGGAATATATTTCGAAAAGATTCTGAAAGGTTCAGCCCCTGTGTCTTTATGGATGCGTAATGTACAGATGTGTGTCTTTGCTATTCCTGCTTCCTTTGCTGGTGTCATGTGGCAGGTACATTAAACAGTTTTTTGTCTGCTGTAGATCGGATTTTATAGATTTTTTTCATTTACCGGTTGGGTTATCGCACGCTGACGCCTGCATGACAATCAGTGATCAGTAGCTAGTGAAAATCCCTTAATAATATCTGAACCTCCGCATCCATTCTATCGGATATTCAATTAGTATTAATCGCAATCACAGAGTCAACGTTCAGTTTGTCTTCATCAAATGTTTTATCAAATTTCTAACCTTTACTAGATTGCGAACTTTTCGTAAAATTCCCACCCATTCTGGCGTTACTCCCGCTCTTTTCGGAGCTACCCATTTCTCAAGGCTCTTGCTAAAGTCACCTCTACCGCTATCATCCAGGCTGCCAATTTGTCCCGAAATCGTACTGTGTTTTTTGGTGGATTGAACTCCACCGACTTTGCTGCACATTCCATCCGTTACAGGCTTTACCCCTATTCCTCTATAGCTTCGATGAACTGTTTATATAGTTACCGCCCATTTTGGCTCCGCCATTAAATAGGTCCTTTTGTATCATTTTTTCGTATTCTCATTTTTCACTTTTGCCCATTTTTCCCGGTATCTGAGCTATTCTGAGATCGATGTAAATAGTTTTGCTCTCTGCACCGTCCTTTACGATGCATATACTACATCCGCTGAGCTCATACAAGCCCCACTCTCGCCCTGTGTCCCACTCATCCCGAACATGACCTTTCTATCCAGGTGCTTCGTAAGATGATGCCGAATTTCTTTACAACGAGGAGACATTTATCAGGGCTTCAACGATTGCATATCAACATTTGGAGTTCGTTTAGAAACTCCTCTATATTTTTGTTCCAGGATTAATTTTGTAAACATAGTCAAGTAGGTTTGAGGTTCCTGCTCTGACCTCAGACCCTTCCATAGTGGGGAGGGTCCTTTAAGTTGATCTGAACTCCTGAGCCCCTCCTCCTCCCCCACCCCCCCCCCCCCCTTCCCCCCTCGTTCTCTTTCGATTTTGAATTGAACAACAAAACTCTGCGTTGATCAAATCACAGTCTTGAATACGTGGCATAAGCCGGATAAGGAAAGTGGTTTCCGAAATGTACGTTAGATCCCTTTGCAGCGTAAGGCTCTCTAATCATGAATGATTTTGGCGCTTGAATATCTATATCCCATACAAAACTCCAATGAAGTTTGTCCCATTCAGGATGGAAGAGTGGTTATGGAAAATGGTTTGCTGTACGGGTTTGACTGGGTTGTGTGGCTGACGGTATCATGGTACTGTATTGGAGGTTAGAAGCTTTGATCTTGATTTATTTTCCTAATTATCCTTATTATTTATCGTTGTGTTCATCCAACAGATTGTTCAGCTAGAGGGGCTTTGTATCTTCAATAACTGTTCCCTGTTTGTGCGTGAAGCCGATATGATTTATAGCTCACCTCCAAAGGAAGCGTGGGATCGTGTAAAATCACTTTTAACCATCGTGTGCTACCTCAGCGGTAAATATCGTTCAACACCTTTGAGGGAATCGTGTAATCGTGAATACATGAAACAGAAGAGAAATATCAAGAGAGCCTGTGAAAGTTTAAACAATGAGGAAGCCAACCTTTTTTTCCTCCATAAATTTTTTTACTGCGGCGGTAGGGTTTCGTACACGCTCAGCTGAATCGAACGGCTTTCAGAAACTTGGTTTGAAGAGAAGATATGTAATGTTGCCAAGACTTCTTCCAAATATTGGATAAGCTCGTTTTGTTCTTTGACTTCTCATTGATAATTCTTCAACCTAGGGCTTTCGGTAGCCGTGTGCATCAAATATGCCGACAACATTGCCAAAAATTTCGCCACTTCGGTCGCCATCATACTGGCTACGATCGGCTCGATGGTGTTCTTCAATTTCCAGCCTTCGGCCATGTTCACATTCGGAGCAGCACTGGTCATATTCAGCATATTCATGTATTCATCGTCACAATCTTTGTTGGCGGGTCTCCGGCGAATAGCGAAAACAGATCTGTTTGTATAGGTTTCTTCGATTTCCTTCGCCTATTTCCATTTTTGGGCCTATTTACATGGGCCACCGACTCATTTCCCTGTGAGTGCATAAGGCTTCTCTTCCTCTGACCTCTGGCTTACTTTGAATGGCCGAGCTTCTGGATCATGTCATAATCCTCGAATAATACAGCGTGAATCTCTCGTACATGCCCTGTGCTTGCTCTCGAAACCAATCATTTGCCTCTTCTAAGACGACCTTCAGAGGAATTTTCTTTCTGAACACATTTTCTCGTTGGAAGTTGTTAATGTCGTTCTTTCCGTGAAAGTCCGAGCTACCTGAAACGACCGCTAGATTTCCTATAGTTAGGCCTAGGAATTAGAGGCGGGGAACTTTCTTCTTTTCATTGATAATTCATTCAATAGCACCCGAGGAAGAATCTTTTGGTAGAGCTTTTACAATTAGTTTTATGAATATAGCATTCCGTGCTGACTCGTCAAGTTGTAGCCTCTATTTTGCGGTCCCTTTGAGAGTGATGTATTGGCAAGTGGTGCACTTAACGCACGCGTGGTCATAGGTTGAGTCCCGTATCGATATCCGCCTAGGCCAATCAAGCTTTCCATCCCTTCGGGGTCGATTAATTGGTGTCAGTCTCGCCTGGGAGGATAAAAACATTGACTTGTACATAGGCTAGTGATCAACTCTCAGACGGGACTGATTATTACCCCAAAACCTTATCGTTACCCTTTATACCGACAGCTATGACCGGCTTGAAAAGTGGTAGCATGCTAACTGTCATCCTGACCATATAAGTGGCATTTCCCTGGCGCTGAAGTTGTAGCGCAATCATAAGTAAGGTTTTATAGAGTCAGTTATCATAGGGGGCCTATGTTCGGTTAGTACTGCTAGGGGCCAATGATCGGTTAATACTGCTGTGTCTTTCGGACTGTGGTGTAGATTTGTTCCATCTTGCCAATGATGGTCATATTGCTCAGGGAAACAGGCCGCTGTAATTTGGAAAACGCCGTGTATTGGGTGTCGAGTGGGTGGCTGCTGAATGCTTTACTTAAAAATATATAAGATCAGGGGTTCATGTGGTCAGATGAGTCAGCAGGAGAAATCTATTTTCGGAAGCTATGCTCAGCTAAAAACTGACAAATATTGCCTCAGATTTCGTTTTTTACCGGGGGTTCGCACTTCCGCTTTCATTTTCCGTGTCTTGTCCCTCTTGAAAACCCTTTGAAAAGCATTTCATCAAAGTCGTTGTCACTTTCTTCGTTCAACGTTGTTGTTTGTTTACAAAAGGTTTACGGATCTTGTTCCATTATGATTGCCAACAATTATGCATGTAAACTTTTTATAAAGCATATTTGAATGCGTAGTTTGTCCAATTAGTATTAACTCTTTAGCGGTATTTTCTTGCCTTTATAGGGAATGGTTTTTTTAAATAGGATTGAAAATAGGTACGTAAGATGACCTTCTACCAGTGTTTTTGTTTCGCTTTGTCTCCAAATACTGTCTGTGATACATTCTTGTTAAGCTGTGATGGAAATAGGGATTTTGCCTACACTAGAAAAAGTGCATATATATTGCCAGCCGGTATCATATCGTAAACTATGCGTCGATTTTATTTTTTGAGTTGTTTTGTTTAATATTTTCATATTTAGAACAGGAATAAAGGTTTGTAAATAAGCTTATAACAGCCTCATTGATGTTGTATGTACATATGGTAAAGAGATATTCCAGCAATTTTTTTTTGTTTCCGTCGTTAATCTGTTCTACGTTTTTTTGCCTAATTATTCTTCGATTATGCGATCTTTAACTAATTCTTCATACACGAATCCTAGTTGTTTCCTCGTGCATGAAAATAAGGGATGGCTGTGGATCACTTATGGCAGTGGAGCAAAGTGATCTTGCAGTGATCGTTATACAAATAATAGGATGACTGCAATAATAGTCCCAAAGTACTGTCTGATAGACCCTTCAGCGAACGACCTTTGTGCTACTGTGTGGTTTAAACAGAATCGGAAACCTCCCTGTTCTTCTTGATTCGTTTTCGCGGACTGTTGCCTCTTTGAATGCCAAATTTTTGTCTAAGTAGATGGTTTGCAGACCAGTCTTTTCGCTAATTGACTTATGAGCTGTTGGTGGTAAAAAAATCAGCTATTTCACCTTAGTTTCCATTACGGTCGCTGTAGCTTAAAGGATAAAAGGATAAAGTTTTTGGCGTTAATCAATCCCGTCTGAGGGATGCGCCCCCGCACTCGACTTCCATTCAGAATCGTAGTGGCGTAATGAGTGCGTATGTGGCCTATACAATGACTTGCGGTGGCCAGCCGATGTACAAGTCAGTGCTTTTATCCTCCCAGACGAGTCTGGTACCAATTCACCGACCCCGGAGGGATGGAAGGCTTGGTTGGCCTAGGCGGGCATCGATCCGGGATTCGAACCCCTGACCGCGCGTGTGATATAGTGCGCCACTTGCCACCACACCACCGCCTCGCTGTAGCTTAATTACCATATTTTTTTACCAGTACTCAGATTTCTTTTTTCCTTTCAATTTTCAAGAGCGAAGCTTATATGAACGCTACATCTCTTGGAGAAGGTCGCTGACATCGTTCAACCCATTGGCGACCGCGCTTTTATATTGTCCTTACATTAACCTTTATTTTCTCTTATATCTGTAGTTAGAAATGAATGATTCCTGGACCGCAATGCTTCAAGATTCTCTATAAGGCTGTGAGCTCAGCTGATACATGAAAACATGAAAAAATTATAGGAACACCTGATAAATAATATAAATACCCCAGCGAGCCAAGAGCGTATGTCCTGGCATCGGGACGCATATTCGCCAACGTGTTAATGTGCGCTGAATGCCAGAATGCTCATCGAGCTTGTAGCTTTCCGCAGAGCTACTTTATGACCAACTTCTCACTCGCAGCTTGTCTTGGCAGTAGCTCCATGTGAATGAATAGATAGTGGGGTTTGCTAAAAAGAAGTCGAAAAACATCTCCTAAACCGCTTCGCCGATTAGGGTGATTAAGCTAAGTAGCAGTGGGCAGATCTGCTCATGGCCAAATGACGAGGACTCCTACACCCTTAACGCTTCTGCTGACACATTTTCCAAGGAGCCCATCTCCGATCTCAGAAAGGGAGTGAAGCGGGCGATGTCTTCTCGTCTCGAGCAGCATGATGTCGTACTTACCATTAGTCTTCCTGGCTTGCATCATCACATCTTCAACACACACTTCCGATGATGGCGATCGTGCCAATCGTAGATTAATCTATATCGAGCGGGTCTGCCCGATACTGCCTATTGGGACTCCCTTAAATTCAGGGGAGTAAAGTCCATTCGTATATTTCCAACGAGTACCTTTGACGGTTGGACTCTACGCAGCGGTCTGACTGTTATAGAATGGACAAAGGCTAATTTATCAGAAGCGACCCCGCCTCTCAGTTAAGTGCCATTCGCTCGTACGCAGGCTTTCGATCGACAAGCAAGATACCAACCGCACCCGCAAACTTACGAACACATGCGTGGGTTCGCCTTACGCCTACGGTGCAAAAAAGTATAAATCGACTTACCATAGTAAAAACAGAAACTTCTTTCCCTGTACCCTCTGGCATCTTTGGGCGAGTACGGATGACTTTTGGTCCACGATGTACTCGCTATCCGCCATTTGAGGATTCACCGTAGCTTCACCGCATTACCCGACGCCATCTAGAGGTCCTTCAGAGGAGGAAATACTTTTCGAGAAAAGAAGTACCTTGTTCGTGAGGGCGGATATCGGCTGAAATGGGCTATTTTAAAAGAGGGGTTTGAATGAATCTCCGAACATTAGGAAATGGTAAAAAGTTTGTGATGGAGAAGATTAAGAGTAATAATATGCAAAATGTCAAAATGTGGGCTAACTGGGGCTAGCTGGCAGAAACTTCATAGAAAGCTTGCGAAGGGGTTCGGACTGGAAGAAGTATCCGTTAATGATCAAGAAAATAGAGAAGTAAAAACTCGCAAAGCGGATTCCGCATTTATTTTCATGGGTGGAGCTAAAATCGCTAATTCACACTTACGTTTATATTGTCACAGAATTCTTTAAAAGTCACAAATGCTCCGGTAAACAGTGTGTCATAGAGTTGAAAAATGGTTCTTCGCTGATGATGAGTAGGGTCGTCACCTACATACACCTTCACTTCCTTCTTTTATTTCATTCGGGTATAAAGCGAGATATGATCAACGAAACAAGGGTCCTCCAGGTAGAAGGAACCTCTGACAGCCAACCTTGGATTCCTTATGGACCTCTATTTCTAAGCTATTCGTCAAGCTCAAACTGGAGCTGTTGAAGCTTTGTCCCGTTCATTTCCTATCCCTGTTCTGTCCGGGGCATTCCCGTGTAGTGATGAGTTAATTCTAGGACAAGTAAACTCCGGGCGCGGGCATATTGTCGTGTCAAAAACTCCTCAGTGATACGTTTGTCCATGAAAGGAGGGCTGAACTCTAACGATGAGTTACCGCTTACGCCGGAAATCCTTTGAGTGGTCATAGTGCTTGCAGGAATTATGAACGGGCGCTTGTTGTTCCATGATTTCATACTGATCGTATGCAGTGGCAGTAGTCTGCATAAAACCTCGAAACGGTCATTTCAATTTGAAAAGCCTTCTCAGGAGAATTTCAGTTTGAAAGACTTCGATTTAAAACAAAAAGTGCGATCTGCGATAAATATTTCTCACACGGATCTCACTGTTCATTCAGCGTGCTTTTTAAGGACAACAAACGCTTTCTTGCGGTTCACGTGGGACTTCTTCTATTATTTATTCATGCACCGTGAAGTGGGCCAGTTTGATGCTCATCGCAGTCAACAAAGCCCAAATAGGCCTAGTCTCTCGCTCATTTAAGCTTGCTGTTCTTTGATAATTCCACTTCTCAAAATGATGTCGTGCGAAGCTCAGGTTCCCCGTCGTACGAGCTCTAGTTCTTGTGCTTGCTGCTAACATTTGGTTTTTGTCATCAGTCTAATGTGAAATATACCGCTTCATGATTCCTTATCCCTTTTTATTTCACATTATTTCTTTGGAATCCTTCGAGAAAAGTTTGCTTGCAATATTCTTCATCATTTCTCTTTCGGTAGTACCGTTCCCCAGTATAATTCGTAAAATATTTTCGTTTGTTGTTCCCTTTTCTAACTTAGTTCTACCGCTCTCGCATCAGCTCACCTCGATGACCTCGTTTCATTGGATCGAGTATGTTTTTGGTCATAGATATCGAAAGGAATCTATTTTAGTAGCTTTATATTTGAAAATTGTTTTGTGATTATAAAAAAGTGTATTTAATGCGAATGAGAAGTTGTGCAAAATTTAATTAAATAATAGGTACGATAAAAATAGGTCTGCGCCCTTTTACAAGCCTCTTGTCACTTCCGGCATGGTCTTATCACCGATTATTACCTCATATCTCTGAAAGTTCTCAAGCACTTCCGATTGCAAGGAACAATAGTGAATAACACGTGAGAAAGGACTAAATGATAATCTTGGCTTACCTCACTGTGATAACTACTACTTTTGTCTGAAAGTTATACTTTGTATATCTATGTATATCTATATCCATATTCGAAGTTTCTCTGCATCGGCTCTATCCTAAAAGCCTTTCCTGAGAAGGGATTGATATTCTGATAGCTTTTCTCTGCGCTCCCACTTTCCTTCCTTAAGTTGAATGATGAAGATGACATTCGTTATTACCCGTTAGTGCATGCTCCCAAACTGTTTTTAGGAGATGGGATAAGATCCTTCAGCCCTGAGCTTGCCTTCTTTCATAGCTTCATACTGGAAAAAGTAAGCCTGATCGTCCGGATCTCGAAGCTTCCATCTTATCCTGCTTCCATCTGGAAATCGAAACTGCACCGATTCTTTCTCTGTTCAATCTTTTTATGTAGGGGAGGTGCTATGAAAGCAAAACAACCGTGGATTCCGTGTTGTTTTGAAGATCTTTATGCTTCAATCGGCATCCCAACTGGGCCGACTACAAATCCGGTCTTAATCGTACCTGCTGCTGCTGAGCCCACTCCAGCAGCCATCTGTACTGCCAGCTATCATGTGCTCCAGACCTGTTCTACTACCATCTACTGAACTTCCTCTTCTCAGGAACTTGGTTTGACCTCGCGTCCCACTTAGCGTTTGTTTAGCATATCGGCCTCTGCATTCACATACTGAACGAGTCACTGAGGATCTGAATACCCAACTGTTGAGACAGCTCTTCCTTTTTTTACCTGGAATTGCTTTGCTATACAATTCTTGCACGTCCTCTGCCCCTGTTTTCCTAAGAAGATCCGTGGGAATGCTCACTATTGAGGTGCCTATTTTCGCGTCCTCTTGCCAAGGGTCGTTGGCTGCTCGGGAACTCTTCCCTGTCGCACTCAAATGCCTGCTCCGTCGATACCGACATGGCCACACAGATTTACCTGTTATTGTGGCGTGTCACTCACTTTCGCGTTCTACCTGACGGCATCATCAAAGCTCAGGTGGAACTCGAGGTTACTCCCACGGCCGTGGTTTGACCACTGATTCTCTTCACGTCATCGGATATTATCTTGAGGGGCTCCGCTACCCGTTTATCTTTTCTTGGTTGTAGTGAAACTTGACCCCTTTTCCAAAATCTCCTGTCTAAGTCATTTCCAGTTCTTCGTCTATGGCTAGGGCTTGAAGATTCCTGAGCCTCATACTTTCAACAGCATCTCACGCTTCCGGTTTGATCACACCCTGTCAGCGATCCGAGGTTCGGAGTTCAAGTATAAATTGGCTTCTCCTGACACGGTTTTAATCTTCCACTAACGTCATGCTGACCCAACAACTGGGGCATAATTTCTGTTCGTCATCTCCAAATGCACCCTACTATCATCACTGATTTTTTAATCATTTCATGAGAAAGGATCCTCCACAGGCCGACCTCTCAACCCGCCCCATTTTCGTTCGCGCTCTGCAAACTTGCAACTTGCTATAATCAACTTGGCCGTTCCTGACACATACCTTCAACTACTCTTCTACTCTTCCACTTTGGTTGAAATTTTACCTCACGTTATTGGCATAGAAAGGTAAAGAAACTGTAGAGGTACGCAACAAAAGCCATTAAGAAGGAGAAGGCAAGCAGGGTTTCGGTAGTGTAAGGGATAGGGCACGGTGCCCGGAAAGTACAAGTACGGGTTCGAGTCCCGTCCTAGACTGAAGTTTCGCCTATGAATCGCCAACTTTGTGAGACGTACGCAACAAACTTACATTAAGCTAAAGCATAAATCGTTCTCGCAGAGTGATGGAATAGTTTACAGTTTGGCCCATACTTAACGGTTCTGCGGGAACTTCGTTGTTTCATGCAATGAATCCAGAATAAACTTCACACATCCTGAGAAGCTTTTCAATTTATATTAATTTATACGCTGCATCGCATCGTTATACATAGTGACACCCAGAAATTTCTTGAGAACTCGCATGAAAAGCTGTTCTCAGAGACTATAGAAAAGAAATCTAGCACCAGCAGTCACATTTCTATCGTGGGAGTTTTTTCTCCTTAGTTTTGCGAAAACTGTCATTCGGCTTATGTCACAAAGTTGTAGTTCCACTTCAGTTTTTTTGTTGCGTGTCGTTTCTTTTTCATGGGAATTTTTTCATCATTACGATATTATTCCTTTCTAAGGGGATGTCAAGAGATCAACCGTTGTTAGACTTCGAGAGAGCAACCGTTGGCAATCACTGTATGGGCCAAATACGCATTCAATACGACGCCACTACGACGCTGAATTAAAGTCGAGTGCATGGCGCATCCCTAAGCCGTTATTGGTTAACGCCGATAGACCTGATTCTTTTATCCCTTATCCGTCATCGTGCCGCTTCAATGTTACTGATTGTGAAGCCTGTGTTCTTCTGCACTTGCATGTGATTCGGGGTAATAAATAACCCCACAAAACAAAAGAGCTGGGAAATTTCTTTCAATCAAATTTTTCATAGAAAAAAATAAATTTAATTCAATTCAACAGTTAAGCACAAACATTCAAATTGTTCCAAGCAAGAACACTTCTTTACAGAAGAGCGGTTAAGACACAGTTCACGATAAATGTGGTTTCTGAGATATCTTTTCAAGAAGAAACGTTCCATTCAGTAGCGCAAGGGCCGCTATGGTCCATGACGTAGTAAGGGCCCGGTTTAACCGTCATACACAGCTAAAAAGGGACGAGTTCTCGGGAGGCTGTAGAGGTTGCATCATTCGCACCGGAGCGCAGATGTTGCTCGCTGCAGCGTACTATAGCCAGCTGCACGCAATGGCACACACATTTGGACATCTTGCCCGAATGCCTCTTCTATGCAACTTCTGTCGTCACAATCTCGTCCAACCCCTAGGTTTACTACTTTTTGATGCCTTATATTCCTCTGTATTCCTATTTTCGCATTTTTTTCTCCACTTGTGCACAGTTCTGGTCTATCAGTTCCACTATTCGTGTGAAAGATATTATCGCAGAACTTATCGTGAGCTGTGCCTTTGAAAGAAATGCTGTAGTCTAGATGGTGAAAGACAGCTGGTTCACGCCAGGCACCTAATGAGCAGGCACAACAAAGGCCTGAACTTTCCGCTGTGACCTCCCAAACTGCGTGTTTGTCATTAAGCAGCTGTTCCTATACCACTGCTCTTTTTTCGTAAGGGTAGGTGGCCTGAGCTAGTCCCAATGACTGAAGGAAACGCGGAGTCTACAATATCTGTTCTAGAATTGATTAAGAGTAGTATGTTTACTTGTCTCACTCGGTATAAAAAACACCCCCATAAAACACTCTCTCAACACATGGTGTGTGATCGATGCATCCAAAGGTGATCGTCTATGAAGAGCACGTAGCTTGGGCAAAAAAATGATTGGACACGCCGGTGCCATCTTCAAAAAGCTCACTATCAAGTCAGACAGTGATTTGACACAAACTAGTTCTCGAAGTGTTCGATTTGGTTTGTTTGACTGTGGAGAGCGCCATCTTCTGGCGATCTGGTGTCAATCAATTGTTCGGGACATCTGCTGTGTGCAGTCCTCCTCGGGTCACCACCCAGCAGCCGAGCTGTCGCGCACCGACATTCTGATAACGTTTGGGAATTTGTTCCTCTTTCTTTCTGATCATTTCTCTCTTTCGTTGTTTTGTTTTTGAAAGAAGGTTTTTTGTCTGGTTTGCCGATAAAGCCAGTTTCTGGTGTCGTGCAATCTCGTGACATCTCTTCGGTTTACTTCAATTTTGCGACAGTACCTTCGTTTTCACTTGTTGTTTTGTTAATTGCTCTTATCACGGTAGTGTGGGTATAGAGCGTGGTGCCCGGAAAGCAGTACGGGTTCGAGTCCCGTTTGAGACAGAAGTTTTGTCCATAAATCGCCATCCTTGTGAGTACCGTCATTGTTTTAGTTACTAGGATCATTTTTCCAAAACAGCTGAGGTTTCACAATTTCCTCTGATCTCGTCCAATCCCTGAAGCCGGTGTAGTTGAAAAGAGGTGAAAAGACCAGGATATTTCGCGAAGTGGGCCTAACACCCACGTCTTTCGCACCCATCCTGGACAGTTCACTGTTTTTTTTTTCTGAGAGGATCGAAGTATTAAAAAGGGTTAGAGCTAGCCCGCTCAATCAGTATGACCGAACGACAGTAGAGAGCATGTGTGTAGCACAATTAGAATCATGATTAAGTCGGAACGCTGTGAATCAACGATACGGCTAATCCTGATCCGGCTTTCAATATCGATCGATATTACATGGAGGTACTTTAATAGCAGGTGGCGCTCATAATCAAACGCAGGTTTTGGATCAATTCCAGATCGATATCCGTCTAAGCCAACCAGAGCTTCCATCCTTCCGGGTCGGCTAGTTGGTGCCAGACTCGTCTGGGAGGATAAAAGCACTGACTTGTACATAATGGCCATCGCGAACTATTTTATTGGCTACATGAGCATTCAAAATGCTTTATGACATTTCAATGAAGGTTGAATGTTAGTGCGCACACCAGAAGCTGAACAGAATAATCCAAAGGATGAAACCCTCCTCATATGTTGATCCATATTATAAACAGTAGAGGTATATCAACTACAGCGGTCCCAGCTGAATGGTATCGTATTGACCAATATGCATTTGCGTGCATAAATAGGTAATTCTGATTAACATTGCCATCGACTCTAATTTCGAGATACTTCACGCACGAGCTTATCTTGCCTTCATCATGACCATGCTCGCCCGCAGAACCCTCATCAAACATCAAAGCAGAGTTCAGAACCGTCTCGACCATTTTTGTCGTACCTGCCTTCTACCCGGTGTTCTTCAAGGGAAGGTCTCGACACACTCAGACTGTACTTCAGTACTTCTTTGAAACTCTCATATGCTCTCCTTCTAAAACAGAACTTGTGTCGAAAAAGATTTCAGTTCACATTCCGCTCATTCTCTCCGGTACTCTCTTATGAGTGCGGTTCAATAGTATCAAGTCAAAGTTGACCTCTTACGTGCTAACCATGATCAAATAGGCATACAGCAAAACACAAAAGAACCTTTCCAATGCCACTGACTGGCTTTTGTCAGTAAGAGTAATGTTCTGTCTCCTCTAACTCGAAATTTCCCATTTATAAGTTCCCAGTTGCATTTCTCTCATAGTGAAGCTATTTATTCAAAATATGCTGTGAGGGATGCTCTTTTTCCTTACCCAACAATGGTTATCATGGTGGTTATTTATGGGTGGTTATTTTTTCCTTACCCCTCATTTATGGGTAGTTATGCCAAGGGGTCCCCATTACCCAACAAACAATCAAACAATTTTTGATCGTTCTGCCTAGAAATGTTCGTAGTGGGTCAGTGAAAAAGGTCAGATTGCAGTGAGTTTGCAGATCCTAGTAGGCCCGACTTTACACTCTTGCTATCATATATGCTCTAAAAGTTGCTCCTCATCCACTCATATCAGTCCTAGCATACCTCCTACATATCTTGATGGAAGGCAGAGCACCTTTTCAGTGTATTTAGTCAGTGGACATGCATGTTATTACGGGCGGAAACTTTTGCTTCAATGTACGAAAAATGTTGAAGTTCGAATGTACTCGGCCTTGGTGGCTCAGTCTTGACATTTAATTTCGCTAATTAATTATTCTTATACTTCATAATGTATAACCAATTACGTCCCATGAAATTACTGGAGTGAACTCTATCGTTTGATTTGGACATTTTCTTCTTGTAGCGTTCATTAAAGTTATTCATTGGCTACCCGCTTTAGTCTTGGAATAAGTTCGTAAATACCTTCGCGAAGTTCATGGACTTTGAAGGACTTGAATACATAGTTCTCATTGGGGCTCTATTCTTGCAGAGAATGAATCGCCTAGGTTACATGATTGAGCGGCCAAATGATTGGTTCATTATCGCGCAAAAAGACCTCCATACCTTGTATTTTTGCCCTTAGAAGCACAAAATGACGTCTTCACAGTATGTCTGGCTCCGAGTGAATATTTGGTAAGATGAGGGAAACGTAGAAACTCTAAATGTGGCATGCATCGAGAATTCGCCTGAAACCTAACTTTTCACCTCTTTTATGTAGAAAAGTGTCTAGAAAAAGAAAACAAAAACAATACAATAAAAAAGCAAAATAATTCTTCCTATGTTGTGAATTCTTGGTTGTTTCCTTTGCTTCAAGGTCCTTCCTTTTAATGATCCTCGGTGGTCGTGTAGTACCTGCACCGTCATTTTAGTCCTTCTGAACTCGAACCTAGCTCGCCGGGCTTTTATCATCAAGCTGGGTAGTTAAAGACGAAGTAATCTTATTTACACAATCGCAACGCAACAACTACAGCATCTTTTCCTCAGCTGAGTAATGTTTACGGGGCCGAGGGATTGTTGTCGGTGATCGATTTTTTTCTGAAGTACGCCAAGCCTGCGACGTCCATTTCACGTATGTAGTGCTGTGATTGAAAATGCTCAACCGGGACCCGATAAATTGATTCTTTAGTTTCTGATCAGACAAGATGTTTTTGTGCTTTCCATTAATGTCAGGCTTGCACACCTCATCGCTTCTTTCGATTGTTGAATATCCACTTGAAGTTTACTTGAGGCCGGCATTTCGATGGGTATCGAAGTCAGTGATACATCAGTCATCAAGAACTCATTAGTCATCACGTATAATGGGCATCAGACACCAGCGACATTGTTGTTCTTCGAAATTTTCTTTCCTGTCCATGGCCATGATCAGCAGCGAGCAGTCGTGAACTTCGAACTATGGAGATCATCTTTTGAATGGCCTGGTGCATACCTCATCGCTATTATTTGTTGGGTATCCACGGAAAGTTTGCTTGAGGCCGGTATTTCTATGGATATCACGATGTTAGCTCGTGCTTCTTCGTTTCGACTGCGATTCTCACCTCTTGAACGTCCCTTGGTTCTTCACGAGCTCATTCTTCTTTCTGCATGTTCTTCTTTGACGGGATTCACTGGCCCTTCCGGCCCCTGAAGTCCCATGATTCACTGTCCAGTACAAAGTCCGTTCTTATGATTTTGCGGATGTTTAGGTTTTCCTTGGTTTTGGAGGAATTCATTAAATATGACGGTTCTTCACTGAGTAACCTCTGGTCATAGAGAAACACAACGTAATGGAAACGACAATCGAGAAATGCCGACCACCTATTGTTGTGCCAGCTGTCCCGAAGAGTCTGATTTCGTTTTCCTGCATGAATATCGATCGCTGGGTCTGATAAGTACAAATCGGTCATCGCCATCGTGGCTCGGAATGTTCACAACGATAGCTGTCCTTGTAATTACTAGTTTTTCATGCTTGTTCGTATCATAGAACGATGTTGTCTTCACGATTGCTTCTTCCCCACAGAAGAATGAATACTTTGCCTTTTCTCCGGAAATCAAGCTCATTTGGCTCATAGTAGGGCCCTTTCTCCGAAATTCAAGTCGATCTGGTTCATATCCTGTATATTCTCCCTTTTCGGCCTTTGATGCAATGCCTTCACATTTTCATCTTTTCTGGTTGTACCACTGGAGTTACTCTTAAACCTTTATCGCGTTCAAGAGAAAAACTGCTGAGAGCATTTCTGAGCGTACGTCGTTGTTCAACTAATCTGTTTGGTTGATCTATCGTTTTTAATCCTCTTTTTATTCTTTTGCGTTGTTTCTTCAGATAATCATTGATCAAACTCTCATTTCTTTGATACTGCTGAGGTTCGCCACGCTGGGACCTTTCCCATCAGTCTACATATAGGGCTATTCAACAGGATAGTACGATTATTTCCGTGATATGTTCACTTGCAGTTGATGTGAGTGAGGTACGTGGGTAAAAAGTTAGGAAGTGCAGGAGGCTCATGGCAGAAGGTTTAGGAAGTGATTCATGCATGGGAAGGCCCGGATGGTCTGCTTCACTCTAAGGTTTTCACACTTCTTTCTTCATGAATACTTGCCCAGTGACTTCTATGCCCTTTTAGATGAGTGTACCACCCTACTCCCTAAATATCACTGTCACGTTCGCATACCATGCTGCACATTAGTTACTTCGGAATTCCACGTGGTGCAAGCTTATGACGAATCGAACAATGCTGCTGACGTAGTGATGACTATCGTCTAAAGCATCGATCGCCGACCAAAGCTCAAACCGTGGGCTTCTAGTGGGGCTGTTTCCTCCTTTTTTCAAGTGCCAAATACTCAAATGCATCTGTATCTTTCTTCCAATATGATTGAGCTGAGGTTTCTTTGTTTTTTTTTTTGAGAGCAGATGGCCCTAAAGGTGTACGCTCTCAGCATTTTTGCGAGCAAATGACCCCGATAGCCCCGGAAACGGGGCTACCAGCTGAACTACTGTCAAGTTCAAGTTTTTCGGGGATACTGAGATTGGACCAATGATTCAGAGTTACAACCTGCAAAAAGAGGCGAATCTCGTATTTCTACCTTGATATTTGGACTTTAGAATGAGAACTTTCTTTTCGACAGGTGAAGGCCTGCGGCTTCAGTGACCCGTTCCTTCTGAGTGAATTTTGTCAGTTTCCTAGTCTTGCTGAACAACGAAAGGGTTATTGATGTTTCTTAGACTGTTCACTACTGTCGTTCTTTCTTATTTGAAATACTAGCCATGATCCTGGACAAAATGTAGAAGGATCTGTTTTTTCTTGACCTTTACTTGATAAGTTTTACAAAGGCTTTTTATCCTGACAAATATTTGTGGGTCTTCACTGTTACATTTTTTTCTAATACTGCAAGCTCAATGGAAAACATGATATCCTAAGTCAAAAAGTCAAAAAAAGTCAAAAAGTATCACAAGTCAAAAAAAAAACTCTGAAGACAACATGTTGTACTACTAGGAGACGCTCGAAAAGGAACCAGCAGAGGAGCCCAATTAGACTCAAGTATTAATCGCTGAAGGAAGCTGATTGGTTGGAAAATTCTGTTTGATCAGAGTTTTAGTTAGATTCCACGTCCGAAAGCGAGCTCTTCGGTGTGAACGGTACTCATTCTGCTTCCTAAACAGTCGTTCATTGATTATGACCAGGCTATCCAGTGTGCGAATCTCCTTCCAGCCTTCTTTTGCAGTGTTCACAATATTTCCCATAATTTATGCGGTTATAAAAATTTTCCATGCGATCCCCGTGATTCATTTTTTTTTCATAAGCTGCATGAATAAAAAAAATCAAGTTTTCAAGCTCTAAGTAGAACTAGCAGTACAGTAGTGGCAGTTTTCCCCAAATCTCATGATTTTTGTAAAAGAATGTAGGTGTTCCTGATGAGATATATCTTTGGATCAGTTTCGCTCCGTCCTGTTTTTGCAATTCGATACAACTCTTAGTTTGTTGAAACATGTGGTCTGTTCTTTTAAAAATTGCAACCAGCGTTCTTTGCAGATGGGATCGGTGACATGACATGTTTCTTTTTCGCTGACGTCCTGTTATGAGATTCTTGGCATTATCTTTCCCGGAGGATTGATAACCGCGGACGTTGTACAGCCATATCTATGATTTGCTTGACATGATCTGGCTACCTACTGTCCGATTCATGCGTTATGGCTGGCGGGCTTTCAGTTGCTCTTTCGCCCAAGACTTGAAGCCCAGTCCAAATTCTTCCTCGATTTCGCTGATCTTCCTTTTTTGGCGGAAGCCTTCGTTGCAGCTGCAAAACTCTGATCCACTCAGGCGACTGGTATCGGAGTTTTGTGCTCTTGACACAAAAGAGATCCCTTGATCTTTTCCTTTTGGGAAGTCCTTATCCATTTTGAGCATTGTTCATAATCTTGCACTCATTATATGGAACGACACCCAACCCAAAGCGAATTCCATTTTGATGAATTTGCTTTTTACCTAGTGTCATTGCATAAGCAACATGAATCTATCAATTAATAAAACTTGAATGCATGGCGCGTCCTGAAAGATGTTTTCCCTACTTGTTAAAAGCTCTCCGCTCATAGCTGATTACTACCCAATGTAAACATAATGATTTTCTCTTAGGACGACCCCAATTCTGCCCCTTCCTTGTAATCAACCTCTTTTCAAAAAATATTCATCGATGTAGGTCTTCAAAATGCTCTGTCGAAGACATTCCATCCTCAATCCTCTGAACGGACCTTCTTTTTGATGTATTTCACGAATATCCGTGTTTTGTAGTAGTAATCTGCACTCTTGACTTTAATGACTTTGATCCAATGTGGTTTGTTCTTGAGTTGAGGATGATTTGAGGTAATATCCGATGATGACGATGTTGCCATTACAGTACGAATTTACTGACTCTCACCTATACTGTTGACTACATATTTACTCATTGAGAGTATTTTTCGCTCTGTCGTAAGATACATGTGATCGATTAATGAAAGACTTTGAACTTTCCCGTCTGCTCGGGACTTCCTGAGCATCAATACTTAACCTCGTGATGTACTCGATTGCTCCTGTACGCTTATAAACTGATGTCGTGCCGCCAAGAAATCAATCTTACAATTTAAGGTCCACTGACAAGCGAAGTCTTTCAATAAGAGAGATTTCAAAATGGCCTCAGCTGCTGATAAAAGTAGGTTTCTTCTTAGACTGATGTGTGCTTTGAATTTTGTTATTCTCATGACCGTCTGTCCGGAAATACGCGACTTTTTCTGTGAAAGTTTACTGGTCAAGCACCTTGGAACTCCAGTATTATCAGTATTATCACGGGAACTTCACCGCCAAAAAGGGCTGATCGGCTCTTTCTAGATGCGCCATGCATTAGTGTTCCTATACGATCGAGGTAGAACTCGAATGCATGTTGGGCATGTACAATGTTGGCAGAAGGGATTCCCGTTAATACTACCTCGTCAAACATCGATTGTAGTTATCTATAAACTGGTAATGCCAAGTGACCAACCAATGAATGAGAACAAAGCCAGGGATTTGGTTCTGGCGAGGGGAATATCTTAGGTCATTAAGGCTGCAGGAAGCGCGGCGTGGGCGGTAGATCATCGCATACCTTGTGTCACTTTTTCTTTCCATTCTACAAGTTGTCATTCACAAGCTGGCTGACATGGTCAGTTCAAAGGTGCTCAGCTGCAGCTTGATTTTTGACGATTTTGAAGTCTTTTTTTGCCTGTTCCAACTTTTAGTTTTCAAATTATGATAAGGTACCTGAAATCGCTTCCGGAGAGTCATTCAGTCGTCGTCATATTCCTTTCAAAAAATTTATGAGCTGCTGAAGGTACTGAGAAAGTTCATAGCAAATGCTTTGTGGAAATCACTTGTGTTAAGAGAGTGTAAAGTGCGTGGACGCTATGGTCGGTATGGTTCGCCTCCTGAGAAAAAGCGCGTGGGAAGAGTGGTGGGTAAAGCATGGGAACAGGAAAGGGGAGGCGTGGGTTTGAGCCCTGTCGTCGGCCGAACATTCTGCCTACATCCGAGCTTGGGTTTAATAATATTCAAAATGCACACCTCATTGACAATCAGCAGGTGGTAAAATAGGTACTGCATTCGTCAAACACAAAGGTATAGATGAGCGGCGGTGAACCATCCATTTCATACCGCTGTTGAATGGCCAGTCAGTGAAATAAAACAACGAAAAAGTGCAACAAATCATTCGAGTCCCCGACAAGTCGACTGCGGAAACGCATTTCAAAACCGAATTGTTCAACGTCAAAAAAAATTAATTTCTATCTCTGTGGTACCCATGTCTCCTAAGAATTGCCTTTTTCAGAGAACAATGTGATCAAGTATTCCTCATTGTTCGTGCTCGTATTACAGAACACCTCACTTGTATTATTTATGCGTTATGCAATGACTGGTAACAGGCCGAAATTTCTCAAGGTTCGTGACACTGAAGCTTTGATTTTCACGCTTTCTCGTTCTGCAATCTAATACTTATTTTTCGTTGAGAAGATGAGGCATTCTAAGTGTTCCATTTGAAAAAATACTATACATAATACATATATACAGTGAAAGGTGGTATACTTATGTCATATATTATTTATGTCATATATTGTTTGTCTCATATACCATATGTTATATGTATACCAGTTGGGCTATGCAAGCTAACGCCCGCGTCACATTAATTAATCAGTCAACAGATCTGTATACGCAGTGCTGCGATTATGTGTCAAAATCAGCACTCGACATAGAGGCTACTTTAATGACTTGCCTACAGAACTCTACATCGTGGTAAGGTGGAAAGAGCTCATTCTATCGCTGCTAACAGTTGGATGTGCTCACCATCTTTGTGAGCAAAGTCTTTTGAAAAAAGGCCCTGTGGCTCTTTATATCTCAAGGAGAAGCAGACTGCAAAAATAGGTGGCTGTTATCAAGGGAACTTTTTTCTTCAAGAAAATATCATTAATAGAAGCTCCCAGATTATTAGCGGTCGGATAAGTTCTGCCATGACTGATATCGAGGCGGAGAAGAACCGTGACTCGTCATTGAATCGCAAACTACGCTAGGTAGCGGTCGTAAGCATGAAGTGAACCAAATACATAATCGGTCCCTATCAATGCACTTGCCCTCCTTGTAGAATGGAACATATCAAAGAGTCAAAGCTAGAACGTAAACAATAAAGGCGCTAGGATATAATTGGTGATTGAATCTTGTTCTCTGAGGCCTTTTCTATCGTCAGTGTCCCCATCCTGCCCCCTCTACTCCTATTTATATTGCTCTCCAATTCCACGAGATCAGAAGTTTTCGCTCAGACATTTATTTCGTGGAGACTCCGACCCCTGTGGGCGCAGTCCGGCCCTACTGCCCAACATAAGTGTTCGTGTACTGTTCCTGTTCTCCTACCAAGTTTTAATGCCCTTAGGCCAAATTGAAAATATTCGCGCACACCCCGCCTCTTATGGGCGGGTCCGGTCTTCCCACTTACCATAAGTGTTCCCATCATGCCGCCTATACTCCTGCCAAGTTTGAATGCCCTAGGGCTAAATTGACAATTTTGGCGCGAACCCCGCAGACTGTGGACGCGGTCCGGTCCTGCCTCCCGCCATAAATGTTCCCATCCTGCCTCCTGTACTCTTACCGAATTTGAACGCTCTAGGTCTACGGAGTCAGGAGTTATGATTTTCGCGCTCCAACATTTGATTCGCGCAAACCCTGCTCCCTGTGGGCGGAGTCCGGTCCGGTTATCCACCAGAAGTGTTCCCATCCTGCCGCCTGTGCTTCTACCAAATTTGAACGTTTTAGGTCCACGGGGATAGGAGTTATGAATTTCCGTGCAAACAAACAAACAAACAAACAGACAGACAGACAGACGCGAGCGCTATATATATAGTAAGGATAGGTTTACTCTGAGTTTTGATAGTTTTTCTCACGAGCGGCTGCACAGTGCAATCGCACAGGCACTTTCATATGGCCGAGATCTTTTATAATAAAACTTCACAGAAATTTGAAGGAGGGAGTGATCTCCATAAAGTGATTTCTGTCGAACACAAGACTTCCATAATTGTCTAGGTTCAAATCAGAGGTTGCAGGAGGGGAGGTCTATTTGCGAAAAATAGGCAAGCTGACACCTGATCGAAACTACTTTCAGCTGGAAATTACGATGTACATTGACCTCAGACATGGCTGGGTGGGTATGGCTTAGGCATGGCTTAGCTCCAATCCGACAAGTCCTTTTTTTCAGCATGTTTTCTTTCACATGCACCTCTGCCGTTTTTCATTTGTTTTTGATTGCGATTTTTTACCAATCTATCAGTTCAGTCAGTCATTACTTGACGTGATTACTAGTGACATCTTGGCCAATATGGTTGGAAATGTGCTTTGCTCCTACTTTGATTCTAGTTTGGGCTGATTTTTTGCTGAGTGCAGCTTTTTTTACTAGTATTCCATCCGAACCGCAGTCGACAACCACGGAATTCTGGCACAGAACCGACGTTGAAGAAAAAACGACGCAAATTGTTGGGCAACCTAATAGCTGAACTTTTAAATGAGTACTGAGACTGAGCCGAAGCCCATCTTTGTCAGTTTCTCCAGCGAAAAATGAAATGTAAACCATGCGCCTTTTCAGTTAATTTCTGCCGGACAGATCTCACTTTTTGTGAGTTCATTATCCAAAAAACTGCTACCTTACCGTCTTACTGCGTACCGTACAACGACGAGAAAGCTATGACAATTTTTGAAATCCTCGTTTTGCTCCTATAGCTTGGATCCAATGAAAGGAGAATGCAGGATGAGAGCAAAAGCATGCACAAACTTCACTGAATTGTGATGGTATTTTATCCGCAAGCATCTCACCATTAGCGGAACCCCTAGGTTTTTTTCAGTGTGATTGCCAGGGTCCATTATCAGGATAGCTGTTTTGTTTCATTATACACTCCCGTTTATAAGGTGGTACACCGGAAGTGCTACCTAATAAATGCTTTCTAAAAGTTTTATTATTATGGAAGGCGGGTTGCTCTGGTGGAGATGCTGTAGCGTCGTATTTGTTCCGACCGTGAATTCCTTTCTAACCAGAGGCATTGAAAGAAGCGATAGTAAAAAGAGTTTTAGGATTCGAGAGCTGGTGTAAAGTGGAGTTTGTAAGTGTGAAATAGAGTTCATAAAAGGAAAGTACAGAGATCGTTCTTTACTGGTGTAAGCAGACAGTTTCACAAAAAAAATTGTTTTCACATACGGTCCTTTCTGGACCAGTACAGATGAGGACTAACTTAAAAAGTGTCTCATATTACGACACTTCCCGAACAAAAAGTTATCCACCGAATGCCATTTTTTTTCTACAAACAAAGTCAACATAGTGGTCAACAGTCAATATGATGTTTTTTTTCTCTCTCTTGAAAGGTTTCCTGGCTTGGCTAGCATTTAATGGTTTGACATTTAGTCGGAAAACAAGTTATGTAGTGATAATCTCTAAGCAGTATTTGACAATTGTTTCAGGCGATCTCAGTGTTCTTTGCGGAAGTATTCAAATTCGTAGCTAGTGTGGTTTTAGTTTGTCTACAGGAGCGGAGTGTTGTAAAGTAAGTCATGAACATTGTTATTCAGATCCGGTGCTTGTTTCAGACAAACTCTTAGGGGTCATTCATGCGTTTCCAGCTGATATCAAAAGTGAAAAAGGTTATCTCATCGTGTTGCTACAATGCTACATTCACGAGGGAATTGCTGATTTCTGACAAAAGGGAGAAGACTCTAGGGATATGGGGACTTTAAAAATCTGATTCGCCGACGTACACACACAAAAGTGGACGTGTTGTGACGGCCTCGCTAAGATTGCACAGTTACAATGAAGCGCTAGGATACCGAGGAGTACGTGAGAGACAGGGTTACACTGTTATAGGCTCAATCTCCCGCAGCCCCATTTCTTATTACTTTTTTAAGCCTTACGTATATCCCTTTATTGTTTGAAGTTGTTAATGTAAAGTGGTCAGGCTCATTGTGAAGGTGGTGGTAAGTGGCAACAGTTGACAAGAGCTTATAAATGACGCGCTTAATGAAGCCAATGTCACCTGAAATGTTACACTGTTTGTGTAAGCTGTGTCTTGACACATATTTCTTCCTCGAGTCGGATGGGAGCTGGCGATGGACTAGAAGTGAAGGGGTTGGAGTGATATGTAGGGCCAATAGTATGCGCTGGGGAGAGAATTATCGAGTCTTTTTATACCAATCTCTTCATGTCTTGATGTCTTGAAGTTGGCAAACGTTCACATACAGTGCGAAGGGAGATCATTCCCATGCTTGAAAGAGGGCAAATAATCTCATTGAAAAATGCGAGTAAAACAAACTATTTAGCAAGCTTTATGATATCGAAGAATGCAAAAATAACAGAAAAGCGACGATATTTTCAGAGGCTTGGCTCAAATTTATGATCAATTTGTACATCATTGGCGTGATGCGCTGAAAGTGCTGGTACCAGCTGTCATTTATACAATTCAAAATTTTCTCCTTTATGTCGCAGTGGAAAATTTGCCGGCTGCTACATACATGGTATTCCCTTGGAATCAAATTTAATGTTATTAGCTATCGAGATTTGAGCTCTAGCGAAATGATATTTCCAGGTCACTTATCAATTGAAAATTCTCACCACAGCCGTATTCACTGTGTTGGTGTTGGGAAGGAAACTCTCCATTCAACAATGGGTGTCGCTTTTCTTCTTGTTTGGTGGCGTCGCCATTGTTCAGTATGTTAGTACATTTATTTATTGGTGTCTGCTTATTCTTTTGGGTACCCTATGATAAAGTCTGGAGGAGTAGAAATGTTTCAGTAAAGTAAATAAATCTGTACAAGCTGTCCAACGTGGATGCCTTTGAGTACAGCTGGCTACAGTTTGCCTACGTGTGCAGAACTGTGTGGATGGCGTTGTGGATACTGTAGGCGTCTACAGCGTCTACAAGGCCGTGAAAACTCGTCCACCTTTGGGTGTGTACGTCGGCTGAGACGGTTTTAGGGCTCTTATTTTCTTCCACTCCGATATCATACGAACTTTCCTTACTTAACGACTTGCTGTGGTTAACCAAATAAGTTTCATTGCTCGGGATATGATTGGTTATCCAAGGTTTGTGATAAAGACCCCAAATATAAGTATAACTTATATGACGCCTTGACAATTGGCCATCCGAGAATAGAATTCCCCAACCTTTCTCTCGTCGTCTACGATTTGTTTCCTTGCATTTCGGCTACCCATTTTAGGATCAGAAAATGTCGAATGATCGAGAAAAGGCCGAACGATTAGCAGCAGCGATGGCCGAAGCTTCGACAGACATGCCAACTATTGAAGGCGCTTTCACAAAACTCATGGTAAGAAAAAGCGAAAAGTTTTGTAGTTGGTAGCCGTACATTTAGATATCATGAAGCTTGGAGCCTGAAAAGAGACAGTCAACGTCTGCCGTTTTCGAGCAAATCAAGATTATAAACTTGTTGAAGGATACTTCATCAGATGTGATCAACGCCACAACGCAAATTCCAGCTGTACTGAATGACTTGGCTCGTCCCAAACGTGAAGTTCATGAACAGAACTCAATTCTAGGTATGGGTCGAACTGATTATTGTTATTGTATATTGCCAATGACGGTTTTAGTTGCCAGATCCGTGCGATGTTATTAGGTTGAGTCATAAGTCCTCGGACAAAAAGATAGTGATGAGCTCTAGTGATCATAACTCGGGAAAGAGGTGACGAAAAGGGACACGCTTGGCATAGTTAGATAGAGCCTTTCAAATACATACTAACGAACACATCTAACTGTTTCCTTTCATGCAACCATGCCCCATGATTTCAAGCCGTCGCAACTCCACCTCCGCAACACCTTCCTATTTCTTTTTTTATCTGGCCAAGAACCGCGGAGATCGATAGACGTATCAAGGAAGTTTACAATAAGGGTGCTCCTGCTAGATGCACAATTCACACGAAATTCACGTCGGACGACCATTCCAAATGAAGACCGTCCGGGACGCTTAATGGAATTGGATTTGGAGTTGTTGAGAGCCAGGTGGAAGCCGATCCGTATCAAACTACTCGTGAACTGGCAGTCACCCTTGGGGAGTCAGTCCACAGTTACTCGTGAATTGAAGTCAACCGGCATGGTGCGAAAACTTGGTCGATGGGTGCAATATGCTCTGAAGCAGTATGACATGGACTGCCGCGCCGACATGGCACTTTCTCTCCTCACGCTCAAGCGCAGGAAACGGTCAGGTGTATTCATCAGTATGTATTTAAAAGAGCTATTCATACTATATCTAACGATGTCTCGCGCGTCCATTTTCGTCACCTTTTTCCCGAGTTATGATCTCTAGAAGTCATCACTATCACATTGTCCGAGGACTTATGATTCGACACAATACATGTAGGTCAGAAACTTCTGCGATAGGCTCATTCAGCACGCAACTCATGCGAGCCTACCATCTGGACGGTGGTTGAACTAAGTAAAAATAAAACTTCCGCTTGTGAAAGCAACCAGTTCGCTATCAATGATTATAGGCATGTGCTCTTTTCAATAGTCCTTTTTGTTGCGATTTTGCGCGTTCGGTTCGGTAGTTCGATCAAAAAGGCCAGCAAGAGTTTCTGAACTAGTCTACCTAGGCCTCTGTAGTTATTTTATTTGTAGGTTTTTGCTTTGTTCAGGATTCATAGCCGTTTTGGTCGCGTGTTGTCTTTCTGGCTTTGCTGGCATCTATTTCGAGAAGATTCTCAAAGGTTCTGATGTATCCATATGGATTCGGAATATCCAGCTGGCTCTCCCATCCATCTTCTTCGCTTTGCTATTCGCGTTTGTGAGTTTCATTTTCTTAAAACTGTGTTCTTTTCGGAAGTGTCGAGATGCGAAGCATTCAGAATGCACCTTATGGTCAGATGACGTTATACAGGCATGCCTTGACGACTTCCATCCGCTCATTAGAAATTCCTAACAAAATGAGAGATGAGAGAAAATAAGTCTCTGACGGTGAACTTTTATAGGTGAAAGACAATAACGCGATATTTGCTGATGGTATCAACCCGGAAGCCGTGTGGAGGCGTATGCTGTTCGGATTCGATTGGGCTGTGTGGGTGACCATAGCCATCTCGGCATTCGGAGGTCTTGTAGTCGCCGTCGTCATTAAATTCGCCGACAACATTTTGAAAGTAGGCTATCTCCGTTTTTCTGTTGCTTCACTGGTCTCCACGGTGTTATGTTTCACTACTCCCTTTCTCTTTCTCCCCGTGATTCCATTGAATTTAAGAGCACATGGAAATCGTATAAAACCAAAACAACGAAGCGTAACTCAAGCAGCGGAGGAAACCTTTTTAAGCTTTATGGTATTGTGGAAACTATAATATCAAACACGTCGTTGCTCGAAAGCACAGTTCTCGAATTCTGAGATATCTAGCTTCAGAGAAAAACATAAGTTGTGGTGCAGTATAGTGTAAAAATGGCGAAGAGGCCGCGAAAATCGGAGGATTCTGAAGAATATATGGCTTCAAAAATGTTGTAGGAAGGGGGTTGTACGATATTACGTCTGAAACCAATTGAGTATTCTCACACACACGTACTACTTCTCGTCGACGTCCTAAGGCTTTACTGTGAATGATGCAGTTCTATAAGGTCGTCATAATTTGGTCACTTTAAAGGCACAGTTCACAATTTGAGGTCCCTTCGTATACCATGTCTGGCGCTATCAGTTCGGAAAACGGCCTAGTTAGGGCGTTAGGAAAGCTCAAAGATTGGGCCGTTCGAATGCGCGGACGAGTTTCACCGGCATTGTAGAAGCTGCAGCGATCACAATGTAGGAAGTTCAAACAACTTGTCATGACCCATAACGACATTGAGAGGCAATTCCTGACAGTTTTGGCACGATATAGTCAGTTCTTTACGAGACTGCGGCACTTGAAATCCCGTCCAAATACCTATTCCATGTTATTTCCATTATGGTAAACTCGTGCAACCTCGATTTCCCCTACTATTAGGTTGGAAGGAAAGTCCTGCGACACAATGAAGGTCTTCTTCAAATCATCTCTGGAATTTTCCAGACCAATCAATTTTCGGAAATATATTTACCAAAGAGGTCAACAACCTTCTATTATCCCTTGAGTATATCACAGATGCCTTTTATCCAGGAGTGAGGAAGCTGTGACTCAAAGAAGTAATTCACTGCCGTTTTCAGATCACATTAAGTTACGAATTTTTTTTCCACAGCGGGATGCTCAAGAAGGAGGAGCGCATGGTAGATAAAAGGGGCAACACTTGGGGAGTACGACTGATGAACAACCTGGAACCGATTGGAATCGTAGAACTTTTGACGCGTGTTTAAAGCGAAATTTCGACGTGCGTTGACCCTCTGTATTGACCTGATTTACGGTTTTCATCGTCCTTCTCTAACCCCGCTGGCCAAATTTCGGGGTTCATAGGGGTAACCGATAGCTGTGTCCATCTAGCCTGCGTTTAGCAACTCATAGTGGACGGATCCCTTCAACCTCCATTGAATGAAGGGACGATGCTTGCGTTACTTTGAAGACTAGTATCTCCTCCAGTGAAGCGATCCAACCGATTATTGACCGTTGATCGGTGAGCAGTGCCAGCATTGAAGAAGTTGCTGATAATTTGAGCTGCTACACCCGCGTTTTTCCCTTGGCGTGCTTAGAAGAAGGTGATGGTACGAATCGGGTGTTGTCCATTTATTGACCGCAGTGCTGCTAAAGCCCATACGCGTGCCCTTATTTACTCACGTGTTGATTACCTGAGGAATGTCCTACAAGTTTATCACTCTTGCTACCGTGTTCACGCTGTTGATTCAATTTGTTGACGCTTCAAATTTTTTGTCGCAGGACTTTCCTTCCAACCCAATACTAAGGCGCATTATTTTTCTTGAAATCGGCGAATTTTTTCGCTTTCTTCACTATCAGTGGACTATTCCCAACCTATACTTCCACTTATCGACTAAAAAGGGGTACCTCGAAATTATCGTGAACGGAGCGTCCAAGGTATAGAAGGTCAATTCGGTTTTTGAGCCCATAGAACGTTCTGACGAAGTCTTTTTTCGACTCGACGCGCCGACCGTAGAGCCACAGGTTCATCCTGAAGGGGAATCTCTCAAACCATTTTTATCGTGAACTGTGCCTCTAACCAATAAGTGAAATAACTTACTATTGGCCTCGAGCTTTTCTGCGATACGAAAGACGGCATACTTATTATAGCACGCATTTTTGAGGAAAGAATAAAATTGAAGCGACACTTTTGATGATCCCATCTAGCAGCTTCGTCGGGAGATGTGGACCCGTTTTAGCATAAGATGTCGAGGTTTAATAACGAACGATAAAGGACCTATTTTTTTCTTTTGCAGGCTTTCGCTACCTCATTTGCAATAGTGTTGAACTGCATCCTGGCATATTTCCTCTTCAACTTCCGGCCGACAATGTTCTTTGTGGTTGGCGCGTGCTTTGTTATCGGAGCTGTATTCGTTTACAGCATCTACCCATATCGGTAAGTCTATCTGAACTCCAGCTTGCCTTCCTTCGGGTCTCCTGCACACGTTCGGAAAGCGTGAGCGGTGGACGTTGTGCAGGAAATCGTTGCGCGTGTGCAAGAAACGGGATCCTTACCTTCACATTAACGCACCCGGCAGTGATTTTGCGGCAGTCGCAGTAGTCGTACACAGAAAATTTACTGTTGCCCTCACGCTGCTCGTCGCTACGACATGCTGTGGGTGTAGCGAGCGGAGCATTTCATTTGGGTATTAGATCCCACATCCAGAAAGAGGACGTATCAAATTCGTCAATGATTGGGTAGTAGTACGAGTTTTTTAATGCTTGTCATCCACCTTCAACATTAGAAGCACAATCGCGTTTGTACGTATAGCACAATCATTTGTTGATTTGGTCATTTTGTTGCGATTATTAGTGCTGATTTTGAATAAGGTCAGTATTTGGTCAGTACCAATACAGGCAAGACCGGGCAAGATTTTCGCCAAGACATCTTCTACGAGTTCAAGCTGGACAGGTTTGCAGAGGATTTTTGGGTCTCGAAAAATCAACGGTGATTGAGGTGAAAACCACTGAATTTTCTGTGCGCGTTGGTTCTGGAGATTTCGTTGTGGAGATTTGGGTGATGAAGAAAAGGAAGGTCGTAGCAGCCTGCTGAAAGTAATAATCAGACGATCCGCCTGAGAAGCACGTGAGGTTGCTCAAGAACTTGACTGACTATGCGACGGCTGTACGCTATTTGAAGAAGAAAGAAAAGTAAAACCGTTCTGGAAATTTGCTCAACGTTGTTGCGCTACGGAGACGATCCATTCGTTCCATGAGAGATGGATATTTTACCAGAATCTGCTCAGTGAATGGACGGTGATGAAACTCCCAAGCACTTTCTAAAGCCGAAAAAGCATTCGAAGAAAAGTGTAGTGACGTATTGTGGTGTGCTACAAGTGTAATCCATCACAGTCCCATGATACCTGGTAGAACCACCACCACAGAGAAGTATGTATTGCAACGAACTGGACGAAATGCAGGGGTATTTTGTGTATCAGCAAAGGGATATAGTTGCTTCGCATTGGCAGTCGTACAAATGTTTGGAGAGTAACGCGAAAAAAACCCAAAAGAAGGTATTCCTGGTACCATGGGCGTCTCACCAAAGAGGATGGTATTCCATTGTCTCGTAGGACAGCACCAGAGCTTTTTTCAAGAAGTAAGCCCAATTGCGGAAGCAATAACCATATGAAAATATTGGGCATATAGATTTCAAGGAATTTCGTTGTGAGGATTCTTTAGAGGCACACTTCGCGATAATTCTGAGGTACCTGTTTTTATCAAAAAGCGGAAGAACAGGTTGGGAGTAGTTCAACGGTAGTGAAGAAAGCGAGAGAATTCGCTGATTTCGAGAAAAATATGGCTCTTCAAGAGTAGGGAAGGTAGAGGTTGGACGAGATTGCCATGGCGGAAATGACATGGAAGGGGTTTTCGGACGAGATTTCAGTTATTGCAACTGCACAAAGAGTTGACTATATCAAGCCATATCAAGCCAAAAACTGTGCAAAACTGTCTTTCACTGTCGCTATGGGTCATGACAAGTTGTTTGAGCTTGCTACATGGGTTTCCTTGTGATCGGTGCAGCCTCAACAATGAAGGTGAAACTCGTCCTTAGGATACAAAAGGGCCGATCTTTGATCCTTTATAATTCCCTAATTAGGCCGTTTTCCATCCTAACAGTGCCAGATGTGGTATACGCGGGGCTTCGAATTCATCCTGTGTGGGGACTCAGAAACCATTCTCATCATGAACTGTGCCTTTAAACACGCTTCGAATCAGCCTCTCAAGGAATAGTAGGGTTTTGGTCGGCAAGTGTCAGCCAAGTTATGAGAAGATCTCAGTGACACTCTGTGGTGCGAGGATGCAAAGCTGAGTATATGACAAGACAGCTTTGAAAGTGAACATGGTAGATGAACGTAATTTTTATTATGAGAACGACAAGAAAAAGATGGAACTGATTGTGGTGAAGGTGAGCAACATACTATGATGAGTTTACTAATGGTTAGCGGGTGAGGTAGACCTGTGGCGAAATGCTGTTCAAGATTCAAAAAAGTGACAGTTCGTCTAGAGTGTATTATAATATTGATGTATGTGAAATACGCGGTGTAAATGGATGGTTAGCGAGAAGTAAATTATACCTGAGTTATACATCTCAGTCGACTGTGAATACCGCTTCCATACGCTGATTTTCCTTATCGTTCGGCTCGAACTAAGGTTTTATTTTCCGGTCTCACAGGTGACCAGAATTTTTCCGCCGGCCTAACTGAGCCAGCCTATGTGTCAGAAAAGGAGCTCCCATTCCACATTGTCACGGTTCTGTGTTACAGTTTGATGCAGTGGCACCACACAGCATGGATTAATAGGTTGTGATGTAGAGAACTAAGTGATGAGGATTACAGAGGGATGCCAGGTTATTCCCTTGAAGCTCATTTTCGAGCTCTCACTAACAGCCCACCCACCAATCATCTTTTCGTGGGGAGTAACTTCTGCCACTACAACTACTTTCTCTCCTTTTCGGGAAATCGCAGCTCAGACCGCACTGGAGACCGCCCTCACTGTCACCAATAATGATCCGGCTTATAGAGATCATTTATTCATGAAAATAGCATGAACCTAGCATGAATACCATGAGCACGGCTCGCTCAGGAGACGGGCAGTAGGAACGGTTTTGAGTAGTCGATCCACCGCACGCGGCTTTCGCGGACCATTTCCCTCGTTATATCTGTTCTACCGTTCTTTCTACAGCTCAATTGCTATGCGATTATTGCTTTTGGCATGATTCTACTGTTAGTCCTTCTGTTCCTGGACTTCTTAGTTGCTGCTGCATTCTGCTACGTCTCTCTCTTTCACGCTCGACGTCTCTCTCACCGCGACGCGACAATATCGTTCCTACTGTACCACACCCGGGCTCGCTCATAGCACAGCCTTGCCTTTGACCAAACATTCCACCATAACAGTAACTCTCGTAGTTTGTCCTGGATCTGTGATATATCAATGAAGTGTGATTCTACTGTTCAAAGATTTGAAATACTTCAGGGTTCGCCGTGAGCCCGTCCCGACTTCTGAAGAAATGGCAACAATGAAGGAGAGGAATGAAAAGGAAGCGGTCTAGTAGCTGGGTGTGTTACGTACAGTGTAACGAAAGTTCCTGTGAACGATTTCCACATGCGAATGACTAGGTGAGCTTTCTAGATGTATAGGGCAATTCCACGCTAGATTTTTGTTTTGAAAGGGCACTTTTCGATACATTATGAGTGGTGACTGGATGTAGAGGAGGTTCTTCAGCCTCAATTTTTATTCTGCGTGAAGTCAGTCAGTTTTTTCGAGTCATTCTCTGCGTCACATCCAATGCATCTCTTTTTGTTACCGAAATTCTCGATTTTCAGTCAGTTTCACTTCGAAATTCGTGAATGTTCTCTTTTTTCGCCTTCACTCTTCAATGTGCTGGTTTGAGATGATTTATGAATGGGGTCGTTTGTTTTTATGATTCTTTCGTTCGTTTATATCAATGTTTAGATATGTTGCCAGATTGTTATTGAGAATATACTCTCTGCACACATCCACATTGTTCTTATATAAAGATAAGATAAACGTAAAGTCTTCAGGCGCTAATCAATCCAGTCAGACGCCCCGCATTCGACTTCCATTTAGAATCATAGTGGCCTATCAGTAGACTTGCGGTGCCCAGCCGATATAAAGTCAGTGCTTTTATTCTCCCAGACGAGTCTGGTACCAATTAACCGGCTCCAAAAGGATGGGAGGCTTGATTATCCTAGTCGGATATCATCCCGGGATTTGAACCCGTGACCATGCGTGTGAGATAGTGTTTCACTTACCGCTACACTAGCCCCTCTGGTTTTTTATCCTTTCGTTTTTATATAAACCATTAAATAACTTGTTTAAAGTCCCATATTGTTATGTTTATTACGCTGCTAATGTAAACTTAGTATAAAAAATGATAACAACCCTCTGGAACTTAGGTGGCCGAACAAATACATGAAACACAAATAGATGATATGTAGTAAAACTTGTCTTTCTTCTATACTTTGCCACGCTGGACTTTAGGCAGTACAGTAAAGTACGATTATCAGAATTCAGTTTATGTAGTCACTTGTAACAGACAAACGACTGTTCTCGGACCTTTGAACAAAGACTTACTGAGCAGTCTAATGGCGGGCTTTATATACCCTTCAAAGATCAAAAAGATGGCGCGAAAAGATCAGCTCAATCAATATTTCAGAGACCCATCGTCCGTATTGGTTGGATGAATAGCTATTATAACATAACATAGGTTAGATAGAACATTAAAGGCAGGACATAACCTGCTAAAGCGTCAAGGAATAAACATAAACATCAACAATTTGTTATCAATGGTCGATTCTTCGACATGTTACGTCATACAAAGAAACACGCAAAATTAAGTCGTTTCGCAGTTTGTCTTCTTCATCATTTAGGAAACGAGTACCATGTTACTAATTCATTTCACTCCCTAAAATTAATCTCCATTTTTTGATGTCCAATTGACATTTGCGAGGGTATCTGTCCAGCAAAATCATGTCACCCAATTTGCAAGAGGATCAGTAAATCTACTTCAGCGGTGCATTAAAAAAATCATGCTTATGAGTCAACTGGAAAACAATTAGGTGAGGATCGACGGGAGTTATATCTATCGTTATCGCGGTCCCGTCGCAATGAAAGCCGAAAAACGTGCATGCAGAGCAAATTTAATCAAACTTTATGATGGATCAGTTTGAATTTGGTTATAATTGGTGAAGGCAGATTAAGTATTTTGTATTTTCAGAGTAATAGGAAGGTATAAGTTCCCCCTTTCCCCACCTTATGCAGCCATCAATTCATCGAATAGCGGGTTGCTACATGAGCGACGCGTTTTCTTTACCTAAAATCTTTCGTAAATTTGTAGATTCCTATTCAAAGATTTCCAGGCCATGTCGTATATAGGAGGGGGTGGCAGTCTTCATTATCTGACAAATGAACCAATTTTGAGAAAAAAAAACGACCAATCTTCTTAGGCAACCCATTAGTTGAATGTTCAACATAAAAGGTCATGACTATTGAAACCTACATCTCTAGTCGGTTTCTTGCTGTGAAAAATAAAGACTGAGATTGTTGTTGCCGCTTTCGTCGAATTGGTCTCTTACTTCACAAGCTCGAATTTCACAATGAAGCAAAACATACTGTTCCGTGAACCCGATGAATACTTCCTGAACTATGTACACATTATGTGAAAAGGCACAAAAAATTCGATCCGAAAGAAATCAACAATGTTGAGCCCATTCCCCATTTGGCCATCGACCCATCAACTGGTACTCAGGGAAGCTGTAATCAGAGAATACTTAATAAATATGCATAAGGCAGCACCGCTAACAATTCACGGTCTGCCTTTTCTGAAGATGTTTTTCGCCTTCACTGTTCCCATGATGATATAACCTAAAGTCAAGCTATACCGACGAGTCTTCGGCAAAGAGCCTCATTTGCTCCACAGGAGAAACATCATCGTCATCCCAAGGCATAAACGCTGAACAAGACAGTGCCTCATCAGCGTGGGGAATAGTTGAACGTTGACAACGAGGCTATTTCATGCATGACATCATGAGGCATCGACTGAAAAGGCTATATGTAGTGTAGAACAAGAAATAAAAAGAAGATCGACGGCGATCTTCTGTATACTCTGTATAGCTATGGCGTCGCTATCAGGATCACAATTATATAGATTACGGGTCGGTCGAAAAATCAGACTGCGATGCGATAGAAGTCGAGGAAGGCTATCAGCATGGCCTAAAGCCGAATGGATTTCCAAAAGCGAAGGACTAGCAGACAGACGAAAAAAGTAGTTTTCTTACAAGGATAGAGAATTTTGAGCACAACTTCGACCAAGGACAGACCCTCACTTGTGCTTTTTGTGAGCCCGTGCTATTTCACGAACCCTTCATGACCGAGACCTGCTTTTTAATGGCTTTTAAGGCATAGCCTATCGGCGCACCCTCGTACAGAGTGATTAGTCGGTTGCTCAGAATCGGTTAGGAACCGTGAAGATTTTGCTGCAATATACGAGCTATGCGATGATCAAGGTTTCGGTAGTGTGGAGGATAAGGAGCTCGGTGACCGAAAAGCACATGCATCCGACTTCCGTACGAGGCCTAAGTTCTGCCACGATCCACCTTCCTCGTGAATTTTTCGCATGGCATATTGCGGCAAGATAGCAGAAGTTAACGAAAACCATTAAATTAAAAAAGTTCTTTCTCTCCTTATTCTTTTGGTGGTCTCGTGTACCGTTCGAGTGCGGCGGCTAACCATTCCGCTCTGCACTGTTCATATTTCTATTCCGCGATTTCTGTCTAATCTGCTCCATTAACTGTGCGTCCCGGCCGACGTGTCTTCTACGCCTTCACGCTTCTCATCTAAGCTCTCTCGTGGCGGGGAGTGACTTGTAAAAGCTTCTAAAGCCACCACATCAGAATTATTTAGTTTCAATCAATTCGGCGTCGAGAGAGCGGCTATTGATTTGATTTGATCTGCTAGAAATCGAATTGAAGCTGCTCATCTCGCGATCGTCATGGTTAGTAAAAATTCCCCGTTCTCTGTCGTTCAGGGGAAAATAAAAGGAACAGGATCGAGCTTCCGCCGATCAATATGGATTCGTGGATTAGGAATGCGATCAGGCAGTTGAAAGATGACGATTCTATCCCGGCTCATTTAAAGACCCTCTTCAATTATGTGCTCGACTATGCGGATCAAATGGATGCAGTGATCGGTCGATACAAAGATCTTGAAGGTGAAGTAAGCAATCTGGAATGTGATTTCGCTAAGATGGTACAGTCTTCGGGTGTAGACGCTTCGATATTGCTTTCAATGAATAATGTTAATTCTGACAGAAATCTCAATAGTGCAGTGCTGTAGGAAACGCCATTGAGAAAGCTGATTTGTCTCATCTTATTGAGGACAAGGAACGCTTACGCTTCGTAGTTATCTCTAATATGCCGGAATTATCCCACCCTGGTGCTGTCTCAAGAGAGATACATGACGGGAACCATTTGCGGAACTTTCTTGATTTTCTTTCAATTGAATGTAGCCCACAGCCTCGGGAGACCGATGGATGGTAGGGCAAGATTGATGAAGGTTTTTTTCTTTTTGCCGTTTTTACCGTGATCTAATATTGAAAATGCCCCTCGCATGCGTTTCTTTAATAAATCGGGTATTTTCATAAGACCTTCATTGACTCAAGCCGAGCGTGCAAAACGTTCTCCTTGGTTCAACCTCCATCTACGTGTTAATAAGCAGCATACTGCTCGCAATATTCCAAATTTCCAGCCTGGATTTAGTAATTCTTTTGCTGTTTCTGTTGCATCTGCTGCAATTCCTGCTACTCAAGTTCCGACTCAACCAATTTATAGTTCGCCTCCGAGCACTGCTCCTCCTGCTGTTACTCAATGTTTTCATAGCCCTTCTGTTTCTGCTTCTTTAAACTAGATTTGTATTGTTGGAGCACGATCTATTCTTCAAAATGTTCAGTAGCAAATATTAGATCTCTTCCAAAAAACGCTCAGCATTTGGTGTACTCAATTATCGTAAACAGATATGACCTAATTACAATCACTGAATCTTGGCTAAAGCCCACTATTGAGACAGCTCCTTTACTTTACCCCTTATTATCTGACTATAACGAGGTACGATGTGACAGACTCAGAAAAAATGGTGGAGGTGTTGCTGTCTAGAAAGAACACTTATTACAAAATGGTTTCAAAGAAACGGTGTTTGAGAGTTACGAAATCCTCAGCTGTGATTATGCCTTCAGCTCAATTTTTATCAGAGTTATTTGCGTATATCGCGCTCCAGATTGTCGTTCTGACATGAATGAGCAGTTGTTACGTGCCTTAAGCGATTTAGTAGCCTGTGACCAACCCTGCGTTATCGTTGGAGATTTCAACTATCCTGATATCGATTGGACTGATCCTCCCCCTGCAGTAATGAAACCTAGCAAAGCCTTTTCAGAATTACTCAGTTCCCATGGTATTTCTCAATTTGTTACCCAAACTACTAGGCTTCACAACATCCTTGATTTAGTGCTGTCCAATGATCATTCCTTGGTAAAAGATGTAGTCATAGGTCCTCCGATCGGTACTAGTAACCACTGTTGCATTGAGTTCAAGGTACATATGTGTGCCTCAGCCACAGGAGGATAAGATTTTCTTTTTTGATTACAATAGGGCTGATTTTCATGCCATTAATAGATTCTTGGAAGATGTAGACTGGCTGGGGTCACTAGGGCCGTCTACGTTCAGCCAATCAAATGTACAAGCTTTTTCTTTTTGTTTTGAAGCGCGCCATCTCCTCATATGTTCCCTTTTCGCAAAAGTCTAGCTCAGGCAAGATGCCACATTATCTGGAGCGATCTTCTTCTGCTAGAACTAAAGCTTGGCTTCACCTGCACCCTTCACGGACTAATCTTCAGGAATTTTCTTCTGTCAGTGAAATTTTTGTGAAAAAGTTGGCTAAATACAATGCCTAGGTAGAAAAACAGGTTATTGAATCGAAGAAGCCTGCTCTATTCTATAGTTTGATCAAGCCCAAGCTCAAGAAAGTCGATGGTATCATCTCGCTTGTAGGCGCTGGTGGCAGACATTCCTTTAGTGACTGCTCAAACGCTGGAATTTTGGCTAATCAATTTGCTAAGGTTTTCAGATCCACTGAATCACTGTCAGATACCGCCCCGTCTGGGATGCACGAACACTCTTCTATGCCCGACTCGGTGTGGTTTACTAGGAGTGAAATATTGGAGGTCTTACTAAAATGGTGGGAAAACTCTGGTCTAACCCCTGACGGTATCCCTTTTCGGTATATTCAAAAAGTTGCGCACAGTATCTCGTTTCCATTAGAGCTGATTTTCAACTACAGTTTTATGTATGCAGATGTACACTCCGTTGGAAGCATTCGTTTGTTGTACCCATACGGAAAAAACCACCAGGTGATGACCCTGCAAACTATAGGCCTATTAGTCTCACTTCACTATTTGCTAGAGTTTTTGAGAAGATTCTAAAGAAAAGGATTGTTAAACATTTGGAAGATAACTCCTTAATTCATGAGGAGCAGCATGGGTTAGTTACTGAGACTACTGAGACTCAACTACTAGAATGTTCAAATGACCGGACTTCATCCTTGGAAAGAAGAAGCCCTGTGGACGTGATTTACTTTGATTTCAAGAAGGTATCTGATAGAGCCCCTCATAATGAATTGTTAATTGAGCTAAGAAAAATAGATATCCATCCCAGAATTGTGAATTGGATAGGTAGTTATTCGGAAGGAAGATCCTTTCAAGTAGTGATCAATGGCAACCACTCTTCGTCGAGGCCTGTCCCCAGCGGTGTACCTCAAGGTAGTGCCTTATCTCCAATTTTGTTCAATATTTACACTAGTGATATTCCGGCGGTTTTGCAGCCGCTAGGGCTGGTTTGTAAGATGTTTGCAGATGATTTAAAATTACACAATAGCGGTCCTTTATCCCCTGAAAAGTCCAACATGCAGAATGCAATCAACTTACTAAGTCAGTGGTCGGCTGATTGGTGTTTGCCGATAGCTATTAGTAAAACAAAAGTTCTTCATATCGGTCCCAACAATCCACGTAACCCTTATTATCTCCAAGGCAAGGAGTTGGCTGCTGTCTTCAAATTAGGGATTGAGGTTTTCTTCACGATGAGAAACTTGACTTCACTCAGCATTGTAGGGCAATCAGGAACAAGGCTACGACGTAGGTGCTCACACTTTTCAGGAGTTTATGCACAAAAAACCCCAAAGTTATGCTTAATGCCTTCAAAACATTTGTTAGGCCAATTGTGGTACTATGGTACTACTGTCTTTTGTCCCACGAAGAAGGGAATTATAAGTGCCCTAGAAGGTGTACAGAACAGTTTCACTAGAAAACTCATGATGCGGATAGCCGCCATAGACTATCGATTGATTCCACATAGCGAGAGTAAGAATAAAATATTCGATTTTTCTAACTTGGAGGCAAGGAGGAAAGGAACGATTTAACGATGGTTCATAAAATCCTGAAAGAGAAGGTTAAAATAGAAAAATCCTTTTTTCGAGTGTCGGCGTCGAGTACAAGAGGACCCCTCTTCGAACTCAAAACTTCAGTGAGAGCTAACTTTTTTGTTAATAGAGCTGGTTCGCTATAACAAGTTGAGTAGATCTCGTACTACTCAATTAGCTGCTTTAGAAGAATAGTTACGTACTCCCGTATGCTGTGTTTTTCGTTTTTCCAATTGTATTGGCATATGTGTTGTATTGTTTTTTTTCTTTTCCAATTGTATTGAGTTAACTTACATGCGTGGTCATGTAACAAACATAACATAACATAGCCTATCGGCGCACCCTCGCACAGAGTGATGAGCCGGTTGGCCAGAATCGATTAGGAACCGTGAAGGTTTTGCTGCAATATACGAGCTAAGCGATGATCAAGGTCTCGGTAGTGTGGAGGATAAGGAGCTCGGTGATCGAAAAGCACATGTATCGGGTCGGCTTCCGTACGACCTAAGTTCTGCTACAATCCATCTTCCTCGTGAATTTTTCGCATCGCATACTGCGGCAAGATAGCAGTAGTTAACATAAAACATTAAATTTAAAAAAAGTTTTTTCTCTCTTGATTCTGTATAGCAGCCCAAGACGTCCAGAAAGGGAAGCAACGCCTATGGGATTTTATATTGCGGACCCTAACAAATTTCCCTTTTTAGAAAATCTTACATATTTTTTCTGACCACCTAAGGCTTCCACTTGCATACGGTACCGATTAAACAATACGCTTCTGATTTGCCACTGTTCTCCTGTGCTTTCATACGATTCCTGTTCGGTTTCGGAGCTTTCTTGTTGCGAGGATACTAACTGATAATTCGCTTCGATATCTTATCCGATGCTTACAGCAAGCTCGTTGGCTGGTTCCGTCCGGCAGCTCAATTCCCTCTTCTCTTGCTTTGTCTGAGAAATTGCGGAGGTGTTCTCTTCGTTTACGGTCTCTTAGGAAACGATTGCCATTTTAATTGTTCGAACAGATGATTCGACATGTTCGAATCGATAGATCCGTGTGAAACCGGAATCTGACTTTTTAACCCTTTGACAACTATGGCACCCGCCGGTGGGTGCCACTATGACTGGCGCATGAAACAACTATGTTTTTTTTCTTTATTTGCACATTTTGAACTTACTTAATATTTTCATATTAATTAACAAACTTTATGGTATTTCTATTCAGCATGGTCCACGTGAATGTTTTATAGGAGTTTATTTATTACAAACATATATAGTCAGTGGAGTAATGCTGAAGAGGTTCAGATACTTTGGTAAGATGTAAGATTTCTGTGTATCCTGGAAGCATTGGAGGCAGTACTTAGAATACCTGATTTGCGGTTATTCGACCGCGCGGTCGATCTCTTCATCCTCAAGTTCCTTGGATGTTATACGAATTCTTACTGCTTACACTATTACCAAAATTCCAGCCTACATTGCTTCCAGACCCGAAGTGCAATTCTAAGCCCCAGTTTAATATAAGATAAAATATGATTTTATGCTCCTATTTTGCCGAAATATTTCTATGTTTACTAACCCCGAGAAAGGAGTTCCTCCTGGGACCATGGCACTCATCGGTGGGTGCGCACGAAAGGAAGGGGGCGTGGTACCATGGGCGCATCTCGTCGAAATCGGTATTGTCGTCAAAGGGGTAACTTGTATCAGACTCGCCTAGTAAGACGAAAGGACTGACTCGTGCTTTGGCTAGACCTCGTAAATAATTGCAGAGGCCACAAAAGCCTATCTAGAGACTTGAGCAATTTCAAGTGCAAGTCGAAAGAGTGGAGTCTCTATTAACGAGTTAGATAAACGAGAGAATTGAAGCTGAGTACACGCCAAAATCATCAAAGGCTACAACTCTCGACTGTTGATGATTTTATTCATGAGGGATTGAAGGTCCTTCAAGCCCGTAGTGCTGGAGAGGAGATTCAACTATTTTTGCATGCCCCACCGCGGAATGTGGCCATTAAAATGTCTTATGCTAACATTTGAGAGCTTGTGCCGCGGATTCTATGGTATCCAATGTCTTGAGGCTTGTCAACACAGCGAATCTCCTCGAAAACCTGGAAATGAGCAGCAGGAAATGCATCGCATTAATAATAATAGCCTCATACAACACCTACAGTCTCAGTATTTGAAGGCAAACATGGAGTCAGAATACCAGTTATAAAAGGCTGCGGCTTTTAGTTGAAGACAATGAACGAATACAGTTGCTTCGCTCTTTTCAGGTTGCCTCCAAAGTTGGTCCTCCAGTGCCTCCAACACATGTATAGATTATTAACAAGGCTGATTATTTGAATAATTCATCTTTGTATTGCGTTTTGGTTGTTTGTACAAATGTTCGATATTTTCACTGCGTCTTGTTTTCTTTCTCACGTTTGCCTTCCGCAGGCGTAATAAACTTATAACTCATAACTTATGTATAGCTATGACTTTGGACAGGATACATCTCTCCCCATAGTCTTAATTCTGTTCTTATTCCCTTCGTTTATCGATAAACCGCAAAAATTCAATTCCCGAGAACCTAATGACACCGTTATTACATGAGCAATTTCCAAAACCCCACGGAAAACGGTTCATTTCGGGTGGTTGTGCTCAAAACTCAAATAGATCTGTCGTGATGAGGCTCATTCAAACCTGTTTTTCATGTGTACTTTCGAAGCTCTTGATACTCCACATTACTGGCTAGCTTTCGGCATATTATGCTTTCTTCAGACCTTGACTTTACAACACATAGTTGCAAACAATCAGTCAACAATCAGCTACTACTAGAATACATCGGATCCTAGCAAAGCAACCGGAAATATTTGATCGTTTGCAGCTATGTATTGTAAAGTTAAGTTCTCAAGAAGGCATTATATGCTGAAAGCTAACCAATAAAATGGAGTATCAAGAGCTTCGAAAGTACACATGAAAAACGAAATCAATCCTGTACGGAGCCTACTACAAGAACCTTTACCATAACTAACCGCCATGCAAATCTGGACAAATTATGCCTCAAAGTCCGACTATCCCCAATACTTCTTTTAGATGTGGGTAAGAAATCAACAGACGAACTCACAAAACTTCCGGGGCCCACAGTGTAAATTCAGCTCATCACTAGGAAGCCCAGGTAATGGGTTAGCTGTAATGCCTCCCTGCTCTTCCCCAAGCGTCTGAAAGGCTTCACAAGCATAAAACTTCTGTTTACTCTTTAGCCCTACCTATGCAATCAGAAAAAGTAATTTTGTTCGAACAACTGAAAGTCGTGTCAAATCTACGAGATCGCAATTGAAAGGACGTGCCTCAAAAGGATGACATTCTGAAGAGTTTAGATAGGTTATTGGATATTTGCACATCTTTAGCTGCAATACCCCTTAATGTTATAGGTGAGCACCAGAATACGGGATATATTTAAGGCCGACTGGTGAGATGGCACTACAGCTCCTGTGATTTTCTCATTAGGGCTTCTCTTTTGAAAAAGCAAAAGTCGAGATTTCCCGATCAACCTGTTTTCACTATTCTGTGGCTCAAAGGATCTCACTTACGTAGAATGGTTTTCAGTATGAAACTTCTCATTTCATTCTTCTTCTTTGCTATCACAGCAGCCCATCTCTCCTTCTACTTTATGGAAATGTTTGATCCACCATTCCTGAGGGATGTGAGCTTGGAGGCTCGACTTGACTACCACAAAATCTTTGTTAACAAATCACAGACGATGGCTGAGCAAAAGGAGGAAATCAAAGCCTAGGCGAAGGCGGACAATCTTACGGTATGTGAGGATGCAAGTGCCACTGAAACTTTCCTCTCACATGAAATTTGTTATATTTCAGAGCGAAGTGACAGGTTTCTTCAGTCAAATCGGCGGAGGCATGGTAGAAATGAATAAGAAAGTAGCCAAATTGGTTGACGATTCACCAGTATCTTCGGAAATCTCATCAAAATAATGAAGAACGAGAACCAGACCATGTTACCATGTTTCAGATGATGAAGGCCATTAAAAAGTTGAAGGCAGAGCACCCAACGGTAAGAATAACCCACCGTGATTGATCGCCTGACACCTATCTATGAGCACAGCAGAGTTTTGTCAAAGATTCTAGGAATGATGATGTTTTCCAGGCTTTCTTTGGGCTGGGTTCTGCTATGGAACACGTTATGGGTGTTAACGGACAAAAGGGACCCTCTCTAAAGGGGCACGAAGCAAGAACGGTGGTTCCATCGGTGGCTGCCTGAACACTAAAATCGATAATCGACCAATACCGTTCGATCACGAAGATCCCTGGAGTATGGGAGGATGGCAGGATGGACCATTCTGTGGTGCCAGTCCCTTCACGAAAATGAGAGCAATGCTGTGATGCCGCTTTCTCCGTTCATCCGAGTCAATGTAAGGCATAAGAATTTCTAGGTTTAAGAAAGCCTCCCTTTTTTTTCTTTGAAAGGTCTTTTTTTGCAGAGCATCGATTGAGAGGCTTGCTGAGAGGCAGCAGGCAAGGTTCGACATACTCTTACCATTCTTGTTGTACATTTCACCTTTGCGTACTGTCTCTCGATGCAAATATGTATAATAAGCCCTTTTATTCAATCAGTTGTTACTAAAAAATGTGCGGATGATAAGGCTGCAACGGTAGGTTGTTTGCAGTAGAGAAGCGATTTAGGCGACTGCTGCTTCGAGGGCATACGCTCCCCACAAAGGCATTCCATTAAGTTGTAAGAACATTCGAATAGTAGTTATTCAGAGGACGGGCCAAGGACACTACCTCACTCCTTACTCTCCAAGCGCGCGGGTCCGGTCACAGAAAGTACTGAAAATGTGGATTCATTGAAAGGAACATTCTGCTGACATGAATAGCGCTCTCCAGATGACGTGCTGCCCATCTTGTTTCACATCAGATAGAAAACCTCATTTTCATGCACTTTGAAGTGATAATTGTGAGATGAGTTTTTTGATTGATAACACCACTTTCACACTAATTGGTGGCGAGAAAATGAATGGAACAGTTTTGCATCTGGGAATCCAAGCCCATATATAAACCGAGCACTCAAGACTGGAGTCGTAATCTATTCAATCGTTCTTCTTCATTATTTATTTGTTACCTCCTCCTTAGCGATAACCGAAACTCAGTTCCTTAGAAGGGCCCCAACTGAGTGCCGTAAAAATATCACAGATTTTAAATGAACGTAGCGTCAAAAGAAATTCAGTCAAAGGAAACTGCGAATCATGTAGAATTTATGAGATGGCAGTTTTAACGGAACCTTTCGAAGGGGATTTCCTAGGACACTTTTCGACAGTTGTGAGTATTTGCGCATATGTAGTTGGACTACGCGTCAATGCCAGAGATGAGCAGCTGAACATCGATTCTTCCTAGTCAATATGTCATGAATAGTCGTCAGACTCTTGCATCACATACCACCTCGACGACAACCTATTAAAAATTTGATAAAGATTTTTTTTATCAACATTGCAGTCATCCAGATGACATCGCTCTTGCTTGTGCTTTTATCGTTATGCCTAGCCATAGACGCAATTTGGCGGTGAGTACTGAATTCTACCCAAGCCGGGTGAAAATTTATGAACGTGTTTCAGTGTGCCCATATACAAAACAGTTCTTGATCGTAGTTTCTATAAAAAAGATGCTATAGCTGAATTTCTGAGACAGAAATACATCAAAAACTATACGTTCGGCTCCAACTATGATTATCAAGAGGGACTCTCCAATTACATGAATGTGAGCAACCGATATAAGTGGGCATCCAGTAGCAATTCAACTCGATCATTTCTAGAGCCTGTACTATGGCACTATCCAGATTGGAACTCCTCCTCAAACATTCAAAGTGCTATTTGACACCGGCTCGTCGAACTTATGGGTTCCCTGTGCAAATTGTCCGTCCTCCAACCAAGCTTGCTTATCTCATCAGAAGGTAGATAGCCAAGAAAATGTGGTGATATCATTGTTAATAATCGACATATCGTTTTTAGTTCAAGTGTGCACAATCGTCAACTTGCACTCAAACGCACCAGTACGTTCCTATTCAGTACGGGACGGGCTCGATGCAGGGTTACGTTGATAACGATGTCGTCTGCGTAAGTTGAAATCTCTCAGAGGAAGTTGTGTATCCAGAAATTTCTGTCTTTTCCAGTTTGGAACGAATCATCAGTACTGTACCAACAACCAACAAGGATTTATTTGTGCAATGCAAGAGCCCGGAGACACATTCGTTGTGAGTTGAAGTGATACCTCTTGTGACGAGATAAGACAAGGAAAGGTACAAGCTCCCTGATTTCAGTACACACCATTCGACGGCATTCTCGGAATGGCATGGAATTCGATTGCACGAGGAGGCATTTCTCAACCTATGACACAGATCTTTGCTAATAAGGTAATTTCTGTAGAGCGTAGAGTATTAATACGACAAGTTGGTTATGATGACGTGCATAATTACGACGGCACCCATAGAAAATACATACAGCGAGAAGCGCAGAATATGTAGAACGTGAGATGGTAGCCATAGATGTTTCCTTAGTCATTACAATGCGACATGTAATAAACCAAAGCCGATCGCCTACTTAGTAGAAAATTAGTCTCATTGCTAATGCCGGTAGATAGGCATGAAGAAAGTATACATCAGCATGGAATAGGGCCAATCTGAAAATTACCGCGTGTGTGGTGGGCGGGGTGTCGCCAAAACCAACACTGGAATCTACCTAGAACAACCAAACCCACTATTATTCCGGGGTCAGGTATTTGCTACCAGCCTTTTCGAGGGGGTAAAGATACGGGCATACTGGCAGAACCCATAGCGATTTGTGTCAAAACTTCACCAAGATGACTGTTACGCACAGTTCGTTGATCTACCACCTTCTTTTCCTGTTTGTCAACCGTATGATACCGTCAAATCATTTAGATCTTGATGTTAAATTATTATTATGTAGCAGTATGAAGTAGTGGTAAGCGGCTAGCTAAACATGACGTCCGCAGTCCCGAATCGGTTCTGAGCATGCCGACACCCTTTCCATCCCTCGAGATTGATCAGTCAATGCCAAATTGTCTGAGAAGATAAAAGTACTAACTGTAATATGGGCTGACCTTCGCAAACTATTGCTTGAGTGCCATGCGCCACTACAGCAGATGCCTATAGATGCCACTACAGTTCTGAAAGAGAGTTCAGTGCGTGGACACCCTGATAATGTTTGGTCAACACCAAAAGATACCGGACTTCATTGCAGACAATTTGCCCGGAAGCCGTCTTTGCTTTCTGGCTGAACCGTGACCTCTTCAATAATGTCATCGGTGGAGAGCTGACTCTGTGTGGAATTGACCCGACCCATTATCAGGTACTGTCGTAAGGCTCATGGCAGTTGAAATTGACGATATTTTTCAAGGGCACAATTGCGTGGGAGCCTCTAATCTCGGAGACCTGGTGGCGAATCCAAGTCGGAGGGCTAACCGTCAACGGGCAGCAAATCATCGACGGTCCCGTCGCAGCAATCGTGGACAGTGGCACGTCACTCATTGCAGGACCACCCGCACTGGTCAAAGAGGTTAACTTCAACATCACTGAACTTCACCTCATTTCTTCCTTGCTCACCTTCCGCTTTTAGATCCAACAAGCCATTGGAGCAGACGAATCTGGATCAATCGACTGCAGCACTATTCCCAGTCTTCCACCAATCACCTTCACCATCGGTGGTACAGAGCTGACCCTGACGGCAAACCACTACGTGATCCAGGTATCACGTTGGGAACGTTCAAACTTGACAAGTTCCTGGCCGGGAACAGCTGCGTGCTCCTTTTAAGCTGATGAACAGAGAATTTCATGCGGAACCTAAAGCTAGGAGAGACGGTGGTCACGATTAAAAGAAGTAGAAGTAATCCTCAAAAATAGTAAGATGCCTCATGTAACGAAATATGCAAATGACGAGTTCTTCCATAAATCGTTAACACTTGCTTATAACGCTTATTTTAGTACACCGATGGAACGTGCACATCCGGCTTTCAGGAGTTTGAAGAACTATCTGTCGGTATGCGTTGACGATTCATCTGGTGCTTCTCGGCAAGCCTTATTGCGTAATTTCAGATAACTCATGGATCCTCGGTGACGTCTTCATAGGGACCTTCTACTCGATATTTGACCATGCAAACAAGCGAGTTGGATTTGCTGTATCAAAGCATGTCTAACGAATGTTGTACACTTTCGAATTCAATAAAAAGATTCTACCAAATTTAAGCGCACTTTCAAATAGACGAGCAATTACTAATCGGAAAAGACCAAAAGAGCAACAGGATCCTTAGATCAGCTCGTTCAATGGACCTCGACCGGTTCAATGGTTCAACGTCATCCAACCCAGCTTATTTGGGCGACCTGCTTGGGCACCGCCGGCTGCCACCGGCAAGATGCTCCATTTACCTTTGGATATAATATGACCGGCTTCCTATTTTTTACGTTAGTCAATATCGTCAACGCCGCGAACATGATGCTATAGCGGAATGAAGATATAGCTGATCAGGTATTGTCGAAGAAGTGGATAAGATCAGTAGGGCAGGTGGCATTCCTCCGAGCTAGAGTAAGCCATCTCCTTCAGGTGAATTACACTATTCCTAATCGATCGATGAAGAATTCTTCAGCAAACTCGCTTCTGATGTTCTTTGCATCAATCTGATTTTCCTTCTCCAGTCATTTTAGAAAAAATCATTTCGAGTGCTTATCACTTTCAATGGGTCGCTTGGCCCAGATGTCTTTCTGGTGATGATGGCAGAAAATGAAAAAATAATAACGAAGAAAATTCATGACGCTCATTAGACAATGGCTTTGGATTCGTGGTTTTTCCCACACACGAACCTAGCTCTGAAACTGGCGCGCTAACCGCGGTTGAAGTCGGTAGTTGCTTGAAATTACAGTACTTTCTCCTCCTTTCCTCACTTTTATTCTTCGCCATTTAATCCAGAGCTGTTCGTGGTCCTAATGGACGTAACTGTTTCGACACCCATCTAATCCTTTTCGCAAGCGGACTTCCCTATCTATTTTCTTCAACAGAAAGCAATAGCAATCCTTACGATGAGTCTACAGGAACGAGTTTACAGTACTCGCCGTGAAAACTCGAAAATCCACGTGAACACCGCGTCTTTTTCGTCTTCTCTCCATGAATCGATTCAGGATAGAGTAATCTAGCAGCTGTGAGTGAAGTACCACTACCATTCCTTTTGTTTTGTGACATATCATTTGTCACTAAACTCACCTGACCGCTAATGATTTGAGATTCCCAATTAATGAAAAATCCGTGGGGAAATGTTCAATTGATAACGACATCTGTGATAGGCGTTATTATCCATTTCTGGGCACCATTCAACATATTGGTTGTCAATCAATTAATCCATCAATGTGACACAATTTCGAGATGAAGATCAATGAATCGAGACTATTAATTAGTATACACATATTAATTATAATACAGAAAAAATCGCTCTCAATTCGGAGCTAATACGGAGGTTGTAGTGCTTTCAAAGGAATAGGAGAATCCGAAGTGTTTTCTACGCATAGCAACTTTCTCATAGGAAGGAGGAGCACCTGGCGAAGCCGGGCGACATCATAAGAAGGAGGGAAGCCCGGCGTTAGCCGGGCGGCCCAACTGGTCCCTCTCCATTATAAAGCAGTAACTTGGTTTGCCGGTTTGTCGGTCAGTCCATCCGCAAAACTTTATGATTACGATAAGGGCAGTGATATGGGAAATTCAACTCTCACACTTCCCTCTTATATGTCAAGCAGTAACTCAGTGGTGGGTAGATTAACGGCGTGGAGCGAGTGCTGCGGAATGTAGTGAGTATGAGTGAAGCGAATTCTTCGAGACTGTGACTCTGATCGATACAGGCATGGTACTTGTTTGCCTATACAGAGCTTGGAATTTGGCTACCTCATTCATAGTTCTTTCTTAATTCTCCACCCTTCTCATTTCAGTCTAACAACCCGTGAAGAAATCACTATTTCTCTCAAGGCGAACGGAAGAGATCGGTTGACCCACTACTTTCCTTTAAATTTATTTAACACAGCGTAGGCGGCTCTGCTAGCGCTGTTTGAGGAATCTGAGTCTTACAGACCCAAAGGCATCCCTGGCACTGGCGAAACTATGGGGTGTAGTGAGGTGAGGAACTGACGCTCTCGGCGGAATTGAAACTTTTTTGAAGAGGCTGGTTCGGTAAATATGACCTGAATTTGAGAAACAATTTCGGAACGGTATGTGTTTCAAGCATACGTTTTTGAAATGCCCATTGATCATTGTCTCTCTCGAAGAGGTTGGTTCTTACAGAACTGATTGCGTTGACTGAAGGTGCTCCTTGATGGAGCATTCGGGTAGAATGGTTGGAAGCATTATCAGTTCTTCAAGTGTTCCGAAAATTTCCAAGAGATTCGCGTTACATACGTTTCCCTAATGACCATCAGCGCAAATTTCGTCTGAGGAATCTGTGTCTTACAGACCCAAGGCATCACTAGCTCTGGCTAAACTATTTGGTGTGGTGAGGTAAGGAACTGACGCTCTGTTCGTGCGAAAATTTCGGAACGGCATGTACATCAAACACACGCTTTTCGGAACACCTCAGGTAAATGCCCATTGAAAAATGTCGTTCTTACAGAACTGATTATGTTGACTGTAGATGCCCCTAGAAAGAGCATTTGGCGGCGTGGTTGAAAGGATTATCAGTTCTTCTGTTGATCGAAATGTTTCAAGAGGTGCGCTTCACGTGAGTATCCCTAACAAACATCAACGCAGATTTCGGCAGAGGAAATCAGATCTTTACAGAACTAAAGGCGTCACTGGCTCTGGCCAATCTATGTGGTATGGTGAGGTGAGGACCGACACTCTCGGCAGACTTAAAACTTTTTTAACTTTTTTTAACGAGACTGCATCGGTAAATCTAACCCGAATTCGAGTCAAAATTCCCGAACGGTATGTGTTTTCGAACATCCATTTTTTGAACACCCCCAGGAGATCTTCCGGGATGACTCGATTCTCTTTAAACCAACTGGGAGCACGGTTCATTCTGAATTATAATGTTTCGTGTGAAACGGAAGTTTCAAAGAAATACGCGTCGCATGACTATTATGGGCCTGATGCCATTATACTTCTGCTATATTCGTTGGCAAGGTAAGGTAAGGAAATTTATCTCTCCACGAATGTGAAGCAAATTCGACCGTCTAACTAGGTCTGACACTTTCGAGTGGGTCATAATTTTGTAATGTATGAACTCTAGTCACAAAGATTCTTTGTCATAAAAAGTGTTGGTCATTATTAGAATTGAACAGTTCCATTTTATATTCATCGATAGGGAATCCCAGATTGTTTGTACCAAACTTTGTCCCTATTACGTAAGAAGGAGGGTGCTCGGCGCAGCCGGGCATTACGTAAGAAGGAGGAGAGCCGGGGGTTAGCTGAACGATCCGACTGGTTATTTATAAAGCAGTAACTTGGTGTGTCTGTTTGTCGGTTTGCCTGTCATGTAACTTTATGATAACGATAGAGGTAGTGATATTGGAAAACCCCAGCTCTATTCTACATTCCCTTCTTATTAAAGCAACAGCTTTGTGGATTAGCAAATGGAGTAGAGGGAGTACTGCGAAGTGAGTAATGTGGAGTTAAGTGGGTATTGAATTTATTATGAGGGATTGAAGGTCCTTCAGGCCCGTAGTGCTGGAGAGGAAGTTCAACTGTTTTTGCGTGACCCACAGCAGAATGTGGCCATTAAAATGCCCTATGCTAACATTTGAGATTCCTACAGCGCATTCTATGATACCCAATGTCTTGGGGCTTGTTAACACAGCTAATCTCTTCGAAAACCTTCTGGAAATGAGCAGTCAAGTTGGAAATACATCGCATTAATAATAATAGCCTCAAACAACACCTACAGTCTCAGAATTTGAAAGCAAACATGGAGTCAGAATACCAGCTATGAAAGGTTGCGGCTTCCATTCAAAGACAATGAACGTATACTGTTGCTTCGCTCTTTTCAGATTGCCTCCAGAGTTGGTCCTCCAGTTCCTCCAAGACATGTATAGCTATGACTATGGACAGGATACATCTCTCCTCATAGTCTTAATCCTGTTCTTATTCCCTTCGTTTCTCGATAAACCGTAGAAATTCAATTTCCGTTAGACATCTGACACCGTTATTATATGAGCCATTTCCGAAACCTCACGGGCATTGTATTTGTCATTCTTAACCCATTTACGACCATGGCACCCGTCGGTGGGTGCCACTATGACTGGCGCACGGGACCATAGCACCCATTGTTGGGTGCCACCATGTTTTTTCCTTTATTTGCACATTTGAAACTTACTTAACATTTTCATATTTATTAGGAAACTCTATGGGATGCCTTATAGAAGCTTATTTATTACAAACACATACAGTCGATGGAGTAGTACCGAAAATCTCACACCGTGGGTCCCCGGAAAGGACAAGTACGGGTTCGAGTCCCGTCCGAGACTGGAGTTTTGCCCACAAATCGCCAACCTTGTGAGACTTTCGCTTCGCGCACTGCGGCGTTAAAACAGCAGTTAACAAAACATCAAGTCAAAACAAGTACCGAAAATGTTCAGATACTTTGGTAAGATGCAAGATTTCTGTGTATCCTTGAAGCATTGGAGGCAGTCCTAGAATACATGATTTGCAGTTATGTGACTGCGCGGTCGATCTCTTCATCCACATGTTAATTTGATGTTATACGAACTCTTACTGCTTACACTATACCAAAATGATAACCTACATTGCTTCGAAACCCGAAGTGCAATTCTAAGCCTCAGTTCTATAAAAAATGAAATAAGATCTGACGCTTCTGTTATGCGGAAATATTGTTACGTTTACTAAGCCGGGGAAAGGAGTTCTTCCGGGGACCATGGCACCCACCGGTGAGTGCCAGTCACGCAGGAATGGGAGTGGGCGTGATCCCATGGGCGCGTCACGTCGAAATCGGCATTGTCGTCAAAGGGTTGTCAGCATACAGTGAATGACTGTGTCGGATTGTGCAAGCATCTTGAAGGAATGTTCTGCATTTCCAGAAAACGCAGACGGGGTCTATTTCACTTGGGGTGTCCCGCCAGTTGATTTTCTTTGTTTCAGCTTTTCTTTCCCCTGCTTTGAATATCACCGTGATGAAAACAATGACATGCGGTGCAGAGCTAATTGTAATCCCGCAGAAGAGCTGTATTTTCGAGTTGTTTATTTGATGACTTCCTGAAGCCCCTCATATAATAAATTTTGCATAGCCATTCTGATCTTCTGTAAACGCCTAAGCTTGAAGGACCGCGACACGAGTGTACGAGGCGTTGTTGATAGAACCAGTGCCAGAAATGGCGTTGGCCTGAAATTTCATCGTCGGTATTGTGAATGCAGCTTCTGGCAGTTTTTTTTAGAAAAGGGATGTTAGTCTAGTAGAACACGAATGTTTGATTAATTGTAAATACGAAAAAAATCCCTAAGACCAGTTGCATCCCGACTTCGCTACTACAGAGAGGCAGCTCGGCGTGCAGGAACAAAAATTCAGAAGAAGAATCCGGTCCCTAACAGTAACCTTACCGTAGATTTTACAAACAACATAATTCATTCTATTGCATGAACTTACTTGAATACAAAAATTCTGAACCCGTCAGGAATACGACACGTCGAAAAGAGATCTTGGGCATGGATCAGGAGCAGATGTGTTTCGTTCAATAGAGGAACCACAGCACACCTACAATTTGTCTTAAGCATTTGGCCTTGAAGGCTTTCTAAGCGGTTCTGTGCACACTTTATTCCAGCTTTTCACAGCTCAATCAAACATGTCGAAGATGAACCTTGTTGTGGTCAACCGATTGCGATATCTTAAAATCTCCTGATATGTTACGCGCAGACAAGTGGGTAGGCTTAGAGTGCCCTCTCATAAGGGGTAAGCTCTTGGGGCGTTAATCAATCCTGTCTGATGGATGCGCCCACGCATTAGACTTCCATTCAGAATCGTAGTGGGGTATTGAATGCGTATGTGGCCTATACAATGGCTGCTTTCACAGTCCGCCGGCCGGGCGGCCGGTAAAACGAATCAGTTTGTATGTGAGAAATCTACGTCCGTTCTATTTCACGGTCAGAACAAGTCAGAACCGTGGAATAAGATGCAACAGACGTAGATTTTTTACATACGAACTAATTCGTTTTACGTCAGTCATACTCCGCCGGCGCGCCGGCTGGCCGGCCGGTGGACTATGAAAGCAGCCAATGACTCGCGGTGGCCAGCCGCTGTACAAGTCAGTGCTTTCATCCTTCCCGACCAGTCTGGTACCGATCAACCGACCCCGGAGGGATGGAAGGCTTGGTTGACCCAGCAGATATCAGTCGGGTTTCAAAAGTGAGTGTTAAATAGTGCGCCACTTGCCACTACACCCCCTCCGCCCCAGAGTGACCTTTCATGGTATTCCTGTAGGAATTTTAGAAACCCCGAAGGAATCTGAAATCCGCTCAACAGGTTTTGAACTCCCTTCTTTGGGTGACTATGAAAACGATACAACAGCCCAATTGTTTGTTATCTCAGTACATTAGGCAGATTGAAAGAACAAATGGTCTAAGTCTTCGGGCGTTGATCAATCCGCCTCCCCATCTTACTGCGCCCCCGCATTTCAATTCTATTCGGGATCGTAGCGGCTGGCGTTCCGATGCGTACGTGGCCCAAACAATGGCTTGCAGTGGTCAAACCATGAACAAGTCGGTGCTTTTATCATTCCAGACAGTCTGGTACCACTCAACTCTCCGGAGAGATGAAAGACTTGGTTGGCCTCGACTGATATCGATGTGGGATTCGAAACCTTGGCAAGACTTGTTTGATAGGGTGCCACTTGCCACTGCACCATCTGAAACCATACTATGAAGGAAATTGTGACTCCCGAACTACCGTTAGGCGGATTCCGGCTACGATTGTTAGATAGCCTACTTAATACCAAGATCGAAATTTGGCAAAAATACGAAGACATTCTGAGCCCATATATGCAGAGACGGATACTTGGCCTCTCTTTGCGCGATGGGCGATTCCAGGCCTAAATTCCAAATTTCATCTTCTGTAAACATTGAAGTGGGCTCCTTCGTAGAGAATCTAGAAGCTAGTCGTTCACTAGAGGACAGGAATTCCTTGGCAGTCGACACGTGAATTATGCGGAGAGGTTAGTTCGTAAATGTGGGAGCCCATGGAAATGGTTGACACATGTTCGGATAAGTCTGCATTTTTACGTTAACTCCTGAAACTGTCGCAATTTTACAGGAAATAGATGAGTTCGCCGTTTTTGATCTCGATCCATGGTTCCGCTTGTTTGAGCATCTGCCAATTCGCCTAATGACCAAATTTGTAGAATTTGTTGATTTTACGTTGCAAGCTGATATTTATAGCCGATTCGGACGTCTACCTATCCGTTCAGAATGGAAGGTTGCAAAAGTCCGTAATAGGGATGGCAACTCACTGCGGAACTAGTAGTCTATTTGTTTTACTTCGATAATCAGTTGCGTGAAAGGAAACGTTTACCTGATTTACCTTTGTACTTGGGTTGTCTCGAACTTTTCTTGGCTAAAATCGGTTGTTGTCGAAATTTATTGTGATCATGTAATCGCCTTCGCCTCCTCGTACTTCGCCAAAAACCGATGTTCTAACCCTTCTAGACTTTTTAGGGATATGTCGGTATCTTTTCCATGTTGGGCTCGGGTAAGTAATGCAGTAGAGGATCCACAAACTAGGAGTTCCGTTGCGCAGGATCAGGTCATACAGTTGACGGGAGAAGATGGCGACTGGTAGCACATCCTTTATTCAGTCGTGAGTACTTCCATGTTGAAGAACTTGAGCTATCTAGGTATGTCATGAAGACGCTCGATGGGCAGTTTGGCCGCGTACCGAAGATTCTCGCAATCCCCATATCAAACCCCTTACGGTATGCTTTCCTTCGTCGTTTTTATTTATTTATTTATTTTTAAACAAATCTCAAAGCTGTTCGTTACGAGGCTTATGCAACCAATTTTTCTCACTGTTTCACATAACTTAAGGCCTTACAGCTGTAGACTTATCGTATATAGCTTTAGATGAGCGAAATTAAGGCTACAGTGTGGGAACTTTTCTTCCTTGATTCCTGAAACCCTAATGATTGCAGAACTGCGTCAGAAAAGGTGCTGTGTTCTATTGCACAATATGACGCTCAGAGAGATGGAGACTTGGCCTTCGGCATATTTACTATTATAGGTAATCGTTTTATACTTCTTTATCACATAGTATTCCCCTTTAGCTATTTTCTCATTATACGATTAGTGCCAGGTGCTTGAGCAGGTGTTATTTACCATGATTAGGAGTGTGCTCTATTTCTTTGAGGCGAACGTAATGCTAGGAGAAGTGTTGAGAAGTTTACTAAACAGAAAGGAATAGTTTTTGTAATTTTATACTACGATACATGTTATAGTTTCTGACGCTATTGCATCTAATGGTTACTGTAGTGGCGTTGTTGTGACGGATACTGGTAAGCGACTTGGTACCGCTGGAACGTTTCCTCTCACCTACGTTGTAGAGGTATGCTTCTCATAATGATCATTCTAATTTTTTATTCACTTTATCCCAAGCTGTAAAAGCTCAAGCGTCCTCGAAAACGTTCAAGCAGCTCTGCTGATTTACATCATTGCCTTGGGCTTATTTCATAGGTATGATCAGCCCACTGCTACGCGAAGCATATAATGAGTAATCCTTTTGACTTGCTGAAGACAAACCCAAATGGCGCTGTCTTATGTCGTTATTATCTGATTACTGCCTGGGTATCGCTAATGAGGTAGCCATTACCCAACGCCCCTTCATAGGTAGTACCCCTTCGAGGTTTTAAGAAGGGCGAAGGACACAGTTCTAGCGTCTTGATAAAAATGAGCCAGAGTCATTATTTCAATCTCATGATGTCATCATTGGGTCTCACCAGCCCTTTCCACCCTCAATAATTTTGTAACTCATTGTCACACGCCAACAGCACACCACTCATGTCAACTCTTTCTGTCACCTGCCTCATGGCAGGAAAGTTCTTGGGTAAATTTTCATTGATATTTGCCTGTTAATATCACTAATCAACGTTCATCACTTGTTACCACTCTTAAATCCGAACCACTTCTGTCCCCATCCCATCAAATATGATCTTCTTCAGAGTAAACAATCCAGTTAAGTAAGGAATAGCTGCTGAATTCATGTTTTTCTTTTTAACGCCTCCTATTGGAAGGAATCACTCATGAAAATTCTTTCCCAACACACATCTGTTTCTTCCTACCACTCTATATGTGAGTTTTAAGTGCCAACGTTCTGGAAATTAACAGAAGGCGAAATTAGTCTAGAAGTAATCTTTTCACCTTTCCTCATAGTTTGTTGTCATTGTTATCCCTCCTCGATAACCTGCCATATATACCACTCGCATCTCCTTTTTCATAAGAGGGAGAATCCTACTAGTTACCACGGCAGCGTAATGAATGCACTTGTTGCTGTCTTCCCAAATCTGTTATCAGCCTTTATCAGTGATTGGCGTTTTGTATAGCATTATCTATGAACCTGCCACACCTCGCGAACTCAATGACCTAAGGTCTTCTGAGGATGTAACGAGTTTATGGGCTACTTTTTAAGGTTCATATTACATCGATGAAACAATTTTTGAACTTTTCGGCTTCATTTTTCTTTACAATGCTCTCACCATAATTCGTTTAGCTGCCAGGTTTCGTGGCCCCTCCGAGTGCACCTCCGGTGATACCGACATCATTTACAACTAATTTTACGGATGTGCGATTTAGAGATGTTAGTAATTCAAACTACAACGTGTTACCCTATGCAAGAGTACTTTATCCATTTACGTGAGTTTTTTTTAGTTCTGGTCATCCCTTCATTAAGTTCAAGTTTTATTCCTAAAGGTGGTATTACTCAAATGGGACTTGTCCATGATTTATAGGTTTTTCTTTGACACTTGCATGAAATATTTTGTAGTAGTTGTATTGCCAACACCAATCTAAACCAATATTCCAAACTGCAGTAATAATGTACTACACCTATAAGTGATAATTCAGGGGCTCTTCCCTATGACCTTCTGTCAGACTCGAAACTATGCATTTCAGGCCACACACACTGCTCATAAACACACACATACACTTGCGCACGCGCGCGCATACATGCATGTGACCAAGAGTATTATATTCAGTAGGGTATTTATTTAAGGTTTCTTCAAACTTAATTTCAAGATAAGTATCTGGAAGCATCAGGTGATGACAAGTGAACTTCTAAGTTTCCTTGCACTGGCTACTCTATAGGTCTGCAGCTAATCCTACCAATAACTTTCACAGGAACCTTCTCCACGTATTATTTCTTGTAATATAGAGTAATTTTGCTTATAATGATCCCCAGTGCAATGATGTGCGCAAAAATATTCAGAAAGGCATCTTAAAAGACGAGTTCATTATTTGTGTCATTTGAACAGTGGTAAATGGATAGTTCTAAACAATAGATTTATTCAATGCTATGTAATGATTTCCGCTGCAGTGATAGTTTATCTCTCACAGGGCTGAGTTCGCCAATGAACTATCCTTGAACGTTGACGATATTGTTACTTTGACAAAGCGAGTTGATAAGGATTGGCTTGAGGGTAATTTCCAGTTTTTTTACCTTAGAAACTTTACTGTTTTTACTTTTTGGGCTGGTTTTTGTGGTTGTTCAAATATTTCCCACGTTAAGGTAACATTAACGGGAAGTCAGGAATATTTCCGCGATCATTTGTTCAAATTGTTGTTGATTTGCCCAGTGATGGTCATAGCGATACAGAAAACAAGCGACAGAGTACCTCTGAGGAGGGAATTGGGTGCGTTTCTCTCCTCCGCTTCACTCCCTCGACATAGTTTATGGCTCTTAAACTTACGCATATTTAGCTTTGCCATCGTTCGGCATGACTTCATTGCTAGACAAAGTGATGAGCTCACCGTAAAAATGGGTGATTCAGTCAGGATTCTCAAAATGGTCTGTATTATCAAAATGTTTCGGTTCTCGCTTGGTTTTTAGTCTTAGTCTTTTTTCAGGTAAACACTGACTGGGTATCCTGTAAAGACCCAGCCACGGATGCTTCAGGAATCGTTCCAGTGGCATTTTTGGAGGTTTGTGTCTTTCTGGATTTGAGTTATTTTATGCTTTTCTCAGCAGTTTCTTCAGAACACTGCATCGGTTACAAGTTTGTGTTTTGTTTATAAACAGTGATTGGTGACGTGGTTCAGGTGTACCTAGATGAAGATGAGGACGATGGTCGCGAGGCAACAAATCGAAATCGTCCAACCAGCTACACTGAACAAAGTGTTAGTCGCTGTCTTTTGATTTTTGCATTACATCACTTGATTCTTAATAGAAGCGGCAAGGCATCCGTCCGTGAAATACTGTGCAAAAAAAGTCACTTTTCCTTCCGTGCCAGGTCGATTTTACGTCGCCATATTTCGCATAAGCTTATAGAGAGCGAAGAACATAAAGCTACCTTACATTAGGCTGCCTCATATTTCTGCCTTTTCTTTTCCAAACTCAGATTTTTCCTCTTGTGGTATGGTTATCTAGCCTGATCTGTAAAAGAACTCAACAGCGCTTTAAATCATCGCAATTCTCCTTTCATGCAACGTAATATCTTGACGGAATAGAGTGCACCGAGATATTCTCTCTTATAATGGAGCGTCAGAAGCCTGAAATGTGAGAGCGATCACTCGTGACCTCAAGAGGGACGAAGGAGAGTCTATGATTTCAGTGTTAATGGGAATTAAAAAGAATACAATAGTAGAATTCTTTCGCTTTTTTTTCGCTGAAAACCTATAGGTAAAGGAAGAAGGTTAAGAGGTTGGTCGGTTCGTGAAAGTATGAAAGCATAGCGTTGGTAAGATGCATGTCCGCCTTCCTACTTCGCGCTGGATGATTCGAACGCTACAGCCTAAGGACATCGTTCGGTAAATTGTGGGATCGACGAGTTGCGACTCAGTCATAACTTTTCTGCTTGGAACAGTGCAAAATACAGTAAACAGTACTCAGTACAAAATTTGAAGCAATCAATGTAGAAGCAGTGATTAGATAGTGAAGGAGAAGAGCGAAAGAAACAAGCCTGTTTGCCTCACATGATCCGTTAATCTAAATTGAACAGCTTATCGAGTTCCCTGTTTTCTGTGGGTGATATCATCAACTTCCATGTTTGCCTTTCTTTAAACCTGGGCATCTATACTATGTTCGTCAATGTTTCTGTGCCATACAGGTTTTTTAATGGTGGAATTCTTTTATTCGCCTGACGTTTCGACAATCTCGTCTTTATCAAAGGCCTGAAAGCGTATCGTAACTTTAGAGTGTTACCTATCACGCTTGACGTAGACCAGCTCTTAGCTAGTTGCAACTCAGACCGATGAACTAGCAACTAAGGAGAAATTCCAACAAGCCACTTACGTCAATTCCACCAACACCGAACAGTAGCTCAAATTAGGAACAGTAGAGCAATTGAGACAGCCCGGTCAACCACGACCCTTTAATAGATCGTGACGTGACACGTATCAGTCTCTACTATCAGAGCTCACACAGAGGCATGTAAGGCAATGTAAGGCATTGTTTCTTCTTTGTTTGTTTTGTTTCTCTTGCCTTACATGCCTCTGTGTGAGCTCTGATAGTAGAGACTGATACGTGTCACGTCACGATCTATTAAAGGGTCGTGGTTGACCGGGCTGTCTCAATTGCTCTACTGTTCCTAATTTGAGCTACTGTTCGGTGTTGGTGGAATTGACGTAAGTGGCTTGTTGGAATTTCTCCTTAGTTGCTAGTTCATCGGTCTGAGTTGCAACTAGCTAAGAGCTGGTCTACGTCAAGCGTGATAGGTAACACTCTAAAGTTACGATACGCTTTCAGGCCTTTGATAAAGACGAGATTGTCGAAACGTCAGGCGAATAAAAGAATTCCACCATTAAAAAACCTGTATGGCACAGAAACATTGACGAACATGATATCATCAACATAACGTATTTCTGTCGAATGTTGGACTAGTTGTTCGAAAAATTTAGGTCCTGGATTCAAAGAAATAACTAGTTGTGGTGATCTCTCCTCTTAAAAAAAGTTTCACACAAAAATCTGGTTCTTGGTGGTGTCCCTTTTCTTATTTTAGGGTAATATAACAATGTCCTCTTTTAGTTTTCCACTCTTGCCAACTCTTCATTTGCTCCTCCTCCTTCAGTTCCTGATTGGCGGACTTCTACGAGAGTGGAAGATGTTACCCCACCTTTCGGTAATGATCAGGCCTTTATAGTTTTGTGATGACGCATGCGTTTTTCTTTTCATTCGTAATGCTTCAATATTCTAAGCTTCGACGCAGTCGCATGCATGGGCTACATTCGATGATTGGAATACTGTTGAAAAGAAGCCACCACCAGCTCGCCCTCCTCCACCAAAGGTATGTTCTGGTTATCGCTTGGAGTGGTAACTTACTTGAGGGGCATTTTTGAAGGTCACAAATATGTCCCCATCGGAAATGATTTCTGTAACTGAAATGCTTGGTATGACGGAAAAGCAGGTATTCGTTTCTTAATTATTCGCTCTGGCTTGTTATTTGATGGTGTAATTGCAGAGCGTTCCTGTAATAAGTGCATCGAATTCCGCGTTGAATGAAGACGAAAAACGCTCGAAAGTTCTTGAAGAATTGATCAGTACTGAACTACAGTTCATCACCGATATTAATGCGTATACCGAGGTGAACTAGTAGAGGCTTTCTTCGACTTTTAACAACTCCTACAGTCTTTGAAGTTTCTAGGCCGTTGATGGAAGCACACGTCTCTCAACTAAGCAAAAAGTTATCATGAAAAATGGTTGTGCGCAAGTGGTTGAGCTAGCTCGTGCTCTTGTACAAGGGCTCACAAATGAGCAAAGTACTGTTTGCTTCTTTTTCTCTCTCTTTCTGATTTTACATTCAGCAGCTTTAAATCCGTTACTCTGAAACGATACGGTACCCAGCAAGTGAATAATCTGATTCCAGCAGCATTTGTTGGTTTCCTATTCGTACAAACACCACATATGAGATATCCCAAAAATATGGGTGCCAAAATTCAGAAGCCTCTAAAGCAGTTATAATTCACTACTTCATTTCATACCATATTGATTAGTTGCACAAGCAGGTTTTCTTGTGATCTGCATAGATAACGAGATGAGGCTCATAAGAGCATACGGAATGGACGTTGCTGAAGCACTGCTCCATTCCGCCTCCTGAAACACTTCCAGTAGAACGGTATTGCATCTACAGAGCCAAGCTCGTCCAAGAATCTTGAGACTTCAGCTACCCGGCTTTATTTGCATAGGGGAATGCTCTCCAAATTTCAATTCGCTTCACTTATTCACATGGCCTCTGTAGAAAAGACTCTGTCTGGTCTGCAGTCCTTTTTTAACCCTTGAAAGCGAGGCTCAAGAATGGATGTTAAGGAATGGAGGAATACTTGCATGCAACATGCGAGGAATTCAAGAACAGACTTTGGGCTCTATTCGTGCCATTTGAGGATATTTTATTGTAATCCTTAGCTCAGAAGCTTCAAATATGTATGTTGCAGAAATAAGGTTCCATAGTTTTGGGACCCTATGGCATTCACAAGGTTAGCGAGTAATGAGCAAAACATTGTCCTCGAAACGGGACTTGAACCCGTACTTGTGCTACATGAACCTTCTAGGCGTCACGTTCGATTCAGGACCCTTAGCTGCCTGGATGGCACAAGTACGGGTTGTAGTTCCATCCCAAGCCGAAGTTTTGCCCATAACTCGCCAACCATGTTGGACTTTCGGATCGCGTACTGCGGCTGAAGAATAGCAGTTAACATAACGAAAACAGAGTAGAAAAGCAGTCAAGTAATATATGGCACTTTTTGATCACTCTTGTTCGAATTGGGAAGACGAAGTGGAAAACTTTTTCAGTAAAACCGGTTGACCAGCAAATGATAGGAGAGTGTTTTCTAAGGCTTCGCAAGTCGTTTGGGAACACATACGGATACTACTTCAGGAATATCGATCATATCAATTCTTTGCTAACGGCTTCCGTAAGTTTTGAAAACATTTTCGTATACCATCTTCCATTTTTTTCGATACGCAAGATTCGAGAACAGTCTAAAAATTTGCAAAAGCCAAATTAACTTCCAGAAAACTGATACCAAAATAGAGACAGCACTTCGTGAGTTAGTTGTTCGTATGCGTGCTAGCGGAGCTGGGGTATTTGACGCTTCTACTGCTGTAAGCCGACCTGTTCAACGCTGTGTGAAATATCCATTATTCCTTAGCGAAATTCTCAAGGTATATAATGCTTTTCTCTTAACAGTGTTTCTTTTGTAACCACCTTCTTTTCCAGTACACGCCCATAACTCATCCAGATCACGCCAAGTTGTTGGAAGCAGTCAAGCAGCTGTCACACTTGGGATCGAAAATGAACGAAAGTAAACGAAGGAAAGAATTAAGTGTGTCCCTTAGTTGAAGTCTTGTACTTTTTCCAGTCGGATTTTTGTTGCGATTCAGCTCGCAAATACACTGAAGAACAGTCAAACACGACCCTGGGCGATAAGCTGTCAAAATTGACTGTACATTCAATTAAGAAGAAAACGAATCGTTTTACATATCGAATGGGATCATCTCTCGGCGTGGTCAAAGTGGTAGGTTTTTCATTGCTATTTTATGCTTCTCTTAACAGCAAAATTATGTTGCACTTCACAGTTCATTGCAGACACGGGATGCTGATTTTGATCGATTAGTATGTGAATTGGATCAAGCAGAAAGACGTCTTGTTCGATTCAACTATATGTTGGTTATCTATAGGAAGAAAATGTTCTATGAAACACGACAGTTAATTCAGAAAAGGCTCATTGAACCGAGTAAGATTTGAAACATTACTTGTTACCAAATTTGCATGTTGTATTGACAGGCTGCTCTTAGATATTCCTTCGCTGTAGTAACAGATACAGGTCGGGTGAAGGACAAATTTAGGATTCCTGATTATTATCTTTTCTTCGTTTTATGAGGTTGAGTGAATCCGACCTTTATCCAACGGTTTAAGGGAAGCGGGAAGTGCCTGGTGTTAGTGCTGACGCGCAAACGTTTCCTTTCCACGATATGATCAAAGACTTAGCCATCGATCTCAATAGCAGGTAAATACAACATTTTACCATTAGTTTTCTTTGCATGGGTAGTTTTTCCTACCTTTGGGTCAAAAGTGGTCTGAAGAGATCTTCTGATTGGCTATAATTTTGTTTTCCACTGGCGCATTAGACGTTTTTCATGTGCAGGTCTCGTACTCTCAAGTGGTGCACCTCTCTAACGAATCGATTTCAGAGTTCGAGATGAAATAGTCAAGGCTCTACGAGCTATCCCTAAGAAGCTCATACGGAAGCGAAACGATAAGCTGATGGACTATGAAGCAGCAAAGTCTAGCAATAAAATTGTAAGAATTAGGCCAGTACAGTTCTCCTCCGCTTCGTCTGTAACTACAGTTTCTCTTCAGAAGTCTGACTTTATGTCGAAATTCAAGGACTTTGAAGCGCTCAACAATCAGGTCAAGCAGACATTGCCTAAGGTCATCGACGTGTTAAATACGGTGAGTCGGAGAGGGAGTTGATGGATTAAGGCTCCTCTATCCTGGCGAAAGTTATTTGTTCCCTGTGCAGTCATTCTTTTTTATTGAGGGATTTCGAAAATTTTCAGGTTTTACGGGATGCAATGAAGACTGTGGATGAATTGGACGCGAACTTGATTTCTCGTATTCGTTCCAAATTCCAGGAGGAAATCGCTGCTTATCAAAACGACCCATTAGCTAGTTCTGTGGGTCATTGTCGAGTATATTTCTTATAATAACTGATTTCGTGCCGAAATTTCAATCTACCATTTGGAACTGTTTAAGTCGCGTTTGATTGTGCCTGGAATGAGTTGCTTCGCCAATTATTATGACCCAGATAGACTGAAGCCTCTTCACAACATCGTTAACAAGGTGGTGCGTCCAATTTTGTGATTTCCGAAAGATACCTTGAATTAAGACATACTTCAGGCTTCCAAGTTTGTCCGTCTCAACAGTGTATCTCTGTCACCGATCAAACAAAAGAGTAAGTTTTTCGTTCGCTCATGATTATCGAGCTGTGCGGCAAATATCGCGCGTTGGTGTAGTAGGTGCTGCAAATAGTGGGAGATCAGTCAAATAAAAACAAGTAAAAGTGACACCGTTTCTGGGACTTGAGTTTGACAAATCATCCTGCTGTTGTTTATGTGATTCGCTGCTTTGTTCTGTTTATGTGTGGAGTCAATCTTCTATAACACCACTGGGCACCATTCAGAATCAGCCTGCAAGTCACTGATTTTCAGCAGTCAGTCAGAAGTTAAGAACACTAAAGCCGACACAAAGCATTCAGAGTTAAGAACTTAGAAGAAGTACTCTAAGGGAACTGTTCACTTTCAAAAGCTGTAGGTTCCCTTTTGAGGGGAAAGTTAATTTTTGATGGTATATTTTCCTGCTAAATCGGTAACTAAAAAGACAAGTTTTTATGAGCTTGTCGCTCCAAATCGAAACGTTTGGACGGCATTTATAGCTATAAAGAATTAGAGTGGATTTCGTTTTTTTAGGTAGTGAGGCCGAAGACGTCCTAACAAAAAGTGGTGAGATCATTTTATAGTCTAATCTATTTGACTCGAGGGCGCTCATTGATTCGAATTTAGGCGCTAATGATTGGAAAGGAGCAAGTGGAGGAAACTATGATACAATACAAGGCGCGGTTGCTCGTGCCCTAGCCGACAAAAAAGCATTTAGAGCTCAAACAGAAGAGGAACGATCGCAAATTCTCGTGAAGGCAGACCTCAAGTAAGACCATTTATCGCATCATTTTCATCTAGTCCTCTTTGAAGTAAGCACAATTATATCTCATTCGAGAGACTGTCAGCAATTCATGGTTTTAACGACATCGAAAACTGGCCTTATCTTCGTAGTAATCTTGTGCTTACTGGTGTCTCTTTGCTACTTCTATAATATGTTGGCTAATTGACAGAAAAATTTATTACTAAGTATTTGCGATGTGAACAACTTTCTGATATCAGAGAAGATCATTAAAGAAAGTCCTTCCCTGTACTGATTAGGAGCGACAAGTTCATGCCAATTTCACCCACATCATATGGTACCCCGTGTGGCGGAACTTTAGCTTCCAGCCAGTGGGAGTGTATCTCCCCTTAGATCAGTGGTTCATTGGTTGAACATTTAGGAAGCACGAGGGCGGTAACCAGACCGCCAACCGTTGCCTCGTCTGATCAGACTGGCGTTGCGGCGTGGCCCGCCTTAGCGCCAGGACCCTGCAATTGGGTGGTCGGACTCTAACAAAGGTCGTGGAACCGCGCGGTACCCCATCTTCACCTTCATATGTTGTCTTCAATTGTCTTCAATTCTAAGAAGCCATCAATTTTTTCATATCCTGTAATCCTGGCCCATAGCATTGAAGTTTCTATCTTTATTACATATAAAACGCTCGCATCTGTCTGTCTGTCTGTCAGTCGTCTGTCACGAAATTTGGTAGTACCTGAAGACGCGCCTGGAAGAGGTCAGATCAAGTTGCGGATGGGTGGAGTCTCGGGCAAGATCAAAAGATCATGTGAGCTCTGTTGATCTTGCCCTAGACTGAAGCCCTGCCCACAGAGGCGGGACATGCACAGGAATGGAGGCGCTAAGTACTTCATGACTTGGTCTCGGAAAAGCTCGAATGCCAAAAAAGTTGAGAAAGGTGAGGCATGAGGAAACAAGCCAGACCATGGTCAACCAACCGCGATGCTTTCTCAGTGCGGGCGGTATTCAATGACTGAACAAATAAGTCGGTCCTCCTGAAGCATGTAGACGTGCTACTATTTATACATATATTTATTCATCTGTATATTTATTTGTTTATTTACTCTCCGCTCAAGGGACGCGGTACAGTTAGACAGGCGGGGAAGTACAGTAAGCAGCAGTCATTTTAAGTAGATTTGAATGACAAAAGAAAAGGTGGAAAACACTGGTATTTACTGGTTTACACATAAAACCAGTAAATGCAACAAAAACAAACGTAGGAAAAGCATATTGCAGAAGCGGTTCTGAGTTACCCTATTGTAGCAGTCACTGTTTTCGCTAACCGTTGATACATAGACATGGGACCGTTGGTGTTGATGAAACGCCATTAAAAGAAATGGCGAGTTGTCGTTTAACATAGTACTGAAATATGTAGAAGGCCAATCAACTGACACAAAAAAAACTTTGATAATTGGCTTCCATCACCGTCAGATCCTGTGTACGAAAAATGCTTTCCTTGCAGGTTGAGCACTCTGAGCAGCGGTAGAAGCATGGGTGCAACAAAGTTTATTTTTGCAGAATTTAGGCCCAGCTCAATCCTATGCCCAAAACGCTGGCAACAGTACCTCCTATGAGAAATCTTTCTCTCTCTGATTTTGATTTAGACCCATCTTTTGCGGTGCTACGACGCTCGGCAATGAGTATTATCCATGTCTTCCATTCCAGGAATCGTCGAGGAGATATCTATCGTTGTTTATCTGAGTGGCCAACATCACCAGAAGCTTTAGAGCTCAACAAAGTCAGTGGAAAGATGTTGATTGTTCAGCCAGGTGATGCTGTGCTGGCCGTGCGAAGGGATCCGTGTAATATGTGGTAAGTTCATTTAGCTCGTTGTGCGACATTTTTTAGAAGAACGTTTTTGAATCATTCCAATATTGGTGGTTTTCATTGGAACCCCGCAGGGATTCTTACCTAGGAACATAATGCAACCTTTCGATTTCGATCAATCTTATTAATAACATTTCCTCTTCTTAGGAGTGTTTTATTTTCCCTACCATTTTTGTTGACGTTTTTTCATGATGAAAGCAAAATCATGAAGGAGAGAAAATGAGAGGAGATTACGGGGAAGCAACGTGGAGAGAATGGAATTCTCAATTCGTTTACTCACTAACAAGCCATATTTGTATTATTATTTCTAGGCTCTGTTACAATGGGTATTATAATGCTCTTCTCCCTAGTACGATTCTCACGCCTTGGTACGGGCCTGATGGATCGGGTGGAATAGATTTAGGTAAGTCCTTTCCTGAAACAATTGATTTCCCCGACGTAAGAACTCTTCTTTTAACAGGTATCGATGCGCTTTCTTTACCTAATAAGACGATTCCAACGATAAATCGTCCTCACAGCACTCCGCCGAAACAGCAGAGCACTAACCTCATTGGTTTGTGGGCGTATTTGATAGTCATGGCTATTTGTAAGACCACTGGTTCGCGTTCAGATTTGGATGACGATTTACTTCCTTCGGGTGGTCAGCCACTGTTGTGCACTCTCACGCCGTTGGCTCCAACGCCAGTCGGTGCAGCTGCGTCGATGTCGTCGTTGGAACCGGAGCTTCCGTCAATAGACTGGGGTGTCCCGAGCAACAGCCAACCATCAACCGCTCGTGCTCCGTCATTACCGAATCTCACGTCGCAGACCTCGCCCGCATTCCCTGTGACTTTTGAGGAAGAGTCATCTGGTATACATTTTTTCATAACTCGAATTTTTTTGATCTTTTTTTGCGCATAGTCTTCAGTGGCACCAGAGCTTTGGAACACCTCTCCATGGTTCAAAATGAGACCGACAATCAGTTCTCGATACAAAGCTTTTAACCTCCACATGAGAGGCGCTCCAGGGTTTTTTTTTGTCGTTTATGGTTCCCCGCGAATTAACGTGGAGGAACCGGCGTAGACGTTGCCTTAAGAATCGAAACAGATGGTATACCGTGTTCATAATATTTGATTCCTCCTCTCTGCAAGTTCCCGGCAGATAGGCAGATCTTTTTTTCCTAATACGAAAACGTGGAAGGTGTCCCAATGCTCTATAACATGCTTTTAAGGTGGATTTCCCAATTTATTATTTAGCAGCGTTGGGTAATGGCGCTTTACATCAACTTCCACCGGCACCCGCAAGACTCCATCAGAATACACCTACGGCACAAGCTCAATCGACCAGTAGCGTGCGAGATCCGTTTATCGTGATGTGGGAACAAATCAAGAACGTGCCTCTCAGTAACATCACTCAGAGGTAAGTAAACTAGTTGATAGTAGGAAAAACTAGGTTTTGGCGGATCTTTTGCAGCTAGGCGCTGAAAGGTTCCCCTGAAGAAGGGAGAGGGGGTCATGAAGAGTGATTGTTGTTTGTAGCAGGTACATAAAGTGCACTGCAACTTGGTGAGAGACGATTCCTCATCTAGTTGCTTATATTCACCCGTAAAAAATAAGCACGATGGGCGACAATCACAGCATCGAGTTTGTGGAAGCATATTTAAAAGCTTCAGTTTGTTGTAGTCTCACAGTAAACGTTTTGACATCCCAGAATAGCTCTTCGAATAGTTTGAATAGCTTCTTAAGATAGTTGGTTCTATACGTTTTTTTTACAGAAGCGAATCGCCACAGCCGATAATTCCCACTCGACCTGCCTTCGACTCGATTGCTGCGGCTACATCACCCATACCGGCACTAAGCTCACAATCGTCTTCTGGGAGTATAACTGGTTGGACTTTTCTCTATTATTGAATCTGTTTTTTAAATTTCTTTTCATTGAGTTTTTTCGGAAAGTGAATTCGACTTGAGCGTTACTCCAACCAATTTTTTTTGCCTGTATAACGAACAACGAACGAACCCTAATCAATGACATATACCCAGTTTTGTTCGGTTATCTGTTGGCTTCCTTGTGGTCATTTCATAGCTCTTTCTCACGGGACATTTGTTTTTCTGGTCGGAATTCGAAAACAAAATTTTTATGTTCATCTTCGGTTAAGGTTTCCCCCATTGAAAAACTGAGGCACCAAAAATGCATGCGATCGTCTTAGCGTAGCATGACTCTTTTGCGACTCGCTATTTTTTTAGGGCTTCAAACTATATCTTGCCCTTGTAACCACACCAATTTGGTCATATCCTTATTTTTATGATCAGCTTTTGACCTCATTCGAGCAGGCTCATCTTACATTTGCCAAAGTTTTTGTGAGCAAAATTATCAAAAACATTCCAACTTTTATCAGCAGCCACCATTTGGTTCATAAGTAGGTGGTCTTGGTCTTCATTGCCTTTAAAGCGCGAATCGCATGCACAAACTCCGGCCCCACGTGTGTCTCCCTCAACTTTTGTGGCATCTGCTTTCTCAGCTTCCAGCTTTTGGCACTATTTACCCTTTACTGCCCCACTTTGTCGAGAATGGGCTGGATCTCTATCGAATTTTTCTCAAGAAGATGAAATCGACTAGAAACTTGCCTAGAAGGGTAATTCGACCCGTAGAACACGAGTATTGCATCCACTCGTCATAAAGATGCCTAGCGCTCGCGCCACAGGCGCCGGCGCCAAATGGAGCTTGGTCACCAATCTTGCTGAGAACTTGCTCCGAAGTAAGGAGTACGGAGTTTAAATGACGAATGGATGCGATATTCGTGTTCTACGTGTCGAATTACCCCTCTAGACAAGTTTCTAGTCGGTTTCATCTTCATGAAAAAAAATGCGATGGAAATCCCGCTCATTCTCGACAAAGTGGGGCAGTAAAGGGTAAAAAGTGCCCAGCTTTTTTACTAGCCCAAGTTCTTCGATATGCTCGTTAACTATTCACATGGATGCGTTGGTCTTATCAGTAACAGTCAAAAGATCGTCGTCCATACCTGCTGGTGAGCCCATCTTGAAGTGACAAATTGCTGGAACGACGAGTTGTGGACCGGTGTTCACATGCTGCATGTTCATGCTCTGTAATAAGACATTGTCACGTTATGTTTCACCCATATCAAGGAAAACATTAGCAGCTTATAAGCCAAGATGGAAGTAAAAAAGTGAAAAGTGAAAAAGTTTCGAAATGCTTCATCTGACACTCCATGTTCAAACAGATTCTAGGATTACAAATGGGAACGAAATTTGAAAAAAAATGAACAAATATAGATCTGTAGTATATGTATATCAAATAAAAAGCGTTCAAACTTCTTAAAAGCTCCCAGAAGAAGCCTTTGAAGAAATCATTATCAAAAATCAAACTTTTTCCGAACGACCTGATATTATTCAGTTATCATTTCTTCCAGTAGCAAAATCTAAAATCTGGAAATGAATGTGTATTTTTTTAACCAAAATTTTGGTTTGCGAAATTTTGACCTCATTTTGTGACGCAGAGACGGCATTCTCTTTTGTGCCCCTTGATTAGAAATAGCGGTAGATTCTGACGAACGTTTTCCGTATAGAGGTGATGTGCGGCGGTGCGGGGAGTTGCCTGTTGGTCTTGCAAGCAAGATTCTTGCAGGACAGTCCGGAAATGGGGAAACTTTTGCACTGGCAATATATGATTGGGGTCTGTGCTTTTATGAATCTGGCAGTCATCTCAGAGTAATACGGTTAAGGTCTCCCGGAGTCGTGCGCTTTCCAAGTACCGATTGAAGCCTTCGGTTTAAATCACGCGCGCAGTATAGTGTAAAGGATAAAGTCCTGGAGTGTTAATCAATTCCGTCTGAGGGATGCGTCCAGGCATTCCATTCAGAAACGTATGTAGTGGCTATTGAATGCGCATATGTGGCCTATACAATGACTTGTAGTGTGTACAGTCGATGTACAAGTCAGTACATTTATCCTCTCTGACGAGTCTGGTACCAATCAGCGAAACCGAAGGGATGGAAGGCTTGTTGGGCCCAGGCGGCCCGTACAGTGTAACCGCCAAAATCATGAAATGCAATAGAAAAAATTGTGGCTCTATCGTGGTTAAACTTATCGGTTTCATGCCTTAAAGCTCACTGTGTTTATCGATTGTGGTCTTTATTTGATAAGTTTTTGATGCATTGACTTGAGTTGCGAGCAAATTCGGAGTGATGATGTTTTCATTTGATATATACATTTTCAGCGACGAGCAACGTGCCATCAATGGGAACATCTGCAACTGTTCCTTCCACTTTCACACCATCTTCATATACCGGCTCTCGGTATTATGATGTCGTTCCTGGCGATGTGCCGTCTTCATCCCAAGCGGGCACAGCTTCATATGCATCGCCTCATCAATATGATGTCGTACCCGATAGTACCACCCTTGCATCTTCAAATACAGCTTCTGGTCACAGTCAGTTGAAATCTATGCCTTGAATTATAGCGATTAACTGTACGACAATTCTTATATAGTTGATTAGAATTCATCCTTCATAAAATTGACGGCTACGTATAATTCACATGTTAATACTTTTCCCAAAACTAATTCTAAAATACTCAACAAATACAGGGTCTTGTAATGTATGTGGTAACTGTGAGGTATCTAAGACTTGACCTGTTTATACTCATTGGAGATCAGCTGAGAGACGTTGGCAGAGCTTCTAACTGCCAATGATAGTTTGAAAATTCTGTAGTGTTGATTACTAGAACAGATTAACAAGGGTTTACTTTGTTTGTTGCAATTTTTGGAGATAATGGGTGAAAAACGATGGGCAAACTCACCAACCTTACGAGTCCTAATAAGAACGAATCAGTTTTCTGGTTAGTAAGTGCGAAAATTCATTTCATTCTTAAAATTGAAACATCAGTCTATTTCATTTCCTTTTTGTGTGTTTGAGTAAAAAAAAAAACTTGGATATAGTTCAGCTCCCAGTTTGGTGCTACTATAATAATTGCTTGTAGCAGTATTCTTCTAATTTCGAAAACCGCCTATTAATTCCCCTAGCTTTCAGTTTACCCTGTTCTTTACGAAGAACCACCCGGTGAAACTAAGTCAACTATTCCGGCATACGATACACCTCCGGTTGAGAATGGAAGACTTCCTTCGGTGAGACCTTCGTTGTGTTTACTAGATTTTTTTTACCGATCCAGAAGTTGAGAAACACCAGCAAAGATAACGAAGTGTAGTTGAAGCCTTGATTAGTTCTCTAAATCTTCATGACTCACTTCTCAAGCTTCTCTTCTCTTGAAGGTCTGTCCTATTGGGTGGTCCCCATACTTAAATGTTCTCAGACTCCTAGAGGCTCTGTGTATTAAGTCTCGAAAAATTGTCAATTCACTGATATGCTAGTGTATTTGCTCTTTATTTACCTTATTCAGCAGAATGGTTCAGCTGGGTAGAAGGCAGTTGATTTGATTCTGCCGTTTGTGGGCAAGTATAGGTGGCCGCGCTAACCGCACACTACTTTATTGCTGCGCAGTATTCTCACTGTGGCCTATTTCTGTTGACTGTAACTTGCGTCTCCTGTCCATACCCCTTGTTGATGCTTACTACTATAAATGTGATTCAGATTGGAAAAATGTCAGCACTTTTTGATTTCAAGCCTGTTGGACCGAACCAACTTGAAATTGTCGCAGGAGAATGGTTAGATCTAATTCAGGTCAGTTTTCGCTTGTTTTATTGATTCTCTCAAAATAATGCCCATTTCTTCATTGTGGCGTTCAGGCCCACGACGATGGGGGGAATCCAGAATGGATATGGGTGCAGCGACTAAACGGAGAGCATGGATTCGTACCCGCAACGTACTGTAAAGCAGTGTAAATGTTGGTAGTATAACGTCAGTTCATTCTTTTCGGATAGATTTTTCTTTGCAACCCTTAATTAATATAATTCAAGTACTCGTGTTGTTGTCTCCCTAATTCTTATGCTTAAACATTAGGCTTACATAGACATTTTAACTACGCAACTTAACATAGATAGGTAATGGTATACTTTGCCCAAATTGTATATTGGTGCTGCTCAAAGATTTTCTATCTTACGGCACTACGTTTCGTTATCCTGTGATACAGGCTTATGGTTAGTTAATAAGGTACCACTTAGATCGATTTCTATTTTCCTTGTGTCGCTTCCGGGTACGCCATCTTGTCCCGTAAACTGTACGAAATTGTGTCTATATTTTATATTAGATTTTAGAGTCACTCTTTGCCATCAACTTTTGTTCTTGCGTTTTATGTTGGCTGAGCTCTTCTTGTCCATTGTCCGATGTGGTGCTCTTAAATAGTATAGATTTAAATATGCATAATTGCCAATTATCGAATAAAGCAAACATGAATGCCTTCCAGTGGTTCCGCTGAATTTTTTCCTTTTTTTCAAATGATCAACTCTACCGAAGTGATATGATCCACTGACATGGGTGTAACTAGCTGGTGATTTGATGTTACCATTAGTTCAGGCGGACAAGCAATTTTCAGCAACCTACCAGAACCTAATCTGTGGTTCCGATGATTATGATTTTCCCCTTAGGCAGCTTTGAGATTTTCAGTCGCCATGTTGCGAAAAAGTAGACAATGATATGCACTGCGGCAAGCCGCTTCTGCATTGAAACTGTTTACTCGTCGATACGTAAACAATGGAAAGTGGGTAGAGGGTTTTAACGTCGACAATAGAAAACCACTATATAAACTTCTTGGTATAGCTTGGGAGTTGTACGCACAACGTCCAGCCATCTGAACAATCCTTTAGTATTCAAGAACCTAGTTGAAGTTACATAGACCGTCATCATGATTGATTGGTGAAGCAATATTCGCACTTGTGTACCCATAAATTACTCAAGCAGACGGTGATAGATGCTATTTGTGCGAAATAGTGGAAAATCTGAACATATAATAGCCCTGAAACTATCGATTGAAGTAAGTAAACTTTAGGGTAGCCAACGAACCCGAATGGAAGTCAGGTGCATGGCAGTTGCAATGAACTAATCTTGTTAAACTTAAAGGCACTGTTCGCGATAATATGCAGTTATCTAATTTTAGGTGAGTGATGGAAGTGATACTCTGATATAGCACGTGAAGTGCAAGGTAAAAAACCTAATTTCTTTATGGTCTGAAGCTTTGTTGACTAGTCATGTAATGAGAGCAGAATAGGCGTTATAGAAGGAATGGAGATGGAGCTGGACCGCTCACGGTGGTCGAATGGGAGGAAGCCAGGGGATCACCAGCTCATTTATATGCGGATCAGATTTGTATAGTAGTATGGCTTGCGAGCAATCGTAATGTTAAATCCGCTGTCCTGGATCCTTTGGAATGCATTATTAATTGTGGAGTACCCTGAAGTTATGCGCACCTGCTACAACCTTGGTGATCGGTGTGGGGATTACTGTAGGTTATCACAGACTAATAAAAAGCCTTTTTCGGATTGCTTTCCAGTTTATCCATGGTAATCCCTCTTGGGACTGCGAAAAAGGTATTATCATGTATTTCTATCTTTTTTGGGAAGAAGGAGGGTTGTTTCAGTCCATTTCCTCATTTTTGAGTAGTTATTGTTGGATGCCAAGGTTTAAGAAATGCCCCCAATGATAATATATTCATTATGAAAGATCTGGGCCATACATATAAGCTTTATCCAGCCATAGAGCTTATATGACCTCGTAGATCCAAGAGTCAAGTTATTGACTAGGGCTTATCATGAATACAGGAGGTGAAGTTTTTGTTAAAAATATTTATTAGGATAGGATATAGGGTAATATTTCGTGGAAAATCAGCTTCATATTGTGGTTTTTTCACTTGTGGTCGATAAAATAATTTTTTGGCCGAGAAAAATGATTGCACCATGCAACCGTCTGACAGCTATATCATGGGAGTGATTGGGAGGTGTTCTTCTCTGTAACAAATATATATGTTGGATAGGTTCGTAAATTGTGAATTCAGCTGTGGGTTGCGCCACGTATCTGTTAATTGAATGAAATTGTATACGTGCGAAGGTGCAAAAACAGAAAAAAAGATAAATACGTTCTGAATATTTTCCTTTTTACCAATATCTTTTGGTTTATTCAAGGTTGATCGCTTTTCGAAGGATTTGAAGAGAGAGCTTTCGCGTTATGATTCATATCACTCATCTCAAATTCTTGTGACCCGATTGAGAGTCGGTTTCTGTTTCTCTGTCCTAAACATGTCCATCAAACTCTGGTTTATTGCTACTGGCGTCAGGCCTAGAAGACGCTGATGGTCGTAAATATAGGGCGGGCCCAAATCCATCCATTCTACCATACTACACCATTATGTCTGGCCATTTTCTCGTTTTAGTTTTAATTCTTCCTTTTTTAACGGCGCTACATCAATATTTATTGCAGAATATCAAATCATGAACAAAAGAGATCCTTTGGATTTCTCCCCAGAGCGTTTTGATTTCGATTTCGTTTTGATCACAATAACTTCTATTCATTGTTATTAGTATTTGCTTACAACTCCAGTATCAATACAACTACAGGTTATAGTCCATTCCTCATAGTACGCGGCAGGTGCCCGATCACTTACAAGGAAGTTCTTTCAGGACGTGGAACGCTTTTTGAAAGTGGTTTTTTGCATGGTATAGGGGCATGAGCACTGAGTATAAAACTATGGTTCATTTCCGCTAAATGGCCTTCTGAATGTCAAAAAACGACTGAAAACTATTTTGTCAGAAATCGCCGTTTTAACTCACTCAGCGTCGTTTGTTTCATTCATGGCGCCGACTGTCCGTACACTAGAAGGCGCCAGTTGACTGCGCATGGAAAATAACGTGAAAGGTAGCCAAAAAGGGGGCCACATGTTGAAAAGTGCGGGGAAGTTTCATATAGCCTCTCCACGGTTAGGCTGCCAGCAGCGTCGGATGGTGGGGTGGATAGCGATGTGGAATTCGAGGAACAACGACTAGGATGGGTTGGTGGTTCGGAATCTCCGGGCTTTTCCGCTTTTGCATTTTATGCTGCCACCTCCAGATTGGCTCCATATTGCACCAGGACCAAAGCAAGTGCCTGACTGGTCATGGTCGTGACCAGGACCACCCAGGCACATAACCTCTGCAAGCCGTTGGAATTTCTTGTGTGACGCACTATCAGTGATCAGTGAAGGAGCTTCCAGGCTCAACACTCCCAGTCCTTCGTTCCTACCTCCGAATCCTCCTTTCCTACCCCCCCCCCCCCCCCCCCTCCCCCCTTCCTCAACTTCCTCACCTAGTTTGTAGTCACATCATCTGGTCTTCGGACATTGTATGGACATGGCACAGTCCATACAATTCTTTGAATGGTATGGACAGTGATGGTTTGATTGTTGTTCTATTTCGACGGAATTCCTTCAAAACTGATGGAAGGCTCATCTAATTCCGATGATTTCACCGTTTTTTTACCCTAGCGTTGATCTCGCGCCGCGCTGCTGGCAGCCTAACCGTGGAGAGGCTATATGAAACTTCCCCGCACTTTTCAACATGTGGCCCCCTTTTTGGCTACCTTTCACGTTATTTTCGATGCGCAGTCAACTGGCGCCTTCTACTGTACGGGCAGTCGACGCCATGAATGAAACAAACGACGCTGAGTGAGTTAAAACGGCGATTTCCGACAAAATAGTTTTCAGTCGTTTTTTGGCATTCAGAAGGCCATTTAGGGGAAATGAACCATAGTTTTATACTCAGTGCTCATGCCCCTATACCATGCAAAAAACCATTTTCAAAAAGCGTCCCACGCCCTGAAAGACCTTCCTTGTTAGCGCGATATCCCCCCCCCCCCTCCCCCCGAACTTCCTTCACGTCCAATGTTCGTATCGGATGACTTTGCAGACCAGTTTGCAGTCGGTCTGCAAAATATCATCATATCTGTGCGAAACGAAATGGCGTGTTTTTTTCAAAGCCTGGCTCATCGACTTAAGGAAGTCACGGGCAGAAGGGTACTGCCAAATTACAATCGACCAACAGCTTTCGTTCGACGACCAAACGCTGCCGTGTCTCGATTCATGGCTACTCAGTACACTACTGATGACAGCAGGGAAGCATCTCTTGAGGAGTTACGGGATGCTGCTCCCGCACATACCAAGGAATTGCTAATTGAAGCACTAAAACTACTTGATGCGACTATAGATGATGATGTACGTCAAAGGATCACTGAGGTATGTGTGTTGAGTAAGGTGGTTGACTGTGAAGGGAGTGTGTTTTCGTACCCTATTGGGAACCCTATTGAGATCCTGCGGACTAGAAGATATAGTTGAGTGTTGAATCATAACGCACGTGCGATGTGATGGCTTCAATAGCTATAGTGCTTCCTTAGTGTTTTTACCGAACTATTAAAATTATGCACTGAATAACGGCTCTTGCACGAGTCTAACAGTATATTGACTGTGGCTTATGAACAACCTCAAAAGAGCTGTTAGTTTTGTTTTCTAAAAAATGTTTCAGGTGGCAATGGTGGAATCGCGCGATGACGAAAAGCACAAGTACCGTCTTTGGTTGACTAAATATCACGCGGAAGCTGAGTTCTACTCGAACTATTTTTTCAAGAAAGGGCACTTTTTTCAGGGACGTTTCTCCATTGGTGGAAAGCATAAGGTCTCAACTTTTGAAACTTATGATGGTATATGTTTTTTGTGCTCACTGATTTTGCCTTTTAAGAATAAGTGTCACGAATATCTTCAAGAGGTGCCCATTCCCGAAGGGGTTCGTGGTTACTATGACGAGGAGGCGGGAGAGTTGGAAGTTTGTCATAAGTTTTCTTTGATTTCTCACTATTTTTTCTTTTAAAAATGTAGTCATCTACTTTGAAGCAGTGTATGAACAAGGGAAAAGTTCTGTCAAGATTATTTATGTTTCTATTTCTTTCAATAACATAATCATAATTGTAAGTGACCACAATGGTACGCATTCTGGGCATGTCGGCTATCCCCATTTCTCATAATTGGACGTCGAAAAAATACGATGATTCCTAATAAAATCATCAAACTTAGTGAGAGCTTAGAAGTTAGGATACCTCAGAAGCGCTGAGCTACTATTGATCTGAAGGGGCTACGTTAGGATAATATGTGGGGGGTGGAGCTGATGGCTCAGTGACCCGGGCCTGATCCTCTCCGCCGGAAGTATTTGGAATCTATCGAGTCAGCGACGACGACCGTACGAATTCCAGTACTGAGTCCTCCTCGACAGCGACGTCGAGAGGACCAGTGATTCGAGTAGCGAACGCGGTTGATGCGGTCGATTGCGGACGGTGGCCATGGTGCCACCCGTAGAATGCAATCTGAATCGCTCTTTTTAGAAGAATTTGCTCTTTTTAAAATGCCATCGTAATAAATATATTGAAAAAAATACCACATTGTCCATTTTGGATATCGATCTGTCATCAAAACTTCTAGCCCTCCTGAAATCGGTGACGAAAAATACCCACAACCCAACTTGTAGTATTTCATAGGCGTTGTGAAGGACCAATGCAATATTGCGGCATAATGATATGGAGCTCTGCTTCCACGCGTACAAGCAAATGCCATATGTTACCAGATTCGTCCCATTATGGCTTTTGGTGAACAAATGAACAGTAACACTTCGCTGATTTGATATGAAAGTGATATAAATTCAAAAAAAAAGACGATATCAAGCTCTCCACGTGTTGATCTGTATGAAATTTTCAAGTAGCTTCGCATCTTATGAATGCCTGATTCAATGAGATGTTTAAATCGTGCCCTCTCCCTACTTGCTAAGCACGCTGTCTACTCAATTGATGTGGATTTCGATCCCTTGATAGTTCGAGTTGAACAAGCTGATTGATTGAATGAATTCCTTGAATTTCTGTACAAACAGAAAATTCTTTGTGTTCATGCGAACGCATTGGCATTTTGGCGCATCTGGTTATTCTAGGATAACAGGGGACTTAGCGAACTATGTATTTCTCGAGTAACACGTACGCAACGATCGTGAACAGTGTGAGCTTTCTCGGAGAGATAAGGAAGAGTCATCCTCAATGATCACTTTTACTCACCTCTACAGAGATTCTCAAAGCGGTTTTACCGATCATGGGACCCAAAGTCCAACTGTGGAAATCCTCAAGGCCGTCTTCCCGATAATGGAATCCAGAATCCAGCTTTCTTCAAAGCCGTTTTCCGGTGATGGAACCCACAGAGTAACTCACTGATAGCGTAATACTTGTTTAGACCGTCTCGGTACTTGTTTCATCCACCTGCTTTATCAGATGGTAGATTTATGGGGGCCTGTATTATGTTAATAACTTATTTGAAATTGAGATTGAATTTCGTTGTCGGCCTTGTGCAAGCCTATACTTCATACTTACAGTTGTACGTCGAAGCAATGCATAAAAATCGTAAGAACGGCGCCTGCTACGAAGTATATCATGAGGTTCTTGGATATGTGGTACGTTTCTATCAACTTGCTCAAATATATTTATCATCAACGATAATTTTTCAGCGTGACAGTCAAAACCTCTTGACACAGGTCGGTGAACCAACACTTGTGGCCATAGCTGCCAGGAGGTCGCCCTGTGCTGCGGAAAGTGGACGACTTGTATGGCAAATTCGTAGACTGCGTTTTCCATCCACAGCAGCTTAACTTTTTATCTGCTCAATATTACCGCGCATCCATTTATTCGATGGGTGAATTTTGTGGTCATGGTGTTTATCCTTGTTTGGGTGGCTTTTTTTTTGAATTCGGCGATGAGCTGTTTTACTGTAGTAGGGGCGGATCCAGATGAGAGCACTCATCAAAATAGTTGTAATAGAATTACATTATGTTTCGTGAAATAGATTTTGTTCATCAATCAATCCTTTTTCCGTAGAATCGTAATCAGGAGGAACAGCTGCAGCTGACTCCCGAAGCTCGAAGATCCTTTGGTCCTGCCAAATATGCATTCAAGCTCTGCTGCTGTTATCATGGTGTCATAAGAAATGGGGTCCGGGAACTTCTCCCCTAACACGGCGTCGCACACACCGCACCCGTCGCCTATCGCAGGATTGCGATGGAAGATTGGAGCGCGCAATTTGTGAGGTGGGGAGACCTTTAAACATTTGAATTGGCCGGCCGCTCTTTTCAGTTCCAATGCGGTCTTGATCGTCGTTTATGTAGGAGGAGTCATTTTAATTAATCAAGTCTAATAAACATGAAAACTAAAAAGAAACAGAAGAAAAAACGGTCAAATCCGATGAAAAAGCAAGCCAATCAACGAAAAATATCGCGTCCTATCGATTGGCGGGAGGCGGGGTGAGTACGGTAGTTGCAATGGCATTTGCCGCATGCCGCAAGGGAGAATGCCGCGATAGGGGAGAAGTTCCGTTACCCCAGAACAGCTGTCAGTCAATGTACATTCTCGATATCTAACTTTCTTTTTTTTTGCTTTTGTTAGCGTTGTACGTGTGAGTGCTGGTACTTTATGGTAAAGGGCGAGGGCAAGCTGGGTCTCGTATAGCGTGAGTACAGCTTCGAATACCGTCCGAGACCGAAATTTCGTCCAGAACACGCTAACCTTACGAGATTCTTGATATAGTCAACCACAGATTATGAGTGTAGGACAGAAACGTTCTTTTCTTCTGAATACAATCTGAATAAATAGCTTTCGACGAAAAAATCAATTAAGAATTAGTAAACGGGAACAGTTCGAGCTGCGTAAGGCGGAATATGGTTCCTACTGACAATTGCTACTCTGAGACATTCCGAAAGTCCTCACATTCGTTATGACTCTATTCCATAGGTTTTCCCACTCGAGCCAGTTTAAAAGTAAATAAAACTAAAGGTTGGACGATAATGTTGCGAAACATGGAATGAGTCTTTAAACGAGCTGGTCGAATACGCGCGCCATCACATACTGCTGGCTGCAGTACGTTGCCTGCGGGCAAAGTGTGGGTCTCGGCATGAATGCTCAACTTTTACCGCTTTTATAACGCTTAACAACTCATCCGCCTTGGGTGTGTAGTCGGCTGAGCCGGTTTTGGAGGTATTATTACGTCCTGTCTTGACTGTTTCTCGTCCCGACAGCGACCCTTAGGCTATCCCTGGGGGTCCCAGGATCATCCCAGGAAGACATCTCAGAAACCACTTTCAGATACTTTATAACGTGAACTGTGCTTTTAAAGAGCATGCCAACAATGGCAGCAGTCCAGTGCGAGATTAGCTGTTTTTCAAGGATGCGTCATATGAGATGCTTGACCCTGCCTTTCAGGCATTTGCAAGGTTTATTTTTTGACACAACGCCACCCAACCTTGACTTTCGTGCCTTATGTTCGCCCTTCTGAATCGTTCGGGAAATTCCACGATATGCGATGAGTGATCAAGGCATGTGACGGTGAACCTGTGCTCATGGTCAGATGGTTCAAAAGAGAAATGAGCGATCAACTCAGCCCGAGTCAGACAAGATTCGAGTTTATCAACGTCTTTTCGAGGTTCCACGACAGCGAGCATCTTTCTTTTCGCACTTTTCCTCCTACGTTCTAAAATCAAGGGAATATCGACATCTTAGGTGACCTAACAGGCGTACTCTCATTTTCTTCACCTCCCACAGGCTGTAATGCTGGATGCATGGCTTCCTCTCCTCTTTTAAAAGATGTTTTCAAATATCATACTTCATTAAGGCAACAACGGGGCATATATTCGTGCAGTAAAAACATTACAAGACGAATAACGATCACAAATCATATAACCAGTACATTTTAACGGAATATTTACATTTAGAGCTCTTCACTCATCAAAACAGTGTGATAAGAGCTAATTAAAGCTTCCCAGTGACAAAGTCGTGAAGTAAAGTAGGAACAGCTGAATCAAATCCGACAATGTCCAACATGCCAGCGTCCTCTGGATCTGCGATAGTGAAATTGGTAGCTGTCATTCCCATAACGACTAATTTGGCGTCAGTAATTCCAGATGATTCTCGGTAATCACGAAGCGCTTGGTAAGGATGAACCTTAAAAGTTAACCGATCGTTTTCGAAGAATACCTAGCGGCACACCGTCAACCTTTAAGTGCACATATGTTTCGAGGGAAAAGGTCAAACTAGAAAATCTAGTGACAAGAAATAACTTACTTCGCCGAAAAACGTTTCGCAGTCAGTGTAAACCACGAAGACGTCGAACTCTTTCTTTTTTTCTTTGGCCCATAACATCGGTAGAGCACAATCGGTGTTCCCAAACTAAATTGTATGAAAAAATGACCTCACTTTTGCAGAAGGTAGTTTTTTCGAAACTGATTCGATGAAAGGGAAATTGTTAACAAAGTACAGTATTGCAGATTATTTGCGGTGATTACTTAACGAATGCTCGATATAAAAAATCCTTTTCAATGCCACTATTAGTCATGTAGCCACAACCTCCTCGCAGATAAACCTAAAATGCCTCACAATGGAAGTCGAGGGCGCGGGTGCTCCCCAAAACAGAGTTGATTGACGCCAAAGACTTCATCCTTTACTTCTTCATTACTACCCTACCTAGTTATTCATCGACGTCGAAGAAGTTAATTCTACAGGGTTTCAACGAATTTCTTAATGTAATGTCGGCAGCCGTCATCGAACGAATATCAGGACACGTTATGCGATATGACGGTGACCGTTGGACCAAGGCGGTTACTGACTGGAACCCTCGGGACATCGTACGAGCTTCAGGACAGCCACCAAGAAATGATCAGACTTCTTCACGAAATCTCTGAACGAAAGGAATGTTGGACCTCGTATCTCTGAAGCAAGGACAATTCACTAGACCACTCTGGCTCGTAACAGGGACGAACGGAGACTGATTGAAATCTTAGTTAAATTAAACTGACCGGTAATTTATCCATGTAATCTTCAATTTTGGAAAGTGTCCAATCTCCACGGAATGGTAGCTCAACCAAATGATCGCAAAACCCGACACACTCCACCTAGAATGCGTAGGTTAAATGTAACCAAAAAAAACCACGGAAAATAAGATTTTCAAGATGTATCGATCACTAACAGATTTCTCGTTCTTCAGACTAACAAGAGAAAGAGCAGCAGACGCACCACGGCATGACAACATCGTACCAGAGATCAAACAGGTCATGCTCCCTAAAAACTGAAACAAATTACCGGAGGACATACAATCGTCATACAACCGATGCCAGATCACGCCACAACCTTGGCCACAGCATTTTGTATTGGTTAGCTTTCTGGGTTTCGTTTTCACCCCCCCCCCCCCTTATAAGCGAACTTAGTTAGCCTCAACCCTAAACGACGTGATATGGGAGTCCTAACAATTTTCTTGAGTCAAAACCGACTTTTCACAAAAAAGTAACGCAGTTACGACATACCCGAAACATCGAAAGCGAAACAGTATCGTTTGTTTGTGGGTGGAGCGTTGAAAAATGATTTGTAGAAAGCCTCTTCTAAAGCTTGGCCCATCTGGAAAAAGTACATATTGACCGTCAGCTATGAGAAATGTGGATGTTCAGGAACATACCTTTTCGTCCGGTTTCCATTGCAGTTTACCTCTCTCGCCATGGCCACTCGCATAAACTTTCTTGGCCAAGAGGACCTGTAAAGCATCATTCGGATAGTGATACTTTAAATTGTTTCAAATAATGAGTTGAGCGCAGTGTCGATATCCGAGGTTCATATGCCACGCACCCGCCTTCGTAAACTGATCCGATATTCGGATATGGAAGACTGTAGCTTGGTCAATGGAAGATGAATCTCGGCGATGCACCAGCGCAGTCCAAATATAGACATACCTGGATTGGATGGATCTTCGCTTGCTTCAGTTCTGTTTCATTGATGAGTTTTGTGACCACCATGTCGCGATACTTACTAAAATAGGTTATTGGAGAAGTCGTTAAACCGTCATCAGTTATCGTTAGGCTGCTTTCATAGTCCACGACCGGCCGCGCGACTGGTCGCTCGCGAAATCGTGGACTATGAAAGATGCCTTAGTAGAATGACGTACTCTGTTAAGACACCGATTGACTGCATTTTGCCTAGGTTCCTAATCATTGCAGTCATTGGCATTTTTTCCAGGAGCGCTTGCCAAATCGGGACTGAATTGAGCATTTCCGTTGGTATGTGCTCGCGCACCAGATCTAAAAATACGCTTGGGATACCTCTTAAACAAGTTTGGTACCTATTAACAGATCTGGGAAGGATGAGGCATGGTTGGACTATTACCCCTGATTCAATCCTTTACCATGCGTGTGTGATAACGCGATTTCATCGTCTACAGAAGACTGAACAAAATAACACCTTACTGTGTTTCTTTATAGCTTCAACAATCTTCGCTTCATCCTTCTCGTTTTTCAGAGCCATAACCGCTTCTATAAGGTCCAGCGCCCTACAAAAGAATACGTGTAACATTGCAGTGAAGTAATCCGACGACAAACGGTTCCGCATTAAAACACCGAGCTACTTGCAGAAGAGAGGTCAAAACATCGGACCTGCTCCCGAGCTCAACATCCATTTGAAGAGCACTGTATTTACTTGCCGGTTGTTCGAGCTCCGCATCCTCCTTGGAGAGATTTCGCTTTCGAGGGTTCAATTCTCCTAAACTTATACATACATATCTAATGAGCGGAACATGGAGTCAGAACTGGAAGGCACCTTTTACAGCAAAGTGGTACAACTGCTCATATTCCAAGAGTTTCTCAGGGAACGCATCCTTCTTCAGCTTTGGATGAGCAAGACGGAAGAGATCCCGATGCGACCAGCCCCCTCTCTGCGGATATTTGGTAAGGTGCATAGCGAGTTGCTCGGGGCTTTTGCTTGAATACCTGAACCATAAATCATGAATAACCTGCAAAACAAAGGCAACCATTGTAGAAGTGACTAACCAGTGCTGAATTGTGCTCCTCATGAGACGACCCCATCCAGTCGATTTCTTCTCTTTTTCGGCCAACGTGGCTTGCGAAATCATCTCGCAATACTTGACGAAAGTGAACAGATGCGTTGGAATGCGGCATACCTTAAAGCAAATAATGAAAGATATGAATGAATCTGGTATAGGAACATAGCAATTATTTTCTAATGGAAAAGCTCGGCACTGCCTGCAGAACGAGGTAAAACTCATCTCCTTACGACAGCTTATGACATTGATTAGTTTAGGGAAAACAGGGCTACTCCGTAACTAACCGCTATCAGGCCTTACTTAGCTCAAAAGAATGCAATACTGTCCTATAATATTTCGGAATGCTTTGTCATACAGGTTTGTTATGATGGAACCGTTTATTAGGCCGACGTTTCGACTAACTCGTCGTCTTCGAGGACCTGAAAGTAGTTCGGAGCACTTGGTCTGGTCAGGTTTCAAGTAGACCGAACTTGGCAATACTGCCCTTTCCATTTGTGACCAAAGCAACCAATACAGCTTTAACGTAGCTTCCTATCATTTTATTGACCAGAACACTAAAAAGACGAACGCGTCAAGAAAAAAACCCCCACCTCATTCACAATGCCAAAGGCAGATTTGTGCAGCTCGTTCAAATACTTACTCCTTACTTTAGCAGCATCATCACCTCCTTGAGGTGTTTTGGCAGCAGAGTCACAAACGCTATACCTGCAATTCTGCAAATCAGAATCAAAAAATATCTGGAAAAAGAGCACAAGCAAGAGCTTTCACACATGCCTTGCACATAAGGCCAGCGCCAATAGTAGGGGATCCTGCTTAGGATTGCGCCCCGCGAGTGACACTTCGTAGATTTCTTTCAATATGATACTTCCACGACCTAGAACAAAGAACAACATAAATAACACAATTAATCCCAATCAACCATACGTACCTTTCTCAATTATTTTGATCAAAGCTTCAACATTGTTCACAGTAAGCTCTTTTTCCGTGCTGTAGTAGGTTCCTCCAGCAGTTCCCAGAATGATAAATCTTCGGACTCTTGACTCATCACTTACAGCGAAAACGTAACCACCAGCAGTGTTTACAACCTACAATTTCCTAACGTGAGTACATGCAGACAGCCATCAATTGTGAGTTTGATTTTAACCATCAACTTATCAATCGCGATAAACTAGATTTACACGCTGAGCGAAAAACAGTCAGGACGTCCAACACAGTAATCAGTTTCTAGAGTTGCTCACCTTGGTTCATACCACTACCCCCATAAGAAATGGACTGGAAACATGGAAACAGGAAGGAACAATTACAACCCACATACGGAACGACCTCACCCCAGGCCACCACCACTGTGTCGCTTTTTAGCTCAGCCTTTCCCCCGAACGATAGCCTAAGAGCGAGAGTGATCTCGAAAAATACATAGATAAGCGGTTAACAACAAAAAGTTTCTACAGCATTCTCTCCAAATTTGCACTCAAACTGTTGGCGTCATTGACGAACGTCCGTTCCCTACGAAGCAGATTGCTAAGTTTAGAAAGGCTATGCAAAAAACTTATTCTAGAAAAATTGAAGATTGATCCAAACCTGGTCATCTCTTTTTTTCTTCATCTGTCCAGGTAAAACTTCGTGATCGTCTACGCATAGGCGACGAAAGTCGTCTTCACATCTGCATCTTCGCAATTAATACAATTGTACTGCAGAAACAAAGAAAATTAAAGCTAGAAGATGTAATCTACTTGATTGACAAAGGCTGAAACTACTGGCACCCCCAAGCTAAGCAGTTTTGGGATACCAAGCAGAGTGTCAACGAAAGAAAAACGAAGCGAATATTGGAGACTACCCAGCGCTCTCGCAAGTCCCCAGGCAGAGATGGTGCACTTTGGAGCAAAGGATCTTGCGATCTACGTTAGTCCTAATTTAAGACGAATTCACCGTACGCTTGAGGAATCGGCTTTTGGCACAAATTGAAGTAGCGTAGATAAATAACAGCTGACTCTACTCCCCCAATCTGCTTGAAACCTGTGCACGAATGATAGACGCCCGAGTCGTCAAAATCGCCATAAATTTCGCCGCGCAATTAGCCAGCGCATACCAGGACGCACGAGTGTACCTTTGCCCCCAGTACTTGTCGTGGCTCCGATTGTCATTGATGTTTCCCAACTAGCCGCTTACCCATGATTGTGTATATTTAGTCTTGGAATGCGACTATGATCAAGTTAAAGCGAAATTGTCGCTTCGCGTCGGGAGCGATGTTGCGCACGAAGGCATGCAACAGAGTGAAGTAGCCAGTAGAAATGGAGGAATTAAAGCGATCAGTAGAATCATGCCAAAAATAATAATCGCATATTGATCTAGTTGTATGACGAACGTTAAAACTGCTATAATGAGGCAACTGGTCCGCGACTGCCGCGTGCGACGACGCGATCACACAAGATCGATTCAACTGCCCGTCTCCTTTGGAATGCAAATTCTCTCACCTCTTACTTCACTATCATTAGACGAAAAAACTTTTAAGTGCCCTTCAAAACCTAGAGTAAATAAATAGTCTAGCACTTACGTCTTCACTGTGTAGGTATACTTCTCGGGTATCTCGGAGTTCTTCTCTCCGCCAACAGGGAAGTCTCTTTCATCACTCATACCTGAAAAGTGTATAGCTCGATCACCAGCAGGAAGTTGCAGAAGAACTTCAACGACGATAACATGAAAAAAGAAAGTATAACAAGATGGTACAGGCACGAAAATTCAGTCCGGCACTCGGCTCTTACAGTAATCCTTCACGTGTTAACACGTAAATTTTTACCCGTCACATATACGACGCGTCGAAAAGAGGCTCTGGGCAAGGACACGGGGGTGGGGTAAGCCAGGGGGTTACTGTAAGAGCCGAGTGCCGGACTGAATCTTCGTTTTAGTCAAGATGGTGACCAGCCCTTAGCCTAACAGCACTCGTTCCTAACAGCACTCGTTACCTTTCCATGGTTTATCATTGGAGCTACATGAGCAGGAATCACTGTGGGAGGAAGAGGAAACGGTCTACGGATAAGTCAGCTTCACAGAACGAGGAATAAACAATGAATCATGGTAATGTGGGTAATTACGAGGAATTACAATATGGATCCCGATCGGTTCATAGTGGACGATAACTCTGAACCGGTTGCTTCGCTGCGCACAAAATCTTTGTAACCGTACTTCCCGAATCTCGTCATGTGGCATGGCTTTAGAACTCCTCTCCGGAGTAATTCTCATGTGCATTCTACTCCTTGCTTTATGCAAAAAGCTCTCATTGGAACTGCAACAAGGATATTTCAATGGAACGTCCTGAAGGGAAGGCGACACGCTGTTTGGAAGCAGTAGGCCTGCACTATGCTCTACCTCCATGCCGTCAATTGCGAGGGCCTAAGTCGTTATTGCCCCGGTTTTGCAGATCTGTAATTGTGTTTGAAAAGGACTCTGTACCCGAACGATGGAGTTCATAACGTCAACCTGAGGAGGGGAAGAACACCGCCGTGAATGACACTGTTCATGGGAAAGTTGAAGTGGGAGAGGAATTGGCCGGTAGGATACTGTCACAGTGAGAGAGCGCAAAGGCGCAAAAATGAAAGCCTCCTGTGACTTGATACTCCCGGACAATATTCGCACTCATTTCTGCTCACGGTAGCAGTCTGCAAATGCGTACCAACAGCACATACAAGGGACTAATTCATCAACAATGTCACACCCAAGACGCATCGGTAAGGGGCAGAATGGTTCGGGTTTTTCAAGCAACGGCTGAGCCGCTCTAGCCGCACCCGATCGCGCGCTATAGGGGAGAAGATTTGAATTGCCGGTGGAAAACTACGGTAGATGCCGCTTACTGTAAGATTTAGGGTAGAAACTGGGGAGGAGGACAGACGCAGCAACTGCTTACTAATAACGCGAGTAGATGCTATAAGTGACACCTCGGACGAGTGCCTATGAGGGAAGAAAATTTATAGTGTTCCGATAATCCAGGTAACGAATACCTGTTAATTGACTTCATTTTGGGATACGCCTCGCATTCGACTTTCATACACAATCGTAGTAACGTTTTGAAGCTATGTGGTCTTTTAAAAGTTTGAGTGCGTTAAAGTGCGTCAATCGAAAAGATCAGTGTTTTCTTCTACCCGAATAACTCTTGTACAACTATCCCGGAAGGGGGATGGATTGCTCGATAGGAACGGGCGATTACCCTATTGGGATTTGGTCCCCGAACCATGCATGAATGATAAGCCGCCGCTCGATCTTGTAATACATACACCGTCTCCGCATATTTCCTATTTCCTCATATCTTTATTAAATTACCAGAATGTAAAGAAACGGAAAATGCACATGAGTAGGACATGGAATCTTGCGAGAAGGAAGCCTTTTTGAATTACAAAACTATTTTGCAAGTAGAAACGAAGTACTTCGCCTTACGACCATTTGGTGTCTTCGTTAAAAATACGAGTCGCCGTTCTCACCAGATCACATCGCAATGTAAGAGTCTTGGGGGAGGGGGGAAGAGGGGGGAAGCAAGATTCATACGAGACGGGTTTAATCGTCCCATGATGTGCTTCACAGAAACCCGGACACACACTCGGGGGTGCGCTTCGTTGCGCGCGTCCGTCGGAACTAGGTCACGCCGCAGCCGTCGCATGCGGTGGGTCAGCCGCGATACTTGACGAGTGTCGCTGTTGTCAGTGGAGCATACGGTCGCGCTTGGGTCACGGCAGTCAGCCCAAGAAAAGATAACTCGGATAAAAGCAAATCATTCGCTCCATGACACTTGGTGGTACTGTAAAGTCATCTCAGGACCTTAGTGGGTGCACCGCGCGCGAAGTGGGCGTAGTGGCCTACTTTCGACGGACGCGCGCAACGGACGTTCCCCGGCACTCGGGGGTTACTGTATCACACGTTCACGGGACGCTTAAGTCCGTCCAATAATTTAATTATGAAGCACAAGATGTGAGTGACAAGCTATTTAATTCTGATTGATTGGTTCCCTTGATACACTCACAAGTTCCCTCCTAAACAGAGTAACAGCACGTGTACATCTAACCACTAATGTAGTAGAGTGGCCAGTACTGTTGGAGATCAGCGTAGTACTAGCCATCTCTATTACCTTCCCCGACAAATGCGGCAACAGCTTATAACTACGGAGAACGAGATAGGATTTTTTATGAGGGGTGTTAACAAAAACGTCGTTTCCCAGACCGCATGCCTGATAACGGCATCATTTAACGCACCCCACCCAGCTCTACCATAAATTAGGAATAGATAGATGAGGATGAAATCATGCGGCGAGTTAAAGCAGAAAATGTGGATTCACTGGCTTATTCCTGAACCTGGTTTGTGATCTTTGCGAAGCCCCCTAGCTTCCGTTTCCGCCCTTCCCCCCCCCCCCCACCCCCCATTGGACTCGTCAAATTTTTTACCAACCCTCGTTTCCCATACTCTCGAAGATCATGGGCGGGGTGGTGTAGTGGCTAGTGATGCATTTCACTAGCGCATGGTCACGGGTTCGAATGCCGGATCGATATCCGTCTAGCCCAACCAAGCCCTGCATCCCTCCGAGGTCACTTAACTGGTGTCAAACTCGTCTGGTAGGATAGATGCACTGACTTGTAGATAGGTAGGCATACAGACCAACCTATCCACAAGTATAGGCCACATACGATTCACCAACACGATCTGGAATCAAAGCCAAATGAAGGCCGCATCCCACAGCCGGGATGGATCTACGCCAGAACTCTTTAATGTTACTCTCAGAGGTCAACTATTCTCTTTTGGAAAAATTCCCAGAGGCGAGGCTGCTTTAACGCTCTAGAGGGGACACAGTAACCACCTGTGTGAGGTTAGAATGAGGTTCGAGTTGAAGCAGTTTCTTTCCCCCTGACCTCGAATGAAATTTGATGAGAGGGAAGCTGGATCTATGGGCTCAATGCCAATAAGGTTGAGTTTCTTCCATGATATTCAAAAGGCTTGCTAGAATAATCTTTACCATTCCATTACTTTCTACTCTATATCAGAGCCTCCTAAAATCCCACGATAACGCGAAGCACTCTGATAGGAACTATATTTAGACGGACATGACCAAAAAAATCGAGAGGGTTGACTGCTTGGACGAGTTACTCGACTCAAAAACTTAGTAGTGCGCTTGGTTCCGAATTCACATTTGAAGTAATTGCGTCTCATTCTGAAGTAATTGCGTCTCATTGGCTGAAAACGAGACGACTGAAAAAGGACGTGTTGTAGTTGGATTGCAGCAGGAGAAGCGTGTCATAAATATTGGAGGATGCCCACCTTGAAAGATTCGCTCTCATCTGAGCTCTCGACGGGATCAAACTTTGAAGAGACCAATCGTAGAGATCTACTGCTTCTTCACTTCGCTAAACGGACCTTGACATTTTCAACTCCCCACGCACTTGTCTGAGACGCAGCAGATGGAGGAAGAGGGTAATATGAAAGCTTGAGCCACTTGAAATCTTCACCTTATGGTACTGCTATCACCCTGGGCGCTCAACCTGGAGCCCGACCTGGGCGGAAGCGTAGGCAATTATAGAGAGCAGAACCAATTGCGAAATGTGCTTTCACAGAAAGAACTATGGACTGTTGACAGGTCCAACAAACCATCCAGGACGTGCTTGCAGTGAACCACCCCTTAACATTTACTTGTATAACTGCCACCTACTCTACACGACATGAGATGTTGACACAGGACGATGAACCCCTCCTGGCTCGGTGGAATCCCACTTATCTCCTACATTTCTGCCTTTCTTTACTTACACTGCGCGAAATTTAGCAGCGTCTCCGAGCTAAATTCGTAAACTTTGTAATCAGTTATTTCTGACCAATTTCGTGGTTTTTCCTTTTTATTTCGAAGACTTTGCAGTCAATTTCGAATTTGTAAACCCCACTTCGTTAAGTTCGTAATCATTTTCGAGAATACAGTTAAGGATGAAGTTTTTGGCGTTAACCATTCCCGTCTGTGGGATGCGCCCCTCGCCTTCCGTTCAGAATCGTAGTGGCGCAATGAGTGCGTATGCGGCCTATACAATGACTTGCGGTGGCCAGCCTATGTACAAATCGGTGGTTTTATCCTCCCAGACGAATCTGATACCAATTCACCGATCCTGGAGGGATGAAGGATTGGTTGGCTAGGCGGGCACCGATCCGAGATTCGAACCCCTGGCCGTGCGTGTCATATAGTGCGCCACTTGCCACTATACCAACCTCTGCAATATTTTCGAAAATATTGCGCTCAATTACATTGACCCAAACTTTCGAAAAAAATCTTTATTTTATTTGAATTTATTTCCTTTTCATTCGCACACTGGAAAATTTTATCAACTTTATGTAAAACTTGAATGAACCCCGTTTCTTTCACTCTGTGGGTGACATGGCCCATCACCAATCTTTGCCTTACTGTTCAAAACCCAGAAAGGGGCTCATAAAGGGATTGAAAAAAAAAGTTTCGTGGTGGAGGCGCGTATTCTTTGAGTATGGCGGATCTTTCGCCTTCCAGCAGATGAAGATGTTCCTCAAACTGGGCGATTGGCAACAGATGGCACAATGGGAAACTCACGAAATCGTAGTGCAACATTCACAAAAATTGATTGCGAGACATACGATATGGGTTCATAGATGCGGAACAGACTGCAAAACCAAGTAAATTGGAAGAAATACGAAATGGGTAGCAACATGTGGAAAATTCACTGCAGCGTTCACGAACTGGGGCCGAAAACCCATTATTACAACTGAGGCCAGGAGGGGTACTTAGCAATGAGAGATAAAAACTTGCACCACATGATGAAGAATCATTGGATTCGAGACCAATGAGGCATCAATTTCAATGAACGTGCAGCAATAGTACGATGAGAAATAGTGGCGACTGGTATGCCGCCGATCTGCCTGCCCTCCCCCCGTAGCGAAAAATCGCGATGAATCGATTTCGCAGTGAGTCATCTCCTGCCTTGATAAGAGGAGCACAAAGGCCGATTCCAGGGCCGAATTCAAATGATTGGACTCGAATTGTTTTGAAGACTTACAAAAACAACAACGGATGAAAACAAACATAAACAACAAGCCCTACATGCTTACATGGTTTTGGTTAGCAGAACCTTCTTTTTCACCCAGGTAGACTAGCCAGGAATAGATATTTCGATTAATAGAAAACACCTAACCACCACCTCAACATTACTGGCCTCAAGGAAGAGTACCCGTAATCCCCAGGACCACTATAGTAGCCGGCCCTGACGCTCTGCGAAAGTCGTAGTGAATTTCACACTTTGGGTTGCGCTGTTCGGTACTTTTGAATAACGAAGGACAATGACTGTTCGGACGAAAATATTGCAAGCCAGAATAGAGCAAACACCTCTCTGTCAACGGCAAACTCGTAAAGGAATGGCACCAATCGCAAACATTCACGCCCATAGCCGTTGTAGCGACTTCGACAGCCAAACTAGCAACGGGTAAGGGACCAAACATCAACCCCACCGTTGCAAAAGTACACTGCACTGACAGGGCGAATGTGATCGAAATGTGGGAACCTTGAAGAAAATATCCAACCAGTTGATGCACTTCTCCCTTCGGACGTATAAATTTAGAAACTTTACCAGGATCCCTTCCTGCAAAATACCGATGCGCTCGAAAATAGAAGTGGAATCCTCTCTCAAGAGACCTTATGGTCATTCTCTTTCAATATACCTCAGTGAAGCCGAAACGAGGTAATAAACTCATGGGTAACCCAGGAAGGTTCAAAAGTTCAGAGTTCAAGCTGAACTAGTGCGATGGGGGTCACACTGAACAGAAAGTCTAAGGTGAGAGTTATTTCTACGCTGCTGTTGACGACATCTTGCAGCTTTTTCCACAATAAAAAGTCAGAGCTAATGATAGAAACTAAACAAGGTGGCTGTTTCCTAGCAACCTCTCTCGTCCTACAATGGTTGGCATGCCCACTTCTTCTCATTCCCTATTCAGTATTCAGAGCATGCAGGTTTTTGAAGTCTCACAACTATAGGAGGAACTACTAAGAAGTTGTCTTCATAAACAAACAACACTTTACTCCAAAAGCCACGAATCGTTGACTGAGAGGACATGGAACTAGGTGCCAACGCGAATCCGTTCGATTGAAGTCTAGGCAACAAAGCACTACCGAGAAGAGAAGCAGGAAATAACTCAGGGACCGACGTTGTTCTTATATACTCCGGCTACATACGCCCGCCCCTTAGCGCAAAATTGTGCAATAATTCCTGACCACATTGCGAAACAGTTGCATAACGTTGCATAACTGGAATCGAGCGGTACTGCGTTGTTTGGTTGTCCCTAGGCGAGAAAGACAAACACTCCCATGGAATGCATCGCCGGTGTGCACTCTGTCAGATAAACGTGGAACGTCTTTGAAATCTGATACTGATACGACTACGATACGAAGTTATGATGTTTCAACAATCAGTAGAGCTAATGGTCTGATGCTTTGTAAGGTTTTAGGTGGTGGCAAATCCGCTCTCCACTACAAAACGGCTTTTAATGTCTCTGAATGTGTTAGACAGTAACCCGGGGACCCACTCGAAGCACCTTCAAGCATCCGTCACACGAGGCGATAAAAAATAACCTTAGGCGAGGCCCGCAGGGAGGATGGTGCAGAATTGGGGAGTTACTGTATTACACGTTCACGGGACTACAAAATCCGACTAGTCTCTCCACTCAGTGGCGACGGCCAGTAAAGGAAGGTATTGCTGTCCCAAAGGTTTTGTGGAATCCCGTCACTTTCTTTAGATCGTAGCTGGCACATGGCCTTAGTGGTATTTCACCACCCCACCACAACTTACGCAACAGTCCTGCATATTACTGTCATTTTCCAGCTAAGACCCAAGCAATGAAGCGAAAAAATACTGTACACAAATTCTAAAAAACTCCTAGATCACTTTAATCTTCGGGAGATGGTTTTGCTTCTGAATCACGATGGGCCGCGCTCTCGATTTCCATTCAGAATCTTGGCCATTCTCCGTTGGTCTGCAGATCTTGCCTGTATCAGTTGCGCTACTTGTCCCCTCCTAGACTCTGTCCCAAATGTTTACTTTAAAACTGTTTACATTAAAAATCAACAGGCCGGAAAGACCATTCAATAGAGTTATGTACTCAACTTCTGCTCTCCTATGTCGATTGGGCTTTGCATTGAGCCTAGGCGATTGATTTATAAAAGAAACTGGAAGTGACAGGAGACGTCAGCGCTTTGGTCACGGTGGCTCAGTCTTGGGAGTTTTAAAAGAAGCCGTTCAGCAGAAGCGCAAAGGTTCGGCTTTTTGTAGGGTAATCGTAAAAGGGCAAGACTACAATCACCCATTTTTTTGCAGGGGAAAACGTCAGTTAGGTTCCCTTTTCTTACAGTGGCAACTTATTACAGCAGAAACTTTTGCGAAAAGAGGATCAGCTACTGTAAGAACTAAATTTCTATGATGCTGAATATAAACAGATAGTCAGTCCGTTTGAATATCCGTACGCCCTAACATTCGAATTCACTTCGGGATCGTAGTGGCGTGTTGAAAGGGTATAATGCTCAAACAATGGTTTCGGACGAGTCTGGTACCAATCAACCTACGAAGAGATGGATAGGATGGTAATGGGAAAAGTTTAATAGCCGTATAGCCCCTTCGGCGATCCTTACGTGGCCTCGGCACTCTCTTCCTTTCTAAACTAGCATTGCTCTCATCATTGCTTGCTCTCATCACTGCTGACCTCGTATGCCAATACCCCTGCACGAATGACTCATTCCGTGTCATAAACGTTACCTTCCACTCTTATCCCTGTTCGAGAACGCAGCCTCCGAAAGCTGGTTGTGATTCTCTGATCTCATTGAGCGAGTTTTCGGCCCCTAATGAGGCGATATATGACGTTGTCGGAGCTGGTAACGGCTCAGCAATCGTTTCAAACGTCAGGAATGAGCCTTCAGAATAGTTTTTAGCTCCTATGCCTTTGATTCTGGGGTACTTTCAATCAAGGGTGTGTCAAATGGCGTTTTGGGGGAGGGGGTGGGGGGGGGGGCGTAACGGTAGCTCTTTCTTATGCCGAGAGGTCCTTTTGCAAAGCGGGGAACGGCATTCTAAATGTAATCAGCGACCTACCAGGGCACAACTGAAAACGTCCTAATCTTCTAATCTTCTACAACCCTTCAAATGAACAAGTTCAAAGAGAACGATACATTTATATAAAGAGAACGATATATGGTCTTTTTTTGCCACTAAAACTTGAGTCCTTCAGTTCAATACCAATGAATGAAATCATCGCGAGTTAGCCTCTACCAGGTCTTTTTACAGATTAACTTTTCAGGTCTCGTTGGCCTTCGCTCTCATTAATTGATGTCCAAAATGACTACGGCGACTAAATGAAATGAGCTCGTGCGATCAAAGATCCTGCTCTGAGACCAAATGTCAGCTACAGTTCGATAGAGCACAAACGGATGAAAAGGATGGGTAAGCTATCAGCAGGGCATTAGACCACCGCCCACGTGGACAGCCATGAATGCCATCCCCTTCTTCGTATTTACACAGATCACCATTGATTTCTGCCCTCTGGGGATTTGGAAAATTCCATAATTTATTCCAAAAGAATTAGAAAAAAACGACGGTGAAGAGCACATACTATTTCTAGTTTCTTTTTATCAGCTATCGAATATCATGCTTCGAAACCGAGCAGAGGTTCACAAGCGACCAATAAAAACTGACGGGCTGAGGCCCCTATCTTGCAGGTGGTTTCAAAAAATGAACGAGTTCAAAGACAACCAACTGGTCCGTCTGTTTTACTTCGGAACAAAGGTGGAGTGATATCGTACCGTGGGTGTGAGAGAAAGGAATGCAGAACACGATTAGTTGATGAATCAGCTGGCATGAAAAGCTTAGGGTTTGAGGAGAAGATATCGCAGTGAGAGACAACATGGAAAGGGCGTGGAAAGGGTAGCACGTAGAACTTTTCACATTCGAAGGAAGCCTTTCGAAAGGATGCCAAACGACACAAGAGTATAACCCAACACATTGGATCAGTATTCACTGATAGACATAGTTCACCTAGATGGTTCCTTTCTTTCAACCCAAGTTCAGTATGGTGTGGCTTTGGTGGGAATTAGCAAACTGCCGTATGTTTAAAAAAAGCATCTCTGTTCATTTTCCCTTGTATAACTTATTGGAATTCGGGGGCGGCATAATGGCAAGAGGCGCACACAGGCAAGGTCCAAGGTTCCGACCGGATCAGCATCGTTGACTTGCCCATCGTCTGGCCACCGCAAGTGACAATATACTACATAGGCCACATTCAAACCACCACTGTGATCTTGAATGGGAATCGCATGCGGGCTACTTCCCAGAGATGGACAAATGGGATCGAATAAGGTCAGAGAATTCGTTCTTCACACTTCACATTGTTTCTAACCAAATACATATATGGGTAATTAACTTTGACATCAGTGATAAGCGATTGAAAACGAAAGAAAATATAAAAAATTGACAACGCCACTGCTCCGCACGAGAGGTATTCAGCTAGTTAAACTCCATGGGAGCTGGGTTTTCATGGAAGGACGAAAAGGAATAAAGCATCCGCGTGGATGGTTCGCGCCCCAGAAGCATCGCGTCATCCTCAAATCCCTGAAGAGGACCAAGAAGTTAAAATGTCTGGCCAACCAATCATGAAAGTCTCATCCAACGAATTTAGTTGGTCGCCTATTGCTTTTCTCGTAGCTCCCGAGTAATGTATGTGCTACGAAACGAACTATAAACAAAACTATGGTGAGCGAAATGAATTCCTTTTCATCAAAGGAGCGTTTTGTGAATTTTCACGGCTTTCTTCGCACTTAGGCTGCGTAAGAAATTATAAGTTTGCATTGATCCATAGAGAGGCGATGAAACAAAGATGGCTTCACATAGGGTCCGATATGTTTCTGTTCAAGTGCAACTTTGTTTCTATCAAGTCCCTTTAAAAATATAGTGAGGGGAAATCTACATTTTGGAGATATTTACCTTTTTACTACCGGGAAGGTGATAGTGCTGTTTCAGGGAAAAAAATCAACCGATGTGTACGTAGCCTGTTGACAGAAAGGCAGAACAAAAAGTGGTTCGGAGTTGTGGTGCAACGATTCTCAGGTCAATGGTGCATCACGTTGTAGAAGATCAGTTCAAGCGAAACATAATAAAATAAAGGCATAATTGAAGCATACAGGTGAACAGCACTTCTAAGTCCCCGAGCCACCAAATTTGGTTCTTTTACCTGTCACCCATGTGATTGAACCCGAAGCTCACATGCGGACCTCTCATGTTAGGGACTATCTCACACGCCCGGGTTCGAATTCTGTACCGATATCCAACTAGGCCAACTAACCCTTCCATCCCTAGGGGTCGGTACATTGTCTCCACTGGCCACCGCAAGCCATTCTATCGGCAACATACGCTTTCACTACGCCGCTACAATTCTGAATGGAAGTTGAATGCGGGGAGGGGGGTGCATTCTCCACAAGTGATTGATTAACCGGAAGACTTTTTGGTCTCTATCATGATTGGGAACGACATATGTTATCAACAGCAATGTTAAACGAATGAGTCATGAAGCGGAAGGGCAAAAGAAATCGGCTCAAAGAAATTGCAGAGCAGGTAAAGGGCCGAAGTATAAAGTCTACGGCCCTAATCCCGTTATTATCAGCTCCCACATTCGACTTCCATGCAGAATCGTAATGGCCTGAACGCATACGTGATTTATACAATGACTTCCAGTAGCTAGCCGATGTTCACGCCGAGCTTTTCTCTTCCCAGACCGGTATGGTATCAGTTAATTGGCTGGAATTGGGTGTCCAGTTAGGCTATCAGTCCCTGATTCGAGCCCCAGACAGTGCCTGTCGAGACTTCCCTAATTGTGAACATGTGCAGGATTCTCATAGGAAACGGTTCTGTACCCTTCCTCCGAGATAGGGGAACCAAAGGCGCTGCATGCTTTTCCTGCTCCAAGAGCTACCATTCGCGTATCTTCCTAGAGAATGAGACATCAGCAATGTTTTAGAAACCTTATAAAGTATCAATTGAAATCGAGTATCAATTGAAATCTGCAGGATAGTGTCAGCATCAAATCCGGATTTCCTCATTCGTATGGTACAGCTACTAATGTGGGTTCAGCTGGCAGCCTGTTCTTTCCGTAGCAAACAATCGCTCCGGCTTGATTGTGCTAAAACACCTAGAAAGTTGTGAGAGAAATCGACCGAGAAGTTTGTTTCCAGAGTTTTTTTTTGGCCCACTACATTGAATAACAAGAAATAAGGACTAGAAAACTTACCATTGAGGACATTCATCAGACACGAATTGATGTCCTCTTTTGACTTTGCCCAACAAACGGCAATCCTTTTAGGAACGAAAATCCGAAGTTTTCTTGGATTGGTTTACACTTATACCGGGGTGTTAGGCTGACTGCTCACACGATGGAACTCTACGAGCGGTTAGGACCCGAGATTCAGGGAACTAGCCCTCATCTTGATTCGGCTTTATGCCACGAAGGTCTACAACTAATGCCATCTTCATAACCAGGCAGGTGATTGAGAAGTGTATAGAAAAAGGCAGATCATGTTACCGAGTCTATCTCGAACTGGAGAGGGCGTTTGGCTGTTTACCGTGAGAAGTTCCGTGGAGGAAGCTCTGAGAACAACTGATCTCTCGGATCAGGGTAGCATCGAAACTGTTGAGAGTCTCGCTTCTCACAAACCCTAAACCTATTTCTGTTTACGGAACAGTGCACCACCCCGTCCATTATCACAATCAAAGCAGGAATCTCAGATTTATCATGAACTGTACTTTTGAGGCACGTGCAAGTAAGTGTGCTAAACCGAATAAGCATTCCACCAGCTGGGCTTCCCTCCTTCTTATGGTGTCGCCAGGCTTTGCCGGGCAGTCCTCCTTCCTGTAAGAAATTTGCTATGCGTAAACAACTCTTCGGATTCTCCTTTTTCCTTGAAAGCTCTGCACCCTCAGTATTAGTTCCGAATTGGGGAGCGTTTTTCTCTGAAAGCCATCTTCGCTGTGTCCGGTAAGAACATCGTATAATACCATAAAGGCAATTATTCAGAGAAAAAAGGACAGATGGCTAAGGAGAAGTACCTCCCTGAATGGAATACATTGAACGCCCTACATCCAAATTGTCAATTTTCGCGCGAACGCCGCCCCTGTGGGCGAGGTTCTATCCTGCCACTTATAATAAGTGTTCCCATCCTGTCGCCTATACTCCTACCAAGTTTGAACACTCTAGGGCCAACTTGACAATTTTCGCGCAATCCCCGCTCATTGTAGACGGGGTCTGGTCCTGCCACCTACAGCGAGTGTTCCCATCCTGTTCCCATTAATCCTACCGAATTTGAACGTTCTAGGTCCACGGGAACAGTAGTTATGAATTTTTGCTCAAACCCCACCCCCTGTGGACAGAGTCCGGTCCTACCACTCACCACAAGCGTTCCCATTCTGCACCCTGGACTTCTACCGAATTTGAACGCTCTAAGTGCACGGGAACAGAGGTTATGAATTTTTGCTCAAACCCCGCCCATTGTGGGCGGAGTCGTTGAATAGAAACAACATTTGCCATAAGGAAAGGATAGAACAGAATTGACAGCGACAAAGTTAGCAGTCAGTTCTCTCTGACGTTCCTCTATTCCAATGAGAGTGAACTGTACCTAAAAGGATGCTCTCATTTATCACAGAACTTTCGGGGATATCACGAATTCCTAAAGCTGAATCTCTTGGGTCAATTTCTCCGATTTTGCTCTCGAATACACCTATGCATGGGGTCTCTTACACCTCGAGCAACAACGTCTTTGCCAAAGTCGAAGAAGAAGATAGAGTTTTGAAGTTCGCTATGTTTTTTTTGCAAGTTCAAAAGAAACACCATCCTGCTCTCGATCACTAGGCGCACGACGTTAAGAAACGTCCCAAGGCTTAAGCGACGTAAACGTTTTTTGTAACTGGATTCAAGCAGGGCAGGTTGTTCCGTGCAGGTGAGGCCACTATTTTCTCACTGGAGATGGAGTGATAGTGTTCCGCCCCACCGAAGCTGAACCCTAACAATTGCTAATCAACGATTAAAGATTGAGAAGAAATGACCACTCTCTCTAATTGCAGGATATTCTGAAGCGACTGGCAAGATTTGCGAGTGCACTTTCGCGTATGATTCTTAACGGAATGCAGCTACATCGTCTCAAGAGAATTTGCCGTTAATCTGCATTATGAACTCAGTGTTCTCTTCCCCTATAGCATATATTGTTCTTCTTTTCACAGCCATTAATGAAAGGCGAAGTGAAAATTTTCAGAGGGGATGGTCAACGCCTACCAGTAAACGTTTATCTGGTCTAGTACATACATTGGGGATATGTGATTGATATGAACTTGTAAAGGTTTTGTAGTTGTAGCCCAGATAAGTATGCGTGCGCCGAATAATTAAATAAGTCTTACTTTGTTACATTCTGTAGAGCAATGTCTAACTCGGATTTATTTCAAACGACCTTGACCGATGAAATCTCCCCTCTTCCGGATCTGGTTGAAGGCACAGTTTGCGACAATTTCCAGATGGTGCGGTAAATAAAGAGGTGGCAAAGAAAGCGCGAAATCGGCTGATTCCCAAAAAAAGTCTCAAGAAAGTAATAAAAAAGGAATGCACAAGAATATGACCACGGAAGTGGTGTGGAAAGAGCCGGAAATTGCCAATTCACTGTCACCATATGTCGCAACTAGATGTTTGAATTTCAACATACTTGCTCAATTGTGAATGGAGTAATCTGGTGCGGAATCCCCGCACCGAAGGTCTTATACTTCTGCTTAACACGAGTAAGAATATATGTTTCATCGATATGTGCGAGGTAAATGGAGATCAGTCCGGTCGTGGAATACGTGGAGATCGGCTACGGAGTGGAATCGTTGTGGTACTACGGTTGGGAAGGCGCGGGGCCCAGAGGTGACAGACGGGAGGTGCAGTTGCAGCGAACGGCGAGCTGGATCGTAGGACGCAGACGTTGGCGGGAGTATTCCTCGAGAAGACGTCGGCGAGCCTTAAATACGTGTGATGAGATGAGTCATGATACAGTGAGTAGAAATTCCCACGCGCGAGGTTAAGCAATGTTGCACAATGAGAAAAGCGGCTCCCTTTGATCTATGATTCCCACTTTTGACTAGAATCCTACTCAGCTGATAAGATCTAACTTCTCAGACACTTCCTTCCAGACAGCCGTGTTTCCCACGCTCCACTACTCTTAGGATTACGGTCACTCCTCCACCTACAGACACCTACAGTATCCCGTAGACTCTCACACTTCACACTCTCTTACCTCCCCTCATTCCAAAAAAGTCCGTCCTCGGACTTAGAAATTGGGACGGCGTGAAAAGAAAAAGCTCACCTTTGTTTGAAAAACACGAAGTGAGCCGACTATTCTAGAAGATCTGGAAGAGCCGCTGCTGTAGTAACGGCCCTACGGTTATTAGCCCATTGGAGGATATCAGCCCAAAAGGACAAGCCTGCCAAAGACTTTTCGTGACCTAGAACAAATTGGCCATGTCGGCATCTTGATAATGCGACGTTGAGACGATGCGGGTCGTTGAGGAACTCTCCACGCGGGGGGTCGAACTTTGTCCGAGTCGTTAATAGTATGACTATGTCCTTCTCGCGACCTTGTACGGAGTCCACTGTGTGAAGATCTACGGATGAGGCGCTGGCGAAGTGCGCTAAGGTCCGAGATTGCTCCTTATAGAAGACTATGATGGCAATTGATGCGGGAGGTGACGATCTGACGACAAACTTCGGCTTCTGCTGGGTTGCTATGCGAGCCGCTGAGTGACTTGGTTAATTTCCCAGGGATGTCTACGAACAACAACGGCAAGAGTGGGTTCGGGCATCGCACTGAAGACAAGAAAAGTTGGCGTTTTTCTGCCTGAGTTCCGTTGACGAGCTGATGATCATAGAAAACCAAGTTCGGGAGTTCGTTCAATAATGGATGTGCTCGGAAGGTTGTCGTTAGAGGGGCAACTGGAACTCCTCGTTCCAACAGAACGTTCATCACGCTCTGTGCGCCGAATCGTGCCGGGTTGGATGAACGCGGGCACCGGGCGTGAGGCTCTAATTGGCGTGTGTCGCCGATATAGATGTGTCGAATTCGCGGAAGATGAGTGGCCAAGGCGACTAGGGCGGGCTCCGGAATCTGCGAAGCTTCATCGCCTATGAGAGTCGTGAACGAGTCGAACCAGCCACAAAAGATACCATCTGCGGAGATCGAATTGAGGAGCGCTGCCGTTGTGATACAGACTACTGCGGGAGGGCGGACTTCGAACATGATCCTTACGGCGTCCTTCGTCAGGTCTGAGATGTCGCGTTCTGCTAGACGATACTCATCACGTTCTGCTTCTGACAGTCCGGTTGCCAGGTCGTGATCAAACATAAACCTTTCAAGTAATTCCCCTTTTGTATTTGCGACATGTTTGAAGGGCTTCTTCGAAGAGTTTGTCCGCGTAATCTACGGGAAGACGCTTCAAGATAGTGTGCAAATCGATGGGTGTTTGCGGGGCTCCTTCCATGAGGGCGCTGTCTGACACGTAACGAAGTATATGGATGTTACGGTACTCGTCCAGGCGTAACAAGGTGTCGGTAAACTGCGCGACTGCGGTGTTAGTCGATGTGGTGGCGATTACTCGTTTCTGAAACTTGGAGAAGGTGCGAGCGGCGATAAGTGCACCTACGACAGTTTTCCCTGTTCCGAAGGCGGCTTGGATGGCTAGAATCGGTAGGCGACGCTCACTCATTTTGGGGGCTGCGACCTGATCTTCTCGCAGTGTGAAAGAGCGGCCTCCTACTGAGACTGAGACGTTTTCGTGTTGAGGACCATCGGGCCCGACTTCAATGCGTTGCTGACCGTAGATGGCATTCGGAACGGCTGTAGCTTGTGAATTTTCGGGGAACTCACCGAAGAGCCGAGACTGCGAAATGAGCTCGTAGACAGGTTCGGCTCCGAACGGGGGAGGCGCTAATCGAACGCAAACCTGTACTTTGGTGACATTGTCCCGAGTCCTGGCTCGACGAGCAGTTGCGCGAACTGCGTAACGATGTGCCCATGCGGGGACTACGAGGCGTACGGCTATCGAGCGATCTTCGAAGGATTGTACGGCCTGTTGTGTGATCGTTCGGAGCAGCGAACGGGATCCGACTATCCATAGGTAAACTGGTCGCTGATTGGTCCATCCACATTCCGATGACATGTCAGCTAGGGTGAAGTCGAAACGAAAAGGAAGGGCCTCAATGTCCGGGATGACGGCGTCTAACATGTGTGTCCTTTTGTCGTCATTCATATGATTGACAGCTGCGAGTGCCGAACACGCTGCGTTGAACAGCTGAGCCATATATTGTTGTGCGGACCGAGGGTGCGCGCGGTAGTTATCGAAGTTGCCTGCGCGGTCGCTGATCCATTCCCTTTCGCTTCTGGTCAGTTTGAATACTCTGAGAGGAAGCAGGCCCTCTTCGGGGTGTGCCGGAAGAAAGCTACGAACCAAAGCACATAACGTCCGTTGAGCTTCTTTCGATGCCGGGAGCTCCGAAAATCTCATTGCACATGAGACGTTAGATCTGGATATGGCTGTGACGATTTCATCTAAATCGGCGTCCGAAACCCGGAATTCGTAGATACTAGGCGAGAATGAGACGGCTTCTGGAGCACCTTCGAATGCGATTCTGAGTCCTTTGACGGTGTCGAAGCGTACGACCTTTGACATGACGATTCCGAGGACCCTCTGTACAGCGGCTGCGGGGGTCACAAATAAGTTATCTTTTCCTAGGACGTTCGACGAAGTCCAAAGGCAGGAGGAAGATCGAGAATCCTCTGCTACATAATGCGGTACTACGGTTTCTGTTTCAGGGGGTAGGACCGTGGTGACAACGGCCCATACCACTGTCTCCCTTGGGGGTTCTAAAGGGGGTGAACACACAAAGATCTGAACACTGTCTGGTCCTATGTGCACCAGGCGGTTCTCATAGTCGACCGACCAAGGAGGTAAGCGGCAGAGGACATCGTTACCTAGGATCAGATCGTAGGAGTTCACCTGTGTCGGTACGCACTGTCCTTCCGTGAAATGAACTTTCTGTTTGAGTTCTTCATTGCCGATCTGCAGGTTGACTACTGCGCTCCCAACGAACCTTACCGGGATACCAGCCATACCCAACGCGGAGGGTACGTCCGCAGTTTCGAGGTCAAAGATCCCGAGCAAAGCAAGAAGGGACTGACTAGCTACGGTAATGCCAGCGCCGGTATCGATTAGAGCAAGCATACGAAGACCGTTAACTCGGACCGGAATCTGCGCGACAAAGAATTTGTTTTCAGCGTGCAGAGAGAGAACTTGGACCGGAACGGTAGAAGCTCGAGGGGGCCAGACGTTTCTGGCGTCAATATCGACCTTAGAAATGCAGGGGTTCAATGAGGACAAGGCTACAGCATGCAATTCTTCTGTCGGAACCGGTGTATTACGTGGGACGGTATGTAACGATGAAGCTGTGAGACAACGTTTGCTTGAGTAGGGGCATCAGCCCCGGAAGACTAACGGCAATGCAACTAAGCATGAGAGTTTTGAAAATTCCAAACGAAACGACCACATAGCAGATACATACCCACACTTAGAAAGGAGAAGGAACAGAGAAGTGTATAGATGGTAGCATGTTGCTCAATGCGGATGGAACGGTTGTGACTGAAGTCGGAGATGAATGGTATCTTTGAGCGATATGATCGATTAGCTTCTCCTGGTCTCTAACCGTCCACATCTCTTGAAACTGAGTATCCGCCAAGATCTCACTCAGGTTTGTCAATACTAAGTTGTGAAAAATGGTGAGCTTGGGTGAAAGAGAAAGAGCGTCTAGAGGCGGGGAAGAGGGTACCATGTGAACTTGATTCAGAGGGATAGCTGAAAACTGACCTTCTACAGGTGAGAATTGCACTAAACTACCGTTGGCTGACAACACGGCTGGCGCGACCTCCTCACAATCGATAACTGACTCCTTGTTAACTACGACCCCTGTAGATGGCTTGAGGAAGGCTTGCCAGACCGAACCACTGGGCAACAAGATATTGATGCGAGGATATTCAAAGCAGGTGTTATTAAACGGTACAAAAGATAATGAAGAGGGTGGGACTTGAACACAGTGTCGAACTTGAACGTATCCGTTACCTAGATGAGTTGCCGAAATATCCTTCCTACCAATGAGACTGCGCATTGTTAACGTGGGGTTGGTACGCAAAGCTGCGTGTAAGGAAACGGCAAGAATATTCGTACGCTCACAGAGTGCTTGAATAGCATGCCGAAAGAGAACGGCTACGGCGTCATGGACGGAACCTTCCACTGCTAACAGCTGAGCGGCCAGCTGGTTTGTGGTGACTAAGCCGGCGTCCGCCGAACGACTGAAGCGTCTCACAAAAGCGATGGCGTAACCCTGGTCAGTTAGTGTAAGCTGCATGCGACAGTCGAGAACAAGGGGACTTTGATCAGATCAAGACAAAGCGAACTCATTAGATTCGCTCAGCCAAACATTGTCCATCAAGATACCCTTCTTCTTCGATACCGAGACAAAGCGGCATTCCTCCTCTTTGTCGGGTGTCCAGATGGCGACCGATCCGTCCTGGAGTATACATTCTCCATCTTTATACAGGCAAGAACTCATATCCCCAGCGGCTGACTGTGGCGATTCCTTACCATGGCGAGCGTGGACGCGGGTCTCGATCAAGTAACAATTGTAGACGACATTGACGCGAGTCGAGCAACACCCAAAAGGAGCAGAGGGGAGCTCAAAGGACAAGTCGTTGGTAGTCTTCCAGATACCACCGTGAGAAGATAACTCCCCATGAGCACATTTGTTATGATGAAACATGAGCTTACATTCCTCGGCGGATACAGGTAGATGAGATTCGGAATGGTTCTCATAGCGTGCTCCGAAAAAGTTAACAGAATAGGAAACAGAATGGCGAATAACCTTACAGAGGAAAGCGGGAGTAGAGTAACGCTCAGTGTTGGGACGGAATACATGCACGGTAAGAGAACGAGGATGAGTAGTAGTATTCGGAAATAACGAAGAACAATTATAAGCATTCGGAACGAAAAATGAATTGGCGGGGTTCTCCGTTGGGCACAGCCAGGCATCCGCTGAGGCAGAAGAACCTGCCATGCAAGAAAGAGTAATACAACAAATAAAAAGACTACGAATGTCAGCTGAAGAAAGACGGGTAGGAGACGATGATGACTTAGTACCAAAAGCTGAGTTCGCGAGCTCCTCATTTCGTTTGATGAAAGGAGCTATTCTAGACTTAGACTGATCGAGCTCGGTTTGAGTTTTGTCTACTGCAAGAGAAAGATCAGCAATACGCTGCTGAGAAAGAAGAGCCAGAAGAAAAAGAAGAAGAGGGAGAAGAAGAAGGAATGTCATGAACAATGAATTGCGCATTTACGCGCTGAACTGGAGAACCCCTATTATCATGCATCAAATTAGATGTAACCGACCTGTCTTCTTTGCTCCTATAGGGTTCAGGTGGAGACGGGCGGTGAATAACACGGTAACCACGTCCTCCGCAGTTGTAGCACCTTTCCGGATAAATAGGTCCGTCGCGTCGCAGTGGCTGGCGAGATGCTGCGGCGTTCTGAAATGGACGACGGTTACGTTGATTGCTCTCAAGTCTACGGAAGTCTTTTTGAACGATACCATTTCTGTTATTAGGCCTATTAAACACCTGGTTCCTACCCACATTGCCTCTGTCTAGTGCGTTTACAGCTACCTCAGGCTTGCCAGGGCTAATGAGTCTCTCAGCTGTCGCCTCACTAAGTAGTTGCTCCACCATTTGTGCCTTGGTCACTGCCTGCTGGAAAGAAGTGGGGTTGTCCAACTTGACAACCCCACTTCATACAAATACAAACATACAAACTCCTCCAACACTTTATCCTTTTGAGTGGCTGGATCCTGACCGGCGGTCGCAGAACGGACCAAGTTGAGTACTCGATTGGCGAACGTTGCGGCAGCCTCTCCTGGCTCTTGCTTGCAGACGGAGAGTTTCTGCCGGGCGACATATCGTTGCTGCGGGCTTTCGAAGAAGTGCCGGAGATGAGTGACGACGGCATCGAAGCTCTTCCGTGCTCCCTCGTCCAATTCCTCCACCTTCTCCCAAGCCACTCCATCCAAGTGTCCAATTAAGAAGTTGGCTTTCTGTTCACTACTAAGTTCCGAAGGGCAATACTGCCGAATCATCCAATCGAGAAAGTGAGTCATCTAATGGCGCCGTGACGGAACCATAACCAACGTTTTCGATGTTAGGAGTATCTACTCCAGTTATCAAATTATTACATTGAAGTTGAAGTTCGGTTTCGGGTTCAGGGGCACACGTCCCAATAGACGGCGGCGACGGAGGTCGACGCGGTAATGGATGACGACTGACTACGAGTCAGCGGCATCGAGGCGAAGCAGAAGACCCAGTAGATCGAATATGCAGAATACAGTTGGATGACTGTCATAGGGTTAAGTGGTTTATATATTCGTAGACGGGAGGCGGGGCGATACTGGCGGAAAAGCATGAAAGGAATCCTCGGTCTAGATGGTCCCACAATGGAGTCGATCCCTCGCATTCCTTTGATGTAAAAACCCGTGGGAAGTCACGAAGTCGGAGCTCCGCGAAATGTCAAAAATTCGTTATCAGATCGAACTTTGTGGGAACCGACTTGAAGCTGTAAACATCTCGTGCGCAAGACTGTCGAGGAGATCTTATCTCATGGGAACGGCGAGAAGCATCCGAGACGTGGAGAACGACGATCCTGTACTAAACTCGAAGAGGATGCCAGAGACGACCGAAGACCGTCTTCTCCTCAAAATTATGCCGGAAGCTAAGCTTCCTGACAAAAATTTCGGCGTTTCCTTTCCGAAAACACCTTTTCAGGAACAAGTATTCCGCACAGGTATGCTTGCTCCTCGGTTACGCCGCCAAATTGTTCAAAGGCGAGCGAAACCTGCGGATGGCGTTAAGGCGCAAATACCCTATTTCCACGTACCTGCCGCTGGTTTCACCTGCCGCATCATAACAGACAATCCATAACATGGTGGAAAACGAGTAAAAGCAACACATATAATAATAGAAACAATAAAAGTAAAGAAAAAGATACAGGGAGAAAACATGCAACACATGGTGCTCGAGTTAACTGCCATCGGGCAATCGCTTTTAACAGAACTGAACCAAGGAGCGAGCTTATGTGGGCTAGCCAAAACTCCAAATGTCACTTGAGTTACTCTAATTCTTGTGGAATCGCTTCTTCTTATTCCATAACTTATTCCAGTTTATTACTGTTACTAACACTACTAATTCGACGTCGAACAACATATTCCTCATCAACACATGTGACCCTCATTGTCACAAAACTCATTTAATTCACATAATTCACTGCTCGCTCGCAACTCCAAATCATCAAAGTGCTCTTGTTTAACGACCATCAGGCCCCGGGGCAAAACTAGACTCTACCGGTGCTTTCGAAAACAAGGTAAGAGCTCAGGATTTTTTTTTATGAGCAGCTGCTAGTAGAAAACAGTCCCTCACAGAGGAAAGAGTGCGAGAAATACGAGTAAGAACGTAAAAGAGTAAATGATGCATAAAAAGAAAATATACGGCGGGGGTTAATATACGTAAACTACTATAACCATGCAGTAATCGATGGGAGGCAGCCGCCGTTCACATAGGTCAAAAGGTCACAATCGCACAAAACGAAGGTGATCAGGCTTCGTTTTCTCGTTGAGGTCCATCGGAACCAAACTAATCACTTACCTTTTACCTATCCTCCTGTCGTCAGAACTCGCTGCTACCAGTAATCTGGTGCGGAATCCCCGCACCGAAGGTCTTATACTTCTGCTTAACACGAGTAAGAATATATGTTTTATCGATGTGTGCGAGGTAAGTGGAGATCAGTCCGGTCGTGGAATACGTGGAGATCGGCTGCGGAGTGGAATCGTTGTGGTACTACGGTTGGGAAGGCGCGGGGCCCAGAGGTGACAGACGGGAGGTGCAGTTGCAGCGAACGGCGAGCTGGATCGTAGGACGCAGACGTTGGCGGGAGTGTTCCTCGAGAAGACGTCGGCGAGCCTTAAATACGTGTGATGAGATGAGTCATGATACAGTGAGTAGAAATTCCCACGCGCGAGGTTAGAAAAGGTGCACAATGAGAAAAGCGGCTCCCTTTGATCTATGATTCCCACTTTCGACTAGAACCCTACTCAGCTGATAAGATCTAACTTCTCAGACACTTCCTTCCAGACAGCCGTGTTTCCCACGCCCCACTACTCTTAGGATTACGGTCACTCCTCCACCTACAGACACCTACAGTATCCCGTAGACTCTCACACTTCACACTCTCTTACAATGGTGCAACTTTATATCAAGGCCATCGCATCAGGGAAAATATCGCCCGTCAAGACCCGCCAATGGTCAATGCTCTTTCCTTGGAAAACCTCAGGTTCATCCTGGAAGGATATCTCAGAAACTGTTTATATCGGGAACTCAGCATTAGCTGGTATATACACTGCCGTGCACAACAGATCGTACCCAATAGAAAAACAAATTTTAGAGTGAGGCCAAAGTTTTTATTGCTTTTGAGTACAATATATGATTAGAATGGGGGAAAGGTAACTTCCCGTGGTGGCTATTTGACTACACAATTTCTTTCAAGTTCTAAGCAATAGTTTTACAGTTTTAAGGCCGGTGCATATTAGATTGGACGATATGCATAGCCAACCAAAAAAATAGCACCTGAAATCCGACAATCCGTTTTCTAATGCAAGTTTATCCAATAATGAGTGCAGCCTCCCTTCTTTCGAATAAGCTCGAAGATTCGCTCAGGCATCGAATCGCAGAGCTTCTTCAGAAGAACAGGCGACAGACTCTTCCGCTCCATAGTTATGTCTCCTCTCAACGATTCAACATTGTCGTAAACTTTACCATTTGCATAGATCTTACGCACTAATACACCCCAGATATTTTCGATAGGGTTTAGGCCCGCGCTACATGCCGGCCATGACAATGACGGGATGTTATTAGACTGCAAATAGGATAGAGTACTCTGCGCAGCGTGAATCGAAGCGTTGTCTTGCATAAAGACGTAGTTTTTGTAGGTGTTCTTCTGGATGAATGGCACCAACGTTTCCCCAAGAAGTGACTGGTAGTCCTGGCTTGTCATTTTACAAGACGTGAATTGAATACCAACGACGCCGTCGCTACAAAACGCTCCCCAGACCATTAACAAGAAGCCGCCGAAGTTCCTCCGGGACATAAGTCGTGGTTCTTTCCGCAGATCGCACCAATACGAGTGGTTTCCATCTGGCCCATCCCCGTTGAATTTTTTCTCATCAGAAAAAATAACCTGAAAAAAAGACAAGAATAGAAAACTCAAATTTCTCGTAGAGCCAAGCAAGTTCCAAAAACGGACCTTTGTCCAATCTCTGTTCATCTCATTTCTAGCGAAGAGGAGCCGTTTCTCTCGATGACTCTGTGTTAGCCGTGGTGCAGACTTCATCTTCTGAGAAGCTATGTGGCCCGATGACTTCAGGACGCGAGCAACAGTCCATTTTGAAACCGAAATCCCACAATCTGCAGCTAACTCTCTCGCAGTTCTCGTAGGGTTTGATGCCATATTGATCAACCGACGCTTGTCGCGTTCAGGAAGAGTTGGTTTTCGTCCTGGCTTCTTCTTCGGAACATTTGTTGATTGCTTCTTTACGACACTCGCAGCTGTGCCCTTAGGAATGTTTAGTTCTCTAGAAATTTGAAGATAACTTTTTCCAAGGTGACGTAATGCGTCAATTCGAATCAGATCTTCGTTCGTAAGTCGCGTATACCTGCGCATGCTTGAAAAACAAGCATATAAGCATGTGCAACTTCCAGATACAGGGAAGAAAAAATCGAATAAATCAATTACCTCAAGTCGTCCAATCTATTGTGCACCGCCAAATAATCAATACTGCCCCGTCAGAATTTTTCAAATGCACTGTCATCTATCTATTATCGCGACAAAATTATTTGGCCTTTTCTACACATAACATATCTGCGGAAGAAGCACCAGAAGTTTCGGCTCCTCTCAAAAATTTGGTTTTTTATAGAGTGCGATCTATTGTGCACCGCAGTGTAGTTTACTTCTAACTTACGTATCAGCTAGCCCCCTAAGTACAATACCCACCCTAAATGTTCTAAAAAAACACGAAAAATGAAACGCGTTATCGCGTTTTTTTCGTTTTTTCTCTATAACTAGGTTGATTTACAGTTTTTGTATATATGTGCTATATGGTTGAACTCAGCTCCTCGAGCTCTACAACATGGTTTACCTAGAATTTTGAAAATTTCGATTTTGAAGTCCCCCATTCATCAAAGTTTCTGAGGGTACTTCATTAGCAGCGACTCCTGCCATAATTATAACCAGAGGATCATCTCTTCTATTGAAGTAGTCTGTGAAACGTGGAGTAGCTAATATATTCCAGCATTTTGTGAAAATAAGATCATGGCATTTCTCAGATCATTCTGGTCACTTCGGTACCAGTTTCCTCCGAAATGGATGAATTTGGCCATGGGCCAAATTCAAATGACAGAGGCTTTTCAAAATAAAGGATAGCCAACACTAGTTGAGTTATTTAATCGTTTGATATCCTGTACGCGCCATGTTTTTAAAAAGAGCAATTTCACTTGCTTTTTCAAGTGAAATTTCCGTTTATCAGAGAGGAGCTATGCACTGTTCCGGAAGTATTCATGCTATACACTTTGTGAACGATCACTGACTGTTAAAAATTGTAACTTATCTGGATCCTCGGACTATATATAGGCTCCAGATATCGCCCCAAAGCACAATAGACAAAATTTTGATTTTTGCATTTAAAGTAAACATCAGAAAACCTACATGGTTTTGAATCTATTTTCGAAAAGCTACACAGTTAGATGAAAATCGATCCACAAAGTTCGCTTCGACTCTGCACCTTTAGCACCGCTTTTCTAACCTTCCTATTCTCTCGCCCACCCTATTAGCTACCCAGCTCAGACGTTTCGTCTCTACCGATATTAGTCATACGTTGAAGTTTTTCGTGTGTACCATTTTCAAGATGTAGGAATCGAATACAACGTAATTCACCACTACGATCTTGGGATCGAAATGCGTTTGGCCGTAACAAAACAACAGCGACCAACATCAACACTTCATACTTAATTCTTCAACCATCCATCCCTCCCGCTCATTAGGGATATGTCGTATCTCATTTGGGGTTAAATGATTCAGTCGCTATAGTAACGACACGTGTGAGAATGTATACAAAACAGTGAGTCGCGGTTGTCGACTCACCTGCTGGTCAGTGTTTATCACCTTTTGAACTAAAGTCCTGTGAGAAACCATTGAACCCACACTTTTTTGTTTTGTGGTGAATGTGGCATTGTAACTAGAGAGGCTTACTTTGGGAGAAGGACGTACGGTCAATGGCAATATTTAGTCCTTCGATGGCAAAAAGTGGACTAGTCCGATTTGTTTCGGAGAGATCATCGCAGTTTCCCTTGCCTAACTCTTTTCTCTCCTGTGAATGCAAAACGAATTTGAGTAGAATTTCGATCAGCATAGCTTTTGAATGTTTGACCATTTCCAAGACAACGTTGTAGTGCTACCGACAGATTCACCTTAATTTCTGCAAAAACCATCTCACCCAACTGATCACCCATTATCTTGAATTCATCTGAAACCCCTCTATCAACTCTTTTCGTGTTTCCCACCCAGCTTTGCAGCATCTTTTGCGAGCTTCAGCTCTCACACTTCCTCATCATAGGATGACTTTTTTGAAGTGACGCACAGCGGCAGTGAAAAGGCAGTTCTGGACATTTTCGACCTAATCTGCTCACCTCTTTACGCAATCATAACAGCTAAAATTTCGTTAGAGTACCCCTCAAATGCTGTTTTTGTCATGGCGATCTCATACAACATCTGTTTTCACAACTTTTAGGAAGCTTTATTTTTCGCGAACTCGGCGGACTTCCTCACTTTGTTCGCCAACATGCCCCTGATCTCCACTAAGACTACCGCTTTTCAACTTGATAAGTCTCAAAATTACCGTGAACTGCGCCTTTGAGGGCTAAATCTGGTAGAGGTAGTGACACGCTATCGCAGAGGATCAGATTCTGAACTGCTACCCGTCTAGGCAAACCAAATGTTCCTTTTCATCTGTGTCAGTTAAGGGGCATCAGACACAATCATCTGCTACTACTTCACTGAAAAACGAACTTAAACGACAGTTGTCATATGTTTGATATGCACAGCAATTTCTGTGTTCTGTGGGTCGCAGATGAAGATGTTCAAGCCAAACTTTTCACACTTATATGGCATAGAGAAAACTGAAGCTTGGGTAGTCTCTAGTCATAGAAATCACACACCAAATACCCTTCTCACACATCCAACATCCACTTTCTTTAATTTGAGTAAGATGGTCTGCAGGAATACAAATATTCAGATGTCTGATCAAAAGCATTCCTACACTCTTCATTACTTCGATATTCGTGGACGAGGAGAACCGATTCGTTTGATATTTGTCTACTACGACATGAAATACGAAGATCATCGAATTGGGTTCGAGGAATGGCCCACACTCAAGCCAGGTGCTGTTATTTTTGAATAGCTTTCAAAAAATATACACCACATCCCTTGATGTAATGGAAATTTCTGACGTAGGTGTTATAATAGCATTTCGTAATCAGAGGCCCTTGAGAGTGAGATCCTATAAAAAATGATTTGGAGAGGTAGTTACCGTGCTGGAGGAGTTCATTGGGCAGGACAAAAATACTATTGCAACATGAGCATCCATAGGCGAACTGCCTATTCTCTTTTGACAAAGAGAACAGAAGCTCTAACGGCTACCTGTGGCCAGCCAGAATAAACTATGTTGGCCGCATATAAGATTTATATTAGGATGAGAAAATGTGAACAAGCGTTTCCATGGAAAACGAAAGTTTTTTTTTTGTGAGAGAGGCGGAATAAGCAGCTCAAAAGGTGTTCACCACAGCTCTGAGCCAAGCTGACCGTGAATGCTGCAGAATGTCATCATCCAAAGCCTTATCCCGAAATTTAAAACTATTTCGCAGATTTCTGAAAGACTTTTCGCGCCCCTCAAAGAGTGCTGCGTGGACTATGGTCAATGTTAGTCTGAAGGTGTAAGCTAGGGTTCAGAGGCGGATGTAACACGCGCTTTCGAAAAAATTTCTCGGCCACTTTCGGAGGGACGTTCTACTTCAGAAACAGTCAACTGTACACAAATCGATAGTAGCACAAAGAACCTCCCTTCATTCGAGTAAGAAAACAGTACCACGACCATTACTGCACTTAGGGGAAAGGGAAGACCGAAGCAAAGACGCATCCACTCCTCCATAAATAATAGAGGAAATCGAGTTGTTATATTTTCTTTGTGGAACAGCGAGAGTATAATAATGATGGTAGAATATGATCCTACCTTTTTTCGAGAGAGGCGAGCTACTTTTTGCAAACGGCACTGACCACTGAACTGTAGTGGTTGCTTTTCTATCATTTTGAACCTCAGCAATTAAAAACCAAGTGGAAGCATCCTCAGCCTTGAAAATCCTCCAGTTCCCCATGCAACGGGGTTTCTTGTTTTCCCCAAGAGCCTGCTGATACTCAACTACTGGGAAGCTAACTTCAAGCAAGGTGCAGCCCACGAGGTATCGAGTTTCAGAGAAATAATGAGAGTGATAGACCAGAATAGTGTAAAAGTAGCGAAGGAAGCGCGAAACTCGCCGCATTTGAAGAGTCGTACTGTTTCAAGAAAGTATAGTAAAATCAGGGGTTGGACAAGGATATGACGGCAACTTTGCACTCAAGGGGTATTCGTACGACCTGTCCAAATGTGTATGCCATTGTAATTAGCAGGTTGAAGGAATCTGCCTGCTTGCAACGTGTGGATGTGGGTGCAACCTATACAGCCTTACGACGTCGTGGGAACGCGTCCGCGTTGCAGGTGTAGGTCGGTTAAGCCGTTTTAGAGGCTCCTGTGGCGCCCTATAGAACGTTTTTCGACCCGACAGCGTCTCTTGTACTATCCTCAGAGGTTCTTCTCGGGGAGAAATCTCAGAAACCGTTTTTAACGTGAGCTGTACCTTTCAGTAAATTAGCCAGTTGGTATTGCAGTTTTTTCATTTCAGCTCTATTCAACGTCTGCTTCAAATTTTTGCGTTGTGTTTCACAACGGCTTGAAAAAAATGGAAAAGCCATAGGTTTTCGGGTGTTTTATGCTCTTTGAGCGACCGGAAGTATAGTAACAACCCAGAGCAGCATCCCTCTATCGGTTTAGATACGACTGTAACCTTCGTTATCTAGATGCTCCAACGGGACAAGTACCATATTTGGTTATGGACGACGGCAAACTAGAATTGGCACAGACGCTGGCTATTTGCAGATATCTGGCCAAGTCTATACGTCCTACTGATTGTAAGTGAAGCGTTGTTTGTTTGCTTTTATTGACGGTAACTTCTCCTTCTGAGTGAAGCCCACTACCGTTCGCGATTCATAGATGGCAATTATCTGTTATGGATGAGCGGTAGAACTACTCATTCCATCGTGAGACAATATATTCAGAGCTTCAGTACAAAAAAACCACAATCTGGTCGGTTGTCAGCCTATTGCCATTTTGTCTTTTTGTAGAATTCATCAACAATCCTTTCTGATCCAATGAACATCCCGAAGTTGGCAAAGCGTCCACTAAACTCGTTTCTTTTGATAGATAGCGGTGCCGAATGCTTCATCTCGTACTGATTTCGAAGCCTCTAAAAGTATTGTGCTCTTACGTGAACTTCCAAGACCTGTTCTCTTTACGATTTGCTCTTCCGCTTTTGCTCTGTTTGGGCTCATCCTCGTTGCGGAGCTTCAGAAGGAAACGTCGCGGATTCTAGTAAATGTACTAGAGCTCGAGTTTTTTTTTCTTGGTTACCCCCCTTGATGCGCTTACATTTTGCTCAACCTCTTTCTTTGTTTCCAAGAATCACTTAGCCGCTTCAGTAGGTCTCGAGAAACTAGTTTAAAGCAAAAATAATTCTCACGAGGATGGCTAATTGCTGGCCAAATTTGATCTCGAACTTTGACTTTTTTGTTCGCCGCAAAACGGTTAATCCATGGTTGCCATTTATTCACCGGTAGACTCGCTTACCGTAATCAACCGTCTATTCAAAGCCTTTCCCTCGCAGCTGGCCCCATTATTGCTGTTATTTATTGGCCACTGTAGGGTAACTACTGCCATTTCACCACAATTTTTAGGTATCCATTACAAGTCGAATAGCGGAAGTATGGTTCGGAATAGTGCATCGGTGGTGAAGGAAACGAGAAAATCGCCATTCTTGCGAAAAATAAGGCTATTCGAAATTAATGGAAGTAAAGTGAATAGAGGTGCGAGATCACCATGGGAAACGACATGGAAAAAATATTCGGACCAGATTTCGGTTGTTGCGATTTCGCGAAGTGCTGACCACATCAAGCCGAAACTGTCCAGAATTGCATTCCACTGTCGCTGTAATCCATAACATGTTGTTTGAACTTCCTACATGCTTTCCTTTGTGAATGGTGCAGCCTCTTCGTTGCCGTTGAAACTCGTCCACGCATTCACGTAGAACAATATTTCAGACTTTACAACCCCTCTTCTAGGCCGTTTTCCGACCTGACAACGCCTCATATGGCTCATAGGGGGCCACAGAACTATTATAGCGGGATATCTCGTAATCCAATTTTTATCCCCTACCGTGGACTGTTCCTTGTTCCAGATGCGCGAGAATCGAGGGAGGCGGTCATAACGGGCGCGGCAGATAAGTAGTTTACTTTGTTAAAGGCACAGTTCGCGATAGTTTGGGTAATCCAAATTATGAAAGAAAAGATGGAAAATAGCGCGATGAAGGCGAAGAAACTGAGTGATTCGGTGTTTCCAACGCGAAAAAATCGTCGAAAAATCGTTAAAAGGGGGGCTGGACGAGAATGAGACCAGTAAAATGAGGAGGAATGGGGTGCTTGGACGAGCTATTCAATGTGTGTCATTGCGTACGTGTGCATCCTGGTGCGAATAGCTGACCACGTAAGCAAAATCATTCACTCGTAAGTATATGTTAACAAAAAAAAACCCAGCAACAGCAAAAATAGCTCACCTCTTCCCTCTTGGGGTAGGGCTTTAAATAAACGATCGCGGCAGCAAAAAGAGTAGCTGAAGAAAAAAGAATCGGAGAGAAACATCGCCTCATCACTTGACGATCAGCTGATTGTGTGTGGGTCCCAGAGCGAACATGAAATCTGTATCGCCTCGACAATCGTCCGATTTGACATCGATCCAGGGACGGGAAGTCCGGACGATCCGGTAACGGGGCACTCACTATGCTCTAGCTGTTGAGTTTTGGGACTCACCAGCGTCCTTCCTGTTACCTTGGGGGGCCACTTGGTATTCTTAGGGGGAGAACTCAGAAACCATTTTTATCGTGAACTGTGCCTTTAAGGCTGCCATGAGACGAAACTTATAAGTGTGTAGACTTGATGAGGAGATAGGTGCATTTTCATTCTTATTTTACCATCTTGAGAGTGGTAGCAACGAAGTCTGTAAGAAAAGGATGTAAGCACCTAACGAGTGCTTCCGGTCAGGGGTACGAGCGACCTGGAGAGCAACCCATCTTCTCAAAAAATTGTATCCGCCATCAGCTCAGATAAGTTAGCAGAAGATGGTTGGTTACATGATCATCACTCTCTCTACCTTTGGATTGTGTATAGTAAAAAAGTAAAAAAAAGTAAAAAAATGTTACAGTTTGTAGTTTGTTACATACACATAGATAGTTTATACTGCTAGGAGAGTATTCATGAAAAAAGGGGCTGTTGACCTCACGAAAACTCACATACCTCAATAACTGTGCTCGATTACTCTTATTAGTAAACTTTGGTACCAAAAGTGACCTAATACTACGACTTTTCAGGAGGCGGATTCGTCTGCACGACATTTTGGAGTGAAAGAGTCTCGAAAATGAACTTCTTCATAGTACCCTAAAATTCCATAGATAAGAGCGTTTTGACTTACCGGTGAAAAATGATTTGGAATGAAGTTGAAATTGAATGCAGTTACCCCTCTAACTCGATGGATGGATAAATAAAAATCGGAGAAGAAGTTTAGAAAAAGCTCCGCCCCTCAACTCCAAACCCCGCCCACTTAACGAGCAATTCATATAGAAAAATAGCGATTTTAACGGATTCATTTTTCACCGGTGAATCAAACCGCTCTTATCTATGGAATTTGAGGGTATTTTGAATAAAATAGCTCGATCTGATCACAAGTGCATTGTCCAAAAGCTAACAAGACGTTATTCTTTCATACCTAGATTTCGCTGGTGCAACAAAAACAGAGTCGGCCAAGTGCGACATGTACGCTGAATCATTTATGGATCTTTTTACAATCGGAGTTGAAAGGCAATATGAGAGAGACGAAGCGATCAAGGTTCTACTTTGAAAATTTCATACTTTGAGCGATATTCACGAATCACGTAGATGTTTAGGAGAAAAAAGATGCGGCCTTCGAGAAACAATATCCTGAGCGTATGAAAATACTGGAAGATCACTTGAAAAAGAACGGAGGGCACCACTTCGTCGGGAAAAAGGTTTGTTTATATGCTTTTTCAATCCTCTGGATGCCTCAGAAAAATATCCTCCACTCCTATTTCTTATACTGCCGCTAATTTTTCTCGGTGACTTCTACTCAGGCGTATGAGATTTCCACCCAACCCCAAGGATTTTACGGGGGACTCGGTGGGTCAAATAAAGGCCTAGATATAGCGTAATAGGGCCGACGTACCCACCTAGAGCGGATGAGTTCTCACGGTGCTGTAGAGGCTGTGGACTTTGAACCATTTGTACCGATACGCACACCTTGCATGCAGGCAGTTCGGGGGACGGAACTTACGTGCGTCCGAGGATGCGCGCGGCAAGTTGCGCGGCGAAGTGCGTGCTGATTCGAACGACTCTGGCGCCTATCATTGGGGCCCAAATTTGGAGTAAAGTAGATCAATACGATCAGTTGACCCTACTAAACTACTCTACTTCAAGTTTGTGCCCCAATAATAGGCGCCAGAGTCGTTCGAACCACCACGCACTTCGCCGCGCAACTTGCCGCGCGCATCCTCGGACGCACGTATGTACGCGTACCCGTGTACCCATAGTTTACTGTACCCAGTTGTACGCAATGGCACACATATTTGAACAGCTCGTCCGAACACCCCTCCTGGAACTTTGGTCGTCAAATTTTAATTCCTAATATTTAGTACCCTATTTTTTTTTGAACCCTTATGTTCCTTTGAATGAGCCAATTTTCTCGATTTCTTCCCCTTTTTTGCATCATTCCATAATCTATCTGATCTATAATTGTCATTATCCCCAAAAACTAATCTCGACTCATCGCGAACTGTGCCTTCAAGGTTCTTGTTGTGAACCAACTAATATGTAGTGCTTGTTCTTTCTTACCATAACGTACCGTACTTATCGGTTAATGAGAATAATTTGATTGTGGTGAACACAATTTGTTATGGAAGAGAAAAAGACAAATTCGCTGAACCAATGCCCTTTTCAAAGCTCATGAAAGCGCGTTTTGCTATATTTCCTTACTACGGACGATGGAAACAATGACGAGCCTATGAGAGCTCCGACAGTAGAAACATTGTCAAAATTACTTCAGGTGTTGTGGTGCGACCTTGTGGCGTTGTGTGTGCTGTCGATGGTGGAGGAACTGAAGCCTGACCTTCTGCAAGATTTCCCCGACATGCAAACTTACTACATGAACATGCGCAATTTGCCTGAAATCAAGGAATACATTGAAACAACATGGCCACCAGCCACTTCAGTCACATCTGAATAGGGAACAGCATGTGGATAGATGTCAGCTACTGCACCTTCAAGTGGAACTAATTACTGTTTGGCTTCAGTAATATTAAGAAACTGTTGTGATTAGTTTGCCATAGGTCTCAAGTGTTAGCTGTTCGCATATAATCATAATTCCCGCTTTGATTTCTTTCGTATCATAAGTTGCGTCTATTTAAATCAGGGGAGGGGGAATGTTTCACAGTTGTTTTGAGCCATTGAAGTGGCTTTGTTTTTTTTTCACGTCCCTACAGAAGTAAACCTTGATATTACGCTTAGGTAGGTGTGAATTTTAGGAATTTATCACTCTCTTTGAATTTACTATACATATATGTATGTCTCTGCAGTAGAATGTTCAAGCCACAACTACTGTGGTATTGGTTGGATGAAAAAAAATCTGTTTAGGAAGATTTCTTCACGAAACGAATCAGAGGTCAGCTTCCCAGTTTCCCAACATCCGTTTATCCTTCGATAATTTGTGGTCAGCACTTTTTCCTTTACATTAAGCTTTTAGGAGAGTTCAGGTTCACCTCACGAATTTGTTGCCTAGCTAATAATCTGTGCACATCAGCAGGAATCTTCCTAAGAGCAACAACTTCCACATTCGGTCTTCTTAGAACCAAAGAATTTTATTTAATGTTCTATGTTGTCCTGCCGTACATATTTGTTATGGTTGAACTGATTCATTGGTCGACGTTTCGACTCGTCGACTTCAAGAATCTGGAATAGTTCGAAGCTATCAATTTGCAACTTATCCGACCAAACGTGCTATGCTAGCTACAAGAACATATTACATATTCGCACGAAAAATCCAAGACTGAACAACCGAAATGAGTGCTTTGCTCCAACAAGTAAACTCTTGCCATTCATTCCCTTTAGCGTGATCACCGCATAACTCTTATCTTACGATCGTCCATTGTTTTCAATGCTACTTGTTGTTTATTTAATCTAGTCGGACGTCAGCGCTGGTGGAACCGCAGAAGGCTGGTTACTTTGCTGGGATCTCTTGACTTCGAGTTTCGGGAGCTGTTACAACCAGCCGAGCGCGTTTGGGCACTTGGTCGCTCAGAAGCTTCAGACTATTTTCAGGTTCTCGAAAACGATGACTCAGTCGAATCGTTGACCGTTGATCAACAACGCGGTTCAACCATAACAAACCTGTACGATGGCGCAGTTAAAGGCACTGTTCACGAAAAAATGGCTTTGGAGATTTGCACATGGCTTGAATTCGACGCCCCCTCTGATACCATTTGTGCAAGAATGAGGCCGGAAAACGGGCACAGGCACAGGATAGGGCACAATAACGGGCCGGAGAGTATCCACGGTCGCCCTCCGCCCCTCGCTAGGCTGACTACGAAATCTAATTGCCGTTCACCACTTTCGCATTGGAGCGAAGTTGGTGAAAAGTCGATAAGCTGGTTGGCAAATTGCCAGAGACGCAATATGTTGTCTGCTATTGCAGACAACACATTGCGTCGCCTTCGTGCACTCGCCCGAACACTCCCTAACCGGTGTTCTCTCAATGTGGAACTCGTCCAACCCCCCTTTCCAGCTCTTTTTTGACCCTTTGTAATTCTTTTTGTTCATCGTTTTTTGCGCTTTTTTCGTTGTTATCGCTTAATTGTAGAGTAGTTCTATCAATTCCCGTCAAAAAAGGGTGCCCTAAATTTATTGCTGTGCCTTCAAAGGCACTGTTCACATGAAAAGGATTACTGAGTTCTTCCTTTAGGAATACTCAGCGCCCCCCATGGGTGGTAGAAGGGACACTCTCGCTCCCACAATCTCATCGCTTAGGGCAGTGGAAACCCCGTTGCTGCCATAGTTCGGTTTCCCGCCCCTCGATCGGTGTCACGTTAGACGAGTGTCGAGACAATACAGATTGCTATTATTCGTTCTAGGACCCACGCACAATCAGCTAATCGCCGAGTGATGAGGCGATGTTTTTGTCCCATTCTTTTTTTCCTCTGTTTTTCTTTTTGCTGCCGCGATCCCTCACTTAATTTCCTACTCCTAGAGGCTGAAAAGGTGAGCTACTTTTGCTGTTACTAGGGTTTTTCTGTTTATTTATGCTTATAAGTGAATGAATTTTTTCTCACAAAAATAAGATTTATTATCGAGTACACTATAAGCTTTGAGAAGTAAAACCTGACAAAATTGGCAAGAATTCTCGCATTCACTATGCGATTAGTCACCCGCTTGTGAGTATCAAATATATCTATGCTCGCTTCGACTCGGATACCGAGTCTTGGACCATTTTCGCGAAAGCTGAATCACGGTCCTCCAACAAAGTTTGAGGAGAATCGAACTCGATTATACGACCATTCTCCAACACCATAACCCTGCAATACTTCGGTTTAAAAACAACTTCGCAATCAATTATGCAATAACCCGCAGAGTAACAATTTAAAAAACTACTGTTAAATTGACGCAGGGGATTTCCCCGGAGACGATTCCTCAGAAGAGAAAAACTCAACCACATAAGCGCCCATGGTTACTTCTCATAGGGAGCAGAGGAAATAGGATCATGAAAACTGAACAGATAGGCAGGCAGGTAGACAGATTAAGCAAATTTGTTCATAAAAAAGTGATCATCAGTTCACGTACTGATGGTGTCATTAGGTAATTCTAATCTAATCAATTTCCCAGTCATAGTAACAATTATTTGAAACAAGAAGTTTTTAGGACCTGTCGTATTCCATGATAGTGTTGAGGCGATGAGCTATTGTGAAGACAGTGCTCTGGGTGAACTCCTGACGAATGGTCGTCTAAAAACTTGTGGTTGCTTCAGTGAAAGACTCAGTTCGACGAAATTACTCAGCTTACTTGTATCAAAGAATCAGTTGTGACATCAACAGCAGCAGTTGCTTCATCGAGGACAAGTACCCGGGCATTTCGCAGTACTGCACGTGCCAGACATACTAGTTGCCGTTGTCCAACACTGGGAATAAGCGTGATCAGAAAAAGGTGCTTTGCAGTGTGATGAACTACGATGAACAGAAGAAGTGGCTGGGTAAGATCAAAGGCCCCTCCAAGGTAGGGAGCAAAGTAGGAAAGGATACCTGATGTTTTCGCCTCCTTCGCTGATCTCGTAGTCAAGTGCTCCATGCAGACTGCAGATGAAGGGCTTCAAATGAGCCACCTCCAGAGCTTTCCATATTTCAACATCTGAATTCCTTCTGAACGGATCCAAATTGAAGCGTAGAGTGCCGGAGAACAATACGGGATCCTGAACACAAATGAGCATGCCAGCATTCTTCTGACCGTTAATAGACCGTTTTCCGAATTTTTCATGAAAATTTTGAGTAGTATGCATGAATTGTAGAGGGCAAAGCAGGCTTTTCCGTGACATTTGGAACTGTTGCCAAAATATCTGCTTGCTGACCGTATTACGCTCCCGTTTCGCATCGTGAATACCGTATCCTCTCCAATTTCAATGACTCTTATCGTGAACGTTCCGAAATCGTTTATGGTAAAAATAATGTGGTAACGTTTTGTAGAAGTTGAAACGAAAAAACTTCGGGCAGTACACCAGAAGGTACTCATGACTACGACTAACTTCAGAATGGACTGTAGAATCCGAGTTAATGTGTTGCGGCTCCCATGAAGTAGTATAAGGGACCGAGGAGATGGAGCAGCTCCGACAGTTTCTTCTCACTGCTTATAGTGTACCACTTCATTAGCTAACCACTTTCTTTTGTCTAACAAATCTACCAGAAAAGGCCTACCGCTTTTATCATAAAGCAGTAACTTGAGGTTTTGGTATGTCGTTTGGTCGGTCTGTCCGTCCGCAAAACTTTGTGATTACGATAAAGGTAGTGATATGGAACACCCAGCTCTATCCCACATTGCCTTCTTATATGTAAATTTGTGGGTAGGTTAACAGAGTGGAGTGAGTACTGCGGAGTGAAGTGAGTGATGTGGAGTAAGGTGGGTACTTCAAAACTGTGATTTTGAACTGCACGTGCTCGTGCTATGTATGTCTATGTATTAGGTTGAGTCATAAGTCCTCGGACAAATTGACAATGATAATACTTATCTTACAATTTTTAAAACAACAATAGCGAATCATTTGAAATATGCCCCATTCGCATCGATGGTCTTCTGCCAATGCTTGGGCAGATCGTAAATGCCCTTGCTTTAGAACGCTGGGAGCTGGCCCTTGGAGAAATACTCCAGTGCCATTTTGATGTCGTCGCGGGTTTGAAAGTCCTGACCATCCAGATGACGTTGAAGATGGGGAAAAAGGTGGTAATCCGAGGGATCCAAGTCTGAGGAACATGGTTGGTGTGGTAAACTTGTCCTGCCGAAATTCGTCAGTTCAGTTTTGGTCGTTCTTGCAATGTGAAGGCGAGCGTTGTCGTGCTGGAAGTAGACTTTGTGCTGCTGTAGACGTGTAGTTTCGGGATTCGCCTTCAAATTCCTCAGATGCGAAACGGAGACGTGTGCGGTCACTGTGCATCCTTCGTCTAGCATCTCCCACTATTCAACACACTGAACGCACCGCCAGAACCAGTGCATAACCTCCTTCGCGTGTACGTTGGGTTTGGGGGAGCCTTCTGCATCCGCACCTTTGTCAATCCTTTGAGCACGCCGGTGAGTGTTAGAGTAGAGGTTCGACTTCGCATCCCTGGTGACTAGGTACTCGAGCCACGTGTGGTGCCCTTGAGCGTGAGGAGAGAAAGTGCAACGTCGTCGCGGCGGTCTATGTCATACTGCTTCAAAGCGTGAGGCACCCATCGGCCGAGCTTTCGCACCTTGCCGATTGACTTCAATCCACGAATAATTGTGGGCTGACTCCTCAAGGGTGACTGCCACTTCACGAGTAGTTTGATGCGGATCGGCTTATACCTGGCTTCGCAGCATCTTCAAATCCAACTCTGTTGAGCGTCCCGGACGGTCTTCATTTTCGATGGAAAGGTCGCCCGATGCGAACTTCTAGTGTCACTTGTAAATTGTACACGTCCTGCTTGTGAACGTCCTTCATACCTCTGCCGATTGCCGTGGGTTCATGGCCCGATAAAAAAATAAATATAATGGTGTTGCGGATGTGGAGTTGCGACGGCTTAAAATCATGAGGCACAGTTGCGGGAAAGGAAATAGTTGGGTGCGTTTTCTAGTATGCATTTGGAAGAGCTTTCCATACTCTATCTAAAAATGCCTCACCCGTTCATTTTCGTCACCTCTTTCCCGAGTTATGATTGCTAGAAGTCATCACTATCACATTGTCCGAGGACTTATGACTCAACCTAATAAATATACAAAAATGAAGCTGATAATGTAGATGGAAGACTTCCGCTTCTTTTCCAACTTTGAGCACGAGCGCAGATGAGGAATACTCTTAATAATAGTGTTCATTAACCTTTTTTACCCGAGAACATACAGATTTTTGACCTGAGCTTGAGGAGAGAAGGAGCACCGGGGAGGGTGAGTCAATTGAATATTCAACTCATACCCCATCCTGGCTTTTTGCACGAGGTAATAATTTCACTCCTACCTCTCCTAATGCTTAGATTCGAACCATATTCTTTCGCCTAGAACCGTTTCTAAGCACAGGTAAGGTCGGCTACCTCTCCTTTGTACTGTAACCCTCAATGTTGGATAGAAGCTATGCCCCCTCCTAACTATTAGGTTGTTCGGAAAGGAATGCGCGTTTGAGTTCAAAAAAATTTTTATTGTAAAAACGAAACTAAACAAGATCAATTCAAAAGATATTTTCCATTACTATCGATGACTTGTTGTCTACGTTTAGGCAAAGAATGGATTCATCTTCTGAAGAACTCGGCCGGCTGCAACTCAAAGTAGTTGGACACCCTGTGTTAGACTTTTTTGCGGTTTTTGAATTTTCTCTCGGCCAAGGTGTGCTGCATTGACCGGAACAGGTGGTCATCGGGTGGAGTCAAGTCTGGGCTGTAAGGCGGATGAGGCAGGAATTCCCAACCCCTATTCCTCAATTTTTTTCCAAGGTGGTTTTCGCAACATGTTGACGAGCGTTGCCGAGGAGGATTTTGTCGACCTCGTTTCAACACCTTGATGACGCAGCGCTTGATCCACGCGGTCCAATTGATCTTCGTATATGTCCGCCGTAACCGTTTGACCCGAATTCAGGACTTCAAACTACACTCAACCTTTGCTGTTACACCAAACACAGAGCATCACCTTTCTGCCGTGTATATCCGGTTTCGGAGTCGGTTTTGGAGTGTCATCGGCGTCTAACCACTGTCCTTTTCGTGTTGTGTTGTCGAAGCAGATCTATTTCCCGTCCGATGTAATAATAGAGTTGAAAAAACCGCTGTTCTTGGAGCGATGAAGAAGAATTTCGGCCATCGCCACTCGTGTTGCCTGGTTTGCGTCGCTCAGCTGGTGCGGTACCCATTTTCCGCACCTGTTCGTCATGCAAATTGCCAGCAAATGCTCATGGATGATAGGGTTCCAGTAGCCAACATGTGTTGCCAGTCCTCGGGTGGTTTGGTTGGACCCAATTTAATGACGGTCTTCAACACTTGTTATCGACGAATTGAGACCGACTTCCGCGATCTTCGCCCTCCAAGCTTTCATTACCGTTTTTGAAACGCTGATGCCATCGTGAACACTGGCTTTCTAACAGGGCTTTTTCGCCGTATACTTCAGATGTGGCACGATGAGATTCAGCAACCGATTTTCCTTGCTTGAAGTTGTACCACATGCAAGCCCGCAAAAGAAATTTTTGGTCAAGCACCTTTTAGACCTTTTTTTCTTAGAAAAAACAAAGTAGACATAGACAAAAATATATCAAAAGATGCGCAATAAAAATCTCTTCCGAATAGGCAAAACTGTTATTGAAAATCTTCTATAGTAGGGGAGAAATGAATGGACAAAGTTAGCGCGCATTCCTTTCCGAACAACCTAATACATTTTCTAACCACTTTGTAAAAGTAGGCAATGGACCTAGTGATAAATATCAAGCCAACCTGAGGAATAATTGTAATGTTGCTCCGTAAGTCATGAAGGCCAATTCTGGATATATCGACACCATCAATGACGATTTTGCCAGAAGAGGGTTCGATCAGGCGGAAGAGAGCAAGGGCGAACGAACTCTTTCCTAGAAAATCACAACGTCAGAGCTAATTGGTATCGCGGTCAAAGCTAGAACGGTAGGTAACAACTAATCACCTGCTCCTGTACGGCCAACGATCCCTATTTTTTCTCCTTCGTTTACGTCGGCTGAAATTCCTTTAAGAACAAGATCGAGTCCTTCACGATACCTGATGGCAAAAAATTGCTTAGATTTTCTTTTCCGTAAAGCTGTCAAAATTAAGAAGTAACTAAGAGAAGCGACAAGGAATGAATGGTAAACGAGTGAGTTGCGACAAACACAGCTTTGGGAAGAATCTCGTCGAAGTCGTCGCCCACTTTAAAGTTCGGAAAGTAAATTACAGACTTTTCTACGCGAAAATTTTTTAGCATGAACAAAAGGTTATCTTCCAAGACAACTAGATAGAATACATTTACTCATGGGCTTTTACCGATCTGTACCCAATGTTGTGCATGCTCAGAAATCACTTTAACCAGTTTTGTTAGTTTACATATCATTTGTTTTTAGCCAGAATTGTAAATAAAACCCTGAGTTAAGATACATACCTTGTCGAATAATCAACGAAATTGACACCACCAAGCCATGGCCAGCCGGATTCCGGCTTCCTCTCCGGAATTTCCCAGGGTGCCTACAATTTCTGGATTTCATCGGAAAAGCGAGCAAAATGTGACAATGAAGGTGTACGTACCTCGGTTGGCGTATTAGTGTACTCATCGATTCTTTCTACAGCAACAATGTTCGCTTCAATCTCACTTATTTGACGAATAGCAAAATTGAGCACCTCAGTTATCTGGAATTTGTCAAATTTTGTTGGCGCCTGTCTTCATCCATTAAGATAAAATCAAACGTACATTCAAAGCGTAGGAGATCGAGACACCAATAATACCAGGACTGGTCACCCAGCCAAGCTCTTTGGAAATGACAGCGAAAAGAGCAGCGAAGAAAATCTGAAAGCAGACGACACTAATAGCTCGCATATGCACCGTAGTACTCAATAGACTTACCACCAAGTTACCAATTAACTCCAGACGTATTGCCAGCCAACGATTTGCTACAATATTAGAGTACTTGCATCTAATGAATGCGTCGACAATAGCACCAGAAGCGGATCGGAATTGCTCAACCTGAACGAATCAATTTACTCTTACTCATTTTCTCAAAACTTCACGATCAGCAGCACGTAATACGGGTCTTGTGAAAAAGAGCTTGCGTGTACCGGGGAAAAAGTTGAAGTTTATGGTGTTGGTCATTCTGGAATTCAATTTCGCACTCGACATAAACCAGTATCGCTGTGGCATACCACTGCAATTCGTTGCCGTACACGTCGTCTCCCTGGTCACGATCATGGACGGCTAGTTGAAGACGTCAGACACCCAGTTCACGACATACAAATAAATTAGATGGCACCTATGGGATACAGCAAGAATCGGCTATGGGTTCATTCCTGTTCCTTATAACAATGGATATCGTAACAAACAGACCCATGGATGAACCACCGAAAACCAACCCTTACACTGATGACGTCTCTCCGATAGCGAAGAATAGAGAAGAGCTCCAGAACAAAGTGCGAAAATGGCAGAGAGTGACGGCGGAGAATGGATGCCAGCCGAATGTGAAGTAGAACGAACTCCTCAGCATCAACGAAGGCGGATGATCAATCGTAGACGGCTTTGGGGAAGCCATCAAAAGGGTGTGGGATCATCTATGGTTGGGAAGTGAGTCAGGTGGTGACCGTTGGACTGAATACGGCATGGCTAAAATTGTGGAAGTTCACTTATATTTTCTTCGTCGACGATGCCACACAACGCCCAAAGAAAAGGCAGGCTGCACAGTGGTGAGGTCAACGATGTTCTGCGGAAGCTAGTGGTGGTCCTTGAGCACAAATAATGAAAAACAATTTCGTTCTGTTGAAATTGAGATACTCATATGGGTCTGTGGTTGGACACGATTGGACAAGGTCAGAAAAGAGTACGTCGAAGCAACCATGCGAGCAACTCGTGTCCAGCTGATGATCTATATCTGAGCGTGGCACTTGCAGGGGTATCGACAAGCACTGAGATGGCTACAAGATTATCCCATGTGTTCGGTACGCGATAGGCGAAGCTCTCGAGCTTGAATAAGCCTTGCTCTTTGCCCCACCCATCTCAAACATGACTCAACTTCCCCGGCTGCTTTTGGGGTAGCATCGTATTTTGCGTTAGATAGACAGGCTTCCTAAGATAAGGTTTTCTGGTTCTAGTTAGGCCAACCTTGGCGCCCGGTCAACGTCGTTCACGCTAATCATTCTTCCGATGTGGAAACAAACAAAGCTCCGCAACTCAATCCATTTAAAGAGCCCATTGCCTATGTGGGTGCTGCCGTTACAACTACTTGGTGTTGCTTGACCGTGGGTTAATGTGCACTGCATTGCATTCGGCTGTCACGAAAAAGATTTTATGCAAGAGAGTGCTTCCTATTACTATTTGCTTGAGCGGGACTGCCAAAATAAAACTCGGGGAATCATTCACAATTCGTTCAGTTTTTTTTCTATCTCCATTTGTGAACGCACCTTTCGAAAATCGCCAAACTGCAATATTTTTTCCCGCGAGGCCGATACTGGAGACTTCGCATTTTTTGTGATACTCTATCTACTGATCCAATAGAAGAGATGAAAAAAGCATGAAAAAGTTCTAGCGATCACCTTCTTGAAGGCTCGAATAGAAGCGGCACCTTGAATGGTTTCCCCGAATTGAGAGTAAATCGGAGAGCGATGAGTGCTTTCGAGGCGTTTGAGCTGGCGAGAAGTTGGAACGTAGAACCGCTGAAGCGACCATGAAATGATGAGGCTTCACTAATTTAGAATCGTAGAGATGAATAATGACGATACTCACCAAAAAGAAGAAATATATGACCGTGAGTGGTACAATCACGACTGCAAATATAGGAGTAGAGATTACGATGACTATTAGTGTGACGAGAACCTGAAGAAACATATCACGAAGAGGCACAAGAACACAATGGCTGCTTTCATAGTCCGCCGGCCGGCCGGCCGTCGTGCGAGCCGAGGCAGTGCTAGGGGGAGGGGGGAGGCAGACGGTCAGTCGGGGGTTGAAAACAAAGAAGAACAAGATCGAAGACCAAACAACCAAGGGCTTGAACAAATGGTCTTTGATCTTGTCTCTCGGTGTTTACAGCCCTTCGAAGGGACTGGCCAACTGTCTGCCTCCCTCCTCCCCCTAGCACTGCCTCGGCTCGCACGCCGGCCGGCCGGCGGACTATGAAAGCAGCCAAACACTTGAGCGAATTTTTAAACACAGCTTAAGTGGGGTAGAGAGGGTGACAATTTTGTCCTCACCTAATGGGGAATATGCGCGTTCTCCTTATCATTACATCACGGTCCACAACCCCCATTTTTCTATGTATAATAAATGGGAGCAGTATATAGCGCCGTTACTGGATTGTTCAATTCCGCATCTCAGCCTCCCCCAACTAGACATCTCTTGGTAATTTTAAGGTATCTCGTTTTAGACGAATAATGGAAGTGACAGTCCAGAACAGTGCAAAAGTGGCAAAGAAAACGCAAAAATCGAAATGGATATAGAAATCAAGGCTCCAAAAGAGTAGTACAAGTAGTAAAATCAGGGGTTGAACGCGAGTGTAAGGACAAAGGTTGCATGGAAAGGGTGTTTGGACGAGCTTTCCAAATATATGTGCTATTGCAAAGCTGACTACAGTAAGCTGCCTGCGTGCAACGTGAGCGTCCTTCGACAGAACTCTACTAAATGGAACAGTAATTATGTCAATCTAACCTGAGATTTTTCTATTAGAACTAAGCTATCAGATTTTTCGTTGAGGATTTACTGATACCCTCTTATTCAACTCCATCTATTTTACAGATTGGAGTTTCCAGAGTTTGACATATGATGCTTCCTATTTGAGGCTAAGAACGATTTTAAAGACTTCGAAGAATTACCTGTAGTATACACATAGCAAGGTAGCGCAAGTTCATTGGAAGTAACATGTCGACCACTTCGATATCCTAAAAGAGAACATTTCTGAAAATTTCTCACATTATCAGACATCAACATTTTAGTCATAGACGATCTTTCAAGGGCGCAATTCCGAAGGTGCGGGACACATTCCGGTTTGAACTATCTCCAAAATAAGCTAGGGATCCCTTATTGCTTTGCAAATACTTCACTGGTACCCCACGCCCAGATGAATCTGCAGGTGGCGTCTCACAGCAGCTGATTGATCCACTGATCGTGTCCTGCATTTTTTCGCTCACCACACCCCAATGCTTCAGTTATATTCCAAAATACTAGAACGAAGAGGAAAACTAGCTGCAAAACAACGGTCTCAGTGATAAACCTTTAGACTCTTACCCTCGCCAACTAACCACTTCTCCCTTATAATTTCACTTCAAAATCCCTCTTCACATATTTTCTACACAGAATAAGAATTTTGGCCGTAATAGGAGGAGAACTCACCTTTGCGCAACGATTAAGAATTCTTCCTAACGGCGTTGTGTCGAAAAATGACATAGGAGAGCGCAACAGATTGTGAAGCAATGGGAAATGTAGGTTGTAGGATGCAGAGAGCCCAGCGAATGCAAGAAACACCAGCGATGACAAGAAGCTAAGCGCTGAAATGTAGAGTACTCGCAATATCTGCTATACTATCAGATTGGGATATGCACTTGGGTTGGCCCGGGTAAATGTCGAACGATTTCTGATTTCGTACCCCTTGGAAGGGCTACTTCTCTCCAGCGATGACTATCAATTCATTCAACTTACATTCCACAGTTCCTAAAGTCCCATAAATGCCCAGACGCCAACCAGTCGCCATTCTTTGTTTATGTTGCCCGTCATAGTCATCTGACCTGAAACGGGATGTTGATGTATCCTGCTCTAGAACGAACCAGTAATGATTTTGAGCGTCTGACCATGCTGACAGCCAGAAACTTCGCAACGTCTGGAATAATTGGAAAGCACCAAGAAAGAAGAAGAACAAGAAACATTTCCAGTACGTTCCTGCTTTCATGTAAAGCCGATATACAGAAAGTTTGACCTGAAAGACATTCTATTCTAGAATTTCTAAAACTATCCTAGAATTAGTAAAATCGACAATCAAATCGTCATAAACTCTTAGAAGCTCTTATGGCTGACTTGTCCTGTCTCAACTCCTTCCTTCTTGATCAGTTCACCCTTGCCGGATTTCATGGTAAAGGGTGAAGTAGTAGCGGATTTGCTCCTTAATAATGTTACATGATAGCATCTGGGAAAGTTATGGTAGGATGTAAATGTGATAGAAAAGACAAACTTACGTTTTTCTCCCGCTATCCGAAAGATCGTCCGAAATGTCCACATCTGAAAAACCTTGAGCATCCTCACTGAGCGGAATCGTTGGATGCTTTCAGACTTCACCGACGTGCATTGTTTCCACCGACCGACCGATCAACCGGCGTTGCTGGTCATGTATTGACAACACGGGACAGCGATGCATCACCCGGCCCACGCTATCCGTCCTGCGTTGTCAACATGTGGCTAGAACGCCGTCGGTCGGTCGGTCGGTGGAAACAATGCACTTCGGTAGAGGCTGAAAGCACCGATCAATTTAGCGGAATACAAGTAACCAACCGTCTGTGCTCTTCTCTATATCGATGCTGGCGGAGTCGCCTATACTCCCATTGTCGTCGTTCTCGTCACTTTCGGTGCTTGACTTATATTCTTCAACAAACTTGTAGAACGCACCACGTTGCTTCATCAGTTCATCATACCGACCATTTTCGATGATGCCGCCATCTTAACCAGAGGGATTACGCTTTTGTAGAAGAAGTGCTCGCAAAAGGATATTGGGAACCTCGCAAAACAAGAATTTCATCAGCAATTTTGATATAGGATAGCCTATGGGTGACTAGAATCCTCGTTTTGTTTCGCAGAAGTCCATCCGGGCCCAGCACCTAGGTATACTAGTATTTCACTACACGCTTTTGCCCAGCAAACCAATACAAAGCCGAGTGGCGATAAGAAATGATAGTTCAGAGTTTTCTCGTGTTATACCTTTTCGAATATGTGCCTTCCAACATGAGCATCTACTGCAGACAGTGGATCATCAAGCAGATATATGTCGCAGTCTTGGTAAACCGCTCTAGCCAATGACACTCGAGCTTTTTGCCCGCCAGAGAGATTAATGCCCTGAGAGCGAATGTTAAAAGGAAAGTCTCCTAATTGAAAGTACGACTACTGACCTTCTCTCCGATCTCAGTCAAATCTCCATTCGCGAGAACTTTCAGATCAGGTTTCAAAGCGCAAGCGGACAACACCTATATGATCGAAGTTATGAGAAAGATATCTAACAACAGAATAGCCTTTGCCACTTACTTGATTGTATCTGCGCTTATCAAACGGTTTTCCAAAAAGGATATTGTCACGAACTGTCATATTTTGAATCCAAGGTTGTTGTGGCACATAAGCCACTCTTCCACGTAAACCTATCTTTCCTTGTAACTTCCCCATCTCTCCTTAAAAATACTTACACGTGATGGCCCGAAAATAAATACCGTTAAAAATTACCGTCTAATGACATGACATGCTAACCTAGAAGTGCGGAGAGAAGACTAGATTTTCCTGCACCAACTTGTCCCACGAGAGCTATGAAGGAGCCTCCCTTAGCGCTTAGATTGATATTCTGTAATTAATTGAGTTGCTTGAAAAACAAGAGTCTGCCAATGAACTAAGGAACCCAACCTCGAGGGTATTGTTGGTCTTGTGCGATCCAGTTCCGTCAGTCCAAGTTGCCGAGAAGTCTTTGAACTCAACGGCACTTTCACCTAAACAGTTGGTGACAGCCAAAATTCAGGAGTACAAGGGCAAAACCAGTGATAGGCTGAGGAATTTGCACGTACGCTCCGTTTAAATTGAAATCTCAAGTTATCGAAGAAGAAGGACGAGCAACTTTGAACAGTAGTGAAGTATGGGCTATGTGGTCAAGGCCATTCAGACAATGCAACCTTACAGATTCTATGAAACTTCTGTATTTTAAACCGTTCTACTAGACACTCGGAAGCGGAAGTTAAGACTAGACACTTCAACTAATTCATTGAATTGACTGAGAGGAAACAAGCAGAGGCTGACTTCATCAGCCCTCCAGAGAGAATATAAAAGTTAAGCGAAATGGTTGTCACCAATTGAGGACGATTTAGAGAGTTACCTTGACGGGACTACTGGATCCCTTCGCTCTTTCAGAGCAATCACGAAAACGGCAAAACTGTTAATCTCAATAAAGGTTGAAGTCTAAAGGGTACAGCCTTGGGGCATTAGTCGGTCCCGTCAGAGGATGCGTCCACGCATTCGACTTCCATTTATAATCGTACCGGCGTATTGCATGCTTATGTAGTGTACAAGTCAGTGCGTTTATCCTCCCAGACGAGTATGGTACCAATCAACCGACCCAGAAGGGATGGAAGGCTTGATTGGCTTAAGCATATATCGATCCGGGACTACCCGTGACCATGCATGTGTGAAGTGAGCCACTTGCGACTACACCACATAAGTTACATGCAATTGACTAATTGCATGAATGGCAGTACTCTCGCCATAATCATATGATTTGATTTGATTTATTACACGACTGATTCGTGTGAAAATATGGATGGAAGGCCTACCGTTACGCTGTTCTCTATCTACTACGTTAGGATCGAGTTCCTCAGCAACAAGATACTCCTTGAGTCTCCGGTTCGAAACAAGCACCTGTAATGGATGTCGCATAGATCACACTAGCCAAAAAGAAGATGATACATTTCAGAAGGCTATAATGATGGGTTACCTGTACGATTTGACTAATAAGCAGTGCGATCATGGTCATTGGAGAACGAAGTTGATTGAACAAAGTTAGGGATACAAAAGCAATCTGAATTTAAGTCACAATTAGTGGAGCGATTGAACTACAACTAGCAATAGAAAGCACCTGTGGAGTGAGTTGATGTGACGATGATGACAACACATAAGTGCCAAAAGAGAAGAGGGCAACCTGGAAATAATAATGATTGAGAGCCGACCTCTTTGTGTTTAGGTTATGTGGCAAATGTCATGCGTTAGACAGAAATACCGAGCCCGTAAAGAAGGCTAACGAGTGCATGACCAGATTACAAATTTCATAAGTATGTTAGGATTTAAAACGCCGGCTAATGTCGGCCCAGCAACTAGGTATATAACATCAGACGGCTTCCCGCAACTGTCAGTGATGGATTTACTCACGGAGATTCTGAGCTTGTGCCGCTTCCAGCAAGGCGGCTCGAAGCCTTGTTTTCTTTCCGTCGTCAGCTGTCTTTCTGCCATTGTGGTAATACCGTTTAATTCGGTATCACCAAAAGAAGTACCCGTAGAGGTCGCCCTGGTTGAGACAAGATCAAGAAAGCACAAGCTCAGTGGAGCTGGGTGGCAGGGCATGCACCCGAATGGGTGGTGACAAGGAAACTCCTACTTAATTTGACTTCAAAACAGAATGTACGTCGGGAAAAACTGAAAAAGGTGAAATGTGGCCAACAAGTGAGACAAAAGAGTTTCGAAGCTGTGAGAGGCCGGGCGTTTCAGAAGGGCGGGTATGGACTGCATAAATTTAAACTTGATTCCATAAAACCAAGAGCCAGAAGAAAAGCTGTAGAAATGAGGAAGATCTATGGTCTGTTATACATGCTCAAACCAATCAAAACTCTGCTGACGGTGGGCTTTTCAGAGGGAGAGGGGGGGGGTTACAAAAATGTTCTACAAAAATTTAAGGAATGATGATCAAATGGTTATGGTAGGAGTCGTGCGCAGATGTGGAAGGAGCTAGGATCGAAAATGAATAGCTCTGCTTTGAATCGTATTTCGTAATCACACAGGCTTTGACCTACTTTAGTGGCATAATGGGGAATAACAAGCGAAATCGAAAAGCTTCTAGGTCAAACGGTGTGACCTTCACTTGGCCCCTCTGCGCTAATATTAAAAGGTTCGTTGCGACAAAAAACGTCAAAAGAGAAAAAACAGTCAGAATAAAGGAAGCTTCGCTAAATACTAGAAAACTATTCATCCACAGCTGAGACATAATAATAAAGGCGCCTGACACGAAACCAATTTTCAGAGAATCGAGCAAGGTGTGGTCACTCTTACCAGAAACGGACTAGCGGTGTTGAAGGAATCCATGACGTTCCTGACGAGAAATGATTTTCGTAACAAAACCAACTCCTTTTGCCTTATTTCATCAATGTGCTGCTCCATCGGTATTTCCCATGCATACAATTTTACTACCTGAAAACATATTACAATGTTACCCACTCTAAACAATCAATTGCAAATCTGATGAATGTAGAAGGCCTAACCTTGATCCCGTTTAGGACTTCGTTCACCATCTTGGTTCTTTGATCTTTGAGTTTCATCTGTTCGACCTGAGAAAAGAGTCTCTATAGAAAGCTCCGAGGCAACGGAAAAGAAGTCTTCTTACCTGCCATTTTTTAACAATTATGGAACAAATTATGTTTGATGGAAGAGCAATTGTCATTAATATGAATCCTGGAGCAGCGGAATAACCAAGTGTTGAGTACAAGTATATTAAAGCTAGTGTAATCTAAAAGAACAGGTGTAAAGACATTACCTTAGAAAACATATAAGTGAGGAAATAAGCATTACGAATACCTGATAGGGACAGCTCCAAATCTGTTGGATTTGAGGAGTAATCATTTGAAATCTTTCGATATCAATAGCCATTAGGTTAACAATCTCTCCAACTGTTTTGTCTCTTCGAGCAGAATTGGATAATTCTAACGACTAAAAAGTGTGGATTCGAAAATCTGATAACGAAAAAGAGTACAATGTGAAACTGACGAGCACATTCTGACTACAACAGACCTTTTTGTAGACCGCAGCAGTCAGAGCGGTTTGGAATTTTATTCCCATGCGGAACATTATGTAAAAATACGAATTCAGAACAAATGAGCGTACCTAAATATTGGACTAAATTGAAGGGGCTCCCACGATTTGACAAGACTCAAGGGAAAATTTACCTCCGACGCAGCGAACATTAGTATTGCGTAGGAAAGACCTAGCCAAAGGGGTGAGTTCAAATCGGACACAAAACCGATGAGCTGGCTGAAATGTGATAACGAAAAGCTTTCGAAGCTTGAAATGCCCTTAGTTCAGGCATAACAGAAACTTTTATATGCAATGTAGTCTATAAAGAGATACTGTATGACTTACTGTAACAAAAATGGGTTTGCAAACTGTAAGGTATCGCTAGTTATCTTGAGAACTGAGGCAGAGAGAAATTCCCAACGAAACATCATGAAGAGGCATCCGATCACTGAGGGCAAGCTTGGCCTCTTACCCTTCCTGAAAAGCACGCAGATAAAGATAGCACCACTAATAATGTGCCGCAGAAGTAACTTGCCCGGAATCTTCCCAGATCTTCATTTTGCTGTGGTAATCTGAATCAAATAGTTTAACAAAAATATTGAACCCCATTTATACCCTCAACGAAATTACCTGTTATTCGATGATGCCAGTTTCTCTCCCATAATTCACTGAGGTATTTCGTAGTACTTCCCTCGTTTAATTCAAAAAGGTCTTCAGGCTGAAAAATATCAAATATAGGCACACAGTAACACCTTTTCTGAACATGAATTTCTGTTCGGATGTTTCTGCTATTCACCTCAAGATCTTTATGGGCACCTCTCCAAGGGACAGGGTTGAACCACCACAAGGTGAGGCGATTGACAAAAGAGCTATTCAATTCTGCGGATCCTTGCTAAAATATGTTAGCGAAGAAAATAACACGATTGCTGAAACAATGTGGCTATAATTATAGAAACAAAAACCAACCGTCTTCTCCGTTGGCTCACGCGGATCAGCAAAGCACATGGCAAAAACATAAACTATTAGAGCGGAGTAATATACAAGGTAAGCAATACATAACGCAGATGACAAATAGGATGGATCCTGTAATGGCATGAACTAAATTCTAGAAATATTCGGTTGCAGGAAAGAGGGCCAGCCTCGTGAACAGTGACAGCAGAGTTTCTATTCTCTATTCACGGGGCGATAGATCAAAACCTTCTCCGAAAACATAATGTTTCAATGAAGTAGATTTCACTTCGATCAATAATTGCTCGAAAACGGAATTTTCAAGGCTTACTATCCTGACAGATGGAAAGCGAGAGGGAAAGGTCCTCTTCCCATTGACTTCAAGGACCGTATGGAAAGTTATGGAAAACCGTAGGCAGCAGAACAAACGAGGATCTAGTTGAGTCAGGGTTGTTTGGAAAGGTGGTAAGAATAAGAGGTGATCATCATTTTACAAAATACAATTACTTCATTATACAGCTGACGCAGTCTTCTACCCTTATTGCAACCTCTTGTTCCACCATTCCACCCAATTCCTGCATCACATTTTTGTGGTTATGATCAACTCGGTGTTAGGTGCCTCGACACAAAACAACCCATGTGCTACTTTGTTGAGTTCACTTGAACCCACTTTCCTCCCATTTCTCATTTCCCATTTCCCGCACTACAATATAACTCGCTCCCATTTCGTCTTCCATGGGGCCTTCCAATCATATTGAAGTTGACTCCTCAGTACATGAGCGCGTTCTTCACAGAAAGAAGAAAGAAGAAGTTAACGTTGAATCTCGACTTGATGGGTACTCGACAGGTACATATTGCTAGAATACCTCAATCATCGTTTTCAAGGATATGGAACAAGAAACTGTCACAATAAGAGCATAACGAGAAAATATGATGAAAGACGATTCGTTGAGGTACTTGGGTGAACCAGAAGTGATTAGGCTTGGGATATCAACAAGGAAAGTTCCAGCTGATTGGTCATATTAACACAGGTACAGCAGGCTGGACAACGCATTTGTGATATGAAAACGTAGCCACGGAGTCGGAACCATTTACGGACATTCAATATCACCTTTTTGCGAGACAAATTACCTTGAATGGCTCATAAAGCTTACTTACACCGCTGTGTGTAGGAAGATGTCTGAGTAGAAAAAGGAGTTCAGAAAAGATATGTTAAGTTATATCTTTTCTATTCACGAAATATGCATGCTAGACGCATGTGTAAGAAAACAATAATAAGCATGAAACAATAAAACTATATAAATTTAGAAAATCCAAAAAGAAACCACAGTAAGCAACGACATCTAGTCTTGAAAAAAGGCAAAGAAGCTAGGGAACGTAAAAGAAAGTGACATAACGAGTGATATTCATATACGAGCAAATGAACATTACAACTAACCTCATGGCCTTGCCTAACATTTTGATAAAATTGTGGCCCACCACAAACAGCAAACGCAACAGCTGACAAATGTACGATTCCTGAGGTTACCATACCTGATTCTTTTCGTAAGTAGTGAGTAAAGGTCATGCATCCCTGAAAGAGCAGGTACAGCCTTTTCGAAAAACTATGACACATTTGTGATAGAGGATATATCTACAGTATAAAAGGTACTTACGAAAGTTACACTAAGAAGAGCTGGGTACAGTATATCTGAAGCTGGAAACGAAGCGCTCGAGAAGACTGTATAGGACGTAATAAATAGGCATACCAAAGTAATGAATGTCGTGATCGTCTGAAAAACACACATTGGTGAAGATGTGAATGTGGATCACCTTCACTTCCAACCCTACCTATTTCAGATGAAAGTATATTCAAAAATACACACAATATTGTTGGCAGTAGAATTTGAGTTCGGAAAAAAACTAACTATTTTGAGATATAAATGTAGACTCCAAGGCAAGCATCTGTACCTACGCCCATTCAACGATGCCTGTGCAAGTAAAAATGGCAGAAGAACCCAGAAGAAGGCTGTGGGAATCCATACGAGAATAGTGTGTTGAAAGCATACAGACACATTAGGAAGGCCACTCTTGAAAGGGTTTTGCTGAAAAGGAAGTCTGCAGATAAGCCAAGCATACAAGTTTCCAAAAAAATCATGAAACTGTGAATTATGAGAGCTATGAACAGCAAAACTCATGGCTTAAAGCGTGTAAGACAATATTTAAATGACAAATAGTGCAAATGATGTAAATAACTCACCCATAAAGGTCCTCCACAAAAGTCCTGCCATTCAACTGCACCCATTTAATACAATAAGTAACCTTTAAAATGAATCTGTCAATCGAAAAAGCTGCGAACTATATTCGTGTCACAAAATTTAATGCGTAATCAAAAGTATCGAATCAGAGAAAGACACAAAAGTAGAGGTTGCAAAGGTTTCGAGTCAGAGGTAGATTGATCACCACCTGTAAGAGAGGGTACCACAAATGACCTTATACGGGTCCAGCTATAAACTAACGGTTGAACTGGTTACGTTCATACTTTGCGAAGGCACAGCGCTAACGTTCACAGCGCGGTGGATCGATGACTGACTGTTTTACTCTGACCGTGAACATGGAGCAGAGACGGGAGAAATCATGTTCAGGTCATAGAACTATGTCAGCTGAAGGTCTGGCTTAGCAAGGGGTTCAATGACCTGCCAATGACCTGACATATCAACAAATCTGGGGAGTCAGAGTAAGGCTTTAATTGTAGTTTCCAACATCTTAGCAGTGGAAAAACACTGAAAGGAGATTGATGAGTAAATAGCGCGAAAATCTGCGAACAGCAAGAAGAGTAGAACTGCAAAACAGTTCACAATAACTTTGGGGTATCTAGCACTAGAGGAATAATGGGAGTGATAGAACAGAATAGTGCAAAAGTGGGGAAGAAAACGATAAAATCGACATATTTAGAGGGATATAATGCTCAAGAAAGAGTACATTCAGGGGTTGGACGAGAATGTGACGACAGAATCTGCATGGGAGGTATCTGTCCGAGGTGATCAAATATGCGCGCCATTGCATACAGCTGGCTGCAACAAGGTGCCGGCTGCTTTCATACTTCGACGTGCGTGCCGGCACGCAGGTGGAATCGCAGGTACAATCTTGCGTGCGGCGTGCGAGCGGCTATACGACGGCGGCGCTATCCAAGTGTGTGACAGCACTGGCACGTGATCCATCGGCGTCCAATGTTGTCAACATTTCTCTAGCGCCGCCGTCGTATAGTCGCTCGCACGCCGCACGCAAGATTGTGCCTGCGTTTCCACCTGGGTGTCGGCACGCACGTCGAAGTATGAAAGCAGCCGGGACCGGAACTTTTCCCCGAAGACGGCGTCGCGCACGCCGCACCCACCACGTATCGCAGGATTGCGATGGAAGATTGGAGCGCGCAATTTGTGAGGGAGGGAGTCCTTTAATTATTTGAATTGGTTGGCCGCTCTCTTCAATTCCGAAGCGGACTTGATCGTCGCTAATATAGGAGGAGACACTCTAATTAATCAAGTCTAATTAACATGAAAACCAGAAAGAAACAGAAAAAACGATCAAATTTAATAAAAAAGCAAGGCAACCAACGAAAAATATTGCGTCCTATCGATTGGCGAGGAGGCGGGGTGAGTACGGTAATTGCAGTGACATTTGCCGCATGCCGCAAGGGAGAATGCCGTGCCGCAATCGGGGAGAAGTTCCGTTACCCAAAGCAGCCGCTTGCGTACAAGGTGTGGGTCCCGGTGCGAATGGTGCAGCCTCTACAACTCCAACAACGCTCATGAACTCATCAACTCATCCGCCTTTGGTATGTACGTCGGCATAGCTTTTTCTTATTACCCCCTATCTTGCTCGTTTTTAGACCCGATAGCGTCACTTAAGCTACCTCTGGGGGTCACAGATTCAGGAAAGGGAAAATCTTCGAAACCAATTTTTAACGTGAACGGTGCCTTTGATAAGATTAAAAATGTCACTGATTAGTTGTTGGTCAGTATGTGCCCCACGGGGTTCCATCCATTCATAAATTGCACAGAAGTATCAATACAGAAGGTGGTGTTCAGCCAGTTGTTCTCATATCACTGTTACGATTCATGAACAGGAACGAAAGTTCGGTACAGGCACTCAACTCTTACAGTGACTTTACGGTGAACTTGAATGCAGTGGACGCAGAATTCCACAGGCAACCATCTCCTCTCGCGGCACAACACTACAATAAAAAAGAAAAACAAAAGTTCTTTGTGATCAAATGTTTATTAATTAATTGTGTGTAACTCGTTTCGCCTCAGAATCAGACGAATCACTTCGTTTTCACCCACCCCCGAGGCTCATCAGTGAAAAGGGAAAGATGAAAAACAACTAAAATATATGATTAGTGGTTAAAGGCACGGTTCACGATAAAAAAGGTTACTGAGTTCTTCCTTCAGGAATACTCAGCGCCCCCCATGGGGGGTAGAAGGGACCCTCTCGCTCCCACGATCTCGGCGCTTAGGGCATAGTGGAAGCCGTTGCTGCCGTAGTTCGCTTTCCCGCCCCTCGATCGGTGTCACGCTAGACGAATGTCGAGACAATACAGATTGCTATTATTCGTTCTAGAACCCACGCACAATCAGCTAATCGCCGAGTGATGAGGCGATGTTTTTCCCCATTCTTTTTTCCTCTCCTATTCTTTTTGCTGCCATGATCCCTTATTTGATTTCCTACTCCTAAAGGCTGAAAAAGGTGAGCTACTTTTGCTTCTACGAGGGTTTTTTTTGTTTACTTATGCTTATAAGTAAATGAATTTTTGCTTACCATAGTCTGTTATTCGCACCACGACCCACATGCACGCAGTGAGACACATTGTATAGCTCGTCCGAACGCCCCACTCTTCTTCATTTTTCTGTTCTCATTCTCGTCCTGCCCCCTTTTTAACGGTTTTTCGAAGCCTTTTTCACTTTGGAAACACCGATGCACGCAGTTTCTTCACCTCAGTCGCACTAGTTTCGATCTTGTTTTCCATTTTTCATCATAATCTGGATTACCCAAAATTATCGTGAACTGTGCCTTTACTTAAAAAAAAATAGTGTTTTATCATTAGTATAGTCTGTAAAGAATAGTTGAACAAGAAAAGAAAGAAGAACAGGCTAGTAAAGATTAGAACAATTTAGAAATCTAAAAAATCAACTGAAACAAGAGTAAAATTGGAATTAAATAGATACTGTTTGAGATAGAGATTGAAATGGATAAGTAGGAAAGAAAGGAGGTGATTAGAATATAATGTAATAACGCATAAGTACAAATAATAAAAAGTAGGAAAATCAGAAACTGACACATACAACAATGTATAGGCAAGTTTCCACCTGTTACATATACGTTGCTAAAAAGAAAGCTTCCTTTTTCTTCCCGGGAAAGCGGAGGGGAAGAGTTGGGAGCAGTTTCTTTATCCTACATGCGAAAAGGCGGAACTTCCCCCCCCCCCCCGCCCCCCCATCTCTCCCCCCTCTCTCCTCCACCCTAACCAATATTTTCACCAATTTTCACCAAAATTCCTAACCGCACTAACCAAAATGAACTACTGATGATCACCTATTCATTTCCATTCATTTCCTTTCTATTCAAAAGACGCTACTTAGGGTACAAAAGCACAAATTTTTCCGACTGCTTTGGACGTATAAGCAATGGGAAACATGCATAGATGATAAGGGAGAGGGTGTGTAGGGTAAGCGAGAGGAATTGTGCTCGATAAGGGGCGCAATAAGTAAGCGATGCCTTTCTGTCTGCCTTTCTGGGTATGTGGGTGTCGCGGGAAGTTGAAGAGTCTTATAAGCTGATCCCTCATCTTGTCGAGCGATGCGGACGCCAAAATCTGCAGTGCCCGTGAAATGCTATCGTCTAGTATGTATGTATCTTACATTTATTATTATTGTCCGTAATTTAAGAGCACAGTTTACGTTCATTTTGGATTATCTAGTTTTAGACGACTAATGGAAGTCGTCTAAAACTCGAACGTCAACAACAACGAAGCTCTTCAAGCGGTCTCTGAAATGCTGGACGAGCATGAAACAGAAATTGTGACGTTCGGATTGAGCAAGGTTCACATAATGGCTCTGATCAAGGAATGCCTTAACTGTAATATTTTCAAGTGGAGCGGGCATTACTTCTCCCAAAAGCGAGGACTTGCTATGGGTCAGCGACTAGCACCGGTTCTAGCTATCTGCTTCATGAGCAGGGTAGAAAGGCCAGTTCTAGCGCGCATGCCCATTGTGTACTGTCGGTACATCGATGACTGTTGCGTAATTACATCAACGCAGCAAGAGATGGATGTATTGTTTGACATCCTCAACCGACAGTCACAGCATATCAGGTTCACGAGAGAAGTTCCGCACGAAGGCTGGCTTCCTTATCTGAATACGCAGATAAAGATCTCAGGTGGAAGGTATCATGTGAAGTGGTATCGGAAGAACAGCTCGAAGAACATCTTACTCCACGCTAAGTCTGCTCACCCTGAAGCTGTGAAACGTGCAGTAGTTCGCAACATGTACAGAACGGCTACAGGAGTGTGTACAGGCGAGGTGGAACGAGAGGAGTCACGTAAGCTAGCATGCGAGATTGCAAACTTGAATGGCTATGGGACACAATACAGAAGGTCAGGCTCAAAAGCGTATTCGCTGAGAAACCGTGAGGGTGTGCTGCACCTCCGACTTCCATTCATATCAGATAAAGTCAGCGCAGAAATCCGACAATGCATTGCTCGAGCGGATCTGGCTAATGATGTTGTCTTGGTAAACCTACCAACGGACAATATCAAACGTCATCTTATCCGTAATAGACTTTATGATCGTGCATGTTCCACGATTAACTGCGCTGTTTGTCCGTTTGGAAGAGACGGAGATTGCACACAGCGAGGGACAGTGCACCAACTTCAATGTTCAGCTTGTGACCAAACGTATATTGGTGAGACGGGAAGGATGTTAGGCATACGCGTCAAAGAACATCTAGCAGGCAAAAGACGAGGAAGCCTCTTAACACCACTTGGGAAGCATCGAGTAGAAGCACATCAAGGCAATGATTTTGATATTAAATGCAAAATCCTAGCCTACGAGAATGAGATCGGTGCTAGAAAGATCTTGGAAGCGTTGCATATCCGAGAGAGAAATCCCGAGCTGAACAACCGAAATGAGTGCATTGCCATAACAGGCGAATTTCTGCCATTCATTCCTTATTGTGGGCTTTGAGAACACCGCGCAACACTTATCAACAGACGTCAATGGTGTCTCATTGGTCCCCTGTTGTTCACGAAGTTGAGTGGGACGGCAGCGTTGGTGGAACCGCAGAAGGTTGGTCTCTCGGTTGGGATCTTTTAGTGTTTAAGTTTCTGGGAGCTGTTGCAACTGGGCTAGCGCGTTTGGGCGCTTGGTCGGGTAAGCCACAGATCAGGAGCTCCGAACTGCTTTCAGGTCCTGAAGACGACGATTTGTCGAAACGTCGACCAATAAAGCGGTTTCTACCATAACAAGCCTGTACGGCAAAACAGCATAAAACATTGTACTAATGGAAGTGATAGCTAAGAATAGTACAATGTGGCGAAGAAAACGCGGACATCGGCGTATTCAGAGAAATAAATGGTTTCAAAAAAGTAGCGAGATAGTGGGTTGGAAAAAAATGTGACGACAAAAGTTGCATAGAAGGGGTATTTGGACGAGGTAAGCAAACCAGCCCATTTGGCCCTCGTGCTGGATGCATTTCCTCTTTCTGCGATTCTGTCTAAGGGTCTCATAATCCCACTCAGGGAAAGTACGTGGGGAGTCGCTCCTAAATCCCAGGTGGAAGTTATCTATACGGTGTACATGGGGCTGCCGTGCAACTGTGACAGTATGGTGTGCTTTAACAGTTGATTCATATATTTGCTCAATGTCTTCCACATATTAACAAGGAAGTGTCTTCCACCTGGGGTTTAGAAGCGACTCCCCACTAGTTTCCCTGAGTGGGATTATGAGACCCTTAAACAGAATCGCAGAATAAGGGAATGCATCCAGCAGAAGGGCCAAACGGGTAGGTTTGCTTACCTCTACTTGGACAAGCTCTCCAACAGTGTGCCATGGCCTACAGCTGGGTACAGTAAGCTGCCTGCAAGCATAGTGTGAGTCTCGGTGCGAATGATGCGACCTCCACGGCTTCTACAACACCATAAAAACTCTTCAGTCTTCGGGCGTGTACGTTGGCTAGGCCAGTTTTGAAGTCCGTATAATGTACTATGTAGAAACCATTTTAATCCTGAATTATGTCTCCAAGTCCTACATACGACGGAAGTCACGAAAAGTGCAGAAATGTAAGCGACTGGTTAACGGTGAGGCTGGATTCATTCATAGTGGGGGATGCGTATTCGGAAAAAGTAATCCCAACTACAAACTAATATCTTTGGGCGAGTTCATGCCTAAAGAAAATTGCTAGAGATTGTTCAAGATTGTTCAAAGCAATTTTGGAGCAATATCATTCAGAGAACAGTTAGAAACGAAAAACTACCATTAAAACAGTCACGGCGAACAAAAAAGGAGCGAAAAAAAGATGGAGTAAAACGGAAGAAGAAAATCAGAATCAGCGGACAGCTGCATGAAAATCCTAGGGATTGTGAGATAATGATGGAATCCTTGAATAGGCTTCAAAGCAACCCATACCTATATTTCGAATTCGCTCTGTATGATTAACAGAGAGTACTGACAGTTGAAAGGTTGTTGAGAAGAGCCTGTGTCGAATTTGATAAGCGGATCGGTGGCGTATTTGAATACGAAAATGGCATAAGTACGATAGGAAATGCTGACAATTCAACCCTATCATGGTGTTTGTTGTCATTCAGAAATTAGCATGGTCATCAGTTTTCGTGATCTTCAACACCATACAAGGCTGACATACAGTAAATGGAATCCATAAGTATTAAAATTATCAGTTAGAAAGGTGGTTCTCAGTTAGCACTATAAAGGGTTCTTACCAATGATCTGTTCTTTCCATCTGTGAACACCTACACGAAAAAGGCTCAAAAACCAGAATAATGAGTAATTTCACTAACGAACCAGAGTGAACAATGATTTTCTGAACACTGTAGTGCGTCTGAATGAAGTAGTTTTTGTAAGGCCGTCAAGGAGGGGGCTACAACCGTTATCAGCAAATGATAGTCGTACTTCGGCTAGGAGATTGAGGTCCCTCCTGCCTGGAGATTGGAATTGATGACATTTCGAAACACAGATAAGCGCCTGGCGTGAAGAACGGTTTGAACGCAATAGTCCAACTTTCAGAACCCTCCTGAGCTTATCAGCAGCTAAGGAAAGCGGGCGTCTACATGTCGTCTGTGGTAATTGCGCTTTATAAAAAAGAGAGGCTGATGCACCCGTGATGTTTTTCATAACTCATCTATACGGTGGACAAAAAAAAACATTTTATCATGGGGAAGTTTGAGGGGTAATAAAATTTTATACCTTCACTCTGCCCAGAACATGCAGAGCGTTCTGATTGAAAATGGGCTATCAGTTCATATCGAATTGGGAACTATGCCCACATCACGTGAATTGAGAACTATAACCACATCACGTATTTCTGTGAGATCATTCCCACATCACCACTCGACACTGTTACTTTGAACTTCTCGGCCAGGTGTTTTTGATCAAAATTGAATTCTATTTGCATCAGCTGAGTGAGTGCGAGCTGAACTTCTCAATAAAAAGAAATCTGATCAAAAATCCGCTCTGTTTATTCACCGCAGTGAACGATGATAACCATGCCTGAACTTGGAGTTATGTTTCTATGATCGGGACGAGTAGCGATGGAAGGTAATCAAAACTGTCCTTCTGCACATTTCATCACTCAGCTACTCTATCCCTCCTACTGCTGACTGCTCAGTCTCAAAGATCAAGGCGCTATTTGACTTCTCAAAAAAGGTCAAACTAGCTCCCTTGGGTCTGTCCAGGGGATGGCTGGGCAAGGTTTTGTTATAAGAATTCCAGAAGGGAAAAGGGCCAGGTCGTCTAGGTATTAATAGTGAAGACACTTCATACAGATGGCCTACAGTGCAAATGAAGTGGAGAGGCGTAAATATCTTGATTCTCGATGGTGTCGTTAACTGCGGTGATGGTCGAATCAAAACTGAAGTCAGGAGCATTCCCATCAACAGGCTTTATGAGGGTCCAGTGAATTAGTTCCCACCCATCCTTCCCGTGCCACATAATTTATGTCTTACCAGTCAATAAGTTTGTCTGGGAAGATAAGATATACCTGTACAACGGCTGCCTCAATCATAGAGTCTTTTTCAAAGATTCAATGAGTTTTCTGAACGGAAGTTGTGTAAGGTGGCTTCTTTGCAGTATGATATATTCTTCTAAGTAACATTCAGATCATCTGCCACTTGAGGTACCCTTCGTTCCTCTTCACTGGACTACGCTGGGCATCAGCCACATTCATGCCATAACACTTCCAGACCATGAAGATGTAGACTATATTTCGTCCAGGGTTCTATAGCTAAAGAAGGACCTCTGTAGCTTTTGTGTTCTTTTCAATTGCTCCGTAGCAGGATATGAATGAATATTGAATAAAGGGGAAAAATAGTCTTTGGGCTTGATTAATCCTGAAGGGTCCGACTCAGAATCATTCAGTTTCCGCATTCGAATTCCAGAATTGTAGTGGATAGAGTGCGTATGTGGCCGATATAGAGACTTGCGGTGGACTGCCGATGGAAGTCAGTGCTTTCATCCTTCCAGATGCCCTTGCACCAACTAACCCGGAGAGATGGAATGCTTGGTTGCCTTAGTCAGACATCGATTCGAGATTAGAACCCGTGACCATGTCTGTGAGATAACGCGCCACTTGTTACTACACCTCCTCCGTCCACAAATTTTCCTAGCAAATTATAAGGGAAGAGAAGTCACGAATTCTTGATTTCGACGATGCTGTGCCTTGCCTAAATGACGACAGTATAATTGGAAGATGTGTACGGTGGTAGGAAAGTACGCATAAATAAGTACAAATGAAAAGTTTCTGCTGAAAAAGAAGGCTGCATGTTATATCTTCGTGACTTGTAGCAAAGAGTTGCTCTTTGAACACCTATCTACAGGGCCTTTAATTTTCGATCTTACTCTGAGTGTATCTTAGAGCAGCTGATTAAGCAACTGATAGTGTCGCCCACCCTTTTTTCTGTCGCTCAACTCACGTCGTTGCTGTGCTTACCTAATAAAACGTTCTAGCGCATGTGACGGAGAATACCCTAACAATTTAAGTATTCTCCTAAGTGTAAGGATCAGAATCGCGTCTCATGCTCGTATCTCCGAGCGATTCGTAGTGATTCTTCTTTCATATAAAGTATTAAGTAGAAGTAAACAAAGTCGAGCGCGAAGTCGCCGAAAGTTAGTTCTTCGGAAGGGCTCTCTTGCTGCCTGTAGAACCATTCTGTCCTTTACTTAAAGACGCTACCCACTACACCCGCTACATGACATAACTGGCTACTTATTCTGGGTTATTCAAGCACCGCTTATTCATTTGCTGCTTATTCAATATCACTACACCAGCGTGGAGCGTGAATGCAGTGCAGGTGTCGCGGCCAAGTAAGCATCGTTAGCTCCACTCTAGACCTTCTTGGACGAAAAGTTCTGAGCATCTGTGTTTTCAGGCCCCTTTTAAGTGTATGAAGATTTTGGCACTAACGCTCGCTATAGAGAGGGTTACCGTATATTCAGGTCAGCGCAGCTGGGATAAACTCGACGAAAGCCTAGACCTTAGCACAGCGATTTTCAAAGTTTCAAGAAGTGTATGAAGGAGACAACGACATTGCTGCAGTTTCGAAAGACAACTTTTAGAATGCTTTTTCCTCAAGAAGAGCAGTTCCTTCCCCAAGCGATCCACATATTTTTCTCGTGTTTCAAATCATTACGGCAAAAATGTGTCGTGCTTTGGTGATGGGCTAGCGTCGAAGATGAGGAGAGACCACCATGGAGACGAGGTGACAGAATATTCAAGTTTTGGTATCACGTTTGCATACCATTTAGCGCAACACATCTGTATTCGCGGCCTCAAACTGGCTTAAATTCTCACAGAGGAAGTGACGTGTCTTATGATACTAATTCGGAAGGCGAAGGCTACTGTCCTCACCCGGGTGGCGGAGCTTTTCCCCCAACTCCCACAGCCAGCGGCAGTGGTTCCACAATGACTGCCACATCCTTTTAGTGGGAATTGAAATCTTTCCCTTCATAGTGCGCGATCGAGTGCGGCGAGCGCGGCACGCCGTTAAGGGAGAAGATTCCAGAGCGGCCTCACCCGGTCTGCTCAAAAAAAGTTACTGGTCGGCCAAACCAACAGAGGGCGAGATAGTGCTTTCCAAAATGCTTGTATGCAGGGCAGGATCCTCAAAGTTAAAGGCGCCTGTTGTAATGTGTTTTGAGCGTCTAAGTTGAGAATGACAACGGAATCTATGTATTTGCACTTTTGCTCAAATTATGAGCAACAACATTAGAATTTTGGTGCCCTTACCTTTTGGGTATGGCAGTGGTTCCGCGGCGAATACCGGATCCTTCCACTAAGGAATCAGACTCTCCCTCTAACAAGGAAGGTCTTTCAGGGCGTGGGACGCTTTTTGAAAATGGTTTTTTGCATGGTATAGGGGCATGAGCACTGAGTATAAAACTATGGTCCATTTCCGCTAAATGGACTTCTGAATGCCAAAAAATGACTGAAAACGATTTTGTCAGAAATCGCCGTTTTAACCCACTCAGCGTCGTTTGTTTCATTCATGGCGTAGACTGTCCGTACAGTAGGATGCGTCAGTTGACTGCGCATTGAAAATAACGTGAAAGGTAAAAAAAAGGGGGCCACATGTTGAAAAGTGCGGGGGAGTTTCATATAGGCTCTCTACGGTTGAGCTGTCCGAGGCGTCGGATGGTGTGGTGGATAGCGATGTGGACTTCGAGGAAGGACGACTAGGATGAGTTGATGGTTCGGAAACCCCAGGCTTTGCCGTTTTTGCATTTTATGCTGCCACCTCCAGATTGGCTCCATATTGCACCAGGGCCGAAGCAAGTGCCTGACTGGTCATGGTCGTGACCAGGACCAGCCAGGCACATAACCTCTACAAGCCGTTAGAATTTGTTGTGTGACGCACTATCAGTGAAGGAGCTTCCAGGCTCAACACTCCCAGTCTTCCTTTGCTACCTCCTCCCCTCAACTTCCTCACGTAGTTTGTAGTCAAAAAACTCGATATCATATCATCTGGTCGTCGGACATTGTATGGACATTGCACAGTCCATACAATTAATGCTATGGACAGTAATGGTTTGATTGTTGTTTTATTTCGACCGAATTCCTTCGAAACTGATGAAAGGCTAATCTAATTCCTATGATTTCACCGTTTTCTACCCTAGCGTTGATCTCGCGCCGTTGAAGGGTTTTTGTCCACAGTTCTGGTTGGCCATCTCCATTTCCTTCTCTCCTCACGATCAGTCACTCATCTTCTGCAGTCACCTCGACTTCAGCGATGTCCTTCTTGTTCGTGTCGTGCCAGCCCTTCATACGGACGCGAAGTTAGGGGATCGTAGGTTGGGAACGGATATCGCCGAAACCCTTCATCTAGTCATCATCTAGAGATCCGGCGCTAGATTATTTCCTTCAGGGCTGACAGCTTTTTATAGCGAGCCTAATGCTCATGGATGCTTCAGCAAGAAGATGAATTGAAAGAGAGTCTGATTGGTTCTCCCACAGGAGTTCGTGGTGGACGCCCGGAGGGAGGTCGGAATCGGTAATCCTGTTGTCTTTGCACTGACGAACGAGGTCGAGGACAGCTTCCATCAAATAGGAACCGTATTATAGGGTTCGGACCCCCCATTACAACACTTATTTAGTGTAAATTTAACAGGCACCTTTATACTCCTGGAAGTGTGAAGCCTGAAAGCTCCTCCACTGATAGCGCCACACAACAAACTCTAACGGTTTCTAGAGGTGTGCCTGGCTGGTCCTGGTCACGACCATGACCAGTCAGGCACTTGCTTTGGCCCTGGTGCAATATGGAGCCAATCTGGCGGTGACAGCATAAAATGCAAAAACTGCAGAGCCTGGAATTTCCGAACCATCAACCCATCCTAGTCGTCCTTCCTCGAAGTCCACATCGCTATCCACCACACCAACCGACGCCTCGGACAGCTCAACCGTAGAGAGCCTATATGAAACTTTCCCGCACTTTTCAACATGTGGGTCCCTTTTTTGGGTACCGTTCACTTTATTTTCAATGCGGAGTCGACTGACGCTTCCTACTGTACGGACAGTCGACGCCATGAATGAAACAAACGACGCTGAGTGGGTTAAAACGGCAATTTGACAAAATTTTTTTGACCCCTTTTTTTGGCATTCAGAAGGCCATTTAGCGGAAATGGACCATAGTTTTATACTCAGTGCTCATGCCCCTATACCATGCAAAAAGACCATTTTCAAAAAGCGTCCCACGCCCTGAAAGACCTTCCTTGTAAGCGCGCGACGGCGCGCATCGGATGCGGCGAGCGTGATACATTGCTCGGGGCAAAGGTGCCGCACCCAAAATTTTGGGCTACATCGAACGCATAGAGATTGATGGGGAGATATAGCCCTAATCGAACGCATTTTATAAACATCGTACCTTGCTGTTAGTAATTGAAATAGCGTACCCCAGCGTTTTTGTTCAAGCTGTATCAATGAGAGAACTTCACACTGAGGGAGAAAAGCGAACAGTTCCCTCAAAAAAAAAAAAAAAACTAGACTGCACGGTGAAGTTAAACAGTCTCATGTTTTCTATTCAGCACAACACATTCATATACAATACTGTTACATTACGCAGTTTACATTTATTGCCCATAATATCAGTAATGAAGGAAGTCGTTGACTCGGTCAATTTATTGAGAAAAGGCAATGAGTAGTTTTTGAAAAGCTACAATCGGTCAGCCCGAACGACAGCATCCTTTCTTTGGAGCGGGTGGTTCGGTAATGGAAGAGGAAGCAGTGGGAAGAGTTATTCCCTGTCCACTAGATTTATTGTTCGTGGCTGTTCCTGTCCGATAGATGGTTGTGAGAATATGCGTAAAAGCTTTCTCAACATTTGAGCTGTCCAGTGCAGACGTCTCTGAAAGAAACAATTTTTTTCCATTTCTTCTAACAAGACATATTATGTCTTCAATTATATATCAAAGGGTTTTGTCTAATTATGTTTACTACTTTTCAGGCTCCGTCAGAAGGAAACGAGATTAAAATGTAGTAAACTTGGAGTAGGGACCACCGGGCTCCACCATGCGCTAGTTTATAAAACACGCGCCACTGACTTTTGCTTTGCCGTTCAATTCCGAGAAAAAGGAGCTTGCTTGGTATTTTCCGGAAGTTGATGATCCCTTACAGTTTCTACGAGCCGGCTTCGCTTGTTCTGTCTTGAACGAAGCCGTGATAAGCTGATCTGACTGATCACCAGACATGACAAATAGGATAAAGGATGAAGTCTTTGTAGCACATTTTGAATACTCTTCCATGCAACATAGTTCTCCGACTTTCTTCGTCACTGATGCACTATTCCCCATCAACATTTTCAACTTGAAAGGGTGCATCAAAATTATCAGGAACTGTGACTTTGAAGGTGTGTGAATGTACGTGTGTGTGTGTGCTCCAATCTCCACGCCTTCATTGAATTGAGTTATTCACTGTGGGAAGTAAAGCTCACTGCGAAGACGCTTCGCATACCCCGGGTGAAAACCGTTCTTAGCATTTTTTGACCCATCCCACACATTTGCTCATTTTCTCCCGGCCTCTGGGCTGTTATGAAACCATTAAGAGGTTTTGCCTTTGGTAATGCCCACTCTCGATATGTCCTGCAATTCGCAGCGGAGCTCAACTGAGTTCACTGTGCTGGATTGATCTAGCACAAGGCCCTACCCATCCCAAACTTGACATTTCTCAAAGTGTTTCTTCGGGTAGTATCAAATTTTGTGACACACGCCTACGTTGTTACTGTGTCACTCCACTGATTTCTTTAATACCTTCGTTTGAAATAAAAATGTGAAGAAATCACCGCATTGTCAATAAGTACATCAACACAAGAGGAGCAAATTGCTGACAACAGCAGCAATACATACTCACCGATAAATGAAAGTCCATGTTCCTCAGCGAACCTTTGAGCCAACTCTTGTGGAATTTTCCTCACGTCCCTCAAGTCAGTTTTGTTCCCAACTAGTACCACCGATACTCGTTCTGACTGCTCCCTTAGATCGTTCAACCACTGTAGACATGAATCGAACGAACTCGGTTTTGCTAAACATTATAATTTTAGCTGTGCACCACTGCACCACTTTGCGGTATCCTACCATCACGCAGTAAAGAGAGTTCACATTGGAAACAGGGAAGGAAAGAATTTAATGAAAGTGGAAACTGTTATCATCTCACATTAACTTTCTTTTCATGCGATTGGATACAACGAACAAGCATCCATTCCCTTCGACTGAGTTAAGATCAATGTTATCCCTCCTCTGAAGGAAGGCTACTAGTCATATAAAGGCACAGTTCACGATCAAAGTGGTTTCCCATAGGATGGATCCGAGGTCCCTCCTGATACCATATGTGCCTATGTCAGGTCGAGAAACGTCCTGGATAAAGTTAAAGTTAAAGTTTTTGGCGTTAATCAATCCCGTCTGAGGGATGCGCCCCCGCACTCGACTTCCATTCAGAATCGTAGTGGCGTAATGAGTGCGTATGTGGCCTGTACACTGACTTGCGGTGGCCAGCCGATGTACAAGTCAGTGCTTTTATCCACCCAGGCGAGCTGGTATCAATTCACCGACCCCGGAGGGATGGAAGGTTTGGTTGGCCTAGACGGACATCGACCCGGGATTCGAACCCCTGATCGTGCGTGTGAGATAGTGTGCCACTTGCCACTACACCACCTCCGCCATAACGTCCTGGATAGGGCAGGGCACAATAAGGGGCCAGACATTGTATCGTGTGAATGCCACACCCATAGTGGACGAGTCTCAACGGCTTCGTAGAGGAGGCACAATCTCAAGGGGCTCCCATGTAGGAAGTTCTAACAGCTTTTCATACCCGTGGCGGCAGTGAAAGGCTATTCCGGACCATTTCGGCTTGATATATTCATCTCTTTGCGCAATGGGAGCAAGTTATAACTCGTCCAAATACCCTTGCATGCCATTCCCGTCACGGTGTATTCAACAACTTCCCCCCTCACAACTTTTGAAAAGATTTGAAGTAGACTCTCGCTTCCTTCGCCACCGATGTACTCCTATACATCAGTACTTTCGCTGTACAACCTGAAAAGGGCACCTCAAATAATCACGAACTGTGCCTTTAGGTTTCTTCAAAAGAGGGGGAGAGGAAAATGGCTTGAACAAACTGCTAGCACCTCAGTTCGAAGTATGGTGGTGGACTTACTGATATCGTAAACAATCAGAGCTCCTTGGGCTCCACGATAGTAAGCGGATGTGACGGTTTTGAATCGTTCCTGACCAGCAGTATCCCAAATTTGAGCCATTATCCGCTTATTGTCAATCTAAAACAATTTTAAATAGTACAGAACTATGATTCATGGAAATTTAGAACATTTGTTTGGATTTCACGTGTTGTTGTTTACTAGCTCCTTACGATGATGCACATTTTTAATCCTCTCGCTCTTTGTTGATTCACCTTTTCGATCTGTAAGTCGTCTACATGGTGCTGATGCCCCACAATGGCCCACATAAGCCGCCTTTGCTGCCATTCTTATACTTATACTTATACGGCTCGTCTTCACTCATGTGCGAGCACCAGCAACAAACCATTCGCTTCTGTCTTTCGCGATCGCCCTCCACGGTAGACTCAGGATTCGACGAAGATGGCGATGTGAGGAGTCGTTCAGCTGCTGTCGCAGCTGTCTCACGTGATCGACAAGCACATCCCCCCATCTCGCAGCAGGCCTGTCCCTAGGTCGTGAAGATCCTATGGGAGCCCACTCGACTGTTCTTCTTGTCCATCTGTCGTCATCTCTTCTCATTATATGACCGGCCCACCGAAATTTTGCGTTCTTCATGTATTCCACCGGGTCGCGGAGTCGAGACATTCTGCGCATATCGGAGCTGTGGAGTCCGGCTCGATATTGCGTGAGTCGGTTGAACCTCAAAAGACATCGCTCGAGTGCTCTGTGACTTGTATTCAGAGCCCTTGACGTGGATGCACTGGTCACCCAGGTCTCAGACCCGTAACAGAGCGCAGGAAGAACTGTGGAATCGAACAGATTAGCGCGACGTTCCGGGTCAGCCAGATGATTGGTGACCTCTTTCAGAGATCCGAAGGCTGCCCACGCTGCTTTCTGCCGTCTCACCAGTTCTTCTCTCATGTCGTTGTCCATATTCATGGAACGCCCGAGATAAACGTATGACGAGGTCTCCTTGATGGGTGTACCATCGATCTTGATTTGACCTCCGTCAACCCAACCATTCTTCATGAACTGTGTCTTTGTTTGGTTGATCCGCAGCCCTACCTTCTTTCCTGCTTTATTAAGCTCGGCAAGCATAGTCTCAGCTTCCGCAATGCTGCTTGAAAAGAGAACGATGTCGTCCGCAAAGCGGAGATTTGAGAGGAACCGTCCGTCCACACGAATGCCCTTTTCGTCCCAGTCGAGCGACTTCATAACCCACTGCAGCGCGGCTGTGAACAGCTTCGGCGAAATAGTGTCGCCTTGTCTCACACCCTTCCCTATGGGAATGGGGAGAGGTCGTTGGAATAGCTGCACCGTCGCGCTGCAGCGACTGCTGCAGTCAGCTAGAATTCTTATGTAGGGAGGGTCCACTCCTTGATCGACCAGCGCTGACAGAACCGCGTTCGTTTCGACGCTGTCAAAAGCTTTTTCATAGTCGACAAAGGTAAGGACAAGAGGCATTCGGAATTCTCGGCACACTTCGATGACCATTGCGACCGCTTGGATGTGGTCTAAGCAGCTGAATCCCTTCCGGAATCCGGCCTGCTCTACAGGTTGAGCTTCATCCAGCGTTCGCGATATGCGGGTCAGAATGATCTTCGTGAATAGCTTGTAAAGCACACTTAACAAGCTTATTGGGCGGTAATTGCGAAGATCATCCCGGTCTCCCTTCTTGTGAAGAATGACCATCCGCGAGTTCCTCCACTGGTCGGGGATCTTCTCCTTCTGGAGGTAGGATGTCATATGTGCTGCGAGAAGCGCATGAAGTTCGTAGCCTCCTGCGCGGAGTAGGTCGGCTGAGATCTTGTCGGGGCCTGGAGTTGTGCCCCTTTTCATGCTCGCAATCGCAACTCTCACCTCCGAAGGAAGGATCCGAGGTGCTGTTCCGCCAGTGGGGATTTTAGGTTTTCGCACGTGTGTCGTGGACCGGTAGAGTTTGGTGTAAAACCTCCGTGTAACTTCCTCCATCTCAAGTCTCGATTTTGTGAGTGTTCCGTCCTCCTTCTTCAAGCACGAAAGTGGAATACTGTGGTCCTGAAGATCCCGATGACATTTTCTCAGACTAGTTCTGTTCAAGGCTGCCTCCAGTAGTCTCCTCTCCCTGTATAGCTGAAGGTCTCGCCGCACTGCTTGTCTGCAGCTGATATTCGCTTGCAGCCTTTCGAGATGTGTGGCGTTCTGGTCAAGCCTCAGGCTTCTTCTTGTTCTGAGGAGATCCTTCGTCGCATCTGAAATGCGAGCGGAGGTATCCACTCGCGGAAGCTTAGCCTGTTCAGCACAGGAGAGGAGACCCCGAACCAGCGCGTCGTAGTCTTCGGTCGGGTCATCCAGGACCTGCCAGTCATATCGGGACAAGACGTCATTCAGAACATCTCCGTCGTATACAGCATGCTTCGAGCTTTTCGCGCGATGTTGAGAGATCTTTTCCAGCTTGTGACTGAATCTGATCTTAGCGCGAAGGAGTCGATGATCGGAACCACTGCAAAAAGATGGTACCACACCAACATCTAGTAAGCACTACTTTCTGTTTGTTAATACGTGGTCCAATTCAGCATGAGTTGTACCGTTTGGAGACTCCCATGTCCAGCGGCGATGTTCCTTCTTTTGGAAGAAAGAATTTCCATGGAAGAGTCGAGCCGCGGACAGGAGTCCCGCTAGACGGTTTCCGTTCTCGTTCCTGTCCCCCATTCCGAACTTTCCAATCCTGAACTCCTCCTCTCGTGCTTCGCCAAGCCTAGCGTTGAAATCTCCAACAACGAATTTGTAAAAGGACTTTTCGTTGTGGATGATTTCCTCAAGTTGGTCGTAAAACGCATCGAGCTCTTCTTCGTCAGCTGTTGAGTGTGGAGAGTAGCAGTTGACGATAGAGATGGTCTTCATGTGCGTATGTCGTAGGCGTAGGATGGCAAAGCGAGGAGACAGGATCTCGTGAGGATCGACGAGATGGACGACTGATGGGTGCACGAAGAAAACAACGCCGCCGACGTTTCGCGATGGGAGCTTTTCACCACGAATGATGAGGGTTCCATCGTTCATTCGTCGTACGCCGGTTCTCCAGCTCTTGGCTTCTTGCAGCGCAATCACATGATACTTAATGTGAGAGGCCGCATCGAGGAGCTCATGGAGAGCGGCATTGGAAGAGACTGTTCTCGCGTTATAGGTATAGAGTAGGAAACAGTCTCTGTGTCGTGTGGGGGGAGTGCTGTCATAGTCCAAAATCCAAGGCGCCCTGCGCAACCCGAGATTTCTTCGCCTCTTACCGGTCGCCATACCGTCCGGCGCCGGAGACGGCTGGGCCCAGTGTGCGGGGGTACTGAGGCTGTTTTATTGCTGTTTTAGCGAGCTTGCCCCCTGGAGTCTCAAACACTGCCTTGCCAGGGCCAGTGCTGAGTCTTCACCATCGTGGCTATAGCCATTCTGGATCAGAGGGAGCTGAGGCCTACTCTTAGCCGTTCAGACATGCAGACGTGCCGTTGAACTATTAGTTATATAGAGATGTTTATATAGATGGTAATTGAAAAAAAATGATGAAGGCTCCAACGCAAAACTCCGTCGACCAGTAGGAAATTTAGGCGAGAGTTTTCGGACCATACAAGCCGACATCTGATGGTAGTGACGAGAGCATGTGGCAGGGCGACAGGACGCCTCCCCTTTAGTAGGCGGATATTTCCCCGAGCGAGTCCTGGTCCTTGATCCAGAACGCGATGACTTACATTAGACGTATCGTACCGGGGCTTGCTGTGTGCAACTTAACGCGTGAGGAACGAATTCAACCGCGACCTCGGGCGGACGGATAAGGGGGACTCAAGCAAGGGGGCCGCCATCCCTCCGGTTCTTCGCACGTCTACCTGACCACAGCTTCGAACGAGAAGCGGCAAGTCGGTCAAGATAAACCCCCGCATGACTGAAGAGCACCGGAGCTTTGCATTAGAGCTTGTGATAAAATACTAAAAAAACAGAAAGAAACAGGAGTATTATTGTTAAATAAACAAAACTTTAAAAGTCGGACACGCCTACAAGCCTAAACGCCACCCTCCCACCACGTTGCCATTATTCTTAGGAATAGGCATGCCTGAGCTTTTTGGATAAATATTTTGTGTTTTCGTTCGTGACGTGGTTAGCGGATCCGTGATCGTTAATGAAGCTTTCTTTTTTTACTGCAGCTCGCTTTTGTCTAAAAATTTCAATATAAAAGTGCAAATTCTCACCCTGCTGGTGGTTGAAATCACTAACGGTGGCCATGATTGAGATGATATTTTGATTGATTTATTTATATATTATTACGCAACGAATTAGAACCAAAAAATCTCTTAAACAGTACGTGGATTCCATGGAATCCTAATGATAAATATACCAAGAATACCGTCAAAAAAGGAAAGGCTATCTTCTTTATGGGTAACGGAACTTCTCCCCTATCGCGGCATTCTCCCTTGCGGCATGCGGCAATTTCACTGCAATTACCGTACTCCCGCCAATCGATAGGACGCGAAATTTTTCCTTGACTGGCTTGCTTTTTCATTGGATTTTATCGTTTTTTCTTCTGTTTCTTTTTAGTTTTCATGTTTATTAGACTTGATTAATTAAAATGACTCCTCCCATATAAGCGACGATCAAGACCGCATTGGAATTGAAAAGAGCGGCCAGCCAATTCAGATAATTAAAGGACTCCCTACCTCACAAATGGCGCGCTCCAATCTTCCATCGCAATCCTGCGCTAGGCGGGGGGTGCGGCGTGTGCGACGCCGTGTTAGGGGAGAAGTTCCCGGACCCTCTTCTTTATATCCTATAACTCGAATTAAAGTGAAATAATGTGCTGAAAAACAGGAGCTCAGGCCATCTATACCCTTGCATATTCTTTACGTAGGGATGAGGCCATCTCAGGCGGGACATCCAAGTGTACCAAAGAACCATATCCGTTGAGTACTGTTAAAAACAGAACAATTCAATTAGTAGAGAGTGCTAGCCTAGCTACCTGTTAGCTGTTAATTGAAGCGTGCAGTTTACTAGTGAGAGCCGGTCCAATTTCCCAGTGGCTAGTTGTGGTAGCCAGCTGACAACCTTCAGCCTAAGAGTGTGACTACTACCAGCTACCCATGTTGCGAAACGCTTAATCAAGCATTTCAAACCAAATTCTCTTCATACCAACTCTAACGCCTCACAACGAGAGCCTTTGCAAAGCTCTCAGCGGTTTTGGTTCCTACTCTCGTAATCAACCCTGTAACCATATTAGTATATCGAGGTTCCTACTCAGAAGTTGCCTAGAAGTCAATCCCTTCCATGATGCTGCTAAGACTTCGTCTTTGATAAAAGAAGCACCATTGTCTTAGCCCTCTCTACTGATTACCTTGACCAGTGTATGAAAAACTGTGAACTGGCGCTTTTTTAGCATAGAAGTGTCCTTATGTATGGAAAATCTACTTTTATTATTGCAAAAAAACATAAAGAAGATGAAAGCTTTCAGAGCTGAAAGTCAATTTTAATATCGTCCAAGACACGATCGCATATTTGGGTCAGGAGGATATGGTCTACAAAAAAATTCAAAGATATATCGAGAAAATCTGAACTGCTGAGTCCTCAAAACATTGGAGCATACTCGAAAAACCCAGGGAAGTAAGCAATTATGCAATTTCGCGGAAATGTAAATCTAAGAACCTACCATAACAGTTTTTGTCGAAAACTCAACACCGATTGTTGTTTTTGACTCGATATTGAACATATTCCTGGCGAATCGTGATAATAAATTTGATTTCCCGACACCAGAATCACCTATCAGGATTACTGAAATATCCATAGTTACCAACAGATCCTTTTTTAGGAAAAGCAGTTGACTCTACCAACTTTTATATAGATAGTCGTATCCATCTATATCTGTACTGTCAACCATTACCGGAACGAAGTCTAAAAAAGGGCAGTCTACTGAAAGTATTTCACTTGAAAAAATGTAGAACTGTTATTGTTGTAGAAAAAGATGTTCTAGAGGGATGGTTGCATGAAACATAGTGGACTGCGTAATCGTTTCACGATAAGTTGCCATCGATTCCGCTATTTCACTTCTTATCAAGTGGGCAGCCGCATGCTTTGGTCAACATCGCAGACAGCGATTGAAACCATCACTATGAGTCAGAGCTCTCTAGTATCGACTCTGAAATTTTCGATCGACTCTATTGCCATACGATACCCCTGGGTTCGCTTGTTTTTTGGAATTTCCACATTAAATGCACAGTTCACGATCATTTTGAGGTACCCCTTTTAAGCCAAAAAGCGGAATTATTGGTTAGGAATAGTTGATCGGTAGTGAGCAAGTCCGCCTATTTCGAGAAAAAATAGGGCTTCTTAAAAGTAGGAGAACTAGAGGTTGGACGAGATTTCCATGGCGTAAATAACAAGGAGTGTGTATTCGGACGAGATTTCAGTTGTTGCAATTGCGCAAAGAGCTGACTACATCAAGCCAGAACTGTACAGAACTGCCTTTCGTTGTCGCTATGGTTCATGAAAAGTCGTTGAAACTCTTTGGTTGAATTTGGTTCCCCTTTGAATTCTGCAGCCTCCACAAGGTAGATGAAACTCGTTTGTGCATACACACGAACCAATCTTTGGGCCTTTATAACGCCCTATCTAGGCTGTAGGACGTTTTCCGATCTGACAGCGCCACATATGGTATGCGAGTGGGCCATCCTAATAGGATATCTCGTGATCCAGTTTTATCGTGAACTGTGCCCTTGGAGCGACAATTTCTCTGAGCGCATTAATCTGTTAGTTGTTCACCATTCAGTGACGATAAGAAAAATTCTTCGAAGCCCACTAATCAAGCGTTTTCTAAAATGCATGAGTAAGTAAGTATTAGGTTGATGCATAATAATTGCAGATTTTTTCAACAAATTTTATTTAACGAAATGATAAAAATACTGACCAAAAACATGTTCAAATAATTACTCCGGAACTTATCCACCATCTACATCAAGCACTGCTTTCCAGCGCTGGCTAGATAGTCGGATTCCAAGGCAAGAAGTTTCGATCCTTGGGGGCGTTCCACGGCTTGACATCGGCCATCGAGTCATCCAAATCGACGTAACTTCTATTCCCTAGTCATTTTTTCAGCGAACGGTTGACGAGGTAATCCATCGAAATTTTTGGTGGTGGATATGGCAAACTTAGGAGCAGATCCCATTCCTTGGTTGGCTTTGACTGATTTTTCCATCGCCGAAATGTTACTGAGACCGCAGAATAACTGTGCCACCTTCCAACCTTTCTCAAAGTAATGGAGCCTAATTTCGCGAATATACGGATGGTTTTCTAAGTTCATTTTTGTAAAGTCAATCAAGCAAATCATTTCTGAAAAAAACTCAATATTCGAAATTCATCGAGAGGAAAAAAAGCCGCGAAAAAATTCCGCAATAATTATGCATCATCCTAATAGTTAGGCATGCTTTCTAAAGTTATGCGTATCATGGTCAGCTATGCGCGGAGTGTCTCAGTTTCAGGCTGAAGTTATTTTCACCCAACGATTAAAGGATTCGAAAGCCTAGATGATGTAAAGGCACCAAAACTTTTGCGTTGTTACCTAAGTGCTGTGATTTCCATCATATAAGCCTCTATGAATTTTAATTATGTTGTAGAACACTTGAAGGCACAGTTCGCACTAGAACTGGTTTTCGAAATTTCCCGCTAAGATGAATCTGTGGCCGGAGGATAATACATGGGCGTTAATGGATGACAAACGGCCTAGACAGGTCGTTATATGGGCGCCAATACCAGCTTGGCAGACGCAGACACTCAAAGTGGCCGTGTTGTGCCAGCTTTGTTATTACTGCACTATTTGCAGGACGTGGCATATAGTGCTCGTGTGAAAGAGACCCAGTTGGCCACCGCGTACAGCCTCCTTTCTTGCTGCTTTTCTGAAGTCTTTTTTTTTCGAAATCCAGCATTTTCTCACTTTCTTCGCCACTCTTGCACTATTCTGCACCTTCGGTTCTTTCTTCAAATAAACACCTCAAAATTATCGTGAAAGGTACCCTGTAAATGTAATCATTATAAACATACTATTATGGAGAACGACATACTTTCTCAAAGAATATAGAGGATTATGTTGGGTTCCACGCGCCCAAAGTGGGAGATTGAGTCACAAAAAATAGAATAAAAGCTCACTCTGTTCCATCTTAATTTACTAACAACGAGTCGTGACTTCTTCTGGACATTTCATCAGAGGTTATTCAACAAACCGTTGTCTTGTGTTGTTTTCTACAAATTTGGCTTCTCTTTCAGAACTTGAAGACCTCCTGCATTGTCATGATGACAATGAAGAGAGCCATCTACGTAGAGATTTCAAAAAATTTGCTCGAGATTGAGAAGATGACAGAAGCAGGAGTAGCTTGCATCACTGAAAAGTTTAGTGAACAGGTGATGTCTTTATTCTTTTCGGCTGAATACTTCAGAGCATAGAGCTGGGATTAGGTTATCGAGCCAAACGTAGGTCCTTGGAATGTCAAGCAGTACAAGCAGGCACCCCTACTCATCCAGAGTTGCTGGGCAGATCATGAGTTAACCACGCTTTAGATTTCTACCAGTTGGGCTACGCACGCCAGTTGGTGCCACACATCATCAAGTGAGCCGTATAGAGCCATATATAGCCGTATGCCATCGAGATCAAGATAAAAAGTATCAGTAGACTTCCTATCCAATGAAAACCCTTTAACCCTTGTTACCATGCGCGCACGTGGCATTTCACAATCTCCGTCGTGCCCATGCGATCTGCGCACAGACGGCCAAACCGCCATACAAAGACACGCAGAGTTAGCGCTTTATACACTTCGTCTCAAAAATATAGCTATATAGCTTACCCGGAACGAATTTTCTGTGTATCATCTGTGATAGGGGTCCACTCTTAAAAAATTCCCGTTTATCTTCTTCCATAAAAGGAAATCGGGATGCGGGGTCATACTGGAGTTTGCTCAGTTTCGTGTAACTATGCCTCGTGCTACTCGTCTCTCTGACCAGGAACAAGTTAAAGTCGGGTGTGTGTACATTCGTGCGATTCCAGCTGCGCGCGGCAAATTGCGCGGCGAAATTCATAGCAGTTCTGAGGACTTTGGCGCCTAATGTTGGGGCCCAAAGTTGAAGTAGTATAGATTGGCAGGATCGGTTGACCATTCTACTTGAAGTTTGTGCCCCAGTAATAGGCGCCAGGGTCGTTTGAATGGCCACGAATTTCGCCGCGCATTTTGCCGCGCGCAGCTTGAACCGCACGAATGTACCGTCCCCCGTTCAAATCAGAGCACTGTTTGAAACCGGATGGTCGAGAAGGAGGATTGCCGCCCATATCGGCCGGTCACGCAACTGCATAAACGAATGCCTGCGGAATCCTGATCAGAACGAGAAGAAGAATAGTCCAGGTCGACCACGGCTGCTTTCTGCCCGAGGTGAAAGGGCAATTGGACGTGTTTTGTCAAATTCAACGAAGAGCGGAGGTGTGGCTTTTACGACATTTTGCAGTCCCTGACTCCATATCCCAATTTTACGTTTTAGGTTATCTGGAGCTACGAAAAAAACTTCAACCTGGACGGACCTGACAGTAGAAGAGAGTTTTGGAGGGATCTGCGCAAAGCACCCTTGGTTTTGGAGCGACGTAAGTAATTTCGGTCGAGGATCTAACATGACCTTTTGTGCGGTGGGCAGCTTGGACTTGCTTTTGTTTCCTGTCGTATGGATCCCGTAGAATACCAGAGAGTGCTGGAGGAGCAACTTTTACCATTTCTTTGACAACGGCGTCATCGTTCATTGATTTCCATGCACGATAACGCGGCTGTCCATGTCAGTCTTTCCACTTTGGATTGGATTGCAAGTAAAATTATCACAGTTCTCGGGTGGCCTGCATGTTCTTCAGACTTGAATCCGAAGGAGAATGTCAGGGCCTTCATTGTCGAAAAGATCTACGACGAAGCAAAGCAGAATAACAAAGTCGAAGAGCTCAAACTGTCCATTCTTGACGCTTGGTCAAATTTGGATCCCAATTCGATAGCTAGCTTGGTTGAGAGCATGCCAAGACGCAATGGTGAACTACTTGCGAATAAAGGGGACCAACCCATTATTAATAAGTTGTAGCAATCATCCACTCCGTTGCAATAAATTTTTTTGTTAAAGAATGTGTAGTCATACTCATGGAAAGGTGAGAATACCTTCCAAGGGAATTATTTCACAATTTTGGAGTAAAATTTCTTCACAAAATCTTTACTGAGGTCTCCCGTTATGAGGAATCTAATGGTTATGGCAAAATTTCTAAAAGTGCGCTGCAAGCTCGGGACTACAAAAATTTAGGGTGGCCCTATATTTATGAAACGCAGTGTATGTAGAGACGAGTTTTCAAGGAGATGAAGGATCAGGCTTTCGTGTGGAAGGCTGACCAGCGAAATAGCGTCGTTCTGGTGTTAAATGCGTTAGGTTCTGGTGTTATATGGAGTCCCGAGAAATCCAGCCCGGAACATTCCAAAGGAATAATTTAATCATTTTTCGCTCTCGAAAAGAAATATTGTTCGTAAGCACATTCGAGCATTTGAGGATGACTCTAAGTGTAGAAACGAGCAGCATCGCAACCATCGACATTGAAACTCAAAGGAATGCACGTGAACCCGATGCATACAAAAAACACTTTATTACACACGTAAGCAGAAGTAAAAGTTCTTCATCGAATAAGATATCCACATATAAAGTCCTGGAAAGGAAATAGGTATGGGTAATTTGAATCAGTCATTTCGATAAATGATTTGTTAAAAGCATTCGGTGGGAAACACATACTGCAGAGAATTTGTGGTCGTCTTGTATGTTCCTTTGTCTTTCTCTCTTCAATATCATAACTTTCCACTAAAATACTCAAGCACTGAGAACTTCTGTTTTTTTGCAACTGTTGTGTCCCTGACTTCGACTCTGCGTTTAATATCGCTCCGCGGATGATATCATCCCGTAAAAAGGGTCTAGTTTGCCCAATTCCTCATCTGGCAATGAACCTTCTCTACATCTGCAGTTCAATGAATAATACAGGCAATCAGGATCTAAATGACTCAGAAAGGTGAATGCTTCTGCCGCTGTACTTCATGTTGTGCAGAAGCAAAAGGAGCTCTAAGGAACCGCTATAGTGCAACTCACAAAGAAAATGTTTACATAATCTGCTAGCACTGTTCCTGTCATCACGAAAAACAATCATGCAACCTTCAATTACCGCTCCGACTAATCGATAAGTTCATCTACGATCCACACCGAGGCCGCAACTTCGAAATTAAGCTCAGAAGATCTATTCCACGTGGGCGAAAACCTTGAACGTAAGACTTTCTGGACGAGGACTGAGTGTAGCTATTGCACTCAAACAGTCGTCTGAACTTTTGCGGAGTGAATTTGAGCGAGTTTATCTGGAAGAAATCAGCTCAACGACGACGTATGAGGCAACACAGGCAAGCTATAAAGACATTGCCTGGAGCGCAGCGACCAACCTTTACCGCAAGGTGGACTAACCCCCACCTACGCCGACATCATAATATCAGCCACGTAACAGCAGTTCTTGAGAGGGAAACCACCCATGCTTAGAAATAATCATAAACGTTCATCCATTATAGCCTGTACTAGGGCACTTGAGCAGAAATTAGTATAATTTACAAAACCGAGTGAAAACTGCTGAAAGCGAATCATCTCCAGAGCACAAACCTACTTGATATGCAGCCAGTGGAACTCACAAAAAATGTTGTACATGCTTCGAGGCTAACCTCACAGTTGACCATTCATTTAAATCAGGCTTCAATGGAAGAAGATGATTTGTGGCTGAAGACAACTGTCTTTTTGATACCTTGGAACAAGCAACGGTCAGGCCTCAACGGTGCAGTCAGGAAGCGCAGGGAAGGAACTAACCTGACGATTGCTGGGGGTCCGCCTCCGCCTTCTGAGATGCTAACACTGCCAACTTCGAAACCAAATTTGCATACGTATTCAAAGCAGACCTCGGACAATGCACACTATCAAGGCTACGCCGAAACTGAGAAATGACACTATGCACTCTATCAGTACTCTTGCAAAAATGCCCCATACTGCACTCGAACCTCGCCAATCTGGACGAAGAGATCGATCGTTTACCGACAGAAGATGCTTTTTTCGTCACCTATTCAAAGTGGGCTACACCTATCGTTATGCTAGGGAAGGAAAACGAGATCTTGCGCTCAAGCTCGGACTACTCCACAATCTTAAACCATTCCAAAACAGAAGACACTTGATGCTGCCTCTCCATTAAACGAGACTGAAGGATCCTTCCTGGGACTACTCAACTATAACGGGGCCTTCGTCGGGAAATGAGCAAACTCTGCGGAACACTGGCAAACTACCTCTGAGTAGAGGGGACCGTCGTAGAGCCTACAGCCGCTATTCTCACATGTTTACATGATGGCCATCTTGGCCAAGGATGTCGAGGACGAAGACACTAGGCAGAGGTTATCGTACTGGATCAACGTCAACAGTGATATCGAGGAAAAAGTAAAGCCATGCGATCGATGTCAGGAAACATCCGTTAAAGACTATACTCTACTCTTGACTCAACACCTGCCGTTCAATCCTTCTTGTACTCCTTGAAAACCCCGCGTATACATTATTTAACGACTTCCAGCGGAGTCTCATTCTTCTTTGGTTATTCACATATCCGAAAGGGTCGCGAGCGCTGGCAAATGGTTGCTCACTACATTCGGATCATGCGTGTTTGAATTTCTATGAGACGGTCTAGTGCGTTAGGAGGCTTAACCGGGTGAGCCACATGTCAAGGACTTCTAGCCTCCTTCAGTTCTGACGATGACGACGTGACATGAAAGGACGACCGATAGGACGGTTCTACTTCGACAAACCTGTTTATCTAAGCAGTATAAGGAATTGGCTAGAAGTTCTTGATGACAGGAGTTTACGGCTCTATCATTCAGGGCCTTGTAGGGTGAAGCATTATTAGGACGACAAGGTAAGCCGCAGCAAGAGCAACCTGTTTCTATGCTCACTGTTGTTCATTATTTGCATAAATAAAATGTTTGGTTGCTCTCCGTCGAGGGTATTTCATAACTCTGGACAAAAATGAATGTATTTGTAACAATAACGATCAAAAATTCTCTTTGAAATCTATACACTCGTGCCTGCGATCGCCCTGAGCATTTGAATTTTAAAAGTTTCTGTCACTACTGTCACTACCTTATCAGGCATGAAACCTGACCAGAACTTTTCAAAGTTAAGGTAACAATTCCAGAATGCCTCGTAACACTCTAGTTCCTGGACTCTAGAGCAGCAGTATTTTGGAACAACACCAAAGATGTCTATTGCCTTGAACAAGAGAAAAAGCTTGATTCAACTCGGCTTCTTATTATTTATTTAGGGCAACATTTCCTGCTGGGCTTTGCAGCTGCTGTGATGTCGACCTTCGACGACGTTAAATCGTAGTTTACGTTGACGTGGCGACTAGAAACTGTCTTGTAGATATGGGTGAGGATTTCTGTGAAGGCTTCGTTGACATTTGTGCTGTCCAAGGCAGATGTCTCTGGAACAAAGACTTTCAAATAGAATAGGGCTTTTCAATAGAAATTTCCATTCACTACTGTATAACTTTCATTTGCACTGACGACAGGTCATTTACTTCAACAAGGGTTAGGTAAGGTTTTTTGTCGCGGAACTCGATTTTAAAACTGGTTTCGGATTGCACTAGTGAGGTCCACTGATATATGTAGACCATTAGATGAGCCCAAAGGCGGTAACGAGCCGAGAATTTTTCTCGGGAGATATATGTAAGTCTCAAGAAATTCAGAGTCTGTTCACTTACTCGAGAGACTTTTCAGTCGATCTGCTTACTCCTCATTCGGATGGAATAATTGGAACATCAGCCAAACACATTGGTGGGCAACTGACCTATGAAGGCCAGCTGATGCTTCTCGGCGAATTGCAATGCAACATCAGTGGGGACTGCTCGAAAATGTCGCAGATCTAGCTTGTTGCCGACCAACATCACTGAGACACTCTCGTTTGAGAACTCACGCAGTTCTCGCAGCCATCGCTCACACGACTCCAAAGTTTGCATTTTTGCTGAACAAAAATACATAACGTGATTCATTATGGTAGTTCGGATCTAAAGCACTGATGGATGTAAAACAGTTTCATAAAGATAGACTCACATACATATATCATATACGAGAAGTGCTCCGACTGCCCCTCTATAGTAGGCTGACGTTATCGCTCGATATCGCTCCTGACCTGCCGTGTCCCATATCTGGGCCTTTATCAATTTGCCATCTATCTGAAGAACAGTGTTATTTCATTTTCCCCCAGTCATCAAAACTTCCATACTATCAAAGCAAAAGTTGTGCTGAGGGTTGTGTCTTTATGGATTGTGGATGGATCAAGAACCCTTGCTAGTTCTTGGGAAGGTAGCCGGTAAGGAACAGCTCGACGGGATAGCGGAAACAAAAAGGAAAATTTAATGTGCTGTGCTAAAACTGTTTCCGCAGAATTCTGAGAAAGACGAATTGACGTCACATTACCATGACGTTGCTACCTTGAGTAGTAAGAAAGTTGCAGTAGAAGAATTCCCAGTCGACGTGATCATTTGTTTTTTAATGCAATGCTGAGAAATACTTGCTCACTACTAGGTATCATCTTGGTTCAGCAGTGTCACCTACCTCTCGTCAAGGGATTAATATGTCCACAATCAATGCCTTCGAAGCAAAGTTGACCAAGTCGGTCACGACATGAGAAGCACATTTTTGCATTTGTTTGGCGCAAAACCGGTAGCCTCCGCACTGTCTAATATACGCATACATCCACCAAGATCGGCCAAATTTACTCAAAAGTTCATCCGTGCTGACTCAGCGGAAGTTCCGCGCAGTTAAGAGCGCACGCAGTCAAGCTTCTTCGCCTCCGTAGCGAATCAGGACGCAAGAGCTGTTCGAGCACATGCGCGCCGCGTACGGCAACCTTCCAGCGCAAGCGGGGAATATTGGATCACGGAACTTCTGCGGATTTTGCAGTAGCCTAGCACAGCGAGATAACGCACGTGAAAACAGCTTCAAACGCACGCAGCACGCACTTCAAAGCAAGCAATGTCACGGGTTTGAATCTGGTTTGATAGCCGCTAGGTGACCTAGCCTACCTGGTTACATAGCGGCTGACTTACATCGACTGGCCGCCACAATTCATAGTAAAAGTCATATGCGCATTCAATACGTCACTACGATTCTGAATGGAAATCGAATGCGGGGGATACATCCTTTGCATCCACAGAAATGATTTCCGCCGGAAGGCGTTGTAATATGCTTTCATGAAGACATCGCCGCCGGAACAGTCGACTCTGCTTTCCATTTAACGTTAACGTCGACGAGAGCGCTTTTCGTTCGCGCGTTTACTAGACGAGACCGTTTGAAAACGCTGACTAAATATGGTGACTGTCCCGCTAGACGATGTCGGTCAATGTTGACTAGGGATAGTCACCATATTTCGTTTATTCATGAAGATTAAGCTACTTTCGCGCGGATCTTCTAGAACCGAAATAGAACTTTTACTATTCCAAAATCATAGGGCTTTGTAGACAGATGCACGAAAATGCAATGCATGAAGCTTTGAATAGTGAACCATCATAGAAGATACTATTCAAACGCTTTGCGTGAACAAGATCCGAGCGAAGGCGTCAACTGTTGGGTCAAGTTCAAATTGGTTGTACATAACAATAATACCGGGTACTTCCATGGTCTTAATAATTATCGTCATTGTGGGTTCTATGGCCGATGATGCTGATGTCCTGGAGGGACTTTTTAGCGACTGAATGCTAAAAAGCGACGCTGAGGACTTCTATGAACCTGACGAAGGAGACGGACTTGGTTCTGCGTTTGTGCGGGATGAAGAAAGCTCTGATAGAGATGACTGACGAATCTGATAGCGATAGTATCACGGAGGATAATAACTGAACTGAAGATGCAGTTTCGAATGATAGATGGATTTTCAACGAGCCATCAAGATGTGGAATTCTGTGAAACCCCTCTCAACTTCTACCGACTGTTCTTTTCCAAGGAAATGCTGGAGATGGTTGCGACCCAAACGAATATATATGGCCATCAGAAGAGTCGTCCGTGGAAAGAGACAGATACTGAGGAACTGGAAAGTTTTTTCGGTCTATGCTTGCGAGTGACGCGATGTCCTTCAGACAACCAGTGAAACTACATACAAATCAGTAAAAGATAGAAATCTAGCCAGAAATGGGCATTCCATTGCCGAGCAGCTTCAACGAAACTTTCAATTGTTCAAAACAGCCTATTTCGAATTACTCGAATGCTACAGCTTAGAGGATGTATGGACCAGAGGAGTTGTTCATTTATGAGTCCATGGTGCCGTTCGGCGGGCAAGTCTACTTCTGGCAGTACAGTGGTGCCAAGAGACACAGGTTTAGAATCAAACTGTACAAGTCATGTTCCAGGGCAAATTACACGCTGAAGCCGTTGTGGTGGAACTTATGGACGGATTTTTGGAGCAAAGCAGGTGCTTGTGCACCGACAGGTGACACACAAAGTTACCAATAGCCCTTAGACTTCTGAAGAAGATACCAACTTAGTGGATATTTTGAGAAAGGATCATAACGGTCTATCTTCACCACTGAGAGATTAAAAGCTGAAACATGGTGAAATCTTCTATCAGCGAAACCGGAAGGGAGTGCTCATCCTGTAAAGGAGGGATAAAAGAATTATGTATAGGCTTTCTTCCTAACACAATGCTAGCTGTCAGCCTGATGGGAAAGCTGTTGTCGCTGCCAACTACAACGTAATGAAAGGGTTTATGGATCTTAATGATCAGATGACCGCTCACACGACTTATCTGAGACAAACAAGCAAGCGATACGTCAGACTATTTTGTCATCTGATCACCCAAACGGCTTTGGTTAATGCTTGGTTCCTTTACTGTGAAAAAAGGAATTAATTCGATGCTCGAATTTATGATATCACAGCACCAGCTCCCACGAACAGGCCGACATCCAAAAGACAACCTATTTTTGATCAAGGACCCATTACAGAACAGCGGCCAGAACTACTGCAAAGAAACCCAGAACAAAGTGCGAGTGATAAATACGATCAGTTTTGTTGCCTTGAATGTTTTCAAAGTGTCCGTATTTGTTAGGTTTGGTAAACAACTTCAATTGTTTTAGTTTCCTAATTGTGATTTGATATGAAATACGACCCCTCACTTGATACTTAGTATCCTTCTTATATATAAAGCAGTAACTTGGTTTGTCGGTTTGTCGGTATGTCGGTATGTTGGTATGTCGGTATGTCGGTATGTCGTTTTGTCGGTCTGTCCGTCCGGGTTACTTTGTGATTATGATAAAGGTAGTGATATGGAAAACTTATTCTTCTCATATAAAAAGCAGTCACTTTGTGGGTGGGTTAATGGAGGAGTAAAGTGAGCACTGCGGAGTGAAGTGAGTAATATGGAGTGAGGTGGATGATTCAAATTGTGATCTCTACTGTACTGTAATGGCAGTACTTCGGCACTGGTTTGTATAAAAACCATAGATTCAGAAGGATTATAAAGTTATTGAATTGATAAGTAAATCTAATAAATGGTACGAAAGAACTGAGTTTCTCTTCATTTGGCTGACTTGCAGTACTGGCGGACACCATTGACCGACATCGTCATCAACGTGTTAAATATTATTTGATTAGGAGCTATACATTGTCGCATGTGTACAGTGTTTATCATTTATTCAGTTTTACCTTTGGGTGTTTCTTGCATTTTTGTATTTATTTCATTTCGTATCCATTCCCTCTCACACTTCACTCAACCCGCGCTTCCCTTTTACGCACGCAGCGTTGAAAGGAGTGATTCATGCAACTTTTTTGAGTTTTGAGCAATTTCATCACTAATATTTATGTAACTCCTATTCAAACTCCTATTCATACTAAATAGTGCACCTCATCACTCATGAAACAGAATCAGCTTGCCTACTCATAAAATTACTGTTTCATTTGTAGCAATCTGCAGCCAATACAGCTTAACACCATACTCAATAACTTCGGTCATAAATAAGCGCCAGGCACAACAGATGCTTCAACATTGAGAGAACTGCTCCGCACAGTAGCATTGAATGCCTATGAAGCTTAGCTCAATTTGGCCCCAGTGCTGTCACTTCAATTACATCATACTGTCACGGCACACGTGGACGTTTGAGCCTTTTATACACTCTTTATTAGCACAGTGTCAGCTCCGGGGGGAGATACAGATGCGGCGAAAATACAGTTAGGATTGCTCGAAAGCAAGATCAGGAGAAAAGCAGTGCAAGCAGCTGCACTAGGGATGGCAAGGCTGACAGTACTGTCTGCTTGGAGAAGATGGAGGCGCGAGGCAATCTCCATCTTCACTAAGCAGACAGGACTATCAGCTTTGCCTTCCTTTGTATTTGAAGCGCAGAGCGTAACCTCTAGGAGAGCATAACCAGCCGTCAACAAGCCCAGTGTAGGAAGCAGGCACTGATACGAGGTGCACCGTTGCTGTTATGGGCCGGACATCATCGTCACAAACACGAAACTTCGCAATAAGAGCTCGATTTTTCGCCCAAGGAGCAATACCGCAAAGCACCTTAACGATTTCTCATCACTTTTTTACAGGCGCTTTCCGGGACGCATACCGTTCTTTCGGAGGCACCCGCGCACGAGGACTTTCTTCGTCTACTTTTGAGTGGTAAGTTTTCCAAGGCAGACTGATTCACTCATTTGCGTACAGGCCCGCAACGGAACTGATGGAGTCGTATCGCATGTAGTCGGATGATATTGAGGCTACCTTACGCGTTTTTTCATCTGTGGGCAAAGAATTTTTTCGCGCGGTGCACAGTGGTGCTATGTTTAGCGATAGTATTTGGACAAAGGATGATGCTAAGGTGCGGAGGTAACCATTTGGATCCCGCTTGCCCGCAGTCGCCGAATCCCGTGTTTGAGAAGTTTTGCAGAACCGGTGACTGTACCCCACAATACTTTTACCACTACGATTAAAACTTGCGAAGGGGCTTTAAAGCCTCAACATCGCAAGCAATACCTTGGAGCATAACGCGCAGTCTCCGCGGATCGATCTGAATGTCGAAGTATCGTAGGAGGTCAGGAGGCTCGGGTGCTCCGACATAGCCTGAGCATGGGTATGTCGGAGCACCCCATTTTTTCCACTTGTTCCAGATCCATAAGCTTAGTTTAACAAAATCACTTCACAAAGGGTTTAACTGCCCACAAGATACAGTCACATCACCTTCCAGGTCCCTCTACGTCTCTTAATTACGATTGGATCAATAAACATTCCATGTTTTTCTCCCTAGCCCTTCACTCTCCCGAATTCTTCATAATAAGACTTTATGTTGAAGTCTTCAAACTTTACCTCTATAGTTCTTGTGGCGAACTCAACTCCTATGGTAGTCTTCGATTCCAAGTTGAAAGAGTTCCGTGAGAAGCGAGAGAGTAAGTTGGACTTTCCAACACCAGAATCGCCAATCAGAACAACTGAAATACATTTTAGAAATAATGGCGAGCATCTCAACTGAGGGATATTTTACAAAGATGCGGTTTTCATGACCAGCTTTCATGACCATGACCTCCACAAAAACAATGAACGCTATATAAACCAAGCATCATACATGTTCTGCAGTTAACTTTTTCCCTTTTCTCACATTTGCAGTGAAAATGTTCATTGAACTACTACAATACCCTTATGATCCGGGTGTCGTACAGAACTGGGAGACTTCAAACTCCCGGATTATGCAGATGGAGTGAGCAAATCCTGTTTGAATCATCACAAAAGAGCCTTCAAATCATGGCTCCGACCAATTACATAGGAAACGCTGAAATATAGGACACCTTCTAACACATGAGGAGGTCTCAGTTTGACGTTACTTGACTCATGTTTCAGTAGAAGTAAACTTATTCATTTGTAGTGAGATATACTAGCAACTGTGCCCAAGCTAAAGCTTTCAGAAAGTAAGGTACTGCTTGGGAAACAAGGGGAGACAAAAAAGTTGATTTTCCTTTTCGACCTCATTCACTTTTTAATTGAATCTGCTAACGTGGTTTATGGTCAATAACGTTAACAAGTAATAAGACAGCACCACAACGGTGAAGATGCCTTCCCTCCGAACAGGTACTCTTGTATCATATTCCCTTCGAATCTCGATCGAACACCAAACACCAGTGAATAGGAGGGCTCGAAGCTTCCGATTTTTGAAATTCTCTAATTCGGTATCTAGGAAGGGCAAATCTGACAGCACGGTGCTGAATTCCATCGAGGAATAAAGAGGATAAGGGCGCTCGTTTGCAACCGTTTCTAATTTAAGCTAGTGTGAACAAGGAAGGGAAACGACAGTGTTGAAGCTGGCTAAGGGGTATGAAAACGCAGTCAGAGAATCGATGATGTGCCTTCGAACGTTGAAATTCGCCACAATGTCGCTTATTTCCAATTTGTCATGAAAAATATTTCAACGCATGAACAGTTGTAGGGCAATTGCTATGCTTCTTGATTCTTCCCCTCCTTCTCCACCATTGTAGGTGGTCAGAGCAGTGAGAAAATCAACTCAAACTGGCTCACAGGCAGAAAAGAGCTCTGAAGAAATCTATGCAACCCACCACTAATTTTTTGTCAATCAAAAGTTCGCTGTGGTAGTCAAGGTTTTGTATGCTTTGGAGAGTTTTTTGAGAGGAGAGAGGAGAATATTTTAATTTTCAATTTTTGTCTGTCATTCTGTAACACCACCATCAATTGCAATTCATGCAAGTCGACTCCCTCGGCTTGATTGCAACGAGGGGCATCACAGTTTTCGGGCATGCTCTCCGGAGCTGAATCTTATGAGAAAGGACTCGAATTTAATGGTAAAGGAAAGAATAGCAGAGCTGTTTGAATAACTAAAAGTTCAAAAGTCTGCCATCAACGCCAAGAAGTGAATCGTTTCCACCATCTTTTATAACCAGGTTGGCAGCATGCCAAAGCGACCAGGTTGGCAGCATGCCAAAGCGCAAACTTCCTAGCTCGTGAAGAACCATCATTTGTGTCTTCACTTACTACGCAACAGAGAAATGTTTTGGCAATAATGCTAATGGTCCGAGAATAGTCAAGGGTAAAATTGCCTAGGGATGATGTTTTCAAGGCTCAGAAGCATGAGGGTTACATTGGTTACCTCAAAAAATCCCAAAAAACCCAAAGCAAGCCTAAATTTCCTGAGGCTTATGACGTGCTTCAGATTAATAGAGCCTTTCTCTATGAATTGCTTCAACATTTTGTCGCTTTCTTTCTCAACTTGCCCCTTGCAGCCCAACCCCTTTCCTTAGAGCAGCTTTCACTGCAACCTCTTTCCATACCGGTTCGTGATGTATGTATAGACTCGCCGGAAGAACTCGCAAACTCACGCGAATAGCTAGCGTCTTTTTCGCCTTTTCTCCAAACGTCGTCCAGAATGGAGTATTCTAGGAGATAAAGATACTGTTGAACTCAGCTTGTCGAGCTCTATAAGCTGATTCTTTGGAGTATCGAGTTTGCTCCGTTTCCGGTTGCGCCATGCACTTGAGTTCATCCAACAAGTAATTGCATGTACGTAAGGTGCACACTTTGGTGCTTGTACGGGCGGATTGGTCACTGAGGATGAAGTGTTCAAAATCTGATTCAAGTGCGCCACGTACTCGGTTTTACTAAGTGCAATGTGAAAGTGATTGATTGATTCTGTTCAACCTGAATCGTTCAATTCTAATGTGGAGGCAATAGACGACTGCATCCAAATAATCCTCCTAGTCGAAAAAACCCTCCTTGTCAAAAAAATCGACCCTATTGTTTTGCCGTAAACTGCTGTCTTATTCTCAGTGGAAGTGTAGATGACTGCAACTAAAGTCTCTGCACTCGACACCCCTCCTCACAGGCACACGGAGAATGTGACAGCAATTCACGGCAAAGTAAATGGGTCGATTTTTTTGACAAGGAGGATTTTTTGACGAATGCTGATTTTTTTTGACGTGGAGGAGCGTCGAATGCAGGAACTGTAGATACAGTGAATATAGCCTCCACATTAAATTGAACGGTAGAGGCTGAACGAAACCAATCAACCATTTTTACATTGTACTGAGTAAAGTCGAGTACGTGGGCGCTCCAAAGCGAATTCTGAACAATTAATGCTCAGGGACCAGATAGCTATAGGCACTAAATCGTGCACCCCATGTACATATAATCACTTTTCGGATGGGACTCAAGTGCATGGCGCATTCTGAAACCGAGCGTTTTCATTACTTAAGAATGTAATCTCTTAGAGATTGAAGAGCTGAGTTTAAGGTCTTTTTATGTGAGCTAGCAGTATTTGCGTGAATTCGCGAGCTCTCACGGTGTGAACTGAATCTACAGCAGAGCATCTCGTAAGCATCCATGATGAAGCTGTTTTAAAGGCACAGTTCACGATTATTTTGGGGTATCCGGTTTTTGACGAAAAAGGTTAGGTACGGCCTACAGTAGTACAGTGGAAAAGCAGGAAACGCCAAAAACGATGAATAAAAAGAAATACAAAGCTAAAGAAAGAAGAGAAAAGGGGAAGGGGGGGGGGGTGGACGAGTTACAAGGCGAAAAAACGGCGGGTAAGGGAATTTTCGGGCGAGTAGACGATTGCGACGTAATGTCTGCAATTGCACACAACACGCTCAAACAGCTGTTTTTGGCTTCTTCGTTAATATTATCTATTCTACTGCTCATATTAAGCCAGAATATTGTGCCTGATCCTTTTGATGACGGCTGAGAATAATTAATTAGAACAGAATAGAGCAGAATATTAGTCGAATTGCGGGAATACAGCCGAATACTATTACCAATAGGAGGCGGTCGATTAGCTTATTGATTTTTCACTAATGTTGCTCCAATGCGAAAGGGGTAAACGGCAATGAGATTTCGTAGTCAGCCTAGCGAGGGGGGAGGCTAACCTGCTCCACTCTCCGGCCCCGTATTGTGCCTTATTCAGGACGTTTTTTGACTTCATTTCGGCACATATGGTATCAGAGGGGGCCCCGAATTCATACCATGCGCAAATCTCCGAAATCATTTTTATCGTGAACCGTTCTTTTAATCCGTGATTTTACTCCTCAAATGCTTTTCAGAATGTTAGGTACTTATTAATCTCATTCCCTCGCCCTTATTTCCGATTATGAGGAGCAGTAGTCATGACTAAATGAGAATCAACATCGGTAGACCCGCAGCTGAAGGAAAAATGCAACAGGAAAAGGGCGTGTGCCGTCGTGCTGTGGATTCATTTCAAATTGAAGAATATGCAAACTCCTTCTCATTAACATACTTCAAAGCGGAAAATCAAATTCCCAAGAATACTCACCCTTGAACAGGTAGTCGTAATTGTCATCTTCAACAGACATGCCTGCGACACAGCTGAACACACGTAGCAGTGACGAAAGTTCACAAACCAAATCTCTTAGAAAAGAAATTGTGGATCGATTCATTGGTATTCAAAGGCGTGGGAATTTCGACGAGAGCAACAAGAATAAACATTGTATCAACATTATGCAGACCCTTTCTCCCTAGTTCTTGCTGCTGACAAGAAATGCATTCCACGAACAAACTTGGAAAAACAGTTATATGGTTTAAACGTGGACAGAGCCATCAGGTTGATGAGTTTCTTTGTCCCGACTTTTTTGTAAATATCTCAATAGCGAACCAGCCTAAAGATTAGAGGTATGCACCATCACCATCCTCTGTTCGATGCCAACACTCTGGCAGCTTGCCGTTCCCGTCCTCCCAAAAGGACGGGGCTGGGACGTGAACAAGCCGTCGAGTACCTCTCTCACCTTATCCTTTGTGCCGAACCACGAAATTTCGAACGGCATTGTGATCTGCATATGCAAGGTGGGCGAGTGATATCCAGTGTGATGAAAGAGTACCATGACACTTGATAGCGAACTACCAAAATCCATGTAAACGAAATACGGAAGGATCAAAAACGATGGAGAAAACTTATGCATCATTCTAACAGATCCAAAGAAAAGCAAGTAACTTTCAAAGGTTCAATACTTCAATACTCTCTTCTTGGCTCGCCAGAGAAGTCGAGCAAGGAGGAGGGACGTAACTCACACTCGAAGCCTTGGGCAAAGGTGGCAATCCATATAAAGATATATCCTGTTTTGGCGGCACAAAGTTTTTATTTACTACAGAACCTCTTTTGCTCCGAAGTGTAAGGATTGGCCATGATCCTAAACAGGATAGGTACGTTGCCTCATTAGTTCTCTTCCAGGAAATCCCACATGCCACCTTCACGAAAAACTTCATAGCACCCGTTCCTCATAGGTTGAACCAGCACTTTTTAAGAGCCTTGCGCCAAGAGTCGTCAAATCCCTGTGTCGAGTCTTTACGTGCATGCTGCGATACGAATGCCCAATTTGTTGAAAACTAGCGAGTTGTGCTGGTATATAAGAAGGGAAACCTAACAGTATTGATAACTATTTTCTATTCGGCCCGCTGTCTCTAATTTATTAATAGTTCTTACCATGAGTTATTCTCAACAGGATTGATAGAATATCCGATAAAAGACAGCCATGCGGGCAAGCATGGTATTGGACAGGGTTTAGTTGAATCGATCACATCCATACTGTCACAAGACTCAGTTTAGTTCCTACTCAATACATAAGAACACTTTTTAGGCTTCGCAATAACTGCACAATCAGAATTTCACCATTTCGTAAGAAAATCAAGAACACACCTTGAACAGGAAATCGGCAGTACCCAACTTTCTAGAACCACTATTGGGAAAATCATGGGTTATTTGAAATGATAAGTCGCGATAGTGAAGACGGACGACCGCTAGTTACTTCATCTCAACCTTGCAAACGACAGGGTGCCTGTAACCCACAATATCATGCAAGCAGAACAAACTCTGGGCGAATTTGGCAGCTCCTGTTGAAGGATCGGCCTGGTAATGAATGAAGACGACGTTTTGGAAACTGCCTCCATCTACGTTGCGTGATACGCACACCTCTGAACGCTCTAGCTAAGTGTATCTCGAGGTCAACAGGGAGAATATCGAGGACCCCAAAGATTGGTTGGCCTAGGCGGATTTGAACCCCTGACCGTGCGTGCGATATAGTGCGCCACTTGCCATACACCACCTCTGCCCACTCCATCGCCTCGAGAGTGGTCTTGATATTTGATAATGTCAGATCTTTCTGTCCAGACCAGATGATTCTGTAAGATCACAGCTGTCGTGTAGGTTCAGTAGAGGACGGAGATCAAGGACGTCCTTTACTTCAAGGAATGAGAAATCAGATGGACCAAACACTATAATCGATTTCGTGAGCTTGATATTTTGTAAACTGCTGTTATTTATATATCCGCGGTACGCGCCCCGAACGTGTCACAAGGTTGACCACTGGATAATATTACCGATCAAATAAGTGCATTCTTTTTGAGTAGGAAAACTCTCGAAAGGGTGAAATCAGGGGCAGTGTATAGAAGGAGTACTGTCAAGAAAGAATTAACCAAGCTTCTGCTGTTTTTTTTAACATAAAGTCTTGAATTTTTCCTGAGGGCACAGTTCACGATAAAAATGGTTTCTGAGTCCTCCCCCCCCCCCCGCCCCTTTCCCCCAGGATGAATTTGAGGCCCCCGCGTATACCATATCTGGCATCATTAGGTCGGAACGGCCCAATAAGGGAGTTATGAAGGTATAGTGTATATCCCCGGACGAGTTTCATCGGCATTGTAGAGGCTGCACCGAGCACAAGAAAACCCTCAAAAGCTTTGCTTTTCGCTAAATCAGCGATTTTACTCGTTTCCTTTACCACTGATGCGCTCCTCAAAAAGCGTACTTCGAATTTCTTGTGACTGGTGCCTTTATGGAGATGCACAGAATCTGGCTATCTCTCGAGAGTGTAAACAACGATGCGCTAACACTAGGACAGTAGAAGCTGTCCTTGGGGGCATGTTCGATTTGCCTATTTCCTTTTCGATTTAGGTATGGTTGGAAACTCTAGGACGCCCGTTGTTATTTCGACTAATCGGATCCTTGCTCCTCTACTGTAAGAGGGAAGTGGAGGCAGGCAGATGTGAATGGTCGTTCCACATGACATCGGCCAATGTATTTACAAGGTGTTTAGCGGTGTGAAGAATTTACATTATGGGCTTTTGTGTCACTGTGCTGTCACAACATCATTCGCGGACGATAACGTGTTGAAGCTGCTCTAGTGAAATTCACATTCTGCCCAAATTCTCAGAAGACTAACCTCCGCGGAAAAGGCTGTAAAATTTTATATAAGTGGTTCCGTATTGGACACCAGGCGGCTACGCACGCTCTCGCGCGCGCTAGGGGCTTTAGTCATGAGAGACGGAGCCGCATGAGCTGGTTCTCATCATAGACCTTTGTCGGATTTATGAGGATTTATGTCGGATTCCGCTCAAACCCCGCCCCCTGTGGACGATGTCTGTTCCTGCCACCCACCATTAGTGTTCCCATCCTGTCGCCTGTGCTCCTGCCAAGTTTGAACTTTCTAGGTCCATGGGAACTGGAGTTATGGATTTTCTTTGATAAATGTAAGAAGGGATGTGAGTTTCGAGGCACGCTCCGCGCACTGTGGGCGGGCCTCCGCTGACGTCATTTATGCTGGAGACATCTTCGACAATGCTTCCCCATACCAACTTTTTCCTGCCTGTTGGCTTTCTCCAAACCGAGTTATAAATGTTTTCATAAGACATTGCATTTCTGGAGAACGCTCCGCCCATCGGGGGTGGTCTCCCCAGTTGGATCTAACTCACCAATGCAGACCTCTAGCCACCCTCACACCCCAGTTCTGAGGCCGTCTTGTGACTGAATTTGAAATCATGGTCCTCAGTACAGCTCATTTCGATGCACGCCACGCCCACTGTGGGCGGGACTCCGCCAAGCTGATGTGTGCTTTATACTTCTCGGGATATGGCCCACCCATCCCACGCTTGACTCGATCTCTCCAGGCAAATCTAAAGGGGCTAAGGAATTTCGTGCAGACATACAGACAGACGACAGACAGACGACAGGCAGACAGACAGACTAAGCGCTTTATAGTAAGCAGGATTCTGGACAATACTGAAAAAATTAGCGAAGTTGGTGTAGAAGCAAGTGGCGCACTATATCGCACGCACCGTCGCGGGTTCGGGTCCCAGATCAATATCCGCCTAGGCCAACCAAGCCTTCCATTCCTCCGGGGTCGGTTCATTGGTACCAGATTTGTCTGGAAGGATAAAAGCACTGACGTGTACGTCGACTGGCCACCTTCAGTCATTGTATAGGCCACATACGCATTCAATTCGCCATTACGATTCTGAATGGAACTCGAATGCGGTGCACTTCCCTCAGACGGGACTGATCAACGCCAAAAGACCTTATCCTCTAGAATTTGTCCTAAAAAATCTGACAAGACTTTCTTATTAGTCTAATATGTACATAAATACATTCGTAGACCACGCAAATTTTCCTTCCCACTATTTCCAGTACCTTCCCCTATCCTTTTCTTCATTACCTACTGCGCTTTTCACTCCCTCTTACTCGTCACTATTGAAACAGCCCTTTCCTATTCCTTCGTCTATGCGATGACACCCTAGGAGTGGTAGTGACAACAACGATAGTGCTAGATATCTGTCAGAGGAAGTGAAGGAAACGACAGCGAATACGACGTTCCTGCGGGGGAAGAACTTGGCTAATCAAAAATAGAGCAGCTTCGACCTACGTCTGCAATGACATGTAAAATGAGCTCGTTTGGCTTTCTTTATCTACATTGCATTTACCCGACTGCTGTCGGCTACTACTGCAGGATGACCCCCAAGTCAGGAGGACAACTCCTCGCATGAGTTCTTCAGACGGCTGTTTTTTAGTCGAGTAGATTCTAATTCGATTAGGCTGGTGACTAGGTGACTGAACATTTTCCAAGTACTTCACAAGTTCATCTTGAAAGGTAAATACCCGTTTTGCGAAGCGATTTCCATCTATAGACCGGGTACCTTAGTACTTCATCGACTATATATAACTGATTAGCCAACCTCAGAATCCACGCAACCATTATTTTCAGATTACTCATTCCTCTTCTGCTCCTTCCTTAGCGTTTGTCCCAGTTAGATGTCAAGTCCCAATTCTAGTATTTTGACGCCACTTTTCCTGATTGAATGCTTGGTTGGAATCAAGGCAAGTAATTTGATGTTCTCGAGGAAGCTGTCAAGAAAGCGCTGCTTTGGTCACCCTTGAGGCCGTTTCAAGGGTACGTTTATGTTTAGCCCGATTTCAATCACCAATGATGAGCTTCACGCATCCTATCAACGATAGTGATTACTCCGAACTGCTCCCTCATTGCGTCGTTGCGAACACAGTTCAAACGCGTGACTCCAGCCGTTGATCGCAACATTTTCGTACCGATTACACTGGATGCTTCAGGGTACTCTGGTTACAGGTCAGCACTCTGCACCGTATATCGCGTATGACGACCCTATAGATCTTTGATTGAGGCATTCAGGCATTTTCTTGCCGTGGAGAACGCCAGTCAAGTCGCACTAACACGAGAACTGCCTTCAGAAACCAGACCGCCGTCATGTGCGATTGCCGTTTCTGGATTTTTGAGAAAAAATGTTCGCGGGAGCTTAATGTTGTCAATTTTGATAGTGCCGGACTCATTTGACTTTGTGGTCAAGTGTGTGACTTGTCTTTTTGACATTTAGCCGACGTCCGAACAATTCCAGACGGTCAGAATAAGCTCGCACCTGCTGCTAAAGTACCTCTACTGTTCGCAACCCAGCATTACGTCGTCGACATAAAGAAGTCCATTACGCGTCCACTCCGAAGATCCCATATGATGCACGACGACCACAACGACAACGAGTAGTAGTTTGCTAAGTGCTCAACCTTGATGAACTTGGCCGAGTTAGGAATGGCGAAGAGTTAATGCCGTTCTTCGTTGTCGAACTCGTCGGATTCGAGCAGGGTATGCGTACTCACTCAATTAGTTCTTCACGAATTCTTTGCTGTCGCAGAACAGACCATATAACTTCCCGAGGCATGCGAGCGGAAGCTTTCTAAAAGTCTAAAATAGTGAGATGCACTGCTTTCCGTTCCTTACGACGCTTTTCTAGTAAGAAAGGAGTGAATGTGTTGCATCGGTTGCGCTACAAGCGGAGAAAAAGCACACTGGTTGATGGAAAGCTGGACGAGTTCCCGAATAGGGACGTCGGGAATGCGTTTAAAAAAAACTCCATACTGTGCGAAAGCAGCCGAAGCGGACGATAGCACATGCCGTATGCAGGGCGCTCCTCTTTCCCCAGATCTGAATGATGGCGCCCTGTTGCCAAATCCCAACCCTCGAAAGGATCACAAAGTCTAATTTATATCTGGGATGCATCAGCCTGTAATTGACCGGTGTAAAGTTTAGCCACTCAGGGAGACCATGCTTCATGTAGCGTACGTACTTCTTATAGGATCTGCGTTTTGTTGGTGTTACTATCATACATCGCTATATAAGTTTTCAGCACTTAATTGGGATGTTATCGATTTTTAATTGAAACTGCACGTCCAAAAGGAACTGATTATGATTACAGTTAGTATTTCACCCGATACTGCCACCACATCAGTGAATCACACAAGGGAGGGGGAAACACGCCTTCGCGTCGGGAGCAGCAGAAGCCTTATCCGATCACTGGCCCACCCCTGCGATATTTATCTATTCGAATGCGTCTAAGGTATGCCATACAACACGGAGCGGGAACTCTAAGGGAATTTTCCTATGTCAGCAATAAAAAACAGAAAATAAAAGGAAGAAAAGAAAGAAGCTTGAAGATAAAGCCTAAGGCTGAAAAGAGAAACACGCCTTCTTAGAGAAAAGGGGGCAAAGGAAAAAAAATCAAGAAAAATAAGCAAGCAAGGTCGAGTGGAAGAATCATTGGAATCACAGAACTTTTCTAATGTGCTGCTCCTTTCCCATGTGGGGAAATACTATATGTCTGTGTCTGTGTCTGTCTGCTAATGCTGTCTATATGAGTCTGGCCCTTGGTCGAACACGCATAATGAGGCAACAGAACTGGAGCTTGTTTTCTACTTAACCCGATGCCAACGAACTGGCCGAAGTCCCCAGGCAAGTAGACCAAGGTGGTTATTAGACGGGAGGGTTTATCGCCTTACAGGCTCTTCAAACAGCTGAAACACATAAAAGTCAAGGCTACAGTGTCGTTAAAGGCCACCACTCAGCCAACCCATTCTTTCTATAGAGAGTAAGAAATAGTAAGGCAGTAGTGAACTAAAGATGGAAACGAGATATGACCTGGAACATTACACATATAACTTAGATTCACTGCATTGTACATCACAGTATTGCTACTCCCGAAGAACTTCCCAATGTTTCTGCTGATGCTCACTCATATCGTGCATTCCTTAGAAGGCACCAAAAAATAAAAGGAAAAGACATAGACGTAACCGCTTCAACGGGAACCAGGAATGCGAACGTTGGAGCGTGCAATGTTGAACATTTCAGTCGATGGCGTCAAGGCAATACAAAAAAGCTTTTCATACTGTTATCGCACTCAGTACTGGAATCGGGCGGCGTGTTGATCCTTATCTTTCCTGTCGTCCACGAACTATTCGAGAGCATCAAAATTTGCGAAAAATCAAAACAGGAGCGTGACACAACACTTTTCAAAGGGGTGATTGGCAAATTTCATGCAAAGAATATAGGGTTCGATTTCGAACGATCAAATGCAGCGATTGGTTCACAATGGAATCGAAAGAAACTGCTGGACCGCGGGAAAACGCGTGCTTCTTCTGCGTGCGAACACGCTTCAAAAGCCTTCACGGCAAAGGCTACCGACTTTGTTGAGAGCATAATTCTCAACTTCAGGACTCATCTGTTCCTTAACCCTCACATTTGGTCTTCGGACTCTACTAACCACGGCCGGAACCCCTACTCGAAAGGCAAGCCACAAAGCCAGATATGATCCTAATCATTAGCTATCTTTTCCTTCTACGGTGGTTGACAATGACAAGACGACAAAATCATCATCAAAGTAGTCATCCAATAAAGCGTTGATCTCGAAACAACGAGGCCCGGGAATACATTCTTTGGGATAGTGAATATCTGACAATTTGTAGTTGCAAGTACACATAAGTACACAAAAGATTTTACGTGCACTATCACCCCAAGAGGTTCCCCACGAATGCATTTGTGAACAACTAAGACAGCAAAGCATGAAGTGTGTGAAGGAGTTCTCAAACCTAACAAAGAAGTGTTGTAAGTCCAACTTCAATAGGAAAACATCTTGAAGTCATGGATTCCTAAACAGTTACTGAAACTGTGGAAAGAGGAAAGCATTCAAGCATAGATGTGCCAAGTGCGGCGCTGCTGGCACTGGCAGTCTACGTGTCGTTGAGTCACGTTCTCAAACAAGGCGATGATAAAGAAACGTTGCCGACGCTAGGCTTTTAAAACAGTTCATCAGAACTGACTGATGCTTTTAACAGTCGGCTGATCACTCATTCGTTTTCAAGGAAGCTTATGAAAAAAACGCAGGCGATGTGAAAAAAAAACAATGATTACAGTTATTTACAAAAATGAAAGGACTTCTGATCATGACATGTGTAATCCTTCCCCACAACATTTTCAGGGTTGATCTTCAGGAATACGAAGGCAACTTCTAGGAAGGTAGATCGAGCTTCAAGATTATTTTCTCACGTCCACCTTACCAATCTGCATAATAGTCCTTTTAAACTTCACGACCAGATTCAAAACAGTAATTCTGACCGTTTTCACCACGCCTGTGGCTTTTTTCTAAGTACACCACACACTGAGTTTCATATAAAGCAAGAAATAATCAGTCATAGTAAGGCAGCCATTCTTTGTTTACCAGTTTCATTGTTTTATGATGCTGTTGCTATAATGGAGAGGTAGATCCGAGGCAGTTGACACATAAACCCTACGCATGGTCATGGCATAAAAAAACCGGCTGAATACCTGCTCAGGCCAACCAGACCTTCCACACCTTCGGGGTTGATTGTACTAGCCTTGACGGAAGCATAAAAGCATTGACTAGTATAACACCTCCGTCGACGTCCGACAGGCGAGACACCGATGCAAAACCCCACTACGTATAAAATGGAGGTCGAATGCATCCCGTCAACTGAACGACTCTATCCTGTATTTTTCATCCCCCCCCCCCCTGCCGTAGAACTAAGACTATTCTTATAGGTTGTCGCTTCGTCCTTCTTTCTTCTTAAATATCGAGACTTCGTTATATCTACGACATCTTCCGTCATGGCCTAGGTTTCGATGAGGTCCCTCCCTTTTCATGGGGTCTGTAGTGTTTATCCGCCAGTTTTTTATGTCCAGGACCTTTACTATCATCTGACCTAAGACTCTGGCAGTACGTGTAATTGTTATCATCTTAGGCTTTGTTCTTGCATTTTCAGCAGAGTCACCGTTTGCATAAATACTTCGCTCTTCTTTTTGTTACCTTCTGACTCGTTCAGAAGCGCCTAACCACAGGAATTTTCCGACAGTTCTCTTCCTGCAAGGTGAAGATGCCTCACTCGCTTCTATCCAGAAACCCGCCTATGCTGCAGTCAAGCGGTGGGGTTGCAACGGGGCGACACAACATCTTTCCCTTGAGAGTTTTGCAATCCATCGAGCGTAGAATATACCACGGAACTTCTTCTTTCGCTATAATGACGTATTCAATTAATCCTTCAAAGCCTGGTTCAGCTACCGTGAGTTGCACAGTATCTTCCCAAGTATCAGAAACCGTGTGCTCTACGACGCAGTCCTGCTGTCGTATCCGGGCAATCGTTGGACCTGAGAATAGACTTTTTTTATAGCGAGGGGCCGTTTTATGTTAGCATATTTTCCTATTTTGGCAACTCCATGCTAGCAAAAAGCTGTGATAGATGATTTCGTGGATAGAGGAAATTTATTTACTCATCAATCACCGATCATCCAATGCGTGATCTCACTTCACCTGCCAATAAATGCGGGAAAGATCAAAAAGAAGGGAAGAAAGAGTCCAAACGTTAAAGTTCAATGCTCAAATGGAGAACTTTAATTGATGATTGGAGCAAGAAGTGCATGGGTCATATAGGTGTGAATAATTGCGTCATTTCCTCATTAAGGAATCATTTTTGTTGATGTGTGATACAGCGAGCTCGCTATCAGAGATATCTGTAAATTTCGCTACCAGTGCAGCGAAAGTGGAGAATGTCGTAATCTGCAAACTTTTTTATGATGACTTCTTAATGATTGATAGGATCATGTCTATCACCCAAGAAAAAATGAAAAATTTTCACCGAAGGGAAAGCCGTGAAGGCATAATTCACCTTCCTAGGCTGAATGAGAGCTAACGATTACGCAGACTTTGATGAAACATTTGCCTGAAAATTCCTGAAGTTGACGACCCTGAGAAGCAATACTCTTTCTTCTCACAGTATGGAAGCAGCCATTATAGTATTTATGTTTGAAGGACCCGTATTATGGTGACTCGGGGGTTCCCAACATAGCAGTGTATTCCTCGTTTACCGTAACATTGTCCCAAAAAGTTCTTGGACATTCAGAAGCAGGATTAATGAGAGTTCAGTATATATTTTCTCTCAAAAAGCTCTCAAAAGGTGTTTATTCATAGTTTCAACTCAGTTGTTTTATTTACCTTCGTTTTGTTGTTTTGTGAGAGCTTGTGCTCTGCACATTCCATCTGAGAGTCAGCTAGCCCACACTGGACCATCTTGAAATGCGCCTTGCATTGGACTATGTTTTGAAAGTCTCCAGAAGTTTTGGAAACATAATTATAATTCGAATCAGCCGTAATAAGCTACAACACTGGTTACATTTCTAGCCTATCCCTCCAAAAAATCGTACTGGCAACAAAAATTGGTGGAATCGGCTTCTGAAAATGGCGGCGGTATCCGAAGTGAGTTTGGACTCATAAGAGCTCTCGTAAGTTGACTAGCTGATCTGGATTGTACAGGCTGTCTCCAAGACCTTTAGAGCCCTGCGAAAGGTAGTACAGGGTGCCCCAAAATTATGGGTGCCAATTCATGACAATGAATTGAAAGCTTGTCAGATGAGGATGACAATGGTACATATACGCACGTTTGCTAAGACTATGTGACACAACATGCTACAATCACATTTCAAAATATCCCCCATGAGGCCCAAAGTTTGCTTTCGAACTCCTCGCACGTTGCACGCAGGTATCCTCCTTCATTTCTTCCCACCCTTTCTCCTGCCTTTCTTTCTTCTTTCTAGAACTCCAAAATGTGACCACAATCTCGACACGTCCTCTTCTAATCAGGTACCATACCAATAAGTCAAATGAGTTAAGATCTGTAAAGGAGGTCGGCCATTTCTCTTTGCCAATGAAAGCAGGCAGCTAGTGTCGGCACCGCTAGCAGACGAGCTTGCATCTGTTGGCTGGAGTATCGCCCTGCTGGGAGAACTACGGAATGTTTCGGAAGCGGAATAGGATTAGTGTTCCATTACGTTCATGAGGACGCCCTTTGTGTGCAGATCTTTGTCATTTTTCACGCCGGTACCGACGAATCCACGGGCGTCTCAACCTTCCCAGCGACTCCCCCAGAGAACATCATTTTGCTGTTCCTACAGCAATATTCTTGCAAGAGATTGCCCGTATAATATTCATAGCCGAAATAAGATCGTTTTATTCGCTGAGGAATTTTTTCAGAAATTTTTTAGTTGCAGAGAAGGATGGAGGGTTGCGTGTCTCCACTCAAGTGAGTTAGCAATTTCCTGCATTTTTTTGGCCCTGCGTTGTTTGCTGAGATCATAAATAAAGCGGCAATTCTGCATACAACAGGATGGGCAATGGAGTTTCTTCATGAGAATTCGACCCGCAGACAACACCAATAAGCTCTGCTCTTTTGCCGTGTTTTTGATGGGTCACACAGAATCACGGTCAATTCGCAAGCGGACCATTTTAATGGTCCCATATTAAGAAGGTATTAACTAGTTCCTACCCCTTCCTGGTTTGTCTTGAATTGGGTCTTCTTCTCTGTATCCTTCAATAGCCTCCTGCCTGATAAAATAGTAATCACAAGAAATTTCACAATGTCCTCCCGCCTCTCGCATGCCAGTGATTGGAAGTGGCATTGTAGGAGCTTCCGCCGAAAGATATTGGGAGTTTCACTTCAGTAATCAATGCATTTTGCATAAGAACCTTCTCGTGTGACTGACTAACAGCGGGTGAAGTGGATTTGCTAAATTACTTCTACCTTATAAAATTCTGAATTTTGGCGCCCAGAGTTTAGGGGCACCCTCTACAATGCCAGGCGCAATCCCAAAGTGGCCATCTGCACTGAATTCCTAGCAGATGGGGCGTGCACGCTAACCTCTCATCATGTTCCCTGCTGCTGAATATGCTGGATTGAATGAGTAGACGTCTAACAGTGAACGGTTCTCCAAACAGAATTCGTTCCACTTAGCGAGCGCACACGGATTTCTCAACAATCTCTACTTTCAGAGCTCAGTTTTCAGTTATTTCCACTGCATTAAATTAAATCAGGGTGTTCTCGTCTCTTCAGGTCATGGACCATCCTGCTGATCCTCAAGTCAGACTAGCACTCTGACTATTCCACTCAGGTGGATGGGGTTTCTACATTGTAAACGTCTGAGCTTAGGTACCGTAATTGTCTGCGGACGAACCAAAATGTCGATTAGTCGCCACTTTATCTCATAGCACACAGATTTAATTGAATTGAGAGCCTGGGGACTATTGATCCGGTCAGTTGTCTGGAAAGAGGTGACCGGATCATTAGTTCCCACTTTTTCCCATTGTATGTGGAGCCTACGAGCTATGAAAATTGAAAAGAAAAACTGAACTTGAACTGAAAAGAATTTGCAACACTCATTTGCGACGGGTCTGCTCTGCAGCAAAAATGATTGAACCTAAAAATTCCTTATTCTTTGCAGCCAATTTTATAGTGGCCGTTTAAGTACTCATGAGTAATGAACTTGAGGGTTTCGACGGGAAAGGGGGGTATAGACAACAGACGACAGAGGGGAAGGGGGGATCTGCCTCGGGTATGGGGGAATATCGATACGAGGGTGCGAGGAGGCCTGGCAGGCGCGGCGAGACGCAGACTCCAACGCCTTCACGAACCTGAGCAGCACTGCAAACGTCAATCGAATTAACATAGTATTCGATCCCACATATTCTCCTACGTATTTCATTCATGATGCATGATTCCAGTCTACAAGTAGCTACATATTTCCTCAGGTACGATTTATTCTAGTCTGGTTAGGAAATAGAAACGAAATCGTCGTTATTTCCCTTTCGTTTTTCCAAGTCGCGCTCCGCTTACGTCTTCAATGGTCCAGCCAGGGATTTTTTGTAGCTTGTGGGCCAGTGGACCTAACGGACCTTCCAATGACCATGCATAACTTCCTTACCAGATGGCACCCGTATGAATTTACGAATAGAAACTGCCGCTAGAGGATATATGCCCGTATTTGTTTAGAGCGGATACTCAAAAAGTAGATGGCAGGGCCTGAAGACGAGGAATTCATAAGTTGTTTGAGCGTTGGATGATTGTTTCGTCGACCCTCTCTATTAAGACGTTCACATTGAAATATTGAAAACCACCCTTACCTGAAAAATGAGTCACCAGGCTCAGTTTTTCATTCTGTTTCATTCTATTTTATTGCATGCCTGAGCCAAAGCTCATGAAGAGGTTCCTCCTAACAATTTACAGGCTCTGAACTCTAACATTTCTCCTTGCTTAAGTAAGGATAGATCCAGATACGTCCACTCGCTGAGGCTAAACAATTTACATTGCAAAAATGATATCATAATATAGTTTCATATTATAATCGCGTCTTTGAAAAAAGAAGTAACAGCTTTGTCCTCAGCTCCCTTGCCGAAATGCAGGACGGCTGAAGAATCAACCAAGGGGAACTAGTAGGGTCGGTATACAACCATTTTAGACGAGGAGAGGGTAGAGTGAATGGGCAAAATTTTCTCGGAACTATATCTGACCTCAAGGGCTCATCGGTTCGGACCATCTGATTTAGCTGTTGGTTATCTATGCCCTTTTTCAACCATAACATGCCATTCTGGCTTCTCTACTCCACACGTGACAAGTACAACTTCCAAGGGCAGATGTGAGGGTCACTGCCCATTCGTTTTCGACTATCCTTCGAATTTTATCTTTCCTGACGCATTAACGACCTTCATTTCTCTGTTATTCTGATTAATTGCAAGTATTATTCGACAATTTCGTACGGTAACTATAGCGCGAGAGCACTGTGGAACTGAGACGGTTGAATCATGCCCAGGCAACTGCCGAAGTGAATGAGCAATCCGCTTACAAACGTAGCGGCTAAGGTTGCGTGCCCAGCACGTTGTCTAGGAATGCCCAGTCAATTCATGCGTCCTCCAATATTTCTCTTCTAGAAAGGGTCTGTTTACCTTCTCCTCTATACGTCGATGTTTTTCAAGCTCACGAGGACCATCCCCTCTTACATATTAAGATTATGTTGATCAGACGACGAGGCAATCTATTTGTAGTATAATATTAGGTTGATGCATAATTATTGCGGATTTTTTCGCGGCTTTTTTTCTCTCGATAGAATTCAAATATTGAGTTCGGGTTTTTTCTAGAAATGATCTACTTGATTTCCTTTACAAGAAAATACCCGAAAAACCATCCGCATATTCGCGAAATTATGCTTAACTACTTCGACAAAGATTGGAAGGTGGCACAGTCATTCCGCGATCTCAGTAACTTCTCGGCGATGGAACAACCAGCCAAAGCCAACCAAGAAATGGGATCTGCCCCTAAATCTGTCATATTCACCAGCAAAAACTGCTATGGATTAACTAGTCAACCGTTCGCTGAAGAAATGGCTGGGGAATAGAACTTACGTCGATTCGGATGACTTGATGGCCGATGTCAAGGCGTGGATCGCCCGTAAGAATCAAAACATCTTCGCTTTTGGGATCCGACTAACTAATCAATGGGAAGCAGTGCTTGACGTACATGGTGAATAAGTTCCGGAGTAATTGTTTGAATATGTCTTTGCTTAGTATTTCTATAGTTTCTTTAAGTAAAAGTTGCTGGAAAAAATCAGCATTAATTATGCATCAACCTAATATATAGGGGCAGGTAAAATGCAGGGGAAATAGAGAATATCAAAATAATCGTGTTTCGACTGCCAGGAACTCATGTGTACTTTCACTAGATCACCTAATGAACGATCGCCGAAAAGTTACCGAGATCGCGGAATGACTGTGCCACCTTCCAATCTTTCTCGAAGTAGTAAAGCCCAATTTCGCGAATATGCGGATGGTTTTTTGAATATATTCTTGTAGAGGAAATCAAGCAGATCATTTCTAGAAAAAACTCGAACTTAATATTCAAATTCTATCGAGAGAAAAAAAGCCGCGAAAAAAAAAGCCGCAATAATTATGCATCAACCTAATAGTATCAGGCTCATAGTTACGAGCATTGTTCAAATTTTTTGTAATATTTCGCCTTACCAAGTCAACCAAGCCTTCCATCCGTCCGGGGTTGGTTGATTGGTATCATACTCGTCTGGGGGGATTAAAGCACTGTCTCGTACATTGGCTGGCTACCGCAAGTCATCGTATAGGCCACATACGCGCTCATTATACCACTATGATTCTGATTGGGAGTCGAGTGCGAGGCGCATAACTCTGACGGGATTGATCAACGCCATAAACTTTAACCTTTTATTCCTAATTCGCCTTACGCTTCAGCTTTTTATTCTTTCCCTATGGGTCGACAAAGGTCACGTGTCTGGCTTGACTTTGATGTTTGGTTGTGTAGGGTTTCACTTTTAATTGACATAAACTGACCTGCTTATGAATAAAAGGTAGTAAAAAAGTCCCAATCAAAGGACCACGCAAACAAAAATTAGTTGCAAAAGATGTGTTTAGCATGCAAGCAGCTGGCGCTACGACCTAGACGACACTCTACCTACCTGCTGTGTGGAAAAATAGAACTCATGTTTCTCCATGAGCTTTATGAATTATGGGCACAACTTCTGCTTCAAACGATACCTGAACCATGAACTCGCTGGTTATCGTGTTACACTCCATCTATACCTTACCAAGACCTATTACGTCTTGTAAATATTTATAAGCGCTAACTCTGATCATCCTTGGAGTTGATGTGCAGAGGGGGTTAAGTGGTCCTACTAAAATCATTTTTTAACACCCCGAATCTCCCTAATTCAAGTGAACATCATCTAACCACTTGTTCTCGTAATTGGCTGCCGAAAGGGAGGCTTCGCTGTCTTCTGAACACTTTCATTTTATCCATCACTTAAATTTCGATTAATACTACGTCGTCCATTTTTTGATATCATATCCCACCTTGGGCTACTATTCGGAACCGCCTCTAGGAGGATTCCCATTAATAGTCGCGTTCGATTTTTCTAATGGTATTTTAAAAGTCAGTGATTCGGTGTAACAGAAGCATCGTTTTCGCCTTCATTGTGCTGACATTCTGTCATTCAAGTTCAGTACGTTCAGCCTCCTGATCATAAGAAAATGCTTAATCCCTTATTGACCGTTTTTTTTGTTGCTTGCAATCAGAGCAAAGTTGAAATTGGCATGTCCACTGAAGAACTTATACAAACCCAACCTGTTGTGAAATGTAGAGTCAATTAGTCTGGATCAGAGTTTTCTTCTCAGAATTTCTGAGCCTCTCCTTAATGTCTTCCTCCGGATGCAGAGGTTTCAAGTGGGCGCCTTGACAGCCGTTAGTTTTTGGCCACGATAAGTTCCCTCGTGGTGGTTGGCGATCCTTAAGTGATCGACCCGAAATTTGGTGGGCAGAAGCCATGGATTATGTGTTTAAAATGTGACACCCTTTTTCTCACCTTTTTTCTAGTATACCGATATCTGTATCAAGTTTTAAACTTCCTAGCCAACCAGAAAGCAAGAGGATTTCTAATAATAAATCATGACTATGAGTTAAAATTAATTTTTTCCAGGCTTCTTTTGTTATGTTTGCCACAACTGACCACAGCTCGGCGTTGTGTTCCTTCTGACTACGATTTCGAGTACACTGAATGTGGTCCAGACGGCTCCCGATGGCGAGTAGCTGTGCCTCTTCATGGTAGCGTCTGCGACGGTTTGCCGGAACCCACGAAGGGCCTTAATTGCTGTGAGTTACTACATAGTACCTCAAACTAGCTAGCTCAACACCTCTTTCCAGCATTTTCCTGCTCGGCAGGAAACTATCTGGATATCATGACAGAATCGTGCAGACCCTGCCCTCCAGGTAAGCCCATAGTGTAGATCTTATGTGAAATGAACAATTTGGTGAAATGTACATGTAATATACACTCTGCGGAAAAAGCAATTTAAAGAGCTCTTACAGCTTCCCAACTGTGAAAGTTCTAAAGTTCTGCACAGCAGACTTGTTTGGGGGAATATACGGATTCATGTATGGGTAGGGAGGCTCCATCGCGAATGACAACGTTATGACTGGGTCATTCTATGTGACCATAATGGCCGGTCGGTTTGGGATACTAATGCTAGAATATTCTCAAGTATTTATAACAAATGGTAGTTTTTCCTGGTCAATCCTCCTTCTCGCTATTTCCCACAACAGAACGGAACTGACAGACGTAATACTTTTCTTAATATGTCTCACTCGTACAATCGATAGTATCGGGATGATTCGAACGGGCATTCTCAAGTTCAGCATATAGATGCAAAATCATACAGAAATAGTGATAGTACTTGTATGAATACCAAAACTATTACATCCCGCTACTCCCTTGTGACCAAGCTATGCTGGCTACATAGAGTCTTACGCACGCGTTTCTGCTGTTGGCATCTCAAGTGAGCTTTCCTCTTCAGGACAATACAGTCTCGGAGGTGGATCTCGATTCGAGGAGTTCTACACACTTCCTCCCGGCTTCTCAGTGGAGAATTTTGATGCAAATTCAGTCCAATTTGATGATTCGACTCCAGCGAAGATGGAACCGTGTCCACCAGAGTAAGTGCTTTCCTAATGGCACCTTTTGTGCATCCATAGTTCCTTTTTTTGAAGCCATATATTAATGCCTTTGATATTTTTAAAGTAGCCTTCACACTTTAGTACGTCTCATTCGAAAAAAAAAAACGGGTTGGTGGAGATGAATGACAAAAAGTGAGGGGTAAGTGCAGTTATAGGGACCAATTGCTTATTATTGCTATAGTTATAGGGACGGGTGGTTTATTTGCTACTATGCAGTCGTTTATACACTATTCAGTTGAGCGTATAAATAAATAAATAAATAAATAAATAAATAAATAAATAAATAAATAAATAAATTGAAGGCACTACATTATGAGGGAATGGGGAATTGGTTGATTTTTTGCTATTATATTACGACCCTACCCAGAGAGGCTTGTTTCTTATATAATTCTCACCTTGAATTGTGATCGGTTACAGAACCGGATGGATCGTTCGCGATGCAGAATTGCTGTACATTCCGTCACCCTGCATCTCTCGCCTGTCGTTGTCCGCAAAGCTCGTCCGTCCAGGATTTGTCGAATTCTCTTACCGTATGCCGAAGAACAATCGAGCACTTTCTCTTCATGTCGATGTTCGAAACCAGCAATGTCAAAGTTACAGGTGAGTGTGAATTTAAATAGCTCAAGTTAGTAGCCAGTACAGATTTCCGTCGTTCACTGGTTGCCATCCCATCGGAAGAATATCTAAGAGAGGAACCATTTGCAAAATTTCTGTTTATTGCGAACTCTCTAAAGAGTGAGCGAGGTGTACTACCACTGAGCATCATCCTCAGAACAATTAGAATTGAGAGGGAAAATTTCATGTATGCGGATTTAATTGTGGTTCTTGCAGTACTTTTGCATTGGGTATCCTTTTTGACCGCCCACTCGGTAATCTAGAGAATCGGTATTTTGGGATTCAATGTATGGACCAGCCAGAAGTAGCTAAAAGGTTGTAAGAGACCTCAAATTCTCAACATACGATAATTTCGAGGTCACTAGATCAAGGGAGGCAATGGAAGCTACGGTGTAGAATAAGGCGAAAATGGAGAATAAAACGCAAAAATCGACGATTTCCAATAGGTGGAATGCTTCAAAAACTTTCCAAAGAGGGAGAGGGTTGTACGAGATTACGTCTGTAATCGTTTGGATGTCTCCTAAATAAGCATACTACATATTATCTCTCGGCGTTCTAGGATTTTATTGGGAATGGTGCAGCCATAATAAAGCTGAATAACACAGCCACTTTTAGGTGTGTACGTCGACCGCTTTATAGAGGCCCTTATAAGGCCTAACCTAGGTCGTTTTTCGACCCGACAACGTTCCACGTGCTATCCCTGAGAGCCACAATTTGATCTTGGTTGGTGTCTCAAAGAATAATTCTTCTCGTGAACTGTGCTTCTGAAACTGTTCACGCCATCTCGATAAACCTTCGTATCACTGATATCAATCATTTAACATCGTTTTCTTCCAATCAACATCATCCCTATAATATTGAATGATGGCCTACAAAGTAGCTTCGAGTTTTCACATTTTTTTAAACTTTTTGAAAACTTCATTCGACCATAATATAGAAGAAAAAAGTATCAATTAAGGCCTTTATCCCAAACGAATGAGCTTCAAACCACAAAAATTGTTTGAGAACTCATGGTTAGAAAGTGCAAACAAGTGCCAATCTCGCGCATTCGTAATCGTGCTAGAGAAGAGTTTTATAGAATTAAAAACTAAGGAATGAAAACGCAAAGAGCACATTGTTCCAGAGAGGCGATGCAGTCGATGCTCACGAAGTACGCGGGAAGTGCAAAGGCTCACAGAGACGAGTCAAACGGGGACTGGCAGAAACGGACCGTAGACCTACGAACTGGTAGGTTAAGGGCTACAAATTGCAGCTTCCCGATATGTCTTGCTAGGCCAGACTGGCTTAGTAGCAATGCTCGGACGGCTTTTATCGTCATGCTAAACCCGGCGACCATTCACGTTCTCCATGATAAGATGCTTACAAAAATGCTTGCTGGCTTCCATTATGAGCTAACGAGCCCGATACTTTGTTCTCTGATGAGAGATCTCTAATAACGCCCCTGTTCTGTTTGAATTGAACTCCAGATTTTCGCGCAATCTCAATGGGATCGATTTCTTACTAACCTATTTCTTTCCTTCTGAAAGATTAGCGTACACCTAACGAAGTTCTACCTGGCCTAGCGAGAAAATCCATGATATGTCTTGCATCTTCCATAACGACTATTTGAATACCTCAGGCTCGAATGTCGTAAGCTGGACAGTGACCAACAGTGCTGGAGCGAAGGCACCGTCCGAGCCAATTCGAATCTCAAGAATCGATATTCTTGGCAAGTAATTTTCTTTTTTTTTGAATTTGAAAAAAAATAAAAAGACACTTTTTGTTTGAGGCCTGGCATTCACGCGAGAATGCTCTTTATGTCCTCCGGGTACTTCATCTGATGGTGGTGCAGCCGAATGTACTCCCTGTGATCCCGGATTCTATGCTCCGAAAGGGGCTGCGAAATGTGGGCGATGTCCACAGACACATTTTTCAGGTAACTGATTTCGTTGGTTAAGTAAAGCACCTTACTTTTTTACATTTAACCATTCAAGCAAGAACGAGAAGGCAAAGAAAGAAATTTCCAAACTCTTGGAATCTCCACCAAAAAAGTCCATTAGTATATACACCTCATGTGGGAACACTAGGTCGATTATTCTGGGATGTATTCTTGGGTTGCCGGATTTTTAGAGAGTATCGGATCTGTTGCTTTCTTGATTCCCGACCAATATGAGCTCATTAGCTCTGCGACAAGATCCCCCATAAGCCTAGTATCATTTCAGGCCCGAAGGCTGAGCACTGCACTGAACGCCCAGCATGTCGTCCAACTGACTATTATCCTGTCACTGAACCTTGTACAAATGGAACGACTCGCACCACCTACAAAAAAGTGCAGCCAGCTGTGTGTCGTGCTGACGTGCTTGGCGCTTCTCCGGTACGTCATGTTCCATATGACCGTCACCCTCTGCAGGGTCCGAGAACTTCTCCCCTAACATGGCGTCGCACACGCCGCACCCGCCGCCTATCGCAGGATTGCGATGGAAGATTGGCGCGCGCAATTCGTGAGGTAGGGAGTCCTTTAATTATTTGAATTGGCTGACCGCTTTCTTCAATTTCAATGCGGTCTTGATCGTCGTTCATATAGGAGGAGTCATTTTAATTAATCAAGTCTAATAAACATTAAAACTAAAAAGAAACAGAAGAAAAAACGATAAAATCCAATGAAAAAGCAAGCCAGCCAAGGAAAAGTATCGCGTCCTATCGATTGGCCAGAGGCGGGGTGAGTACGGTAATTGCAGTGACATTTGCCGCATGCCGCAAGGGAGAATGCCGCGATAGGGGAGAAGTTCCGTTACCCCCCTCTGCGGCATGATGGAGGCGTCTGAAACACAAGGAATAATTCTTAACCATAGAGAGCATTTTAGCTTCCTGCACCGAGTGCCACTCGAGCATGCCCACCATGCAATCCCGGAATGGCTAAGGATGCGAACGGCGTCTGCGTCTTTTGCCCGTCAAATCACTATTCACAAGGCGACGGTTAGTTGAGTGCAACTCTTCGATAAGTCAGTGTAAGGATTGAAAAATTTCAGCTTGTATCCGTTGTCCGGTCGAGACCGTGCCCATCTATGGCTACGAGTATGTTGAATGGGACACCACCCCACCAAATATCGTCACCCGCTGCGAATACATAAGTGAAGGTATCGCACTGCTGTAGATTAGACTCGTTCCCCCTACTAGATAGATGGCTAATTCAGAAGTTAATACTATGTGCGATATTGGAGAGGCATGGCTGGCTTCTGGCACTGCCCTCGTCTCGGCGCCATCTCTACAGCGAGGAATTGCTTTGGAGTTTGAACTCACAATTACTGAAGGTGAGTCAACGTGTCATTCTCTTGTAATTCAAAAAACTAAAGAAACTATACAACGGCGATTCATCTTTATTGAGCTAATGTTTCGGTCCCTTCGCCTTCTTAAAGGCAGTGTTCACGAAAAAATTGTTTCGGAGATTTGCACATGGTTTGAATTCGAAGCCCCCTCTGATACCATTTGTGCAGGAATTAGGTCGGAAAACAGCTGGATAGGGCACGATAAGGCCAGGAGCTTTGGGGGACGGGATGCCTCCGCCCCTCGCTAGGCTGGTTACGGGTTCGAATTTTCCTTCACCACTTTCGCATTGGAGCGAAGTTGGCGAAAAATCGATACGCAGGTTGGCAAATTGCCAGGAATGATCAGCTGGTCGACCGCCTCGCACAGGGGCTAGTATTCGGCTGTTATTTCTATTATTCGCTTATCGTTTGTTTTTTTTTTGTTGTTAATTTTTTACGGTATCATTCTTTAACTTTTCTCGTAAGTTTATTGAAGATTTTAACACATTTTGTGTAGATTATTGCATGCAAATGTTTTTTTAATTTCAGAAACTCCGTTAATTTCGATGTGTTGTCTGTATTGCGGACATTGCGTCGCGTTCGTGCATTTTCGCGCGAACACTCCCTAACCGTCGTTTTTTCAATGTGAAATACGTCCAACCCCCCTTTCCAGCTCTTTTTTTGACCCTTTGTAATTATTTTTGTTCATCGTTTTTTGCGCTTGTTTCGTTGTTATCGCTTTATTCTAGAGTAGTCCTATCAATTCCCGTCAAAAAAGGGTACCCTAACTTTTTTCTAAACACTGCCTTTAATAGCCTGAAATCATTCGTTAGACTACAAAGAATCCCTTCCTCTTCAAAGCGAAAGCGTTTCTAAAACGGCGAATGTTCCACTATTTTTCTGAAATCAGAAGTAGTGTACTCGGTGCTTTTATACCCTCTCCATAAATCACTGATGATAGTTCTTCAGGTTTTTCTAATCCTTTGGCGCCACCCGATATGCTACCGTCGCCTCAGGCTCCAATAGCGCACTTCTCGATCGTTTTCGAGACAAGCTGTTCTGATAGCTCATGCGTTTTATATGTCATAGAGGTGAGACAGTCCATTACAGTTTCTCAACGATGGAATTCTTTAGAATAATTACAGAGTCCAATGGAGCACACAAAATCGTCACAGTATCGGTTCCTGGCGGCTTTCAACGGCAGCCAGCCACGACGTGTCTGGTCACACAGCATTCTCAAGAAAAGCAGTGCCAAATATATGGTGATCGCTCACAACTATTTTTTTAGGCAAAAAAAGGCTTGGGCGAGATCGCAGGATCTGGCAACATTAAGGTTAAGGGAACACTTAGCAGGATCTGACTGTGGTAGGGTTGACTTGAGCATCGTCATATATCTTAACTACTATCTCAGACAAGATCATAAGTTCAGGAAGATAGGATGGTGCAGTAGGCCCTGTTACGTGCTCCCCGACGCATCTGCCACAGCTTTCGCCCGCAGTACACTCGTAGGCAGTAGTAGAAAAGGCTCCAAAGCATAGCCACCTCTATCCTTGGTTCCAACACCCGTCACCCCAGTTTCCAAAGATGGATCAGAATTTAATAGGATCAAACTGCTCATTTTATGTAAGATCCAATGAGTTTCCATGTCGACCACTTTTACTTTTTGCTGGGGTATTACGACTTTTTGGTTTGGGGTATAAAGACCACTTTTTTCACTCCTGTCGACGAAGCCTCCTCAACTACACCGGCTGAATCGTTACCACTAGAACTACGTCTACAGCGCATGGATGAACGGGATTGTTTTAGTTTATGTATGAATGGCATATGATCCCCTTATAAAGAATGTAATATTAAGGTGGCGTTTCTGCGTTCTGGAGCAACGTCAGGCGAGGATTCAATCTTGGATCAGGCTCGAATTCTGTCCATAAATGTCACAAATATCGGATCAAACGGAGGAGTTCAAGGAGGTGGAGCCAGCAGATGTCTTCCGTGCCCGAAAGGTCAACTTGGCAAATGCGTACCATGTCCACCCGGACACTACATGACACCAAAAGTAAGCAGCTGTTAATTCAAGTTATATTTTATTTGATTATTCATTCTTGCAGGCACACGAATGCGTCGTTTGTCCCATAAACACGGTGGTGAATATTTCGTCTGATCGAGTGGGGTTGCAGAGTTGCATAGGGTGTGGGGAGAACTTGCATTCGTTAGATGGAGTCACCTGCAGATCTGGAGGATTCGTCTCAGTTGTCAGAGATAACCGGACGCTTAACTACGATCTGTCATCTTGGCTTGAGAAGTGAGTTCGGGAATTTTTTGAAGGTCGTTATTTTCATCGCTTTCTCAGTTTTTTGGAGAGCCATTCATTTTAATTCCTCTTTAAACTCTGGGAAAAAGCGACTTTTTATGCCCCTCAGCTTTTTCCATCACTCCTTTTTGACTTCACAGAGCCGCTTGTTGGAGCTGCAATTATCCGAGGATATAAAGGCAGCGTAAACATTTTGCTGGCATATACGTAGCTATGGGGCAATAGGAAGGCTACCCAATAACTGTCATCACGAGGCGAAAAATGTTGATGGTGCACCTCGTTTAATATGATCATTGCCCAAAGACGTATCCATGACTTCCCTAGAGATTCCTATAAATCATTTCAGAACATGGACCGCAACAGGCGTGAAGGTGTTTGCGAGAGAAGGAGCTTCCTATTACCATTCTTTCAACTTTTCGCTTTTCGGCAAGAAAATCCAATGTCAAGAAGTATACGATTCCAGCAACTCCTTCTCACTGAGTGAACAGGTTGCCACTGTTTTCCAAATTAATTTTTTCGTTTTTCTTCGCCATTTTTGAGAGTTTAACGATATTATGAAAGCTAAAAAGAACTGTACATCAGTAGCGCTCAAAAGTGTTCGGTCAAACGCGAAATTTTGATATATTCGACTAAGGTATATTTCACACTATCCAACACTATATATCCGCATAAATAGAATAAGATGTTTATGCGGCAGCAGATTTCGCTAAAAGCAAAGTTAGTGACGTCTTAGTTATTCGCACCTTATGTGTGTTTTGGTTCTCCACTGCGTTCGGCATTAGCGCTCGTACACTTGAGACATGGCAAAAAGAAAAGAAATCCTAGAAGTACCAGTGTCCCTATTTCCAGCTGATTTTGATTTCAAGGTCTTCGGGATAATTGGAACGTGATCAGATTGCAGGTTGATAGTGGTAAATATTCACAATACACTCATGCTACACATATCGGAATTTCGGTGATTAGATCCAGTAGGAGAGGAGTTACGACTGAAAAGCATAACTGAAGAAGCATTTCACCAAAGACATCTGAGCGTTACTGTACATAACTGGGAAACTTCTGGAGTTCTGTCATGCAGGCATTCTGACCTTCTGCGCTACCTTTTTCCAAAATATTAGCTGGAATTGATTATCACTACACGTTTTAGAACATCACATGTCCCGAAAATACTTAAGAATAATTGAAGTGATTGCTGATAAGCTGTGGCATGTAAACCATTAAGAAGGCGAGGGCAAGCGGGGTCTCGGTAGTGTAAGGGATAGAGTCCGATGCCCGGATAGCCGTCATAATGCGGTTCGATTACCAAAACTTGACAGAATTTTGTTGTGCTGAGAAGTTAATACCGCTAAACTTACTATCACGTGTAGTAGAGGAGGCCGTAACACATAGGAAGGCTTAACTGAACAGTTGTTTTAGGGTCGCGATGTTGTTACCGGTGCCGCTTGTCGACTTACAGTTCTTCCCGATATAGGTACAAACAGGACAAAACTGGCGTTCGTGTCCCCATTGCTGTGAGTTGGAATTTTGGAATTGTTTAACTCTTAAATTCTTTGATCAGCTAAAGGAAACTGTTCACAATCAAAGGCACAGTCCACGGTAAAAATGGTCCCTGAGATTCGAGATTCGGTCCTTGGATAACCGGTGGTTCCCCTGGAGAGCCCGGTTTGCACGATGTACACACCCAAAAGTGGTCGTGTTATGGCGGCCTTGTCGAGGCTGCATCATTCATAATAAAGCGTTGAGGCGCCGACGAATAGTGCACCTTTTTGGGAGTCCCCCAGGCGATTACAGACACAACCCACTCCCTTTCTTACTACCTTTTTGATGCCTCATATCACTTGAAATCCGTCAACTTTTCTTTATTTCGCATTATTCTGTACCATACCGTCCATCATTCAACGCAGGCTTCATAGCCTAGAATTGTCGTGAACTGTGTCTCTATGGTGAGTCAGGTTTTGTGATTTTAAGAGCTGTGAATGCGCTACAAAAACTTTGTAACATTTGGAATTAAAGGTATATACATACATATATACATACGTATGTATAAATCTGAACAGTACCGAGTTCAGAACCGTTCAGTCGATTTTCCTAATGTCTACCGAATCTTAAACATTCTAAAGAGGGCTTTGAATGATTGTATCACAGGCTTGCCAACCGATTGGAAGAGATCGGTGTGCGGAGAACTAGGGACGGTTGGAATTTGACGGACCATCTTCTTGAATACGGTAAGTGAAGAAATATACAAGACTGGGTGCTGTTGTTTTGATGTGCTAAAAGCATGATTTCCAGAGGGGATGGATGAAAAATCTCGTCCAATCGACATACATATGTGGTTCGACTCTGTGGGAGCCACGTCAGAAGCTTGCCCCAGAGGGAACGCCCTTGTCGTCACGGCTAGATGCATGCCTAGCAAGAAAAATCCTGAGGTGAATAGACATTGAAACTTTTGGAAATTTGTGGAAAACAGGAGATTCCAGATCCGCTTGCCTCACACTTGCCCTGATGGAACCTGCGACGGTTGTCTTTTTCATGCTATCGTAGAATCGGTTCAGGTTGGTTTAGGATTTCCGTCTCACACTCCTTCGGATTGCAGCTAAATTTTCTGAATCCAATCCCTTCAGGCGTGTCCCGTCTGTGAACCTGGTGATTACGAAATGATTCGAGGTGAATGCACGAATGGACAGCAAACCATTCATCATATACCTGACAAGTAAGCGAGTTACCTCAATACGTCATGCCCACTGCAATTGCTCACCCCTGGAACGGCTACATAGGCGACCTGATCTTTTACATTCGCTCTCTAATCATAAAAAAATAAGAAAGCTGTTGAGTTTGCGGGACCACCTCGTCATTCCGGGCACTCTTCGGATAAAATTCATAGACACCGGCACTCTTCTGATAAAATTCATAGACACCGTCGGGGAAGCTTTCCGTAGGGAGCTAGATGGAACAGACTAGCTAGGGTCAGCTATAATGCAAAACGTTTTTTTTATGATCACAGAGATACGCAGAACTCTTTGGAAATCGCTCAGTTTTGTTATTACCCCTCTTTTCTGATGAGGACCAGTGAGAAGTTCAAAGACAACTCTGTTGAATAGTGAGACGACACCGATCTTCTGAAGCCATGGAAAAGCATGAGAAGAAGAGGTACAGTAAGTTGACGGCCTTGTAGGTAAGGCTTACCCCGCTCGGCACATCACTGAGTCTATGCACAAAACGGACCACAACGGACCACTCGCTAAAAATACACTACAGAGCCTACAAGATTGTAGACATACCGTACTCCTTCCCAGGATCCCTACTTCACCATAAAGTATAAATTCTCAGGGCGTTAATAAATGTCGTCTGAGGAATGTGTCCAGGCATCCGACTTATGGATTCATCCTATGTACCATTTCGACTGCGGCCATCTTTTCTACATTACCTCGAAGTAGAGCCGAGATCATGAGAAATAATCCACTTCGATAGCTGCCATTAAAGCCAAATTAAGCCCAGCAGTCCTTTTCTGGTAGTCAGTTTTGACAGTCGGGTGAAGTTGTATGTTCATTACAGACAGAGTATTAGGTTGGTAACTAATTGTAAGAAATCACGTTTTTTTTAAACTTCAAACATCGCCAGAGATAAACACCTGTTTCACAAAGTAATTAATATTCATAGACCAGGAACCTCAGTATTCTATGATCAATATTTGGATATTTCTTTTGTAAAAGAAAGAGAAATATCCAAATATTAATAATAAATCTAAAATCTTCTCTAGAATACAGTTACTAGTTGCCAACCTGATAACCTGTTCTGCTTACGACCTCACTTCGAATACCTCTTCAAATAATCAGTCATTCTGATTAAGGCACTGCGTACTGACGGGAAAGGAAGCGCTGTCGAGGACTGTAGCCTGTTCAACACTGTCCGAGAAGGAAAAGTTGATGTTAAGCACTGGCGTGCTCGCCTTCATCATACTTTGCATTGCTCTGATCATCATCTGTCAAAGGAACAGAAAGTAAACTGAGAAACTTCTATTTGAAGTCAGTATGTCGAAAAAAGATCTTTTTCTCCAGATTAGAATACAAGTACACCCGCTTGATTGAATCACGCAATGGTGAACTACCTGCAGCAGAAACTTGTGGTCTGGAAGACGACGAGGACGACGAGGTAAAAGTTACTGAAGTAGGCTTCGGCATCTTCTACAATCCTTCTAATGAGAACTCTGTTTTAGGCAGCCGACAGAGTGATTTTCGCCAAAGGGCGTCGAAAGATTTTCGGTGGTCGAGATACGGAAGCCTTTGTGCCTCTCGAGAACGAAGACTGACCTGGGCTTCTACAGAGCCAGCCAGTTCGCTTTCCGGTCATTTCTGTACCCCATCTATTCAATTCTGTCTGTTCGTATCTGGGTGGACAACTACAGCACTAAGCATTTACAGCCTTTGACCAGCAACCGATCTCGCTCTCTAATTGCATTCGAAAATTCCTAGCTCTGCATTACTTGGGAGATCCGCTTGTTTCTGTTTTGTATCGCTCGCCTGGCTAAGGTAACCCCCTACAGTGTAAGTGATATCATCTGCAGCGTCAACCCCTCAATCAGTGTCAGATCAATTATCGATCGATTGATTAGCCAACGAAAAGACGGAAGCACATAACGAATTTCTCCAAATCAACAAATGCATAGCGGTGTTCAGAAAATTACGTGCCAACGCGGGTTCCCACAGCGGTCTTCGGCTACTGCACTTATCTGGCTGCATTTATAGTCCGCGATTTGTCCCGCGAGCGAGTAGCTGGGGACTACTCGTCGGCGGTATCGACCAATATTCAGCTGTAAACAAGGGGTAAGCCCCGCCCCCGTCGCTCGCTCGCGCGCTCGCGGGCCAAATCGTGGACTATGAAAGCACCCTTTCCATTTAGCTGTCTGCTAAGGCTAGATCTCGCTTTACTCTTCTTACCTTAGACTAACCTAGTAGTTCTAAGTGTTTGATACAACCTAGTCAACTCTGAATGTAAATATTGTGTTCCCGAAAGCATATCTCCCGCTGAAATATCATGAACATTACATTATGAATTCGTTTATTGAATAAATTTTCAAAAGCTTGAAGCAAAATAGATATCCGGAAGACAATGATAACCCGTATGTCGTATAAGATAAAGTGATTAGAGGAATTGAAGAGCGAAGATAGAATTAAAGGCACAGTTCACGATAAAAATGCATATGATATATGTAGCGCTGTCAGCTGGGAAAACGGTGTGCGGTTCGCTGCTCACGTCCGTCAAAACTAGGCCGTACCGCAGCCGTCGCATGCGGCGAATCAGCCCGCGATACTTGACGGATATCGCAGTTGTCAGCGGGGGGGGGGGGGCATACATTTGCGCTTGGTCAACGGCAGTCAGCTCAAAGAGAAATAACACGGACTAATGCAAATTATTCGTTACACTGACACTTGGTTGTACTGTAATGTCATCTTTAGACATCAGTGGGCTCCTCCGCGCGCGAAGGGGGGGGGGGGGGGGGTGGGTGGGTGAACTGATTTCGACGGACGCGCGGAACGGACGTACCCCGGGAAAACGTTTATTCGGAAACGCGTTATTTAGGCTTAAATATTGTCCTTTGTGTATGTGGCGGACGAGTTTCAACGCTTTGAAGAGGCTGCACTATTTATAAGAGAACGCATGAAGAAATTTCAACGAGTTTGCCATGTACAATAGCGACAATGAAGTGGAAGACTGGACAGTTTTGATGTAGTCAGCTCTTAAGCCAGTGCAACGACTGAGACCTCGTCCAAAGTCTCCTTTCATATTGTTTCCGCTATGCTAATCTCGTACAATCTCTATTCTCGCTACATTTGAGGAGCTTCAGTTTTCACGAGAACAGCGAATTTTCTCGCTCCCTTCACCATCGATGCGCTACTCCCAACAAATACTTCCGCTTTTTGGCTTGAAAGGGGCACCTCAGAGTAATCGTGAACTGTGTCTTTAAGCAGACTGAATTTTGAAGGAAAAATCAGCTCAGAATTGAGTGAGCAAGACAGTTCTGCTACATCAAGCGTTTAGAATAAGGCCTTGTCGTATTAGTGAATGGTTTCTAAGCTTCTTTCCTTAGCCAGGCACAGACGAACTCTGTATGTCACTCTTCAACTCGAGTTCGACAGTTTCGTCCGAGAACTCAATGACATGTAGTATAACCAATACGCCATGTTGAATACACCGAAAGCCTGAAAAATCGCAGTGGTTGTGGTTTCTGAAGAAAAAAAAGATTCGAAAACAAAGGCAGAAGGATAACGCACAATAGGGAATGCTATGCTAGCAGCCTTGTCTATCGCAGCTCCCAGTTCACTGCCTTTTGTTCGTCGCAAACTGATTTCAGCAATGCTTCTGAAATGGTTCTTTTAGTTTTATTTTTTTGGAAAGTTGCACAGTTCAGTTAAAGGAAGTACTTGTTACCACCGGTTACGTAAGTGTCTGGGTAAGTAGCCTGGAGAAACCCCTCAACACATGGGAACCCTTCATTACTCACAGTGCAGAGCAACCCAGATGACTTCATTTTGGCAAGCTGCCTAATCTACCAATCCTCAGCAGCTCTACGTAAGCATTACACCGTTATTCATTTCTTTTCACTTTCTTCGATGGAATCGTCAATGAAACGACGATATCGGACTCCCATGCAGAATAAACGCAGCCAAGGTTTTCGTGACCACTGTGTGGACATATGCAGAGTGGCATTCCTTTCCCTTACGGCTGAAACTACTTGATCATATGACGAGCTTTCGCACCAAACAGCCTCTCTCTAGTGGGGTCACAAGTGCTCAGAACACTGCTCGAATGGGTCCGGAATCTTTTCCCCGAAAACGGCGTCGCGAACGCCGCACTCGCCGCGTATTGCAGGATTGTGATGGAAGGTTGGAGCGCGCAATTTGTGAGGTAGGAAGTCCTTTAATTACTCGGATTGGCTTGCCGCTCCCTTGAATTCCAATGCGGTCCTGATCCTCGCTAATATAGGAGGGGTCATTCTAATTGATCAAGCCTAATAAACATAAAAACGAAAAAGAAACAGTAGAAAACGACCAAATCTAATAAAAAAGAAATGCAATCAACGATAAATACTGCGTCATATCGATTGGCAGGGAGGCGGGGTGAGTACGGTAATGCCGCAAGGGAGAATGCCGCAACTGGGAAGAAGTTCCGTTACCCCTATCCTCTTCTAAAAACACAGTGGGCATGTACTATCAAAATCGTTTATTGATGGCTTCTACGCCGCTCCACCTATCACTACGGTACACGTTACGTTACATTACTGTATTACGTAACTTATGCGCCTGCGGCATGCGAGGTTGGGGGTTGTCACACACATAATCCGCGGTTCGAATCCTTGATCGTTACCTGCTTAGGCCCTTCCACTGAGCCTCACATCCCTAAGGGGCCTAAGGGGTTGTTTAATTGATACCAGGCTTGAATCGGAGGATGAAAGTACTGACTTGTAATCGGCTGGCCACCGCAAGTCATTGTATAGGCAACATCAGCATTCAAACAGCCATTACGACTCTGGATGTGGGGGCACCTCCCAATAACCAAAACATCCTCTATGAGCCTTTGCTAACTTGACTATCGGCTTCATATACAACTAAAAAATATTGTACATTCTTTAATAAGCCTTTACACTTATCGTTGTGGTTGCTCACATCTAATACTCCAGTTCCCATTGCTGCCGTCTATAGTAGGTACTTTTTTTGCAATAATTGCTTCACAAAGTAATCGTCGATAATGGAGTAGCACTTGCCTTCGAATTGCTAAAGAACTGCCATTTGCGGTGGATATGGACCGCCCAGCAGCACCTCTTATCCGTTGGTCGGCAATTTTATCATTGTAGGCGACTATCGCTAACTCGATTAGTGAGAAGAAGATAAAGCTGAAACACCAATGTGATCAACTAGCCATTCATTTAGCATACATTCGTGCTTACCCGACACAGCTGAACATCCAAACATCTATTGCTTTCACATATGAAGCCTGAAATCAACAATTAATTTTATACCCGAGAAAACTACGTCATGAACATCTACCAGAACTATCTTCTGCGTAGAGAATTGACTCTCTCAGCCTCACAGTGGATCTGCACAAGATACGTTTTTGCAAACCTGTTTTGTGGGCATTGTTGTGAGTGCTTTAGGCCGATCACAACGTATGCAGTGGAAATTTATCAGTTACTGTGCCGAAATCCAACAAATTTCTGCTCATACAAATATGAGGTAGTAAGTCATTACAGATATTACATCGGACTACGGACGGGAACAAATGTGATTTTCTGTGGCACAGACAAGGGAGATGGCAAGCCGTCACCATATCAATGAGCACGGCGCATCTGCATTTATAACCAAAGCCCAGTGACTTCCATTAGAAGTATAGAATTGAGTGTTGTAACTTCCCCGCGAAAATCGCGACGCGTTCGCCGCGCCTGGTCGCGCGCGGTGAAGGGAAAGATTTGAAGCTTCATTGAAGGATCACGGTGTTCGGCGCGGAGCCACTGCCGCTTGCCGTAGTATTCGGAGAGAAGTACCTCCGTAAAAAATGCAAAACCATATTCCTAAAATAACTGGCGAACTTCTGTAGGTTCTATTTGTTCACTATCGGTCTTCGATGTTTGGTCCCGGGCCGTTGAAGACCGAATTCGAACCCTTTTTTCCGAGTTTTCGGATTCTCTTAAAAGCGTCGAATCTTCTTGTGAGAACGAACAAGACAGATACGGAAAGAGGGTTTAAAGGCACAGTTCACGACAAAAACGGATCCTGAGTTTTCTCTAGATTGAACCTGGGATCCGCAAGAGTAGCACAAGAGACAGTGACCGGCAGAAAAAAGACTTAGATAGCCGAAAACCAGTGCACATCCGATGCGGAAGAGTTCTCATGGCGCTGCGGAGGCTATAGAGGTTGCATCGTTCGCACCGGGACAGCACACGTTGCAAGCAGACAACTGATTGTACCCAGCTGTACGCAATGAGACAGCTCGTCCAAACACGCCCTCCATGCAACCTTTGTCGTCACGTTCTCTCCAACCCCTATTTTTTTAATTTTTGAAGCTTCATATCTCTCTAATTACGGCATTTTTCGCGTTTTCCTCGCCGTTTTTGCACTATTTAGAACTATGCACTCATTACCCGTCTGAAATTAGATACCCAAATCCAGGCTAATCTTCGATTTTCCTATTTTGAGAAATAAAAGATTGGAACTAGTCATGCACAGAACCGTTTAGGAGAGGCTTTAAACCTTTCGAAACAAGATTCACTAGGCTTCAACAATAGAGTCGTCGGATGACGAAAGGAATTACGTGCCAAAGTGGAGTGACACTCTTTGGTCTTGGTAAGATCGAATATGCAAAGAAGAGAAATAAGGCGGATCTGTTTTGCATTGCGTACGAGTGGGTAGTGTCCATATATAAACAGTAGTAATTGCAACCAAAGTTCTGAAAAATTCCAGGAAATTCTGAATTTTTGCGAACTTTCGGGCAGAATTTTCCCGAACGAACTTATAGAAATGTACTTCAAACTTCGTTTCCGATGTTTCGATAAAGTCCATAAACGAGAGTTCAAGTGTAGTTTTGATGTAGGGCGATTTGATTGCATGAGGCTCCGTGAAAAACTCCACAGACTAAAAAGAACTGACGTGAGGTACTAAAACAAGACTTACCCTTCAACCCTCTGTGCCTTCATTGGGTAATCTATAATATATAAAAAGCTATATAAACCAAATCTTTTCTGTAACATTCTGGGAGTTTCCATAGATTTACTGAGTAAGGGCACGAACCACTCGGGCAATTCCACTGCTGAAGCCTACTTGAACTTGAACAGAACTCTAAGTCCATTTTTGGCGGTTCTGTGCCCACATTGTACCAGCACTGGAACTCTGAACGAGAGGGTCGGACATGAGCATCGACCTGCTCAACCGATTGCGATATCGTGCAATAACCTGTGTATGCGCACACAACTAGGTAGTTTCCTGCAGCACTCTTCCAAAAAATGCCCACCTCCCGAAGCCCTCACTGAAGGCCAATTCAAATACTTGTGATTTGGCTCACAGAATGTCAAAACTTTACCTTGGGAAGTGATTTGACTATGTTTCCAAACTGAAATGTCAGAGCCATCAGCGATGAGACGGACAAAGTGATCCTGGCGGGCAGTGCTCGAGTGTCCATCCAGAACGCGATCCATGAAATGAACACTGAGACGTAGGTAGGCAAGTACATCTAAAATAAAAGAGATCAGTTTCAATGTTATGAATGAGATTATTTTATCTTTATTTTACACACTTGAAGAATGTAGAACCCATAGAGCCTCTCAAACTCGATCGTTACAGCAAGACGATGCCATAGGCCAGCGGTATATGTCTGGAGTGATACCCATCAGATCAAAATTTTCGAAAAGCCTGGCCTGAACTAACCTCCGTCACTGTGTCGTAAGTCATATTTGACATTTTGAAGTCTGGCAAATTGTAGTCGTTCTTCACTGTGCTCACCGGAGACCATTCTAGCCACCTCAGGGATACCTAAACCATTGGAATAGTCCGGAAAGGTACAACTAACTAATCGGTGATTGTGTTCGAAATCGGCGGTATTCTGTACTCATCAGAAAGTGGTACAGAGTAATCAGAGGCCGAGTTTGCTTGAAGGTACAGTTCATAATAAAAAAATCTTCATAGGCTGAATCAAGTGAATGTCACACCCATTGTAATTGGTAATTGGTTTAGCACAATTTTGGCTTGATCCAGTCAGCCCCTGCGCAATTGGAACAACTGAAATCCGTCAAAGTACCACTTCGATAACATTCCCATCACGGTAATCCTAGTTCGTACAACCAACTATTTCTAAAGTTTTTGAAAATATCATTTTTGCGAAATCAGCGGTTTTTTTTCGTTTTCTGCACCAGCACTTGCGGTTTTCCCCTTCAAGAAGGTACCTCGAGAATATCGTGAATTGTGCCTTTTCCAAAGGTAAACATAGGAATTCAGAGAGAAGAAAAGACGAGAAAACTCCTTTGAAGAAGCGAAATTCTCGCTTCCATTTTACCAACCTCAGCTGCATTGTACGAATAGCTTTCCAATAGCAACGTGCACTTAATGCTGTCCAAGGGAAACGTTCGCAAATCCATTCGACATGGTGCTGAACAATGAACCCATTACATAAAAGGATTAGCTCTGTAGCAGCAATTCGCAAAAGTAAACGAACCTTCAGATCGAACCCGATAGTTCAGCCACACAGTTCCATTAGGGAAGATCATGAGCAAAATGTTTGGCTTAGGAGAATCGTGTACCTGAAATTTCCTGCTCATCTGAGGACTTCTCAACTCTCAGTTTCCCCTTCCTGTAAAGGTTCGATACCAACACTGTTCGTCTACAAATGCTCGCCCTGACCGGATTTAGAGACCATAAAATGCTGTCTTTTTGTCCGAAATACTAGAATCACTTGAAAGCATCCCACCCGCGTAAGGATTTGCAAGCTGGTCAGCGCTCCTAAATGGAGCTCGTAATTGTTGAGTGAATCCACAGTCGGTCTCGGTTGTCTGCTGTCTTTATAGGATCGATCGAAAGCAAAAGGAAGCTACCGTGTTCCTTCCCATTTCTTCATTGTAGTTCGGCGTATTAAAAAACATATCTCCGCCAGGTCAGCAATGCAATATGGGCACAGTTCCCGATTAAAATTGTTCTAAGATCTTACCCCAGGATGGTTCTGTCGCGCCTCCCTCTCCCCGTATACCATAGGTGGCACTGTCAGATCGGAAACAGCCTAGATAGGACGTTATAAAGGCTTATAGACTCGCATATATCGGCTATGCGCACCCAAAGGCAGACGGTTAACGGAGTTGTAGAGTCTGCATCGTTCTCAGGGAAGCCCATGTTGGTAATTCAAACAAGTCGTGACCAAAGGTGACCGTAGAAGGCAGTTTCAGATAAGTTTGGCCTAATGTAATCAGCTATTTACGCAATGCCAACATCTGAAATCTCGTCCAAATACCCCTTCCATGCCATTTCCATTATGGTGATCTCGTACAGCTCTCGGGTTTACAGGCACACTTCACGATAACTTTGAGGTACCTGTTTTCTTATTGGAAACGCGGATGTATAGATTGGGAATAGATTATCGGTAGTGAAGAAAGCGAGAGAATTCGCCGATTTCGAGGATAATATGGCTCCTCAGAAATAGGGAAAATAGAGGTTGGACGAGATTGCCATAACGGAAATAACGTGGAAGGGGTATTCGGACGAGATTTCAGTTATTGCAACTGCACAAAGTGCTGACTACATCAAGCCAGAACTGTACAGAACTGTCTTTCACTGTCGCTACGGGTCTGACGAGTTGTTTTAACTTCCTAAATCTGTTCCCTTGTGATCGGTGCAGCCTCTACAATGCCAGAGAAACTCGTCCGAGGATACACACGGGCCAACTTTGAGCCTTTATAACTCCTTAACTAGGCCGTTTTCTGACCTAGAAGTGTCAGATATAGTATACGCGGGGGCCTCGAATTCATCGTGTGGGGGAATCTCAGGAAACATTTTTATCGTGAAGTGCCTTTAGCTACTACCAAGAAACCCTATATTCCGCGAATCTGGCGGATTTCTCGCTTCCTTCGCCATCTATGCACTCCGCTAATACTTCCGTTCTTAAGTTCAAAAAAGGTACCTCGAAAGTATCGTGAACTGTGTCCTTAAGCTACGAATGTTATTGATCAGACCTGTTCTGTTATGTATGGAGGCAACTGCAAAGTGACAGACATTCATGTGAGGGAATAAAGCAAAGCAAAACCGAATAGAGATGGATGAAGGTACATTTCATGATATATGTATAGTTACTCGTGGGAGGGAATTTTGCAAGCTGTCCAGCCACCACCATTTTGAGGAAGCGTCAGCATCGCAACTTCCCTGGGTACTAGTAGCTCAACAAAGCACTCTAACCTGATCGTAAATCGATGTGGAAATGCACTTTCAAGTTTCCTACGCATGGATGTCAACAGCTATTTCATTCATGCTTTCACCTTCGTCAGTTTTGAATTGACTACGCAGACATTCGGAGACCACAGCCGAGGTTCCATGTCATGGTCCAATGACAAATTCTTCCTGCATGGGTCTAGGTGATCAAACGCTAGCCTGAAACAAACCAAGCTAATGCATTTTCCAACTTCTGAATAACAGGAGCAACACAGACCCCATAACATGCTCACCTGCTATCCAGCCAAATCGCACTGATCCAGAAGTCGATGACGAATGTACCGCTTATAGCCGAAATGTCCGAAATGTCTTGTATTGTAATTTCCACTAGCACTTCAACAGGTGATGGCTCCGGCAGAGCATTTCTGCAATAACTACCTTGATTCGTAGGGTATCACGATCAAATGAATTAGCCCAGAGAAGAATAGGCTAAGAGCGATATACTTCACTGCAAGTAAGTAAGACTTCATACTGCATGAAGACAAAAAGATGAGATTGAGCTGCATCCGAAAGTGTGCACATGATATTCACCAAAAAGAAGACTCAGGGAAGGGCTTTTATTCCCGCTGAACATAATAACATCAGAGATATAGGGGGGCAGGATAGTTAATGTGTTATGCTTGGATGATGAATACCGTATCCGTGCATGATGAAGGGAAGTTCCCCTTTGTCCGATATTGAATAAGAGACACAGGATGATCGAGAGATGCACATCCGAAGGGCAGCGTTAATGAGCTAACCATTACGCCTATAACCGAGTGTTGCTGGGATGGTGGCGCTCCTTTGGCACTGAGCAGTCACATTCCGTCGTATTTAAGCTGGACGGACAGAGAACACCAATGATTCCAATGGACACCTTTTCCCTAAGGCTATAGGTTCTTCTTTCCCAGCTGAAATGCATCATTTTCTATTTTTGAAATCCACCATTTTCTCAGTCTCTGCTCCGCACTTCGGAGTTCACCCCATACAGTGTTTTTTTCGCATTTCTAATGAAAGTGTTGCAAGTTGAGCTTGCTTCATACATAATTCACCCACAGAGCAGTGCAAGCAGAGCATATGAGTGAGCCGTAGGCAGTTGTGTTGCTGAGGACGACTTACCAGGGAGGGGTAGTCTACTTATCTTGGAACTTTGAACTCAGACCCAGATAAGTCGATAGAGTTCTGAATGCTGTTTACGAAAATGGAAATTAAAACTGCAAAATGATTCTCCTTAAAAAGTTATGGGGGCCAGAATTTTGCTCGACAGTAGTATCAATTGGAAATGTGAACTCGTCGCTTCCATATCAAACGCCCACGTGACCTTGTGGTAGTGGTCTCGCTTCGTGGGCGTAAAATGAGGGGTCCCTCCCCACCATTGTCCGCACTTTTGCAAAGAGTTTTTTCATTTTATCAAAGGTACTCTAAACGTTTCCTGACATTTCTTTAGACAATTGATACTACTGTCGAGCAAAATTCGGGCCCCCATAACTTTTTAAGGAGAATCATTTTGCAGTTTTAATTTCCATTTTTGTAAACAGCATTCAAAACTCTAGCTCCGAGTCAGCGCATCCCATTACATTCAAGCGTGGTTTTGGAAGCGGTGAGCATTTGCACCCACCTAAAGCTAATCTCGTATGTCTCGCGACGACAGGGGCATGCTACGCATCAGAAAATATGCTAATAAGTTCCGTCGAGCAGCTGAGTTCGTGTGCTTCTCATTGACTGCTAAGAAGTTTGGGAGATCAAACATGGTTTTGTTAATCGCTCGAGCTGACTTTTGGGGTCCATTCAAAAAGACAGTGGTCAAGAAGACATCCCTTATACTTACTGAGCGTTCACTAAATTCGAATGTGAACGCTTTAAGTTACGGAGGCATGCTGCGGAGTAGAGGCAGTCTTTCGATCAATGGGAGGTGCGGTTCGCTTGGGAATTGGGTGGTTTCAGTTGGGAAAGCTGTCTAGGTCAGCTTCTTCAAAGTTAAAACATGAATTGTTTTGTCTCATTTCATAAATTGTGCTTTGTGCATAAAAGCTTCTTAAAAAGTCTGAGAACCAAGCATCCAGCGGAATATGCCCATGAAGGTTATCGAAGGTCCAGTCTATTTTTAGCCGCTGTTACGCTTCCAACAGCACATCAGTGTGTTGATCGAAATTCTTTAGGTCTTTTTTATGGTGCATCAAGCCTTCCTTGTAATTGAATATAGAAAAAAAGAGGTTTTAACTCAGAAGGCTCACTGCAGGGCTCAAGACAAGCGCTAATCCACTTTCTCTCTTTGTAGAGGCGTAGTAAACTACATGTTACACAAGAATAAGTTGTATTAGTTGCAGCCTTGCAAAAAGCATGTCCATCATATATGGCCTTCTTTTTTCCTCATAACCAAATGGCGAGTTCTTGCTCATTTCTTGCTCATGTTATGCAGAGGTGAGACTTGAAAGAAAGGGGTGCTAGAGTAAGGCAAGATCTAGAAAAACACGATCAGGGTACCGCTTCCTTGTTGCGCAAGTAGGGCCGAGTTTCGGGTGAAAAAGGGAGACGACGGGTCCTTAGTCGATATAGGGCAACAGTACTTGGAACTGGCTCCACACCACTTCTTCACTATTGATATTTGAAGGCACAGTTCACGATAAAAATGGTTTCTGAGATTCACCCACAGGATGAATTTGAGGCTCCCGGCTGTCATATTTGGTACTATTAGGTCGGAAAAAGCTTAGTTAGGGTGTTATAAAGGCTCAAAGTTTGGCCCGTGTGCATCCTCGGACGAGTTTTAGCGGCATTGTAGAGGCTGCACCAATCACAAGGGAACCCATGAAGGAAGTTCAAATAACTCGTCATGACCCATAGCCACAGTAAGAGGTAGTTTTGGAAAGTTTTGGCTTGATGTAGTCAGCTCTTTGTACAATTGCAATAACTGAAATCTTGTCCGAATACCCCTTCCATGTTATTTCCGTCATGGCAATCTCGTCCAACCTATATCTTTTCTACTTTTGAGAAACCATATTTTTCTCGGGATCGGCAAATTCTCTCTCTTTCTTCACTGCCGATGAAAAGTTCCCAATCTACACTTCCGCTTTTCGAATAAAAACGGGTACCTCAAAATTATCGTGAACTGTGCCTTTAACACGTCTCCAAAATTCAAATTGATCTTTTTTTTTGTGCTGCTCGTTACCAAACGTCGTTGCTTATAGTATGCCAGCTGAGCAAAGATGGATTCCAAGTAAATGAAGCGGGCATTTCAAATAAGACGCCGACCACAGAAGTGTTCTCGAAGTAGCTGTGCGGTCATGCCCCTGCGGACGACTTACCTTAGATCTATGGATTCTGCAGTTATGCAAAACGTGCAAGCAGCTCGAGTCAGCGCAATGCTCTCAAATGTTAGCAGTGAGCAAGCATGTGAAAAATTGCCGTGCTCCCTATATTCCTACCTGCAAAACACACCGCCAACTCCTTCACGCCCGCATTAACCTCCGACTTTTGCTCGCTCCAGGCAGTAATGAAAGTCGTGGAAGGGAGACTATCAGGATCCCCCCTCCTCCTGTGGCAATATTCCTCCGAATTTGGAAAGCAGGTTATATAGATCAAGCTCCATGGCATGACCATATGGTATGAATCATTACAAAGGGCTACTTCGTGCAGGAAGTTACTCAAAATGAGTTCCGGCAAGCAAATAATTGTTATTTAGATATAAAAACCAGAGAAATTCATGAAAGAATCGTCAATGTTCAAATAAATGTCTACCTGCTGTAGTTGTGCATAATAATCCGTGCTAGGTCTTGCGCTTTCGCTTCTTTATGATGTCCTGCGTCACAGTCTGGACGACGTACCAAGTGGTGAGCTGAAATAGTATCCTCGAAACGACAGGGAACAGCAGCATTTTTAGACGAGAGAGAAAGAAATGACAAAAGAAGTTCAAGGAGTGAGTTTCCTCCCCTACATAGCTACGGGAACTGCAAGGTGGGGTAACGGAACTTCTCCTCGAATTCTCACAACCTGCGGCAATGATTACGCTGTGCCTCTCTGTATCCTTCCATCGGAATTCAAATCTTTCCCTTCATAGCGCGCGATCGCGTGCGGCAAGCGCGACACGCCGTTGGCATCTTTCACAGTCCACGACCAGTCTCGCGACTGGTCGCCAGTCGCTAGCGACCGTGGACTATGAAAGATGCCCCGTTCGGGGAGAAGACACCAGACCCTGCATAGTGTATACGGGTGAAGCGGCATAACTCCTTCTTCATTACTCAAAATTTTAAGAAACGCCGAACGCATAGTATGAGCCCCATTACGGTGAATTTCCATATTCAGCAAGATTCGCGACAACAATCTCGTCCACTTAATCGACTCACTGCTGAAACGATACATCGAGCGAGAGTCATTACATCTATTTTTTCTCCTTCCTTAATTCCTGCAGAAAAATTGCTGCTATCGTTCGTATAACGAACCGCCATTCGAAGATAACGCACCTCGAGCTTTGATGCCTTTGCATGTGCTTAAGTGCTCCCAATCATAGGCTCATTTGCATCCCTACATTGACGCCCAGCTCCTTCAGCGAACGGAACTCCGCAGACGTTTAAGGCCCTGTACCACGCCATCGACTGAGTTTCTTCTACTTCTGTACATTTTGCACATCATTCTGGGCATCGACATTGCTGGCGATTCAGGACTAAGCCTGATATGGCTGCCAGCAGTCACAGCAACCGATGTTATTCTTGTGGACAGCGCTGGATCAGACCCACTTCAAATAATTTTAGCAACAGGACAGTTTAGACCCGCTCAGGTTCCCGCCTATCCAGTGGAACATGCGCAAATCTAAGGCCCTTCCTGTGTAGCCATGTGATTGGAAATGCCCGAGCTAATGCCTTCTGTGCTCTCTGACTGCCGTGGCACCCATTTTTACTTGTGACGTACAAAGTCTATGAGCTAACATAATGGGCAATTTTCGTATAGGATAAAATGGAAAGCTGAAAGCGTTCAGTACTGCTCGGGAAAAGGGGAGAGGAGTGGCTCTCTTTGAACGAATTATGTACACTCAACTCATAGACCACGTAACCTAGCACAGATCTTCAAAATTGAATAGGAATGGAAAGACACTAAGGAGTTTTGAATGAAGATTTTCTTAGAAATAATTTCTGCTTTAAAAAATAGTAAATCGGGACCATCCGATGATCCACCTGCGAGGGTTCACTGTAGGCTTAAATACAATACAACGATTATGAATAATACAATTACAATACAATTTACGTAATTATAGAATAAGTTCCCAGCTTCGCTCCGGAAAAATACAGAACATCTCTTAGTGTCAATCGCCAGCCTTTTTATTATATCTACTGCTTGAGCTCTGTTCGAAAAAAGCCAATCCCCGGCTGGAAATACTTCCTTCTTACTTGACTTTGTCAGAAACAGAAAATCTAAGTCTTTCCTCAAATTAGATGAATGCGCAGAGACCAAGAGACTTTTCTAAGTTATCAGAATCTGAACTTCAACATACATTCGAATTTTTGGTTCCAGAAGCAAATAATTTGAAAATTCTAGCCTCATGATGGTCTCAATTGAAGCCTTTCTGACAGCTTTCCCAATATTTTAGCCTATGCCCTTTCATTAGACCAGCACGTCACCAGAAGCCAATTCCTGCACCCGATTACTACATACATAGTCGATCTGCTGCTCCCATAATCATTTAGGAGAGAAACAGAAGGAGAATTCCATTTACCTCGATGAAGAGCGTCCACGCCTGTAGAACTCGTGCCAAAAACCATCACTTCCAAAAGGAGAGTCTGAAACCAACGACAGTGTGGATTTCGATTTGAAAAGGCTACTAATGGCAAAGAACATAGTACTTATTGAAAAGACGCCATAAACCTTACGTAATCCCTTATTATATTTTAAAGTTGAAAACAGAAGCATAGATATATATGCTCGTCCTGTACGTACAAAATTTTCGATATGAGAAGTCAGTTTAAGCGGAGCACGCATTATTTTGTAAGCAGAAACCTCCCATCTGGTTGTTTGTTGAGAACAGTCTGTCCTGACGGAAGAATCTTATCGATTCAACTTTCTCAGAAAAAAAAAGAAAACACGGAAAATTTTTCATAAATGGAGAAGACGGGACTTTTTTCGACTTCAGGGTTGAATGGTTATCTTCTCGAAGCAATCCAACGCTAAGAGCAATCCAACACTGAATTCAATGCAAACTATTTCCCTTCTTGTCATCATTTTGAGCGACAGGAAGCCCCTAATCAGCGTCGCCCCCGCCACTCATTAAGCATTCGTTGACGTACATAATCGCAAAAGATTATGCGAAACAGTTCTCTGACTGGATGGATGAAAAGTTTCAAATGAAATCTTTCAAATTTCCATGTGGGGTCATGTTGTATAGAAGTGAATATTAGTGATACCAACGTGCAATCGCTCTACAGCTTCGTGGAGAGGAATCTTCATATTAGTCAGTATCTGATATCCGAAAGAGTTTGTCTTGTTCAACAACGTGGAGAATTTGGACACTTTTCAGACGCACTTCTAGTGCAGCCTCTCCGTAGACTATTGAAAAATTCCATCAATGCAGGACAGACAGATTCACCTTCTCGAAAACTGAGAGCCTCTCCTCCACTTGAAGGCATAGCTCACGATAATTTTGAAGTACCATCAAGTTGAAAAACGGAAACTAATAAACTAAAATAGTGCATCGATGGCGAAAAAAACGAGAAAATCCGCAGTGTTTGCGGAAAATAAAGTTTCTTGAAAGTAGTGAAAATATAGAGTTGTACGAGACTATCATGACTGAAATGGCATGGAACGGGTCGGTCAGTGATTCGGATAGTGAGGTTAATCCAAAACTGTCCAAAACTGCCCTCCGCTCAAGCCATGGATCATCACTAGCTGTTAGAATTTCCAGCACATGTTTCCCGTGGAAAAGTGCAGCTCAGCTTTTCCACTCTGTAGAAACTCGTCCGCCTTTGGGTGTGGACGCTGACAAAGACGGTCTTTGAGCCCTTATTGTGCTATATTTAGGCCGTTTTTGACCCAACAGCTCCTCGTGTGGCATACTCAAGGGCACAGATTCGAGCTAGCTGGAAATCTCCATTTTTCGAACCACTTTTCTGTGAACCGTATCTCTAACCAATGGTAACGCTCGACAGCAGCAAAGGAGCAGGAGATAATGCTGATATAATAACTCGTCTATAAACCTTGCAAGAAAGCTCTCCAACTTAGAGGAAGGCTGAATCGAAAAATCAGCTGTTGAATAAAGTTTTAACAATAAACTGGCTAGCACACTGAGATGTTCAAACACAAATGCCCACGCTTTTGAAGACGTGAGACGGAATTCTTACAGGTCAATGGTCAACAGAAAGGGTTAGAATTGTATCGAATATGTCTCAGCTTGATATCGCAGAGGAGAGCGTTCACGTCACCTTTCCTTCCGCTTGGAGAGAGGGGTGTTTTTCCTTCTTCCTTTGTTGGTGGGCTAGGTGGCAATTTGGCTCAAATTTTAGAGTGCAATAAAACGCATGTCGCACTTCGTGAAAATCGTACCTTGCATTCGACTTTGCCATGAACGAAAAAGGTAAGGTACCGTATGAATGGTGTCAAAAACTGAAAAAAACCGCTAAGCTGTATTATTCCGAATGACTCTACTTGCGACGTCAACAGCATACTATTAAATGTACACCCCAATTCTTCGGCGCCCACATCTATGGAATCCTTAGGACCCGGGAGATGAAATCCCTCGAGCAAGAGTTCCTCCCAATTTCAGAGCAAATGAATGGCAAATCAACTTGTACATAATCGTGAGTACTACCATTCAGTGGACACCACACATCACACACAATTCTTTGTTCTTCAAATTGTTTTGTTGGCATGTTTATCGACTGCAAAATTATGCATTGAAATTCCACAGTTCCAAAATTTTTCTAGTCACCAGTACTGCTTGATTAACCTGAAGGTCACCCTGGCCGTTCCTTGTGGTGGCTAGTATATCACGAGGAAGCCCAATTCGTATCCCCGTCACACCTATAAAAACCATACCAAAAAAGGCCAGTGGTGACGGCTTAACGAGCGCTCAATCGTAGTCTGATTTTAGCAGCTATTGGCTTATAAGTGCCAGAGCTATCTACGTCAAAGGCTGGTTGGCTGGGTGAACCTTTAGGTACATAAATAACAGGGCCAAAAGAACATTACATATTCATGAAAACCCAAACTTCATTATACCAACTGGTATTCTAGATTCACTAGATTCAAGAAGAAATAGCTCATAAGAGCTGGCCATGAATTGGTATCTAGTGAGGCTCGGGGAGTGGTGGGGGACAGGAAGGGGGGGGGACGACCTAAGGCTGCCTGTCAAAAATCGCGCTCAAACTTTTGTGCTCTTCCGGAAAGGCAACATGATAAGAAGAGGCAGGGTGATCATTACACTATCCGCGTCTCTGTTGAGCCCGAGAATATCGGGAGGATGCTGGGAAGCTGGTGTACATCTACATAGTAATTGCGTATTTCCTTGAGCCTTTGCAGTACCAACTGCAACAACAATGCAATAGCATTTGTAACCCACTTAATATGAGGCCATAGAAGCCTACTCCAAGCATTCCATACAAATGTTTGACAGCTTAAATCCTTTCATGCGTAAACAACTTCTTTCGAGAGTCACAGCTCGTTCGCACCTCGTTCAGCAAGGTCAACACGTGGGGCGCAAATCGATGCTGAAGCTGTGGACGTATAACGGGAAGCAGCATCAGAGGGCAATAGAAGTGGGCGTTTAACGTGATTTTGTTCTTCAATCACCTCATTATCGAGGATTCCTCTTGAGTAAATTAATGAGAGGGCAGAATTGAATTACAACCTTCACTGGAGAAAAAAGTGAGTTCCAAAAGAAGAATTTCCATGAATACACTGACCTGGATACTGTAGATCATTGGAGGACACTAGATCGAATCAGATCAGGATAACGTCGGTAAGTAACAGTTAGTAAATATGACTGAACATTACAGCATTTAGTGAGTGCTAGATGAGGATGTTGGGGCGGAGCTGAACACCCAGTAAATGGGCGGGATCGAGACGTCAATAAAGCAATTACATCGGATATTCGCTAACGTGGCCGGGTGACTGGATAATGCGTGACAATATGGTTTCAACCCCTTATTACCATAGATGTGGGCGAAAAATAAGTGAATAAAGCGAATGGTGGTTAATGGCTTTGCTCCGTTCCGAAAAAAAAGGTGATGACGAGGGGGTAAGCAGGCTCAGAGATTATTACGTGAGCTTTGCATATAAATCATGAGCCAGAAAATTGCCTATAAATTACATGCTGGCCCCATAAACACACTTATATGGACACACAGCTCCGACATTGCTTGAAAGCTTCTCTATGTGCCATGAGAGCCTATGCGGGGCCCTAATAAGGTTGTATAGCCTTAAAGTGTTGAAGGCTCACACTACGGTGGCAAGGTTTGAAGCATGGAGTGTTGCAGCCGAAATATCCAAGCGCAGTGAGTCAGTGGTATAGAATAAAAATGAAACTCCCCATGATATCGGAGATATGCCTTTCATTCCATCTTTGTTCTTTTGCTAAGTATTGCTCGAATTGAACAAAAAGAGCTCTACACGAGTTACCTACTGGTATTTCATCTTTTGTACCAACTAGATTAATAGGTAAAAGTTCATCAAAGGTCTAACATTTTGTCTGGATTGCCTTAATCAAAAGCCCAGACTACACATACGAGTCCTACTTGTTAGGAGCTGCACTCAACTCACAAGCAGTAAGTTGCTGGCGCTTCATATAAAAGAGTGATCTGAAAAGCCATGATCACGACATTATCTATTTACTTATTTTACTTATTTATTTTGTACACAAGGTGCGCCATTAGCAAACATAATAGGGAAACAATACAGAGCTAGACAACAGAAAATTCAGAAAATTCCATCGTCGTATGTAATCTCAACCTTACAAATTAAATGAAAACCCATGTGATAATGGTGCTTCCCATTACACATACTAGATGTCATGTTGGCATATGAATACATTGTAGTAAAAGGAAATAAATGATAGTGTGCTTTCATTGATTCATTGTGGTCTTTAAAATCCTAAGGAACTTAGTGAAAATTGATGCAGCTGATTTCTTTACTGTGTTGCCATCAAACACGAGGGGAGCCTCTTCCAAATTATCGACTTCAAATGCTAGGACCCAATGCAGGTCAAAGTTTTTCAGTCTTAGAGCTCGCACATGTTTCAATCCTGTTCTGCGTTCGAATCTTTATCCGTTGAAGTATAGTACCTTCAAGAAACGTGTAAACGACTTTATCTGATTTCTTTTATGGCAGTTTGCTTGTTTTTTGCTAGAGGTTCGTCTTTTTGGGTTTTGTTCGTTTTCTTTTTTTCACGTGTTGAGACTTCAACATGTCCAAATAAATAAAAAAAATAAATAAATAATGGTGCTTCCCATTACCAATACTACACATACTAGATGTCATGTTGGCATATGAATACATTGTAGTAAAAGGGAATAAATGATAGTGTGCTTTCATTGATGTCATTGGTGGCTTTAACATCACTAGTGGGCGAAAAAAAATGCTCAGCTATCCACTCGCACCTCTGACCACTGCAGGTGGTTGAAGAAAGAACATGTTCAGATTGCTGAGATACACTATACTCTAACGTAGCCGCCAAATCAGGACCTCGATGTCCTACTGCTTATAAACTGAATCGCAGTGCGGTCCAAATGACGACAGAGATAGACATTGGCTTCGGTAAGTCATCTAGAGTTTCCTCCGAAAAAACGAGACTGCTTAAACTCCTTTCAACTGTCAAACTCAATGTTGCTCGCTTAAGTTTGACTTCACATCTGATCATCCGCGATGTTCTTGAATCGAATGCTTGTTGAGTGGTGATTTTGTGTTCGTGCCTCTTTCTAGCGAGAGGTTGCATGAACATACTTCAAGGATCCCCTCATTTTGACTCTATGCATGAGTTATACGTCTGTCCTTTGATTCGATAGATTTCACGCGCGTTGACGTAATGCTCTTTTGTCCTTTTTAGATGTACAAGGTGAAGTTGGGGCAGAGCTACCAATTATAGTGCCTATTTTGCTAGAAGTGGCTAGTAACACTGGTACTCCGAATTCTAACTGGAGCAACATGGCAGTATACCCAGTTGTGCTTACGTCAGCACCTTGAATAGCAATTACCTTTATTCTATTTTATCAGAAGGGTGCGGTGCTGCCGGTAGGTACCCTCCTTTTTATGTTGAGTTGCAATCTGTCGTGTCTGACAGCTGACTACAAAGGCACACGAAGTGTTCGCCGAGGTGCCGTTGTCGGCATAGGACCAGAAGATGCTACGTAAGGGCGCTTAGCCATGGACTCTGATCTGGTTACTAATAAACTTTGCCATCCCTGGCCGTCGTATTGTCAGCCAAATTAGCCGTCGTCCTTCGTCCTGCTGATCGCACCGCTCGATTCCGACTCCAGCCGCGATTTCAGTAGACAGCACAGTACCTCAACTACTGCCATCTTCTATCTGGCACTATATATATCGCAGCCAGTCCGTGATGCAAGGAACACTTCGGAGCCTGGCATGGATCATGATGCTGAAGTGCCGCAGGAGGTTTCAAATCCCCAATCGATGTAAGCATAAGCGAGGACCATACCTGAGGGCTTGGAGCATTGACAAGCGTATGAAAGACTCCTGCGCTAGCTCTCGACCTCCAACCGAGCTAACCGCATGCAACGGGAGCTCACGAGGCGGCCTCAGACGACGCGACACAGTGCTGTCATTCCTCCTTCCTGTTCCACTTAAAAAATGAGTACTTAGTAACAGCCCCATATCGGGTAGTACAAATCGCAAGTGAACAAAATTGCTTAGCCATTACGATCACTGCATTTGCAACAATCTTTTAAACAAAACTCTTCGAGTTCCTCTGGATTGAACCTTTTACGTTGAAGAAGAAGAAGCTGTGAATAACCGGTAAGTCACAATGTTCAAAAGATCGGTATGAATCAGTTTATCTACAAACATCCCTGCACCGTTGATCCTACCACATCCGAACGCAGGAACATGTGTACGGGGAGCAAAGAGGTGAATTAGAGTTAAGAATTTGGCATGGGATTACCGATTTTGCATTTCAGCCAGACACAACACGTTATAGGATTTAGGATATAAACGATATTTATAAAAGGTTTGTTCTCATGCGACTACCTACGTGGTCTCTTATGCTGTATTATGCTACAGCACGGCCATATGAAACAAAGCTTCACAGACATCCCATCAAATACATTTTCTAAACACTACTAAAAATAGGTCGACAATCAAGTAGAACCTCTGGTGTGAGTTCTCTGTACTGCGACCGTTCGCTCAGCACTCTGAAACAATCGTTTCCATGGTGTTGCATCTTGAGGTCAACGATTGAGCAGATCTACATTGGGTTGTTGCATGAATAATGCTATTTTTGTGTCCGATAACTTTTCTACAGGACTTTATAATTTGACTCGTGTTAAATACTTACAGGCTACGGGAAGTCAGTCATCCCAGCCCAATAGTCATCACGATACCCCATAAGAAGCCCAATTCATCTTCTCTTCGATTCCTTGGTGTAAGCAACGACTTTCTTTATCTTCGTTCGGACTCACTTCTGCACTTGCGTGGGTGAAGAAATTTTGAGCGTCGTCCGTTCCTCAGCCCGTTGAATGACGCCGGGTGCGGCTTTCGTAGAGTACGAGTCTACGAGGCGCGCGTCAAGTAGGACAGCAGTATCGAAAAAGGTAAGGGTAGACCTGGAAATTCTTCGCTCTCTTAACTACTCCTTCGATATTCGTAAACGCTCCCACGCCGTGCGTTTCGCTCTGTTCAGCTCAAAAGCTGGGCCTTTGAAGGCACAGGTTCACGATAATTTTGGGTAATCTAGATTATGACGAAAAATGGGAGATAAGATGGGAAATAGTGCGATGAAGGCAAAGAAACTGCGTGAATCGGTGTTTCCAAAGTGAAAAAAGGCTTGAAACAAAACGTTAAAAAGGAGGCTGGACGTAGTCAGACAACGAGACCAGAAAAATTAGAAGGAGTGAGCCGTTTTAACGAGCTATACATTGTGGGTCATTGCGTACGTGTGGGTCCTGATGCAAATAACTGACTACGGTAAGCCAAAACTCATCTACTCATAAGCATAAGTAAAAAAAACCCTAGTGACAGCAAAAATAGCTCACCTTTTTCGGCCTCTTGAGGTAGGAAATTGAATAAGGGATCGCGGCAGCAAAAAGAATAACAGAGGAAAAAGGAGTGAGAGGAAAACATCGCCTTATTACTCGGCGATTATGTGATTGATTATGTGTGGGTCCTGACCCGAATACCTGCGATCGGTATCGCCTCAGCACTCGTCTGACGTGACATCGATTGAGGGGTGGGAGGGTCGCTCGAGCCGGGAACGGGGCCTCCACTATGCCCTAACAGTCGAGTTTTTGGGCAAGAGAGGTTCCTTTCTATTATCCTTGGGGCCGCTAAGTATTCCTAAGGGAAGAACTCAGTAATCATTTTTATCGTGAACCGAACCTTCAGATAGGAAATCGTCCGGATCTCCCTTCTTATACAGCATACCTTTACAAGTTTCCCAAGTGGGCACCTGGCAATCTGATAGGACCCGCGTGAAAAGCCAAGCCGGTTGTTGACAATGACTTGCGAAGGGCTCTGTAGATATTCTAGTTCGATTCTATAGGGGCCGGGTGTTGTACAATACTCTATCAACACAACACTACGGCACTCGCTTTTTGGGAGGGAGAACTGAAGAGACGACATACCCGTCCTAAGATGATAGGTAGACATAAGACGTGGCTGCTGAAGAGATCTGAGTAGAAGTCGCAGATGACCCTCTCCAAGATGCTCGGCGAGCCGGTTGTATTCTTCACCGATGTTGCCGCTTGCGGAACCTTCCCACAACTCGCAAGTGAAGCGAAATTATCCCAATCGACATCGTTGGGATTCTTTTCCTGAACTTCACAGCTATCTCTTCACGCACGGAAATGGCCTAATCCCTTTCAAAACTTCGGAACAACATCGAGGTCAGTCAGGCAAAACTTTCGATTGAAGATGATGTGATTTAGTCCATTATGGAATGTCCATCATGTGGCTTCCATGTTCATCGCAAATGAGAGGACCTCCGGTACTGCGAGTTACCACGGATAGTGTGGGTCGACATGATACACTCAGACAGCCTTTCACCATGTTCATTCCGTTCCATGAGCCATGAAGTGGAGCTCTTGAGAGATGGGCAGTAGGATAGGTTTTGTGTAAACGATTTGCCGCGCCCGGCACTCGCATACTATTCGCCTCGTTACTACAGTCCTAGTATTCTTTTACAGTTCAGTCGATATGCGATTGTTGTTTTTGGCATGCTTCTACACCTAGTTCCCTTGCTCCTGTGTTTCTCACTTGCTGCTGCATTCTGCTACATTCCTTCGCGCGCGGCGTCTCTCTCGCCGCACACGACATGGGTCATGAAAAGTTGCTTGAACTTCCTACATGGGTCCCCTTGTGAATGGTGCAGCCTATACAATGCCGTTGAATCTCGTCCACGCATACACGTGGGGTAATTTTTGAGCCTTTATAACGCCCTATCTATGCCGCTTTCTGATCGGACAGCGCTACATACATATAGTATAGTCTGGGCCACAGCTTTATCCTAGCAGGATATCTCATAAGCCATTTTTATCGTAATCTGGGCCTTCAGTCAAGTCCACCTGAGCCTGATGGGGAGCGCGCGATTCACGCGTGACCCTTTTATATGTAGCTCTTCGTGCACGCAGCATCGCTTCAGTACCCTTTTCGTTGAAATGGATCAAATAAGATTTGCAGTAGTTCACGGCTTCACCATGAATCAGAGCAAACTTTACTATGGCAATGAAGCCCTGTCATTTACTTGTCAAACGTTCAGAATAAGAATAACTTAAAAATTTTTTGATCCTAGAAAACGTATTCCTTCTGCAAACGTGCACAGTTGGTCATTTTTTTTACTTATGATTTATAAGTTCTCTTATTTTTCCTTTTATGATGGTAGGCATGATGTTAAAAGGCCTCTCGTCCGATGACCTCATTATATTGACGGTGAATTGCACCACACCAGAGCCTGATTGACGAAACCATTCCAATAAGGCCGCTAGTTAGTCGCAGATCAACCTGGTGGGTAGTTCGGGCGAGTTGCTCAGCGCAGAAAGCGCGCTCTAGCGTTGCCCGAGTTTCATTCGGCAGTTTTAGCTGCGCTCCAATGACAATGTGGCTGCGAAGAGCAGCACCAAATGGCTCATCTGGCACTCTAATGGTATAACAATATTTGATTTACAAACCAGCTTGAAGCAATGGCGTCGCTATTTCAAATGGATCGAGTGCTCTACCAATGTGGATGCGATGACTGGTGGCCTCTTTGTAACCTTTACTTTTGCCGTCACTGCTCTATACTTCGGTTAGTTCAGAATTATTAGTGTTTTCAAACTGCTCATATTTGGTTGATGTTATTATGTCTAACTTTGGAGCTAAGTAGATCTAAAGCAGTGTGTTTAGGTGCATATCATGCAGTCTCAATGAAATCGACTCAACCTTCTGCCCAAACTGTTTAGAAAACATTCCAGCTGGCGAAGCTCGAGTGAAGAAGAATCGATGCATCAACTGCAATCAATGCCCAGTGTGCTGTAGGATGAATGTTACATAAACTTTTAAAGTCCTCCGTATTCTTTTATCAAAGTGTTTATTTGTCTCAGAGGTGAAAAAAACCCGTCGTCGGAGATTTTTTGGCTAATATTTAATTGTTCAGCTATGGTTTTAACAACGAGAGCAGTTGGTGAATCATGTCATCTTATGTGTTCAACTTGTCGATGGTCAACAAGGGACTCTGGCACCCCTGACCAGCCATCCAGCATAAATTGGCCTGTGTAAGTACGGCTACAGAAGCGCTCTTCTGATTTGCATTTTGTTTTTTGACTTCGTTTCTCTGTCCACTTAACATGTATGTGGTAGTATCAGACAAATTATGTACGGTTGAAGAAACGATCGTATTGAATCAACAGATTCACCCGACTAGCCTTATATCAGCGAAACTGCGACGACGCGGAGTTAACTTTAGAGTAAAGAAGGACTGACCACCACCACCTGGTTTCCTTTCTTCGCGTCGTCAATACTTCTGATGTTGAAACTTCCTCCCAGTCGGTTCGGACTCTATAGCGGGCTTTTTTTGCTGGTTCGCTCCCAACACAGGTCAACTGGTGGTCGAGTTTTTTTCAAATCACGTGGAATCTTCAAGCAAATATTTCTTTATGTTGATCTCTTATGAACCGTGATAGTGGTCAAACTGACTTTTGGTGAAGCAATCGAGGATTCTACAAAGGAGTAAAACATTTTGTTGTGGCATGATGCAAGTCGCTCTCATAATACAGAAGTGGCGTATCTTTAGAAAGCCTGCTTCGTGTGATAAAAACTGAACAGAAGAGTAATTTTCAAGGATATTCACTTTTTTGAAGTCTTCTTGAAGTCTAGAATTCATGAACTTATTTCCCATGACGACGTCTCAGGAGACTTAACATTATTAACGAACATACAGATCCCAAAACGACACACATTTAAACCAGAGATCAAATCCAATAAAATAATGTAATAATTCTCGCCCAAATGGATGTTGACGGTAGAAGCGGATAAATGAAGTATGAATGTGTGTTTGTTTACAAATGTTTACATATGTTGTGTTGCAGCATGAGGGCGAGCATTATTATCTTCAGCTAGAAAACAGTTTGCTTAGTTTTCGGATTATGTTGATAATGTCTAGAAGGGTTTCACTGGGTGTCGTGATTGTTATAAAATGGAGGCTGCTGAAAGTTGTTCGCACCAAAACCAGTATGAAATGCGGCGAGGGTTAGTAACGAGGTAGTAAACAGTTACCGTGGAGTGTCGTAGCGACTCGAATTGACTAACTCTACTTGGCTGATACCACGAGGGAACGTATCGAAGTTTTATGGTTACATTGGCAAGCTTTCTGCAATTAAACCTTCTTCAATTGTCAACGTTAGAACCGTCTTATTCAGGCAACTATAGCCTTGTAACCACTTCTGTTCGAAAAGAACTAGCAGTGCAAGGGTGTGGGCTTGTCGGTGAGAGATATAGAAAGAAAATGGTAGCGCAGTCAAAGTCTGAAGCGACGTTATAGCAGTGAGTTTCATGAGCACATAGCGTAGCGCGGTAAGAATGGAGTTAACGATTGGAATGGCGTATACGAACAAAAAACACTCGAAAATATGAACGCAAAAACTCAATTCATCAGGCAAAGAAAATCACTTTAATTATGTACTTTTTAGTTAGCATAAATGATAACAACGAACAAAAAAATCCACGAAAACGACCAGTTAACTTGGAACACAGAAGTCGTCGATGACCATCATGAACGCAGAATGCATCCTATAGGCTGCTTACAACGAATTTCATAACTGTGAAACTTTAGGCATGAAAGTACATTGGACAAAGAACTTGGCGAAGTACTGGAGCGAATGCGTGTGCTGGCAGCAGCAGAGAAGGCTCAGCGGGATCAAGTTAAATTGAATAAAAGGTGAGTTGTCTCTGGTGTTCGGAGTGAGATAGTTGCGCTATGAGCTTGGTCATCAAACCTAAGGTTTAGGGTTAAGGTTGAGCTTGCCTTCTTGCTTTGACCTTGTACAATGGTTTTATCACTGATTGTTCGGTCTTAATTATTTTGTAGGCGATCACACAATGTTGGTAACCTTCTAACAGATCGTTATGGTCTGCAAGCTATTTATCAGAAACGCAAGAAAACGTTTGAGAAACCTTCACCCCAACTGCCTTTACATGCGTCTTCTGAGGAGGTACACGGTTTCAATCCATTGAAAACCATCAGCTCTGACGGTGGAATCATAATTACTGTGCATTGCAGGTTCCTGAGCTTGATTTGTCTGCATACCTTGATGACTCAGTCGAAACAACAGAGCCCTCTTTAGAATCTCGTCTTCGTCAACCACTTGCTGCTGGTCGTCCACTTCGTCCTGTCAGAATGCCGCTGAAGGCTAGGAAAGCAATTCGGTGCCTAAATAATTCTCAAATAGTGCAAAATACTGGAATGCTTTTTCAGTCATAGTCCAATCATGTTCAAACTTTCTCTCAGGTGCAAACAGTGCGATCATAACCTAGTCAAGCTGGAATATGGGACTTCAACTATACGATATAAGATCCAGGTAATTTTATTCTGGGTTGTTCCAGTAACACTGCCATTTTTTCCTAACGTTCTTTATTTCAGTATTTTGCTCGCAATTTCGTGCCAGAGATTCGCCTTTCACGAGAGCCTGAGCTAAGTGAAGGACAAACTGGGTCCGTTCTTCTCACTGTTGCTAACGAAAGCAATTCAAAGTCCGAGGTGATTACTTAATTACCGAGAGCATAACAGCTTTAACCATTCGCTTTTGCTTGTATACGATTTTTCAGAGTTTTTATGGTCGGTATAATAAGGGAGCCTGGTAATTTTCATTAACTGATGAGCCAAAAGGCCCTATAGAGTAACCATAACCCCTAATTTACATACCGACTCAAGGCAGGGTCTCTTTCTTTGGTCTTGCTCATCATCGATCCGCGGGATAGTGCTTGGGAATAACAGCTCCAGCTTAGATTGCGATTAGCGAGTAACACTGTTGTAAAGTATTGTATCTTTAGAGAAAGAAGAGTTATGTCTAACCCTTTGACGACAATGCAGCTTTCGACGTGACGCGCGTATGGGACCAGGATCCCCTCCTTTCTCTCGCGACTGGCACCCACCTGTGGGTAGCACTGTCCCAGGAGAAAACTCTACACCCGCTCACTGAATTTAGCATTCCGTCTGAGGGATGCGCCAATGCTTTCGATTTTCATTCAGAACGTAGTGGCGCATTGATTGCGCATGTGGCCTATACAAAAGCTTGCGGTAGCCAGCCGATGTACAAATCAGGACTTTTTATCCTCTCAGACGAATCTGGTACTAATTAACCCCCGAGAGATGGAGAACTTGGTCGGCCTAGGCTGATATCGGTTGCCGATTCGATCTCCGGACCACACGTATGTCTCGGTGCGCCGCTTGCCACTACACCACCTCCTCCCTGTTCGGAACTCAATATAATGAGAAAGAATCCTTCAAAACCTAGGAGCGAGTCGCTATTTCTCTGAAACTCCTTCTGAAGCAACTCGGACTTATTTGGTGGTGTGGATATTTGTATGAGCTTTGACATCTGTAGTTTATGTCTGTTAATGATTTACAGTTCACCTTGAAGGCGATGTAATAGTTTTCAAGAAAAATTCCAAACATGGACTTCTTGTTTGCGAATGTTGCATCCACAGCTTCATTTTTCAAATATCGAAAGGAAATCAAAAAAGAGAAAAAACAATGCTAGTAGAAGTTTGAGTGGTGAATGAGCTGAGTATATCAGTAGCCACTCCTCGAAATCGCATGTAACCCTGTAACCGTAATGGTGCTTAGTCCAAACTGGATCAGCTGTTTCTGGATATAAACTAACTCGACCTGAACTCATGTTTAGAATGCGCACTTTACTTTTAAACTTCCTTGAAGTTCGCCTGGTTTTACTACTTGTCTATTCGATCTTTATGCTACTGCAATGACAAGTAGCATGGAAGTAGGCGAGCTCTCAATCATTATCTTATCAGAAACAATTTCGCAGTTGTATATCCTCTAAATGGGCTGTACTTCGTCGATCTATCGTTTTCCGCTTCACATAATTGGAAAATTATAGGTTATCATTATGGCGGATAATGATGATGGGACAGTTGAATGCCTAACACCTGTGGTGGAACTTTGCCTCCCATCTTCCGATGACACCGCGGACATTTATGATATGGAAAGTGACCGGCGTAGTACATGCGATGGGTTCGTTAGCTGCATGCAATTTTTTACTTCAACAACCTTGAATTACGCTTGACACCTTTTGCATTTCAGGCTCGGAACAGTAGTTTTTCGAAGAAGACATCGCGCAGGTGTTCGATTAGAGGTTAATTGTGGAGAAGCCTGTTCCAAAAAAGTTCTTAGTCTGTTGGTGAAGTACAGAAACGAACAGTGCTCCATGCAAATGAACGTGGAACCCGAGTGGAGGTTGACTCGTGTGCAGATTTCTTTAGCATCGTAATTTTTATGAAACACGAATAATTGAATACCGCGGTCTTTGACCTGTAAACTTTGCTGGCTTTTCTGGTATATTTAATGTTGCATGATAATAAAATATGAAACTTGGATTCTGTCCAACTTTATTCCTTTGTTTTTTTTTCATTGTAAATGTTTGCGAATACATCAGTGCATAGCGTTGTTAGTGTCTAGTTCTCTCGGCAGAAGCGTCCTAGGTGATCTCGGAGTCGTCCTCTTCTATCTCTCCATATCCTGGAAACTCCAGGTTAAACGCTGCTTTTCGGATGACCGTCTTCAAGTGTGAAACAAAAATGTGCAGGTGCTTCCTTAGATCCATTTGGATTGAATTGCCACGGAAATTTTCGATCAAATCAACGGTAGCCGGCTATTTTCCTGTTAATATCCTACTTGGAAAATTGGATGAGTGTGTATGCATCTGTGCATATGTACGTGTGTATGTGTATACGAACAAGAAACATCAAAAGGCAGGAGTCACTAAAGCAGCTAAATCTTTCGTTTTAACAATGGCCTCCAGTATTTTAATCAGAGTAATGGGATCATAGATTACAAGTAATAAATCGATAACAAGTTTTACAGACTTATAGAGAACTGGATTCTGCTCGCAGCTTGTTTACATTGGAGGCCCGGCATTTGTGTGGATGATGCGAGCTGCGTCGAGGTCGTAGATGGGTAGTGGTTGCAGGTGTTAAATGCTGGTAAGGGGTCACAAATACTGGGTCTATTACGCCTTTCGCCTTAACAGTAAAACCTTCTTGAATGATGGATGATGTAGGAGGTATCTTAATCGTAGGGTAGTGACCGAAGCCCATAACAATTGGTAGAAGTTGAGAAAGAATCTTGAAGAGCAGTGTAGCATGGTCTGTCACACCTTCAGTGTTCAAAGTTGAATCCTGGCTTTTCAGTGGTATGGATATAAAGTGTTATCGGTATCGTAGATGTTTGGCAACAGTTAGTGATAACCTAACTTAGGCTGAGGAAAAGCCAAACAAAACCGAAGCAACACTGTCTGATACGCTTTTTGCTGGTAAAGGAACACTGACACTTTAGTAAATGAGTGAGATGGGCTGGGGTCGTGGTTTCGTGTTTCACGGATGTTCACTGGGATGGACTGACAACAACTCGTAAGAAACCATGAGGTTAGAAGAAGACAGTAGCCGCTAGATGTGTAATGCCATTCGTTGCGACAGTAAGCTTTGGCATTTTGGTGAATAGTGCGGAATGTGATTAGGTCGTAGATAGGCGATAACAGGGGCTAATATCAAGGGGAAAGGCTGAAATTTAGCCTTGAAGTGCAATACTCCCTGAGCTACATTCGGCTTGGTAACAGTAGACCTATGCCGCTCCATTGTGCCAAGTTTGACGTAGCTGTAGCACGAATAACGGGTGGCAGAAAGAGATAGCGGTTGATAGAAGACTAAGGATGAAGCCTTCAGCGGTGATAAATCCCGTTTTGGGCTGCAACTTGGATTCTTCGTAAATTTTGGAGCGTTCAAATTCGGTATGAGTAGTACAGGTGGCAGGATGGGAGCACTGATGATTGGCGCCAGTACTGGATTCCGCATTATGGAAACACAGATTGTATGTGGTAGGACTGAATTCCACCCACGGGATGGGGAAGGGGGGGGGGGGGGGGGGAGGAAGTAGGAGCGTGAGCAAAATGAGCGTAATCTATGTTAAGTTACGCACCCGATTGGAGTAAAAGCAAAGTGAGCAATATTACCGGGGCGGACGGAAGAGATGGTGCTCACGAATTGTTTGGGTGTGTGTATTCAGCTGATGTTTTCGGACAACTGTTCTCCTTGAACAAGGCTTTCCAATCGGGTAGGAGGCAAGCGGCTGGCCAACTTCTGCAACGAATGACTCCTCCCTCACTCTTATGACAATTTAACCCATTGCGTACCGCAGTGTTTTGCGCTAGCTGCCGCATGTGCCCGGCGTTTCCTTCAAAGCCGACGCGGGCGACGTGGTTCACGGCGTGCAGCACGCAGCCACACAGAGCGGATGTTTGAGCGAATCGCCAAGTATGGGCTGTTCGAACTTTACTGAAACTTTGAAGTGATTTTGAACGAAAATGCGGGCGCGCAGAGGCAGAGGGGCGTGCTTCACCATGTGCAGCACGCGGTACGCAATGGGTTAATAATCGACTAACTCGCCACTGTTTTCTTAAGACAAATAATGCTTTTGTGAAAATGAACTTGACTTCACTTGCGGTGGCCAGACGACGCACAAGTCAGTGCTTTCATTCTCCATCCGAGGTCGGTTAGTTGCTACCAGACTAGTCTGGCACCAACTAACCGACCCGGGAGTGATGAAAGGCTTGGACTAGGTGGGTACCGATCCAAGAGTTGAACCCATGACCGTGCATGTGTGACAGGTTGCTGCCTACCACAATACTATCTCTACTATGATTAGATGGCGTACCATTGCAATCATTTTTCTTCAGTGGGAGCTGCTGGGAAGTGGAACAAATTGCGGAAGTGACTTCATACCTAACCTCCTCTTCTCAAAGGGAAAATGACACGATTACACTCAGCTTTTTCTAAACATACCCGGTGTGTTGTGATCTCTTTGACCTGCAGCTATATACCATTCTTGATCTTGATATCGATCTCGATCCCAACGATCGTCTTCCTCTGTGACGTGAACTTTTGAGAGCGCTGCGTCTAGGTCGTCCGCAACACGATTTCCGGTCTGACTTCGTCCGCGCTCTACGGCGACAAACCGTTGATTCGGGCTCCGCAACTTAAATGTCATTTATGTAAACATTAATAGAAAACACAGCTCTAAGACAGTAGCTCACAGGAAACAGTTTTCTGGGGTTTGCCGCAGTGTCGACATACTACGAGAGAGCCACTTCGACTTCCTCTAGAATATCCTCTCCCGTTGCCTGGTCTTCGAGATCGTTTCCGTTCGAGGGAGTGTTTCGAGTTTGACGAATGAGACGAACGTGAACTTGATGTCGAACGTTGCCTCCTTCTCGAACTTTGCCTCTTTCGGGAGTTTCGCCTTTGAATCGAAGACGTCATGGTTAGTAGAAATAAATGAGTTTACCTTAGGAAGTTCTTTTATACTTTTTCTTATCATGGATAAGCGTATATTTGCAACCTACAATCAGCAAGAGATTATCTTGCTTGAGATACTCATAAGTTACGCTTTGTAAAATCTTCCTTCCGAAGAGACCAAGGTTGGGTATCGTAGCAAGTGGAATACACCCGCATTCTGGAGATATTTTCGGTCTTTCACTTCAAAGAAAGGGGACAGGGATTATAACAACTTGGCTCTCATAGATTACACTTAAAGTGAGCTGTTAATTGGATCGGCAGAAAAGAATGTGAGCGCTAACAGGTAACAAGCCGCCGTGGTGGTCGTTACTGAAACCATGTCACTCGCGGGAGAATCTCAGGCGTTCCTTCGAAGCGGCAGCATTCTGCTAGCCATCACTCAACGGAACTTGCAATCTTTGCCGGGATACCAGCGAACATATGAGCTAGAATATTAACAACTCAATAGTCATATTGAACACGATCAAATATTTTCACTTCAAGGATATCGGAGACCCTAGTTATAATAATTGAATGATAGTAATTGAACGCTTTTTCTCGAATTCCTAAAATGTGTGATGTACCTTTTCTGTACAGGCTAACTTGGACACAAACCATAAGAAGACAATAATGAACCGTTGATTTGATTTATTATGGGCTAGTAGCACCAACAGGTTAACATATATTAGCGTTGCATTGTACAAGGAATAGAATCACCAAAATTGAACTTTTGAATGATGACTTAGAATACTAGCGAAGGTAGTACTAACACAACATCTGCACATTCTGTGCGAAAACTAATAGGTATTAGCAATACTTTATCGCTTTATATTACCTTCCTTCACCTCTCTATTCGAACGTTCTTGATTCTATTATCCGCCTTTTCCCGGCTGTACTTCTCAAGCTTACTGTGATTCATGTTTTACCCTTGCCGCCTAGACAAATAAGACGGAGAATCTCTCAAATCGTATTCATATTAACATTTTCAACGCCCGTACATGTGCATTTTCAACAAGCCTCGCTGAATTAATTATCCTTCTTTGTATCTCTGAACGACTATCAGTAGCTATCAACAACACCTAATCTCTTACGATCGGCTCCATGCAGCTTTAATTCACGTCTCATCCGTTCTCGTTCCTCCATCTGCTCTTTCCTACTCAAAACTACGTTCGACTTAACATAGACAAATGCTGTAAATCCAAACGCTATTATCACAACATAAGCAATCCAAATGTTCTTGTGCTTGTTGTCCAGTCCAAGTTTTCCAACAACCTTAAATTCATAAGTGGCGTAAAGCTGATGAACTGCGATATAAATAGCATATCAGGTTACCTCGGATCTGTAATTCCACGACTGCTGCTGGCCGCCGAAATTACTTGTTCTCAACGATGATCTTTGACGGATTCTCTCCTCAAGCAAGTCCATCGTTCTGTAATGAAGGAGCAACTAACTCAATGTGGTCCTTGCTAGCCTTGCTGTTACTCCCTGCCACTATTCAGCCACCTCTTTAATGTCTGTACTCTAATGCTATTGTGGGTCTTTCTTGCTAGCATTTCATCAATATTGATGTTTATACAGACATTAGTTTAAAATTAGCCTCGAATACATTTTGAGGAATTCACTGAAGCTCAGTGCAGCAAGCCCAAGTACCATAGAGAAGTACCATACGTGGATGATTTTGGAGGGCGCAAGATTGAAATGTGATCACAATTGCAACAGATGGTTCGCAAACCAAGGAGAGAGCGGACAGTGCATGTAGAATCACGATCCACAACCAAGTGAAAAGTGATCTTAAGAGAGTGAGGCAAGTAATAGGTTGATGCATAATTATTGCAGACTTTTTCGCGGCTTCTTTTCTCTCGATAAAATAAAACTTTTGAATTCGGGATTTTCATAGAAATTATCTGCTCCCTTTCCTTACCAGAAATATGTCTAGAAAGTCATCATCATATACGCCACATTATGCTCTAGTACTTCGAGAAATGTTGGAAGGCGGCACACCAATAACGTGATCTCAACGAACTTCTCGGCGCTGGAACATTCAGCCAAAGCTCAATAAAGAATGGAATTTGCTTCTCGGTCACGGTCGCCCTATTCACCAACAGGAACTCCTATGGATTATCACGTGAATCGTCCGTTGAAAAATTGGCTCATAAACAGAACTTTTAACGACGTTGATGGCTTGATGGTCAACGTCAAGGTGTGATCGCCTCCCAGGAACGAAACTTGTTCGCCTGTGGAATCCGACCGCCTAGCAAATGGTAAGACATGTTCCGAAGCATTTATTTAAACATGTCTTTCCTGAATATTTCTATCGCTTCTTCCACTGAAATTTGCTGAAAAAAAAACCGCAATCATTATGCATCAACCTAATAACTTTAGCAATAACAGATTGAGTTCAAAATAAGAAGCAGGAAGTTTGACGGTTTTTTACTTCCGCAGCTCTGTGGACCTATCGGTTAGAAATGCATATGATCATTCACATCACTGGTTCCAGCCGAATAATACTCAATGCTGGAACTTGTTAATTATCGGAAACCGTTGTCACCATCGAAGCCTATGGTCATCTACCGCCACGAATCTAGTTAGCCGAAGTTGCAGAGACACGCAAAGTACATGGTTCCAACAATGTACAGGATCAAAGTCAATACATCACCACTTCACTGCTGGATACTCACTCAGAGGACAAATTTCATTATCGCCATGCTTCCTGCTAATGCTTCCTTCAAGTTTACGATTTTCTTTAAAGGGCTGTTCTACTCCAAAATAAAAAAGAACGCTGTAACTTGGGCCCATTTTCTCCATACCCGATATCGTCTTTCAAATCTTCATGACACTTCAAGAATAATCGACACTAAATTAGTGTTCTCTCGACTTTCGTGACCTCTAGGACATCGACGGTATGCCCGACAGGAAGGTACTTTCCAGACACAGGCTTCTGCCTTCTCACAGTTGTAATGAGGAAACCAAAGGCGAGCGAAGAGCAATTGCAGCCTTCACATTTACCCTGCGGCAGACTTCTTTGTTGGCTTCTCGCCGAACGATAATATCGAGTCAGTAGAGGAGAAGGGAGTTGGTAAGGAGAAGAAACAAAGTTTGAATCCTTGACGTATGAACTCGGCTCTCTCGAGAAAATATACTATATCAAAGTCTCGAGAATAGTTTACACTTCTCAGTGGCATAGTCAGCCTACACTGAGAAACCCAAGAAGAGGTGTTCAAATACGGAGTTGTTCGCTCCCTCCCAAATGAGTGATCCTCTTTCAGTATACTGAAATCGAAATACGAGACTCATTTTTGGTGAGGCGCCATCGTTCGCTTGATTCTCAGGTGATGGGGTAGAAATTTATTCAACAGGTACGATTGCATCATTAACGGTCATGATACGCTTCTGACATACCGTTGCAAAGCATTGATCTAGCGACCAACCCTATCATCTCTATTCGAGTGGAACGAATAGTAATGGAAGTGCACTACTTCCATTCAAGGAGGTGCCGTATACGACAATTTGTAAAACCATTTCGTGGAGCTCGAAGATATTACTGTTTCCTTGTTTCCCAATTTTAATAACCACGACGGCTCCATCACATCTCGAGAAATTATCTTTGGGGTTATAGAATAGTAATTTTGGAGGTGGGGATCCCACATTTAATGATTTCATCACTTATCACTTCATTTGCATAACTTTTATAAAACGTATGAAGTGGTCCTGGATCAGAATGCTTCTTAATGGCTTATCAAATGCGTATTCTGTTCGAAGCTGGTTAACCGTAGCAGGTGAAGACATTTCTTATGTATTACATGACAACAAAAGTGAAACAGATGCTTCATAGTGCTATGGCGTATAGGCTTGCTATGTTTGAACGGCTTATTTGGTCAACGTTTCGAGCAAATCGACGTCTTCAAAGACCTGAAAATATCTTGCCCGACAAACGCCCATGCAACAACTCCCAAAAACTATGACGTCAAAAGATCTCAGCCAAGTAACCAACCTCGTACCTAACTATAAAGAAGTACCTAAAATGCATTGAGCATAATGGCCAAATTTCGAGAAAACTGACGTAGAAATCAACAGAAGATGCCTAACCGAACCTATTTCGAAAATCGCATTTCTACTTCATCGGAACATCAGCCGATGAAGTATCAGAAATGGAATGAGCTGCAGGAAGTCCAAAATAGGCGTAAAACTGCTCGTATGTTCGTTGAGATCCCAATATCAAACACAAGAAATGCTTCAGCAACCTTGTTTCAACAACTGTTTTGAAAATTTCCAATGTAGAGATATGGAACTCTCACGTTATATCCCTCTCTTCGGGACCTCTTCTGAGAGGGGAAGATTTTACTGTGGCTTGATTTCCAGGTTCGACCACTTTTTCTTTGACTGAAGATAAGCGTAGAGTCGTTCGTTGCGAAATGAAATTTCGGCACAGAGTTCGCGAAGTTACCAGCAACATAGAGCCTCTGGAAGAGATAGAATCAAATAGACGGTTGTAGAACATTTTAGCAAACAAACCAGAATCTAATATATAAAGCACCCAACGCTTGAGCCTCAACAAGTGCTTCTAAAAAGCCTACTGAGCAGACGAATTTCACTTCTGGCTCACTGATCACTGCCCCAGTGTAGGGGAAGATTTATATCCACCCCACGCTTAAAAATCGTCTATCGTAGGCCTAAACGATATCTACCTTCGTTCTACCGACTTGAAATGAAGCAAGTTAAAGGCTAGTTAACACTAGACAATGGTGGTATTAATTTTTGTCTTCATTGGGCCATCTATGACTCAAAGCAATAAATTACGCCTTTGATCATTTTATTTTCTTTGAACGCTCAAAAGTCATTGAACGAAGCATGAGAGACCAGCTAAGAGGAAATCAAAGGGTAAAAACACAACAGACGTAGGTGAGCACTGATTTTACCTACGGAGAGAAAAGTGGAAACTTCTGCGTCCATCGCTCTAATTTGGGTCTTAGGCCACTCTATTACCGACTGGCCGTATGGAATTTTCGTTCCTGTGAAAAAGAGGTGCAAGAGAAGTGACTGAGCAAGGACTGGAATCCACCCGGAAAATTAACCATGCTCCAGCGTGAGTGGCTCGCTTTGTATTGGACCTCCTCGAATTCCAAGTAATACAACGAAACCGTTCACATCACTCGATGAAACGTTTCGAAAATCAATTCAAATCAGAAAAAGCGTTTGAAAACAAACAGTATGGCAGTGATGTACATGGACGTGATTTAATTCAATTGAAATATTTATATGTTAAAGGAAATGCTCTTGATTCGGATTGGAGCTCTTTTCATAGGCTGGTTCCGAGGGAACAGTTCAAAATGCCTACTTCAAATTCTGCAGAATTTCTGCAGACAGTCTTTTCATTTTACGGCATAACCTTGTTTGAATGCACATTTTTTTTTATTTTCCCTTATTACATTTTTAGAGTACAAGGACGTTTGTAGAATTCGCAGCGTTGCTGGATACACGTTGACAGCGCTGGACATTGTCTGTTGTGTTGACGACGTTCAACACGCGACGGTATTATTTTGACAACGTCCGCTCCACCACGGACGGCTTTTGCGCTGGAGCACATCATTTCCAAGCGGTGAAGAAATCCATCTGCGGCGCGTACACTGTCAACAGAAGTCTTTGTCGACGGACGATATCTAGCGGTGTCAACGTGTGTCCAGCAACGGTGCGTTTTCAATTACATCTGAAGTTGGATTCTGAGCAGTTTACAGTGTTTTTTTTTGCACAGGTTTTATGTGAGAGTTAACGTTTGAAGCCACATTCTGTGCGAAACAAAACGCACTTCCTGAATTGTTTCCCCAACTAAACTTTGAATTCTTTTGAACTAGAATTTCTCACGAAACGAAGTAAAATACTACCATTTTTCTTTTGCAATGGGCCGTATGCATGAAAAGGGGAGTGGGGAAGGGAGGACCTTCCCAAGAGAATGTTTGCGAAAGGCGTCAACGTTCGAAAGGGTTTTTTTCCATGGCTCAAAGCCTGGATAATTACAGGATGTTGGCCTCTGCGAGCTTATCTGAGCGATAGCTCAGAGGAAACGACTCGCATTTCTTCCACTGGAATGGAACTTTTCCTCACCAGGACTGTGGCCTAAACTTACATCCTGAAAAAATGCGGGACGAGTTTTTGGTAGGCTGCCTACTGTTTGAATATACTTCGTTGCGAGACCCACGCCATCATCCCTTAACTGTAACTTCATTTTGGCGCTTCGTTTGAATTGCTATTGGCCGTTTGAACTCGGTGTTGTAAAGGCGTGCTGATGTCTATTTTCCACCTTTTCATGTTCTTCATTGCTGGTATAAAACAAAACGTAATAAAAAGAAAGGTCAAAGCGAGCTGAGCATGACATAGGGACAAGATTTCGCTTCATGTATCAGAGTGTGGTTCCGGGCAACTAATTAAAGAGGAGACTCCAAATTTTCTAATTGTCGGTGGGAGTAGTGGGTCGTGCTCCAATAACAAGCACAAGATGAACTAGTGTGGATTTTTTCGGCCTTGTGGGACCGTGCAGTTCACATAAGGACTGCAGTTGTATTTTTCGTTTTATTCATCTAAATTTCCACTTTTTGCAATTTTCTTCTCAAAACATTACATCAGGCCTAAGTGAATCTACAGCGTGGTCCTAGAAAACCTTCTAATTTTACGCCAATACCAGTTGGGCTACGCACGCTAATGCGCGCACCACATGTCACCTACCACTTACCTACGACTTGTTAGAGGACCTATATGAACAGTATCGGTTGATTTTCCATTTCATGTCTGCTTCCTCACTGCGCTCACGTGGCATTCACACTCTTCATAGTGCCTCAATGACTGTCGGAAAGACGCCCAAACCGAGCCACAAACAGGCACACAAAGTTACCGCTTCATATATATAGGGACCGTGAGCCCGCCAACGCCAGGCTTCTCTCCTTCTTATGATATGAGTCTTCTTATGAGTCGTGATAAAAGGCAAATAGCGCACTCCTTCTTTGGAGCGTGATACTTTTCGTAACACGAATTTTGATAGAGGAACAATAGGGCATGCAAACGATATTCAAAATACGGAACAACGATATTCAGTGCCGATGCCTATGCCTTTGATTAGAATCCGTCTGTCTCGATCTGTCGCTGCTGACGTTGAAAATGTCTGTCTCGATCTGTCGCTGTTGATGTTAAAAATAATGGCCCATTGAAGACTTAACTAGGAGGCATTCAAAGCCTTGGACGGTACTCACAAATGTTGTCGAGTCATAATAATACCATTATCAAATATCTTTATGAATGTAGCTCCTTGGGTCCGGGAACTTCTCCCCTAACACGGCGTCGCACATACCGCACCCGCCGCCTATCGCAGGATTGCGATGGAAGATTGGAGCGCGCAATTTGTGAGGTGGGGAGTCCTTTAAACATTTGAATTGGCCGGGCGCTCTCTTCAGTTCCAATGCGATTCTGGTCTTCGTTTATATAGGAGGATTTATTTTAATTAATCAAGTCTAATAAACATGAAAACTAAAAAGAAACAGAAGAAAAAACGATAAAATCCAATGAAAAAGCAAGCCAGTCAAGGAAAAATTTCGCGTCCTATCGATTGGCAGGGTACGGTAATTGCAGTGAAATTTGCCGCATGCCGCAAGGGAGAATGCCGCGATAGGGGAGAAGTTCCGTTACCCGTAGCTCCTTTTATCTACTGATACATCATTAAGTAAGGATCCAATATTGTTAGCGGTCGGATAAGTTTTGCCATGAATGATATCAAAGCAGAGAGAGACCGTGATCCTTCATTGAATCACATGCTTCGCTGGGTAGCGGTCGTAAGCAATAAGTGAACCAAAGTTCATAATCGGTCCCTATCAGTGCACTTACCCTTCTTGTCGAATGAAACATATCAAAGAATTACAGCTAAATCGTAAATAACAAAGGCGCTAGGATTCAATTGGTGATTGGAACCTGTTCTCTAAGGCCTCGTTATCGCAAATGTTGCCCCCTCTACTATTGGTTTTGTTCTCCAAGTCCATGGGATCAGGAGTTATGGATTTTTGCTCGGACATCTATTTCGCACAAAGCCCGCCCCCTGTGGGCGGAGTCCAGTCCAGTACCCACCATATGCGTTCCCATCCCGCCGCCTGTGCTCCTACCAAATTTGAACGTCCTAGGTCCATGGGGTCAGAAGTTATGAATTTCCGTACAAACAGACAGACGGACGGACCGACAGACAGACGCGACCTACAAGTGCCAAATTTGAACGACCCAGGTCTAACTTGACTGTTTTTGAGGAAGTCTCGCTCCCAGTGGGCAGAGTCCACACCTGTCACCTACCATTAGTTTTCCCATCTTGCCACCTACATCTCTGCCAAATTTGAATACTCTTGGCTCAGGAGCAAAGGGTTACAGATTTCCAGACTACACTATTCGCGCATTTCCGAATTACACTATTCGCGCAAGCCCCGCCCCTAGTGGGCGGGGCCTAGATGATCACGTGTACCCAAGGGGTTCCGCTCATTCCCCACTTGTTCATCCCCAATCACCACTTGTTCCAACCTGTCTGAGCTGTTTCATTTGATTTCCAACGTTGCCGTATATCTTATCTTACAGTGAAACAGACACACAAACTACAAAGAAACGGACATTTGGTGTATATATATAGTAAGGATAGGTGTTTTTTCGAAGGAGTACATTACCGTGGTGAATTCTCACGGTCGTCATCAGCATTTTCGCTGTTACCGTTGTTACACGCGGGCCTTGTGGTCTAACAGAGGGGTCACCAGCCAACAAATTAAGCGAGGTCACCCCGCAGGCGAGTGATTTGAGGGGCGAGGAAGGGGCGAAATGAGTAGAATTGGATCTAAATTGACTCACCCATATCATTTAACTAATCTCCTATGTATAGTCCTTGCGGCTACATACATGTGAGTACTCTAAAGAACTGTCCTAGTGCTTAAAATATAATGACTCGAATGATTAATTGTGTGCAGCTATCTCTTTTTGTAATTGCCTTTACAGCAAACGCTTAATACACAAGAGTGGTTCAGTACGTACATTGGCAAGGTTATACAATTTCCCTAAGTTTATGCCCTACTGCTAATACTTCGAACACGGGTGTGTGTCGATTCGTGCGATTCTGGGTGCGCGCGGCAAATTGCGCGGCGAATTTCGGTGCGATTTGGACGGTTGTAGCGTTTATCATTGGGGCCCAAATTCGAAGTAAAGTAGGTTAGTAGGATTGTCCGACACTACTAAAGTACTCTACTTCAAGTTTGTGCCCCAATGATAGGCGCAGGAGTTGTTTGGATCATCATAATTTCGCCGCGCAATTTGCCGCGCGCACCCGGAATCGCACGAATCGTGCGTCCCCCTTCGAACACCACTAAACTAATCGTAATCGCCACAAGGAAAGTATAGTGAAGGGACGATGGCGTGGGTCCCGCAACGAGATAAACTCAAATAGGCAACTGGGCAGCTTGAAAAAAACTCACCCTGCATTTTTGAGGGGGTAGGTTTAGGCGACAGTCTCGCTAGGGAGGGGAATAAATTCATTCCTAAAATTGAGCTGGCGCGCCGACCACTGCATACACTCGTTATTCACTTCAATGCTTGCTTTTTTTGTCTTTATTCCCATACTCTCTGCCGACAGATTCGTCGACTGGTACTCCGCTTTTTTTCTAATACCGCTTCCAGCTACCAAACAGGAACGAAAATTCAGTGCGGCTCTCGGCTCTCACAGTAATCCGGCACGGCACAACCCCATTTTAATACGGAATTTCGCACCCGTCCTATATACGACACGTCGAAAAGGGGCCTTAGGGAAGAACACTGGGGTGTGTGGTGGGGGAGCTAGGGGATTACTGTAAGAGCCGAGTTCTAGTACTGAATTTTTATTCCTGTAGCTACCAATGCATTCTCATCACTGTAGTCGTTATAAGCAGGCTGTTCTTTCTCGATTTACACCAGTTATCGTGAGCTGGGCGTATCGCGATTCTGATGTGATTTATGGAAGAAACCCTAGTCGTTCCTGTCAAAGACTAGCAAATCTTTTGACACTTGACTTATTCCTACTACCCTACTAATATGCAGTAGCGCTCAAAAGTATTCGGCGAAATGCTTTTTCAGTTGTAATTTTCAGCCATAACTCCTTTCCTACTGGATCTACCAAGCGAAATTTCAATATGTCTAGCACTAGTGTAGTGTGAATATTTACCACTACTGATCTGCAATCTGATCATGTTCCAGATATCCAAAAGGGCTTGAACAAAAAATCAACTGGAAGCATTATACGGATTGTGGTCCTTCTAGGACTCCTTTCCTTTTTGCCATGTCTTAAGTGTACGAGCACTAATGTCGAACCCAAAAGAGAAGAAAAACGTACATAAGGTCCGAATAACTGCAGACGTCACAAACTTGCATTCAGCACAGTCTACAAACGCCTCTCCATTAGTATGTGGATATGGCTGTTTTGCAGTCAAGTAGCGCTGGACAGTGTAAAATATGCTTCAGCCAAACATATCAAAATTTCATGTGATTTGCTCTACTGGGGAAAAAGTTACGGCAAATTAAAGTTGGCCGAGAACTTTTGAGCGCTACTGTGTTTCGCTAAGTATGTCTGTGTTGGCTTGTCGGTGTGTTTGTTCGTTTTTGTGTGTGGTGTGGTGTGTGGTGTGTGATGTGTGTGGTGTATGTATGCGTTAAATGTGTGTATGTGGGTGTATGTGTTTATGTGTTTGTGTGTGTGTCGGTGTGTGTATTTGATCGGAGATTCATACTCCCATTCCCATGGACCTAGAGCATTCAAACTTGGTAGGAGTGCAGGCGGCAGGATGGGAACACTGATGATAAGTTATAGAGGTGATAAAAATTGAAAGGAACTGATAACGCGCCTTAGAAAGTGAGAGCCGCAGGATTTGTTACCTCCTTCGTATTAACAGCGGAGCCTTGGCACTTTAGTGAAGGATGTGGATTAAGAGTGGACCGTAGATGTTCAGTGATAAAGATTGACAACAACTGTTAGAGACTGATAACGAGCCATTTTCTACAACGTCTTTCATATTAACAGCGGAGCACTTTAGTAGGCGGTTTGGAATGTGAAGGGACCGAAGGTGATTGGTGACAAGGACTGATAACAAGCGGGCAAGAACTGACGAAGAGCCTAGAAGGGTAGAACCACTGGGTTTTCTAATCCGCTTTGTATCCACAATGGAACTTTGGCATTTTTGTAGGAGATGTAAGATGGCCACTGACCAATTGAATCTTAACGGTTAATCACGAATCCCCGAACAAAGATTGACTCTTTGACATGTTTCATTCAATAAGACACGATTGCAGAGTAGGGAGGCAAAAGTGAGTGGTAAGAGCAGTGATAAGGACCCAACAGCCGCACTACGATAGGCAGATGAGAATTTTGTTCATTTCTTGTTACTAGATGACGACCGCTACTCAGCAAGGTTTGTGACTCAATGAAGGATTTTCTTTGTTCGATATCATGTGCGACAAAACTTAACCGACCGCCAGTAATCTAGAATCATCAACTAATGATATCTCCCTAAAGAAAAAGGTCCATTGATAGGACATGTGATAACTGTGTGATCATCGCTCGACAACAATTGTGAGTACCGTTCATGGCTTTGCCAGTCTAACAGTCAAATCCTTAATGGGTGATTATTTTGAAGATGACGAGCAGCAGATTGAGACATCAAAAATCATAGGCATAATGTCCTGTGTTCAATTTCGTGTTCAGAAAAGTTTCATTCATTCCAAAGAGGGAGTGATCGGCTAGCCGATTAGGACAACTCTGTCATAAGGAGAGAAGCCGGCGAAGCCGGGCTATCCTTCCCTTTTATTCTTTGTGCGCTGGTTATTCCATGACATGATAGGTGCTGGCAAAATGACGACGTCTTACACCGTATCCTTTATCCATTTTTTCTTTTGCTTTGCTTTTGACTCTCAAAATGAACCTGATTTAGGGCCTCCTCTACAACCGGAGACAAAACAGTCACTTGCCTCAAAACTTAGCAAATACTCGCTGGGAGTGACGCAGTAGTCTGTGTTTTTATCGTCATGCCCAGCCTTGTACTAGAAGCATTTCAAAAAAAAAACGAAAACACAACGCAACGCACACAACCTTCGATATGCTTGTGATAAAACCTCAGATATATTAATTTGGTGTGGCATGTTAAATTCCGCAGTGTTCGTCATAGGTATTGTATTGATCCATTTCGTAACGTCTTTCATAGCACCGAAGAAGAAATTGTCAAGTGGATTGATTATGTACTTCAACTTTGCATACCGTAAAGATGTACCCGTCAAGAACTGAAGCACTTCACATTTGTAATGATAAACCGAGTTACACACCTCCGAGCAGCTTGTTTGATGGTATCGGTATCGAAAGGACGATCATGAATCTACAATAAGATGTATCCTGTTGAGCATGTCTACTCTCAAAAAAGCAAGTCTAAATCCAATCGACTCATAGTCTCCTTGGTCATAAAGTGAGTTGTGGCCGCTCTGGCCACTAGATTTGGAGCTTTAGAATTTTTTCAAGTCTGATGAAATGCTCTTGTTACAAGGCAGGGTATATTGTCGAAAATCCATGCTGATGTATCACTCTTGGCGAGTATTTTCAATCTTAAAAGAAATAACTGCTTTCTCTCCGGTTGTAGATGAGCAGCATGTGTAAGATGTGCAGTTTGCGAACAATATGTGTGCTGCATACATTTTCAGCTCTTTCCATTAATGCTGAATCCCTCGCAGGCATCTTACACATCTGTGGCACCTTTCTGTTGAATGATTCTTGAAGTTAAAAGTACAGCGGAATCACACTATTAAGGTGCAGAACCATTCTTTCTTGAATATCTGCGAGATGCGCAAATGAAAACTGAAATAAGGCGCTTACACAAACAAACTTCAGAGGAGGTTTTAGAAGCCTCTAATAAAGCGGAAGGAAATTATGCAAACGTGTCAACTATGGCGGGATCGCATCTAAGAGTATAGGTGCGTATCACGTGCGCAGCTCTTAACCCACTGCCGGAAGTGGTAGGTACTCCTCGATTGAACTTATTCTTTTCACTACTGTTTGCTTCAATGATGCATGTGTAACACTTCGTTCTGAGTTCTAAGCGTTTGACTGTTATTCCTTAGTGTTTTGTTGATGGTGCTATGAGGTCGACTCGCTTACGAGTTTGTTTATGTTCCCAAGCTCTTCACCCTGATAGAGACCTTCAGCACTCAAGTGTCCTTTTAGTAGGGCGTGGTTGCTCTACTTCCTTTTACCCGATGCCGTGAAGAAGTATGAAGTGAATTTTTTGACAAGTTTCCAATAGTTGAGTAGACCATAAACATTTTTTTTCAATAAAAACAGCATGTTTGAGCCTTTTGAGATCATGTCAGAACAGAGCTGCGCACGCGGCTCACACCTGAGAGTCACCTATATTTTTAGATGCGCTCCGATGGTGGGGAACAAACCCACATCTCCTGCCTGTGAAGTGAGATCACTATCACTATCACGTCGACGCTTGATATCGAACTACGAGTACGCATTTTCAATTGACACTACCGTCAAGCAAATTCCGAGCCTCCATAAACTGTTTAGGAAAGCCATTTTGCAGTTCTAGTTTCCATATCCGTGACGAGAAAATAAATGTTTGGAAAGATAGAGCACTATAGAATATCGAGTGCGATACTTGATGAAGATGCAAACAAACATTGTTTGTTTAGGATCCATGAATCAAAGTTTCTATTGCCAAGGCTTGTAGTGTAGAAGTGTAAACGTTGAAGAGTGGAGGCACTCGGCATGTCGAAAAAGCACTCACAGGTCGGTCCATGCTCATATATCCCTTACTTACGTTCCATCAAGCGCTTGACTTTCGCAAGGTCCTATAAAAAGTATAAATGGTTGCGCTGGATGCCGGCGGCACCGCACAAGATTTGAAGGCACACGACGGATTTGAAAGTCTTGTGGATCTTTACACAGTAATCCACCAAACACACTAATTACACCTCTAAACACCCTACACGTATACGACGCAACAAAAAGGTACCCTGAATGAGGCCCACGGAGTGGAAGTTGCGACATTTGCGATGGGTTACTGTATTACACGTTCACGGGCGTCGAAATCTGACTTTTCCTGACGGCCGTATTCTACTCAGCAACCTTACCCTTAACCTTAACACCTACAATCACACCGTAACACCTTAACACCTACAATCACCTACACCTTAATATCAACAACCTACCCTTAGCTTTAGAGTGCCCTTAACACCAATCATCTTCGTCATTCTTTAAGGGCGGTGAGTAAGCGAATATTCTGCTTCGCTTCACACACATATCACATGTGCCGAATATCAAAACATTGGTGATGTACGAGTTTCATTTGTTCGAAGCGTTAGACAGTCAGTTCCTGCACTTCAAGCGCAGTTGTAAAACTTCGTTGGGGTCATTCTCCACACCCCATTCTGGGGTTAGCATACGGCCCAATGTGATTCCTTCCATTGCAGAGCTTGAGGAATGGATAACTGCTCGTATGACATAGATGAGGATGCACCAATTCATGCTCTCCCTTATGAAGTTATGCGTGATTTAAGCAGAATACTTGATGGAGGCGACGCATGGGTTGAATTAGGTTTGACGTTTCACTCATTGCATTATTACAGTTACTCGAAGATTTCCCTTCAACCGGAAAAAACATTGCAATCCTTCAGAAGAATTGTAATAGGATGCGAGCGACTCATTCCCAGCAGCAAACTGGTGTTGTGCCGTGACTATTTAGTTTGTGCAATTTCTTTGTTGGGGACGCATCGCTCTTCAACATGGTATTTATGCTTTCACTCGGTTTTCGTGGTAGGCTTCCGTAACAGATTTAGTTTTGTTACTGGACTTGATGGAAAGCAATTTTCCCAAATGTTGGTAAAACTTTCTACCTTGCTTCCTGTCACAGGTCATAATCAAGTATCGGGTTGCTCAGCTATAAAAAGAAATCCCTGAGGAAATCCAATAGAAGGATGGGCGCGTTTACTTGATTTATGGTTCTCCTACTATATATAATCGGCTAATGGTGTCTGCTGGTTTGCATGTGTATATGTGTAGTTGTTGTGTATGTATGTGTTTGTTTTACCGCATTCATAACTCATGTTCCCGTGGACCTGAAGAGTTCAAAATTCTAAAGAGTACGGTCGGCAAGTCGCCTGTAGTAGGTGGCAAAACTAGACTCCGCGGGGTTTGCGCGAAAGTTATCAATTTGTACCTAGACCGTTCAAACTTGGTAGGAATGCAGGCGGCAAGATGGGCGCACTGTGGTGGGCCGCAGGGCTAGACTCCGGGTAACGGAACTTCTCCCCTATCGCGGCATTCTCCCTTGCGGCATGCGGCGAACGTCACTGCAATTACCGTACTCCCGCCAATCGATAGGACGCGGAATTTTTCCTTGACTGGCTTGCTTTTTCATTGGATTTTATCGTTTTTTCTTCTGTTTCTTTTGAGTTTTCATGTTTATTAGACTTGATTAATTCAAATGACTCTTCCTATATAAACGACGATCAGAATCGCATTGGAACTGAAGAGAGCGGCCGGCCAATTCAAATGTTTAAAGGACTCCCCACCACACAAATTGCGCGCTCCAATCTTCCATCGCAATCCTGCGATAGGCGGCGGGTGCGGCGTGTGCGACGCCGTGTTAGGGGAGAAGTTCCCGGACCCCTAGACTCCGCGAGGTTTGCGTGTTTGTGAGCTTTGAACCTAAGGCGTTTCAGTTTGGAAGGTGTACAGGCGGCAGGATGGTCCAAAAAATGTAAAGAAAAATGATTTCCGCTGTTGGAGCGTTACCGAAAATGCTTCGGAGCGCGTTCTCAGCAAGTGTAGAGCGATTGAGTCAAGTTTCAATGCAAGCGCGGGCTTCTCGGAAGGAACTCTAGAAAAACTACGTCACTCTGCCTGGAACTGCGCGAAAAAAGTTGTTCATTACAGAGTCAAGAACGACTATCGAGAGTTCGCTGGAAGCAAGGCACGAGAGGCTGCTAAGAATTAAACGGGCATCGAAAGAACTCTTGCCAAACGTGTTGGGACGTTTTCTCAAAACTTGTTCTCCAAGAACTTATAGTGCGGATACATGCTACTCTTTCAAGGTTAATAGAGCCGCACTTCGAAGAAACGAATGGGGATACTCAAATCGAATGTTTTACAAGCAATTCGGCAGTCGAGAAGTGTTGTAACGCTAAGACCACATCAAATTCGCTTCTACTTTTATCTCGGTAGAATTTTAGATATTCTCACTCGTCATCCTTAATCGGATTTGTCGGACGCTCACCTTAAACGCCTGCAGAGAACAAGATGGTTTCGCGAAGGGTTTTCCACCTCGATCAGATCCATGCGGTTTCGTTTGTGTAATATGTCCAGATGACCAGAACTTGCAATATTTTCTTTTTATCGACTACAAGAAAGCTTTTGACACGGTTGAAAATCAGGCAGTTCTAAACGCCCTTACCACGCTCTTGAGAACTATTTCAATGTCTAGAACAGTGCATCTCGCTCCATCGAACTGTTAGTTCATCATGGGAGAACTAAATGTGTGAAGAAAAAGTTTGCAACCAAAACTGAAAAAGTCCTATGTACTTGTAACTCGGCCGGTCATTCACAGTGGACAATTATTTCACTATCAAAATTGACCGAAGCAAAAGGCAGATTGGGTCGTATTCAATTAGTATAGTGACGTTCTAGTCGATAAACGTGGAGTAAGCAATAAGTACAAAGAGGACTAGTAAGCAATATATGGAGCATCGTTGATGCAGAGAATTTCGGCTAGTGAAATTCAAGGTGGACTGGTGTCAAGGATTGGAACAGTGCTCGTAGGAGCTAATGCCTGGGCATATCGTTCTTCTTAGTGACAACAGATGGACACTTCGAGTGAACGATCGGTATCCCCGCGAAGCGAAAAGACCACGAAGAAGACACCCAAGCCGTTGGAGTGATCCTTTGAGCAGCTATTTGGATCGGGATGGCAACAAACGACAAAAATCGAACCGAATTCCACAGGTGCATCCTGCAATGATGTCGCAATTACCTCCCTTGAAGAGCGGGCATCGGGATACTCACCTTTATCTGCTAAGCCTTGGCATGGGTTTGGGCTAACTCCTAGCAGCTAGAATGCTCATTTGTTGAAGGCTATCTTTTCTTTCTAGCTACTCGAATGGATGCTTTCAGCTGAATCGAATGCAGAGTAAATAATTGCACTCGCAAGTTCTCACACGCATGCATAGATACGCTTGTGAGAAGACGGAAGGTATGAATCGACCCGCACTGCGGAAGCTGGGAGTCCTCAATTCTGTCTCTGGGGATCTCCGGGGATTTCTCTGGGGATTTTGATCCGCGATTCACCCAAATCCCTTAGATGTCGCGCAAGGTATCGGGTGGCGAACCATCAAAAGAACCCTCATTGGAGGAGATACGTAAACAATTCTAATACTGGATAATGGAGCACCTGCTTGGAAGGACAGGATGATTCTGCGGAGGCGAAAGGCTAATCTTTTATAACTCGTCGAATACAGTGACTGGTCGCTCAGCTCTTCAGATCTAATCGATCGACTACTTTGCCCGATCATTGTTGAAGTCCAAGGCTCAAACGAGCAGACAGAAAACTGAATTTCTGGTGGTTCTTGAATGGTCGTGGGTTGAGTTTGATCAAATTTTCCTCATCGTTACTGCGGGAACCGTCATAAAATCATCTGCACCTGGATCGACGGGCGAAAAACGATTTAATTATTATTTTTATATTACTATCTGTCAGCGATTGCTAAGTTGCTGTTTCCTGTTCTATTTAGTGATTAATTCGGTAATGACGTATAGTAATTCCCCTCATCCTGCAGGCCTCTGACGATATCCGCTATGGGGCGATGCATCAGACCCCTAATTAATTTTCTGCTCGCTGTCAGGATTATGGCAGTGAGGGTTGTGATTAAGCAAGGTGCTACAAGAAATTCTGGAGCAAACGTGCGTTCATTGTCAAGTAATACCAGTATTAAGTTTCTTCTCAAGTTACACATCCATTACCGCCTTGTGGGTATGGAAGTTTGTTCCGCGTCTTAACTTTGAACAACATTTTGAGTTGGGTGTATGTCGTTTGGCGCGATGGGCGGGGTCGCGCCGCCCATTTGAGGCGGCGCGGCTCCGCCCATCGCACCGTTCAACTCGTTCAATCGCGTAATCTTCCGCTTTCCTCTCCTCTATAGATGATAGAAGCCCAATCCATGATCTATAGAGGAGAGGAGAGAAGAAGATTACGCGATCTGAACGAGTTGAACGGCGCGATGGGCGGAGTCGCGCCGCCTCAAATGAGCGGCGCGACCCCGCCCATCGCGCCAAACGACCGGCTCCCTTTTGAGTTTTATTTTTTCAAATCAACTGTTTCAGCGGCTAAAATGCCAGATATTACGGTACAAGATGTTGACGGTTGCCGTCAGTTTTCTTCGACTCATCGCGGAAGTCCTTCTGAGTATCTATTAAGGATTTGGGCAAGCAAAGGCTATTCAATTTTGAGCCTCTATAATCTACTCGCAATCACACGGATGGTGCGTTGTATGCGAACGATGCGCCATTTAAGTGAGTAGTGTATTCTACATTATGTTATTGTACCAATAGATCAGGTATCTTGTACATTCGATGTCATACTCGACTTTTCTGGTACGCAGTCACTATTATTGATGATGATAGCAAGTGACTCTTTCTTGTATACCTAAGATGTATTTAATCGTCAGTTGCTTCTGCAGTGCAATCATTAAATATGGTGACCAAGACCTCCGCAAACGTCTTATTCCATTATTATTATTCGTATTATTATTATTATTATTATTATTATTATTATTATTATTATTATTATTATTATTATTATTATTATTATTATAATAATAATAATAATAATAATAATAATAATAATAATAATATATATTATTATTATTATTATTATTATTCGTCTTATTCGTCTTATTCATCAATTCTCAACATAACAGAGAAGTGAGGGGTCTCGGTAGTGTAATTGATAAAGAGCACGGTGCTGGGAAAGCACAAGTGCGGGTTCGAGTCCCGTACGAAGTCGAATGCCTACAAATCGCTAACCTTCAGGCCATTATATGGAGTGAATGTGATCTTTCAGTTTTCGGGAAGCAAATATATACACTGCTTTTCATAAATATAGGGCCACTCTAAATTTTTTACAGTTCTAAGCTTGCAGCGCACTTTTACAAAATGCTGCCATAACCAATAGATTCCTCATAACGGGAAACCTTGGTCTAGATTTTTGTGAAGAAATTTCACTTTAGAATTAATGAAATAATTTCCTTGGAAGGTATTCTCACCTTTTCGTGATTATGACTGCACATTCTTTGACGAAAAAATTTATTACAACAGAGTGGGTGTTACAACTTCTTAATAATGGGTTAGTCCTCCATTGTTCGCAAGGACTTCCACCAATGCGACTTGGCATGCTCTCAACCAAGCTAGCTATCAAACAGGGATCCAAATTTGTCCAAGCGTCGAGGATGGATAGTTTTGAGCTCTTCGACTGTGTTGGACTGCTTTGCTTCGTCGCACATCTTCTTGACAATGAAGGCTCAGATTCTTCTTGACAAATACTCCATTGGATTCAAGTCTGGAGAACATGCAGGCCACCCGAGAACTGTGATATTTCTATTGCAATCAAATCCGAAGTGGAACGACTTACATGGACAGCGCGTTATCATGCATAAAAATCAATGAACTGCGACGGTGTTGTCGAAGAAATGGTAAAAGTAGCTTTTCCAGCATTCTCTGGTATTCTACGGAATCCATACGATAAGAAACAAAAGCAAGCCCAAACTGTCCAGCCGCACAAAAGGCGCCCCAGACCATGAGAGGTCCTCCACCGAAGTTACGTCGCTCCAAAACCAAGAGTGCTTTGCGCATATCCTTCCATTACCCTCTTTTACTCTCAGGTCCAATTAGATTGAACTTCTTTTCGTCGCTCCAGATTACCTGAAATGTAAAATAAAGATGTGGAGTCAAAGACTGCAAATGTCGTAGCTGCCGCAGCGTCGTCCTATCAAATCAATTTACGGCGAATTGGAGGCGTGCGACTTTGTGTCGCCCCGATAGTTTTGGGACCCGCCTCATTAACTCTCTGGTGTTGCTTTCGCTCCGCTGGGTTACCCTCCAAACAGTGATTATGCTCACACGAAGCCGCATTTCAGCGCGGACCCTGTTCAAGCTCTTCGTTGAATTTGATAAAACACGTCCAATTGCTCTTTCATCCCGGGCAGAAAGCAGCTGTGGTCAACCTGGACTATCCTTTTTCCCGTACTGATCAGGATTCCGCAGGTATTCGTTTATGCAGTTGCGTGACCGGCCGATTTGAGCGGCAATCCTCCTCGACCATCCGGCTTTAAACAGTGCTCTGGCTTGAACTTTTTCCTGGTTAGAGAGATGAGTAGCACGAGGCATAGTTACACGAAACCGAGCAAACTTATGGCTGATCCCGCATCCCGCTTTCCATTTATGGAAAAAGAGGAACAGGAACTCTTCAAGAGTGGACCCGTATTCATGATGCACAGAAAATTCGTTCCGGGTAAGTTAGTTAGGTTATTTGGAGTAGAAAATTTCTTAGAAAAAACGTTACCGAGGTTTTGACGTGGGCAATCTACTGGTGATAGCAGTATTTCCTCAGCATGTACGGCAAATTTGGAATCACGAAAATTTAGGGTGGCCCTTCAAATTCGGTAGAAGTATTGAGGGCAGGACGGGAACACTTATGGTGGGTAGTAGGCCCGGACTCCGCCATAGGGGCGAGGTTTATGCGAAATAAGTGTCCAACCGGAAATTCATAACTCCTGTCCCCGTGGACCTAGAAAGTTCAAACTTGGTAGGGCTACTGAGGGCAGGACGGGAACACTTATGATAGGTGGCAGGACTGGACTCCGCTCACAGAGGCGGGGATTGCGCGGAAACTGTCAATTACAGGTGACCTAGCTTAGATGTCCAAAAGAGGACCGTTGGCCATCCTTACTGAATTGCGAATTTGGTGGGAGGGCTTCGAATGTTCCTCGCCCCTGGTTTGGCGCCGGTGGCAGTTGAAATCCACACAGGTCGAGGAAAGAAACGTTTACGGCAAGGCATTCAGCTTTCCGATTCATTTTTGGATTTTTCGCGCTGATACAAAAGGCTTTAAGAATTTTCGCGTCGAGATCGTGAGCTCCTGCACAATGATCCTAATCAAACTCTCGAACTCTTCATTTGGTGCTTGCTATGGTCTCTCAAGAGCGTTTTTGACCTTGATTTCTTTGAACCATCCAGATGTTTCTTAACCTCTCATATCAGAGGTCTTTCGGTCTCGCCTGTAAATTCATCTTTGCAGAAATTTCATACAGTCATGTATACACACCATGGAGTCACCTCCTCGTCCTCTATGAAAGATGACACAATGGGGGGGGGGAGGGGGGAGAGTAATGCAGAAATGGTCACAGAGGCGGTTTTAGACCAGCCTCTGCCTTGGATCTGTAGGAGGAGCTTTAACCACTGGGACAGTCTCATCGAGACCACACGCAAAGCCGTCCTCATGTCTGAACTCACGGGATGTAGCAGCGAAAAGGAAAACTTCTTCGCGTTCTCGGTTGCTAATTCCTGTGGTCTCCGACGGGTGATCTTCTTCAATGGATACCCATAAGAAATCGCCACTTCCCTAGCAAGCTTCACGGATTCTATTTGCACTTGGCCATCATTTTCGCCGTGATCGCCCGCTTACTTTTGTGTGGATGCGTCGGCCTAAAATAAACTTAAATATCATTCTGGTGGGTTTCCTGTACAATTTTGCCTGCAAGAACCCTCGGCTCAAGCTGGATCTGCATGTTGAGAAGAGGCAACCAGAGGCAATTTGAGTTTGTCTTCGTAAATTGTTACATAGTGGCCAAGGCCTCAAAGAAGAAACACCAGTGCTCTTTCGCTGTCTGCGTTATTGTCGGCTGCAGCCCCATCTACTTTTCCAACTCATGCTAATCCCTAGTAGTTAGTACTCCGCTTTGATCAGACGTTTGGTATGTGGGGAATTCTCCAAACAAAAAACTTGTAACTGTCAAGTCGTTGCCTTGTGGATGTTTCGCGTCGTAATTTTGAATGTGAAGTTCGCCATAAAAATGGCTCTCGAAAGTGCCTTCTGGGACGATTCCATCTAGAGGATGCACTTCTCACAAAGGAGCGCGTGTTAAAAATTGAAAACAAGTCTTTGTCACAGGCCCTGCTCTAATACTGAAAAACAATGACATTTGTGCAGTTGCTCTGAAACCTCATCTAATCACCCAAAAAAAAACCGCAAAGTTGTCGCGAACTGTGTTTATAATAGTGTGTCGCGATTAATGACATAAATTAAGTACCAGAATCTCATCACTATCTTGAAGAATATATCCTCTGTGCGGATGACTCCAGCTTACCGACACCAAGTCAAAGTGATGCTCAATATTTCAAAGGACAGCATGTGGGTTCAGTTCAACATTCATAAATCAAACTCTGGCTTTTTTGAGCAACGATAGCATATCCTACTTTGATTTATGAATTTTGTGCGAGCAGAGGTGATGCAAGGCATTTTTTGAATTGATCAATTCCGTTATGGTTATCGCTAGGAGCAAATTATGTATGTATGTATGTATGTATGTATGTATGTATGTATGTATGTATGTATGTATGTATGTATGTATGTATGTATGTATGTATGTATGTATGTATGTATGTATGTATGTATGTATGTATGTATGTATGTATGTATGTATGTATGTATGTATGTATGTATGTATGTATGTATGTATGTATGTATGTATGTATGTATGTATGTATGTATGTATGTATGTATGTATGTATGTATGTATGTATGTATGTATGTATGTATGTATGTATGTATGTATGTATGTATGTATGTATGTATGTATGTATGTATGTATGTATGTATGTATGTATGTATGTATGTATGTATGTATGTATGTATGTATGTATGTATGTATGTATGTATGTATGTATGTATGTATGTATGTATGTATGTATGTATGTATGTATGTATGTATGTATGTATGTATGTATGTATGTATGTATGTATGTATGTATGTATGTATGTATGTATGTATGTATGTATGTATGTATGTATGTATGTATGTATGTATGTATGTATGTATGTATGTATGTATGTATGTATGTATGTATGTATGTATGTATGTATGTATGTATGTATGTATGTATGTATGTATGTATGTATGTATGTATGTATGTATGTATGTATGTATGTATGTATGTATGTATGTATGTATGTATGTATGTATGTATGTATGTATGTATGTATGTATGTATGTATGTATGTATGTATGTATGTATGTATGTATGTATGTATGTATGTATGTATGTATGTATGTATGTATGTATGTATGTATGTATGTATGTATGTATGTATGTATGTATGTATGTATGTATGTATGTATGTATGTATGTATGTATGTATGTATGTATGTATGTATGTATGTATGTATGTATGTATGTATGTATGTATGTATGTGTATGTATGTATGTATGTATGTATGTATGTATGTATGTATGTATGTATGTATGTATGTATGTATGTATGTATGTATGTATGTATGTATGTATGTATGTATGTATGTATGTATGTATGTATGTATGTATGTATGTATGTATGTATGTATGTATGTATGTATGTATGTATGTATGTATGTATGTATGTATGTATGTATGTATGTATGTATGTATGTATGTATGTATGTATGTATGTATGTATGTATGTATGTATGTATGTATGTATGTATGTATGTATGTATGTATGTATGTATGTATGTATGTATGTATGTATGTATGTATGTATGTATGTATGTAGTATGTATGTATGTATGTATGTATGTATGTATGTATGTATGTATGTATGTATGTATGTATGTATGTATGTATGTATGTATGTATGTATGTATGTATGTATGTATGTATGTATGTATGTATGTATGTATGTATGTATGTATGTATGTATGTATGTATGTATGTATGTATGTATGTATGTATGTATGTATGTATGTATGTAGTATGTATGTATGTATGTATGTATGTATGTATGTATGTATGTATGTATGGTATGTATGTATGTATGTATGTATGTATGTATGTATGTATGTATGTATGTATGTATGTATGTATGTATGTATGTATGTATGTATGTATGTATGTATGTATGTAATGTATGTATGTATGTATGTATGTATGTATGTATGTATGTATGTATGTATGTATGTATGTATGTATGTATGTATGTATGTATGTATGTATGTATGTATGTATGTATGTATGTATGTATGTATGTATGTATGTATGTATGTATGTATGTATGTATGTATGTATGTATGTATGTATGTATGTATGTATGTATGTATGTATGTATGTATGTATGTATGTATGTATGTATGTATGTATGTATGTATGTATGTATGTATGTATGTATGTATGTATGTATGTATGTATGTATGTATGTATGTATGTATGTATGTATGTATGTATGTATGTATGTATGTATGTATGTATGTATGTATGTATGTATGTATGTATGTATGTATGTATGTATGTATGTATGTATGTATGTATGTATGTATGTATGTATGTATGTATGTATGTATGTATGTATGTATGTATGTATGTATGTATGTATGTATGTATGTATGTATGTATGTATGTATGTATGTATGTATGTATGTATGTATGTATGTATGTATGTATGTATGTATGTATGTATGTATGTATGTATGTATGTATGTATGTATGTATGTATGTATGTATGTATGTATGTAATGTATGTATGTATGTATGTATGTATGTATGTATGTATGTATGTATGTATGTATGTATGTATGTATGTATGTATGTATGTATGTATGTATGTATGTATGTATGTATGTATGTATGTATGTATGTATGTATGTATGTATGTATGTATGTATGTATGTATGTATGTATGTATGTATGTATGTATGTATGTATGTATGTATGTATGTATGTATGTATGTATGAATGTATGTATGTATGTGTATGTATGTATGTATGTATGTATGTATGTATGTATGTATGTATGTATGTATGTATGTATGTATGTATGTAGTATGTATGTATGTATGTATGTATGTATGTATGTATGTATGTATGTATGTATGTATGTATGTATGTATGTATGTATGTATGATGTATGTATGTATGTATGTATGTATGTATGTATGTATGTATGTATGTATGTATGTATGTATGTATGTATGTATGTATGTATGTATGTATGTATGTATGTATGTATGTATGTATGTATGTATGTATGTATGTATGTATGTATGTATGTATGTATGTATGTATGTATGTATGTATGTATGTATGTATGTATGTATGTATGTATGTATGTAGTATGTATGTATGTATGTATGTATGTATGTATGTATGTATGTATGTATGTATGTATGTATGTATGTATGTATGTATGTATGTTGTATGTATGTATGTATGTATGTATGTATGTATGTATGTATGTATGTATGTATGTATGTATGTATGTATGTATGTATGTATGTATGTATGTATGTATGTATGTATGTATGTATGTATGTATGTATGTATGTATGTATGTATGTATGTATGTATGTATGTATGTATGTATGTATGTATGTATGTATGTATGTATGTATGTATGTATGTATGTATGTATGTATGTATGTATGTATGTATGTATGTATGTATGTATGTATGTATGTATGTATGTATGTATGTATGTATGTATGTATGTATGTATGTATGTATGTATGTAGTATGTATGTATGTATGTATGTATGTATGTATGTATGTATGTATGTATGTATGTATGTATGTATGTATGTATGTATGTATGTATGTATGTATGTATGTATGTATGTATGTATGTATGTATGTATGTATGTATGTATGTATGTATGTATGTATGTATGTATGTATGTATGTATGTATGTATGTATGTATGTATGTATGTATGTATGTATGTATATGTATGTATGTATGTATGTATGTATGTATGTATGTATGTATGTATGTATGTATGTATGTATGTATGTATGTATGTATGTATGTATGTATGTATGTATGTATGTATGTATGTATGTATGTATGTATGTATGTATGTATGTATGTATGTATGTATGTATGTATGTATGTATGTATGTATGTATGTATGTATGTATGTATGTATGTATGTATGTATGTATGTATGTATGTATGTATGTATGTATGTATGTATGTATGTATGTATGTATGTATGTATGTATGTATGTATGTATGTATGTATGTATGTATGTATGTATGTATGTATGTATGTATGTATGTATGTATGTATGTATGTATGTATGTATGTATGTATGTATGTATGTATGTATGTATGTATGTATGTATGTATGTATGTATGTATGTATGTATGTATGTATGTATGTATGTATGTATGTATGTATGTATGTATGTATGTATGTATGTATGTATGTATGTATGTATGTATGTATGTATGTATGTATGTATGTATGTATGTATGTATGTATGTATGTATGGTATGTATGTATGTATGTATGTATGTATGTATGTTATGTATTGTATGTATGTATGTATGTATGTATGTATGTATGTATGTATGTATGTATGTATGTATGTATGTTATGTATGTTTATGTGTGTTCTTAATCGGCAATTCATTACTTCTGTTTCTGTAGACCAACTCTATTGAAAATTGCAAGAATGCAGGCCATAGCGTGGAGGCCTCGGTAACATGTAGATCAGTGGAATTGTTGGATTGGGATGGTAAACCGCTCATTCTGCACAAATCATTATCATCAAGTCCCGCTTTGTTTTGTTGCAGGCTTCTTTGGCATCAGTTAGGCGTGAAGATGCTCAGAGACAAAAACTCGTGAGTGGTTATAGTTCTGCTTCTCAGAAATCCGGTGGTGCTTCAACAAGCAGTGAGACAGCTTCTTCAGGGTAAGCATCTGCTACGATTTCTTAGTGTATTTATGATTTTCCTCATTTTTAATGTGTTTCTCCGTTGCGTTCTATGCGCTGTCCCATTACTGGATGCAAATCTGCTCTTTCAGCTCCAGTCGCCTTTTCTACTTCTTATTTAGGTTATTAATCACTAGCATATAAATTAAATTTTTGAATTAAGTCAGCAAAATTAGACCCATTATCAGCTGTGTAGGAGGACCAACGGAGAAGCTCGCGGTCTCCGAAATGCTGCACGAGCATGAAACAGAAATTGTGACGTTCGGATTGAGCAAGGTTCATATTATGGCTCTGATCCAGGAATGCCTTGATTGTAATATTTTTAAATGTACGGACAGTGCTTCTCACAAAAGCGAGAACTTGCTACGGGTCAGCGTCTGACACCGGTCTCAGCTGTCTGTTTGATGAGCAGGACAGAAAGGCCAGTTATATCGCGCATGCCCATTATTTACTGTCGGTACATCGATGACTGCTGCGTAATTACATCAACGCAGCAAGAGATGGACGTATTGTTTGACATCCTCAACCGACAGTCACAATATATCAGGTTCACGAGAGAAGTTTCGCACGAAGGCTGGCTTTCTTATCTGCACACGCAAATAAAGATCTCAGGTGGAAGGTATCATGTGAAGTGGTATCGGAAAAACAGCTCTAACATTAAGAACATCTTACTCCACGCAAAGTCTGCTCATCCTGAAGCCGTGAAACGTGCAGTAGTTAGTAACATGTACAGAACGGCTACAGGAATGTGTACAGGCGAAGTGGAACGAGAGGAGTCACGTACGTCAGCATGCGAGATCGCAAATTTGACTGGCTACGGGACACAACGCAGAAAGTCAGGCCCTAAAGCTTACTCGCTGAGAAACCGTGAGAATGTAATGCATCTCCGACTCCCATTTATATCAAATCGAGTCAGCGCAGAAATTCGACAATGCATTGCTCGAGCGGAACTGGCGAATGATGTTGTCTTGGTAAACCCACCAGCGGACAATATCAAACGTCATCTTATCCGTAATAGACTTTATGATCGTGCACGTTCTACGAATACCTGCGTTATTTGTCCGTTTGGAAAAGATGTTGATTGCACACAGCGAGGGACAGTGTACCAACTTCAGTGTTCGGCCTCTGACGGAATATACAGGGTGGCTACAAAGTATGGTCCGCCAAATCACACGTTGCTTGCTAACCTGTAAATCCCTGTTCAAGCTGTGCAATATATGCTCTGGATAAAGCATGTTAGTCATGCACTATAGCCAAATTATTGCGACTGTCGGTATAAGTACTTCGGAGAATGCGAGGATCTCCTCACCGTGCCACAATCACACATCTCGTAGACGAAGGATGTTCCGTTGTGGAGATTGCAAGAAAGCTGCACGACGACCGGTCAGAAGAATTGTGGACCAGTACAGGGAGCGTGGACGCCGTCTACCACTTCCAAAATCAGGGCGTTCAAGAATTGTCAATGTTCCTCGGATGCGGAAGGTGATCAAGAAGAGGATCTCACGCAAGGATGAGGTCAGCATGAACAAAGTTGTTTAGATTTGCATATATCACGAAGAAGTGTTCAAAACATTGCGTAATGTGAACTAGATTTTCACAGTTACCGCTTCATCCGAGGCCAGATGCTCAGCAAAGCAGCAAATAAGAACAGACTGAAAAAATGTCAGAAGCTTCGGCAGCAGTTCGTGCGGGCTGCGTCTCGGACATCGTGCGGACAGACGAGAAAATCTTCACGATCGAGGTCACGCACAACAGCCAAAACCAGCGGCAGTTGCTATCTCGGGCAGAGAAAAACTCTAGAAAACGACGAGCAAAAACCCCGAGCCTGTTCCCGAAGTCGGTGACGGTATGGGCCGGAATAGTATCAGAAGGCTAAACACCTCTTGTTTTTGTTGATAAAAACATCGAAATCAACTTCGAAACTCAGCAGAATGCCATTTTAAGGGACGCACTGTAAGGGCCCGAAATCACTTTGGAGAATGGAACTTTATCTTGCAACAGGAATGGGCACCAGCACATGGGTCGAAATCCACGATTTCCTTCTGCCGACATCATTTTCCTGGTTTCTGGGACAAAGACATGTGGCCATCTAACTCCCCAGACTTCAATTCAATGGGCTACTCCGTTTGGAGCTATCTGCAGCAGAAAGTGTCTTCTTCACCCCACCGCAGTTTGGACAGTCTAAAAGTCGCTCATCAGAGGGAAACGCAGAAAATTTATGTCGACTACTCGCGGCCCACCGTGGGAGCCTTTATGTAGAGGATCATTAGGCGATCATTTCGAACAATACCTCGAATAAATGTTCTATTGTCTTAGTCATACCATTTAATGAAGTTTCTTGAACAAATGTGGCCTATTTATTTTTTTTAACTGCGAATAAATACCGGACCATACTTTGTAGCCACCCTGTATATTGGTGAGACGAGAAGGATGCTAGGCATACGTGTCAAAGAACATCTAACAGGTAAAAGGCGTGAAAGCCTCTTCACACCACTGGGAAACATCGACTAGAAGTACACGAAGGCAATGATTTTGATATTATTATTACCATAAATGCAAAATCCTAGCCTACGAGAACTAGATCTGTGCTAGAAAGGTCATGGAGGCGTTGCATATCCGCGAGAGAACTACCGAGCTGAACAGCCGAAATGAGTGCATTGCCATAACAGGGGAATTTCTGCCATTCATCCCTCTCTGCGAGCTTTGAGAACACCGCGCAACTCTTATCTCCAACGACCGTCAATGGTGTCTCATTGGTCCCTTGTTGTTCGTCGAATCGAGTGGGACGGCGGCGTTGGTGGAACCACAGAAGTTTGGTTTCTCGCTTGAGATCTTTTGGTGTTCAAGTTTCTGGGAGCTGTTGCAACTGGGCTAGCGCGTTTGGGCGCTTGGTCGGGTAAGCCACAGATCAGGAGCTCCGAACTGCTTTTAGGCCCCTGAAGACGACGAGATAGTCGAAACGTCGACCAAATGAAGCGGTTCTTACCATAACGAACCTGTACGGCAAATACTGCAAAACATTATGCAACACGCCCAGGTTTCAAGAAGACCGAACGTGGAAATTCCAAGTAATGTTCATGAAAGTGATGTGCTAGGTATTATAGTGATATTGCATATGCCGTCGTATTCGCAGCTTTACGATGAAGGCGGTGGAAAAGTGAAGAAAAAATCTTGTTAGAGGCAAGCAAGTAAGTGTAGACGTATAAGAGATGCAGATTAGAGTCGCTGGGAGAGAGCAGATTAGGTATAAGTAGAAATTAAGGTCTGAGAATGACAGAGAGACACAATGGAAATTCCAGTAAGGAACGGCCATTGATTCGATGCCAAGTTCGATTACTTTTAGGAACATGTCAGATCCTATTTTGTCAGCGCTTCAAAATACGCTTACGGTACCTTACTCGGATTTGCAGGTGTGTTCTTCCGTGTTTGCAGTTTCCTATCCGTGTTGACAATGTCCTTTGTAGCTAGCAACGCAGAACTTCTCCGAAGACAATATCCTTGGCAGAGGAGGCTATGGGGTCGTCTACGTTGGGGAGTGGAAGCGTACCAAAATAGCAGTGAAGCGATTCATGGCAACTGGATCCAAAAATGCGCAGGTGAGCGTTTCTTTTTTTTCTGGTAGTGACTCCTATAGAATCTCTACAAGTAATGGTTTGACTAGGAACCATATTTTCAAAAGCTTGCCGCTAGCCATTTCTCCTCCACGTACCCAAATTCAAGGTGTTTTTTGCAGAACAGTGGTGGGCTCATAGCGGTCGGCATTCCACACGATAAAAATAGAGTTTTGTTCGAATTTTTCTATTTTGCTAATGAATAAGCAGTTACTAGTGGATCCTTTTGCTGATGAGTTCATCTATGGAAATACATGGCGTTAAGATACATGGGTTTAGTGTTATGGGTGCAAGCGTCGCTTTTGAGTAATTAAGCGCAAGAAGTAAAGATTCACTTCGACAAAGACAGGAATCACAACAGGGCAACAGCAATAGCTGAGGCTGTTTTGGTGGAGATTACAGAGGATTCCTGGAATGATACAGATGTCTATCTACCGACCGACCCGAGCAGGCTTGTTTATCACTCAGAAGTCCATACATATGCTTTTAACCAAAGATCAAGAAAGCCGCCAGCATGATTGTCAGCCTACTGCCGTTGCCTGCTATGGCTTCGTCTTGCCACGTATCTGAGTCTTTGCCCATACCAGCTGTGCGAATTTCTCAGCGACACGACTATTTTCCCGTTTGACGATTTTCATAAAATGGGACGAAGGCTATTCCGTAACTGTTTCCCCAAAATCTCCATACAAATATGGAAAGTTGATTTGAGGTCAGCGTGAAAAGGACATACTCGGTATACTTTTTGTGTGAAAATGGTCTGTCACCCACATCCCTTCCATATTTGAAGGCATATAGGCGCACACCCACGTCCGACAGACTTCATGAACTCCTCTCCCGTCTTTCTTATTCAGCTGATGACGGAGGGGAGCTCGACTTCTCCGGGTGATACCGGATTTTGAGACAGATTGAACGAATTTGAAAAGTTTGGGACGCGAGGGTTTTTGATGTTTGCTCCGCCCACCACATTGCAGACCCCCTCCCCCGCGAGTGTTTGACCACTCTCCTTTTAGCTACTCCTGAAATTTTCTTCGCTTTATAGAACCCAACCGAGTGCACTCTCAGTTTATTTTGGGGTTCTCATCACTTTTTTTCCTGTAGCCTCGAACCTTTTTTTTGTTTGAAATCGTTCTAAACCGAGTTACGGATTTTCAATCTTGGCTCAGCCCACCCAGTACAGGAACAGAACTGACTGTGGATTTGGCCACACTCCTTTTTGATCTCGAGTGGCTTTCCCGCGGTTTTTAAACAGAGCTGTAGATTTTTAGTTCTAGCCCTGTCTACTCCAGTGCAAACTCCGCCTTTGGCCACGATACCTGGCTTTGGCCCCCTATCCCTACGATACCCTTGGACTCTTTTTGCGCGCATTCCTAAACGTTTCTGAGCTGAGTTTTGAATTTTTGATCGTAGCTACCACGATGCAAGCTCCACCCGCTTCTAGGATTTGACCGCATTCCTTCCATAGAATCTGACCGCGTTCTGGCTCGTTCTCAAATAGTTTTATAAACTTTTTCGATTGAAGTACATACATCTTCACGCTCAGCCGGTCCCAGACTAAGAGCTTCGCTAAGTTCACGGGTACCCAGCTTATGGTGGACCTTGCCCATTCTTTCTATAAATTTTTCTGCCTCAGCATTTCATTGAATCGACTTATGAATTTGTGTACGGAGGGCCGTCCACTGTTAAGACACTCCGCCCATCACGGTTCCTTCAATAAGTTGACCCTTCCCTCAAATTGGCTCATTTTCTCAAAATTATGTTTTTCTCATTGCTCCGCCCGCCCTGTGAATGTTCTGATCCTCTGCTCAGCTCTAATTTTCTCTGTTGATCTTCTCCTTTTACGCACCTATCCCACCTCTCCAGGTGCTTCTTCAGGTAGTTTCGAATTTTGTGCCAAACAAACAGACAAAAAGACGCGAGCGCGTCATATGTGGTAAGGATGGCAGTTTAACAGTCCTGGTTCGTTTTGTGAGAGAAGGTGAAGTTACTCAGGACTAATCCTTCCAAAGAATAGCCTGTTGAAACTTTAGTTTGGAAGGAATTCACGCGATAATTAAGGTTCAACGAGAGCGACTCCGGCAGAGCCTTCAGGAGTTGAAAACTCTGGCCAAATTTCGTCACGACAATATTCTTCCGTTGTATGCGTTTTCTCTTGAAGGTCCGGAACCATGTCTTGTGTACCAGTTCATGTCGAATGGTTCCCTGGAAGATCGTCTTTCGTGCAGAGTGGGTTTTTTGGAATTCCTTAATGAAACAACAGCAGTCTCTTGATTAATTTTCGGTTTAGCATGGAACTCCTCCACTGTCATGGCGGCAGAAAAGGGAAATAGCTGAGGGCACCGCTCGCGGTCTTCATTTCTTGCACTCAATAGGAAGTGTGCCCATCATCCATGGAGACGTGAAATCGGCGAATATATTGCTAGATAGACACTTCGAACCAAAACTTGGCGATTTTGGGTTGAGCCGAGATGGAAAGGTAGCTCTCCGTTTCTAGTTCAACACGATATTTTCAAATAGTTTTCGTTTCGTTCCGAAGTATATCCGAGATATAAAGTGTCGACATGGGGTCTCTTTTTTAAGATTATAGAGTTTGACAGATGAAAACTACATCTGCTCTCATTCTGGGGTGAACGGAGCTCATAAACTCAATAAGGCATGTTAAATGCTGGCCAATAATCAATCAGACAAAAGTGCATGGCTCAAAAAAATATAGCCTCCTCTGAGCATTCTCCGGGTCACAGTGGCGCGTGGCCTCAGATATACCGTGAATAAGTAGCTTCATACTGCCGAGCTTATCTGCTGAACCTGATGATCTCACCATGATGATGAAGGCCAAACAAGGTTCTGAGGCGCCGGCGTAGAAAGTTTCAATAATAGATTTTGTTATTATCTGCAAAATTCTATGGTTGTTACGAAATCGTACTGTTATCTGTTGTTTAATACTCTATTGGCATTTCTTTGTTAAGGTTGAAGCAGATGCTGAGGAAAAGTCCCCGTTGATAGCTTCCCATGTTAAAGGAACACTTGCTTATCTACCACCTGAATTTATAACGAATAAGATATTATCCACCAAGCTTGACGTTTACAGCTTTGGCATTGTTCTGATGGAGATATGCACAGGTACTGGTATTGCATTGGACATTTGTTGAACTTTAAATTATTTTCCAAACTTATATATACGTTTTTGGGTATGAGGGCTTTCCTGGATTCTCGCGTACCACCAAGTCTTGGTGACTATTGCATCAACAGGAGAGATTCGCATATGCGGAATCCGGGTAATCCGTCTCTTGGATGGATTGAAGCCCTAATGGACAAACGCACGCCATCCATAAAAAACCAAGGTCATTTACTTCAACCACTAATTTTTTATATTAGCTCTGCGACGATGAAATGGAATAAGCTGTAGGTGTTGTCGTGGCTTGGTGTGAAGGTATCATGCTTCTGGGTCTGAACTGTGCTGAAAAAGATCGATTCCTGCGGCCTTCCTTTTCTCAGATCGTCGAATCGCTATCAAAAATATCGTTCCTGGCTGATTGAATGACTGGGAAGCTTCCTTACAACTATTCACAGTAAGTTTCCTACTTTTGCTGTAGAATTTTAACTCAAACCATCTTTTTGTTGAGTGGTGATATAAGGTGCATGCAATAGATTGTACCGAGTTCTCTCCAGAACCCAGCTCCCTCGCATGAATGCCTCTCATCCAATGTTCCGCCAATCCTCTTTAGGATGATTCGTGCAAAATGTTTATAAGTTCACAAACAGCGGTTGCCGCATTGCATGTGGCTCGCACTTTTCCACGCTGCATCAGTTTGAAAGTCTCAAGAGAGAAAGGTTCCTCGGCACATTGTAGGCTCTCATCGGCAAGATGGGGCGAAGGTTTGAAGCGGCAAGTGGCGTACTTTACATACGCATGGTCCCGGCTCATCGGTCTTGGGCACATCCCTCACGGGGATGATTCACGCCTCAAGTCTTTATCCTTTACCCTTTTCTATCGACAAGATGTTCTGCAAGCCGGCTGTACTGTAATACTGTCGATTAAGGGTATTCTCCCAAGATGAAGCGAAATGATTACGAATGATGAGGGTTATGTTCTAGGGGTTCGTTTCTTGAAGCGACTCTCTCCATGCACTGAAAAACAGAATCCAGCACGAGGAAACGATGGTCTGATCTGTATAGAACTTCGGAACTACAGCGATGGCATCGATTATATGAATTATGTGTTCTATTTCATGGCCTTTATGTCTACCTGGTTATGGAATTGTCTACCTAGTGGCTTTTATGTCGATCGCAAGTGAGAGGACTCCTGGAATTGCGAATCATCATGGATGGTATGGGTCGACATGATAAACTCGGGTAGTTTGTTTTTCACCCTGCTTGTTCCATTCCGACACATGAGTCCCGATGTAAAGCTCTGCTGCTGTTTTCCAATAGGGCCAATCTTCGCGTTAAAGCACCGACGATGTTTTGAGGAAGTATGATTGTTCCATAAAGCTTCAAAAGTCCTCATAAATTTTCAGCTCCTATTTGTCGTAGCTTTATGTAGACATGTTCTTCTGTAACTGTTCTGGAAATTGTTCGAGTTAGAGTTCGGTTACAGCTTCCCAATCGCAAACATCCAATCAGGGAAAATGAACTTCCGTATGGCCTCTGTTGCCGTACGTTCCAACTAACACTTCTTCGCACTCGTTAACGGCGGTAGTTGCCTCGCCTTCTCAGTCAGTCCGATGACGTCCTACTCAATTTTCCTGGCTTGCATTATCTAATCCTCGATACAGGCTACCTATGCAAGCGTTTATGCATTGAATCCGGACGCCATCTTAGTCATGCTCCTTCTCTGGGCACCTACGGTGCCTACCTTAGAATGTAAGTTCATCTCCTGTATCCAGCTGCATCTCTGGTCTACGATTTAATCCTCTATCAGACAGCCCGAGTCACGCTTCAAGCTTCACCATCAACCCGTTAGAGATCCGTTAGTGAGAAAGAAACCTCAATGAAGGTGATTCCTTACATCCATGTGAAACAGAGCAGTAGCGGGCAACGCTACGTGTTCATGGACCTTCGCTTGCTATTCTACGCTATTTTATACACGTCATAGTTCGTTCTGGCGCATAAGCGAAAGGTGAAAGCCATAGGCCTTACGTGAAGGACGTCGGCTTTGTTACTGACTCTTCTTTTTCGTAAATAGACTTCTTGTAATGCTAAATAAATTATATCAGACATTGAATCCGTGCCAATCGATTGAATTCGATGCCAATCACCGGAGGCCTTTCGCCCTTATCCCTCAGTCAGTCAGGAGTGTGAAAATTGCCGCTCAGCTCTCCAGAAGGGAGTTTAAGGCAGTGGGTATGGTGCGCGCCAGGTCCCGTTCTTCGTCATCCTGTTTACGCTGGAAGCTGTTTCATAGCGGGTTCAACGACTGGCTTCTGCAATAGTGCCATGTAGGCTCTGGCTTCCTGGAAGGAGTTGATTCGGAATTCTAATCACGGGCCGTCCGTGAGTGATAGTAAGCCACTTTCCACTACACCACTTCACCCCAGGAGTTCTGCTTACCACCTCATATTAACCCTTTTATGACAGCGCGGGTCAACAGTGAGCCCCTCCCATTGGTTGCATTCCTTGGTTATTTGTTTTTCTTGATTTCTTACCATGGGTTTACAATCATCAAATAACACTATACAAAAAAGGGGCTGAGAAAGACGTTGTTAATTACCGAAAATTCTAATAAATTTAGTCACTCTGAAAATCATACTTTTTCTGCATTTTTCGAAAAGCAGTCAATGCAAAAACGACTGTACATCTGTTAGAACTGACTCGTCTTGTATTATTGGAAGCATAAACACTTCCATAAGCTCGAGTCAGTTGCTTGTAACAAATTACTCGAGAACTTGCACTCTTTTTATGTTCCTATCCTCGACTTTTATTAGTATTACTTTTCGGCTTTTTCGAGTGCCAGACAAGTGGGTGCTATGCTCCAATAAGGGGGATGTCGAGGGACACTAAGTCTTCATGAGATTCTGCATCACTTAGCCGTTCATCTTTACTTTGCTTGCCTGATATTGATAATGCTGTATTACTTCAAATCTATTAATCGTGAGTATACTAAGGGTATAACTGCAAAAAAAATCGTTCTTATGGGCTCCTCTCTGTCTTTTTCGGATTCAACCAGTAGTCTTTCGAAACTACACTCGAAATCGTCCGCTGCAGGCTGATCCATTTCGACTCCCAAAGCTGTATTATGCATAAAACCAGAATTAACTAAAGTTGAATGCTCATGATTATCTGATTCACATCTATTACGAGCTAAATCATGAAAAAACTTGAAAAAAATAAAAATAATTCATACTAGAGAAGTGTATCGACCGTGGAACAGCGCGGCTCAGCGGTGAGCCGTGGAGCGGAAAGCTCCGAAATGCGTCGTTCCGCACGCTAGGCACGCAACAAGGGGCGCTGTCGTCAAAAGGTTGAAAGGCCCCGAATCGGACGAAAATCCAGTCGTACTTCATTCAATTACACGTGCCCACTATTTCCAAGGTAATGCTGACTTTTCAGGCACGAATCGCTTCGGCTTACAACCATATCGGCAAATGGAGTCCATGGCACGCTCAGCAATCCTACAATTTTCCGCAACCCATACAGCAATTAAGGACGCGAACCCTTTTACACAGTGACCTTGCTGGGATAGAATCTCAAACAATATATTTCGTTTTACAATATAATCTTCTTGAAATACAACGCCCAAATGTCATCACATGCACGGTGCATCGAAAAAGACCTCCGGTGGAAGGCTGGTTTAGTCTTCAGCCGCACCGTATTACCGCATGAACGGGTTTCCGTTTTCATTTTTAATGAGTCGTATGTATGTTTAGCATGAAGTTTTTTTCCGCCTGCTACGAATTGTACTCGTCGGGTTTACGATCTCTTTTTCTGTATTTTTATGCATCACTTTGAGTTTTGCGTGAATAAAAATTCAGTTGAGTAGTTCGTTTTTTGAAGGAATGCTCCTCGCGGTGGAACAATTATCGAAATAACTCTGTTGAAGTGTGGCTTCAACTATTTCCTTTTTTTACAGCCTCATGCCAAAACGAAGTTCCAACGATCTCTCTACGCCTTCTGCTAAAGACCGGTAACGTTATTTATACAAAACTTATACTTGAAAAACATAGAGGATCAAAAATTTTGTGTTTAGGATTTGCTCGCAAACGTTTCTTTGTTCGAGCTCCGGCTCAGTTGTAATGGTGTTTTTCCGTGGAGATCGATATTGCTTTTATGGAACTGCTCGGATTCAATGTCTAGGTGAGAGTATTGCCAAAAGCATAATTTAATGAGGACTTCTGTTAGGGTTGTAATCATCAGCAAACTGTCCGCTCCTTCTTTGGAACAAATGATACTTTTTGGAACACGAAACTTGACAGAGGACTGACAAGGCATTCAAGTGGTATTCAGCATGTGCCAACGCTTATGCCCATAAATGGAAGTCTCGATCTTGAAAATAATGATCCATTGAAGGTTCGACTGGGCCAAATTTAATATTTTCGCTCACGCCACGCCCCTTGTGGGCGGTGTCCAGTCCTATCACCTTAGTTGTTTCTGCTGCTGAACCGTCTTTACCATCTTATAACTAAAAAGTTCAACGTCGTTTTATATCAATAACATTTGCGTGAAGTATTTTTCAGCCGGCGATTTCTTCGTGGACGGGTATAAGGTGCCCCCCATTGGTAACATGGAATCGGATTCTATGCGTCATGTTTCAGCACCGTATCGTTTCTCCCGACCGGTAGGTTTTTAAGTGTTATACATCAATATGGTGGTACTTGTAAAGCAGAGTTTGTCCAACGTATCTACCGGTAAATAATCGTAAGTGAGCTAACTCATGCTGCTTCATAGTTATTCAACCCAACAAACTGTGACTGAGATAGAGAATTCTGTGTGAATTGCCACGTGTGAAGTTTTGCAGTTTGCCGCGCGCACCCAGAATCGCACAAATCGCTCGTAACCTAGGAGGTCGGGTCAAGTTTGGAATGGGTGGGTTTAGGGCAACGCGAGCACATGTGCCCTCAGCAGAGCTCCGCACAAGGGACAGGGCATGGACGCATGGGCGGTACAAAGGGCAAAACCTCTCAATTTGATTCTATGATTGGCAGAGGCCAGGCCAAAAACTCATAATTCCATAGAGGTATTTTGTTGTGTAAGCGTTTTCCGAAATTAATACTTGGTACCAGTCGGACTGCGCATGCGTCACCGTGCGTAGTACAGCTGGTAGCAATGACGCCACAAACAGGAATTCGAACGTATTCTTAGGAATTGTGTCGTTATGAATCATGGAATAGGTTCCACCTTGGCAATATTAGGGAAGTGTATTCTATTTGGGGGCAATTTCGAGAAACTTCTTTGCGGTAGGCTTTTTTCCGAGATTTATTCATAATTTTTATCGTTGAGGGATATTGCAATTACTGTCTTTTTAGGCGGTATTTCGCTCTCTCAATAAAGACGAGGTTCCTGCAAAGTACAAACTCAGTCGGCTCAGATATCGCCTTAAAGAGGTTTGTTTTTTACGGATGTACGAGGTCTTCCATCGGAAGGTTTCGTCACAATTAACTCTTCACTCTACCCTGTAATAAGCACATCTTCCTCTTTTCCGACCAACCTTCGAGCACTCTTGCAGTAAGTTTTTTGTGAGATTTAAACAGTTGCCTACCCGAGCATGACCGAAATGTAGGGCGCTACCTCGTTGTAATCAGATGAGACGAGAGTTTTATTCTACTTATTCCGGAGAGAGCCCTAATTCATGTCTACTATGACCAGCATTGTTTTTAGGGCAGATCCCATCAGTAATGCTTCAGAACACTCGAATTTCCAGAATTTTTCAAAATGTACCCCATGTGGAAATGTTGTGTGGGAGACTAGTTTGAATTTTGCTGATTTTGCCTTTTCTTTCGAATGAAACCCTCACCTCCACTGGGAATGCATGGTTGAATATCTGGGCGTATACCTAGCTTGCCGGGTCCACGAGGGTGGTCCGTATACCCGTGTGCCGAAGTCCCGATTATGCCTATGACCCCACTTTAGCGCTATGGGCACCAGGGCCGACTGGTGCAGGTGTTCGCCCGATAACTTACCTTTACTGCCCCAGTCAAGTATACGCTCTTTCATTCCTTTAGACTATCATTCTCCACCGACTCACTTGCCTAGAACGCATTCACTCCAAAATCCTCTCCTTATTCTTTGGTATGCTAGTTCCTTGGTCCAGCCCCTTTTTTCTTTTCTTTTCTATTTACTGTCAATAATTGTCTTAAGTATGATAGTTCGCGTATGATTCAGCCGGCGCGTCTACAGGGATGTATAAATAAATAAATAAATAAATAAATAAATGGATAAATAAATGAATCTTTTTCAATTTTTGAAAAATCTTCCTAGTTTTTCCCTCGAACTATATTTCCATCGCAGTTTTTTTTTTGTTGCACTTTAGAGCTGTTCTATTGTTCGTGCTTGTCTTTCCGATCAAAGCAGAGTAGCTGTAGCACAGTAGTCTTGAAAGGAACTGTTATTGCACAAAAGGCTCATGATTTGTCCAGTCGTCACATCGCGTAGACTTGACAGTACTGTAGCCCTTATATCTTGTTTTTACTACCAGTTACACTAAGAACGCATACACGTGCAGCACATGTCCACAAGCAAATATTTTACTCAAGAAGACCATATCTAGAAACATCCTGCTCCCTGCTGCTTCACCCTAAATTTCGCTTCGGTTTCATTTCCGGAAACCATGCATCAAAGGAGAAATACTCAATTGCTTTCCTAGCTGTTATCAACATTTACATTCGAAATTTTCCTAGGATTTAACTTAATGGGAATTTGCGCATCGGAGGTGTAATGGAAAACATACATCAGCAGAGTGTTTAATGATACCTGCCTGATGCTGACTGATGTTAATAGGAGGTTTTCTCAGCTTACTTCTACTCCTGGAGAGTTGATCACCGATCACCCTGTTATTTAAAAGTAACAAGTATGATTCGTCGTGTGACAATGCACTTCCCGTGTCATAACAGCTTCCTCTCCGGGTCCAGTGACATCAACCCTCCTCATCGCGCTTCCTGACTTATGCGAACTAACACACAAAGCGACATACAAACAGACACACAAAGTCAATGCTTTATGAAATCACGCTCTTGAACCAAACTTCTCCGGAAGAAATGAGTTTGGCGTTTCTAGCGTTATCATTCATTGGCCTCTACATATACATAATGGCACGCATTGAAACGTGTTTTTCCTTCTTTTCTCGTAGCCTAGTATTATGGTTTTTATCATGGTCGCGTACTGAGACATCTGAGTTTCGCTCTTCGAAAAATGGTATCTAGTGGTCATGCGCCAAGGTTTTCTCTCTTCCTATTCATCAAATCGATACTAAAATCTTGGGTTCATGCAAGGAAAGGGAGCAAAGACGCGACATCGTCGACGTGCCTTCGAAGAATTGTGGCAAGTCGAAAAAAACATCACATGTAAAACATAGTTTTCTAAAATCTTCAGAATCATCATGTGCACCTGGGTCAGTCTACATTTCCGCACTCTACTCTCGAAGAGATCTATTGCGCTAAAGATCTAGATCCGGCTAATTACGGGAAGATCCCTAACTTCTTGATAGCGACTTCTGGCGTGAAATGGTTATCAACGAGATTTTTTTCACAGCACTGATCGAGACATGACGGCATCGCTCGCTGCACACTGTTTTTCGAGAGTTGAAAGAACTGTTTCTTGGAACATGCATCAGCAGAGACGCCGGTGGTGTAGATATCCTCAATATACGCACGCAGACATAAATATCGAATTATGAATTTGATCCGAATCGGACGTACGATTGAGAAGATCTGAGCCTATCAGAGCTCTAACAATCTTCAATGTCTACGCACCAACATCAAGCTACAAAAAAAAGAATGTGTTGATACCATTGAACGGTTTCGAAAGCTTTCAATTTAAGAGCGGCAGTCCGAATTTTGGTTCTCTTTAGAATCTCCTCACAAAGCAGTCGCATGACCGCTATCCGTCCTATGCACCTACTGAGCTATACATTTTGTCGTCTTCTGCCTGAATAACTTCACATGTATTTGTTGTAGCCCGGTTGCCGTTTTGTGTAACTGCTGAAAACCGCATTATTTACAGATAACGCCGCATTATGAGCAGATTATGGGATTGATAGGAGAAAAATACCCAGGTATAGTAGTCATTGATAGAAAACCTACTGCAACAATCCAAGTTCTGGACCAAGTCTTACAGGTACGAGTGCAATGGCGACGTTTTATCTGATTTTCAAACATTCAGCTTGCAGGATTTCTTTGTGCCGTCATGGCTGCGCTCAACTTGCCAGTTTGACCGAACATTATTTTTCAACGGTGAATTTCAACCGTATATGGATGAGTCTCAGACGAAGCTATTGCACGCAATGGATGAGATTAACAAGAAAAGAGGTGACCGAATTCTCCTTTTCTGAACTTTCATTAGTCTTCTCTACGAGATTTCGCATTACTGAACTAGCTTGCAAACGATCCATATAAGGTGAAGGCAGACATTCGGATGGAATTTCTAACTAACACAGCACTTATGCTAAAATGTTGTGCACGTGCTGTCGATGTCATCCAGCCAGAACTCTTCGCTGATGATCAAAGCCAATACGTTATAAGTATGGCAAAATTTAAATTACAAATTGATTTTCGTGCAACCTCGACACGACAAGTGTTAGAAACCAAAAAACAGACCACACTTCTTCATTATGCTACCACTAGTAGCTCGGAAAGATGCGTTCGCAATAAATTTAGGCCGATAATTTCGATATAGTGGCATTGAAACGTGTCGAGTTTGAGAAAACAGTTTTGCCATTATATGTAACTGAGTAAGCAAGAACAGGTAGCCGGATATGTGGTGTGTGTAACTGGCCGATTTGAGTGGTGTCCTAATATGGAAACCCTATAAAAGCCACCATCTAATTCAGGGAGAAATCTGAACTGATGTGAAAATTTCGCCGGGTATCTCATGCACATCGTGATACTACTTATAGTGTGGGTGTGCGCGAAACAACAAAGCTATAGTTTGGAACTATAGTCTGTCGAGACAAGGGATAGGTATATGCAATCGGTTTTATGGTTATTGGGACCCGTCACCTGTATTATCGCTAAAGCAAGCCTCATATGATTCGAAACGTTGCTCGACTATTCTTCCTGCAAAGGGCTATACAGTATGGCAAGCACTGAGGAGAGGAGTTAGAAGCCGTCATCCATAAACCACTAGCTACAAAAGCTCAAGAGAGAGCTGCTCAACCTTCTATCATATTGACTTTCTTACTAGGGTGTCCCAAAAGTTTTGAAAAAATTTATTTGGTTTATTCAACACAAAAATACTACAACAAAAGGGTGAAATTAGTAATCGATATAGTGGCCCTCTTTAGCCACGGCGTCCCTTCATCGACTGGGCAGAGCACTGATGCCATTCATCCAGAAAGAAGAAGGCGTGAAGCGATCAGTTCATCTACTGCACTTCTGACCTCCTGACGGTTATGAAATTTTTCCTTTTGAGGTAAGTTTGTAGACTCCTGGAGGCGTGGTAGTCGCAAGGGCTAAGGTCAGGTCAATACGGAGGATGGGGTAGCCAGGTAATCCCAAGCCTTTCCAGCTCCTCGGCCGTCGCCCTAGTATGATGTGGTCGAGCGTTGTCCATCAAAATCAGAAACTTTCCCTGCATTCGGTGTGAAACCGGGGCTCCAGACACCATCTCCCGCAGCTGCTCGCAGAATACCCTTACAGTCACAGCAGTACCCTCAGGTAGGATCTCATAGTAGAAACAGCCGGCGGAGCAGAAGAAGAACGAGATACTAGTCTTTTTGACGTGTTCCCCACGCTTTGCAACGGCTTCTGGCCTTATGTCGATTGGTAGCCACTGCAACTTCGTGTGGATTTTCATAAGAAATTCACTTCTCATCCTGAGCAATGATGAAGCTCGTCCAAGCCACCGTTCGCTTGCGGTCGAGTAGCTTCTGACACACATCGACTCGCACCTGACGCTCGCGCTCAGTCAAAGTGTGGAGGATAACTGCAGGAAGTGCTTGGCGAGAGCGACGTCTGCTTAGGACGTCATGGAACGGGGAGCAGAAGTCGTCCTCTCCTTTCCCTCAAGCCTTGAAAAAATCGCTTTGGATGGAGGCTAAGACAATGCCGGTCTTGGTGGAACGTGGACGCCCGCTCCATGGCGCTTCGTCGAAGTGAAACTCTCCTCTAGGCGCGACGGTACCATCTATAGCAGGTGGCGAGAGAAGGTGCAGTACTGCCCATCGTTGACTGCAATTCATTCCGGGCTTGAGTGGCTGAGCGGCCAGAATCGTAGCAATGAAGTAGAAGACGTCGATAGTCGTGTCGGTCGGACATATTTAAAACGATAATAACACACTTACAAAGATGATGTGCAATACCTTCTGTTGTTTTGACGATCTACGAAGAGCGCCATTTTCCTGCCCTTTTTTACGCGGCTCTGCTTCGGCGCTTTCTTGCGCAACATGGTTGCGAAATTCATGACCAAAATTTTTTCAAAACCTTTGGGACACCCTAATATTTTCAAATCGAAATTACAGCGGAAGGAGCACGGTGTGTTATTGTGCCGATTGGAAGTCAAGGAGCGGGTAAATCTACTCTCGTCAGACATCTTGTTAACACTAACCTTAGGTAATGCTTGAATATTCCCATTTTTTTTAAAGGTTAGGCTTTGTGCGTTTTCAGCGAAGGACACCCGATTTATCTTCTTGACACAGATGTTGGACAAAGCGAGTTTACACCTCCTGGTTGTTTGTCTCTTTGGAAAATGTCAGACCCCATCCTTGGTGAGGTGTTCGTTTTTCTTTGCAATATAAATCAAAGAGAAAGGTTTGGGAGAAAGAAAGATTCTTGAAAAGGTTTTAGGGAAGAAAGATTCAATCGACCTGATTTGATCACCTAAATCTTCTACCGAATCCTTTTACAGCATCTCCTGCTGAATGCTTTTGACTCTCTTGTTCCTTGCCTTCAATTTCTTCTCATGGTATATTTAAGATGTTCCGTGCACACATCAGGCGCAAATCTATCCATGTTGTTACTTTTATGGTAACATTACTCCTGCCGATGATGTGGTTAGATACAAGGTATGTTTTGGAGGAATGGAACTCATTGGCACTCTACTGTCATAAAAGCATAAAAGCCCTCATTTTGAAAACTGAACTGTGAGCTTGGCATGGTTCCGTCAATTATTGTCGTTTTGGCAGATTTTCAGGTGCTCCTCACAGCTTCTTTATGCTTCCATTGTTTTTGTAACAGTGAAAATACTACAAGCTACTTTGCTTTGTTTAATAGTGATATGTGTTGAATATTATAGAAGACAAATGATCGGTTATTTAAGGAAATTTTTGATCGTTTACTGAACGAGTTTCAAACCAGAAGCGAGCCAGGATCTCTATTAATAGTCAACACTTTGGGTTGGATAGACGGTAAGTATTTAGTTGTGTCGTTTAACTTTTTGCGACAAAAATGCCAACGTCATTTCTGAACAGGCTTGGGTAGTCAGATTCTCAGCCATATTTTCGATGTCTCTCGACCAACCCTTGCACTCAGTTTATCGCAAGATCGAGGGTCGTTCACTGTAAGTTTATTTATGAATTTTGACGGCAACGACGGTTGAAGATCGTTTTTTTTTCTTTTCTCTGGTTTTACAACCCTTCCATTTTTGCGCGTAGGGAATGTCAAGCAGACTTTTTGCGAAAGGACAGGAATAATGTAATCTGCTTTGCTTGAACCTAAAAGCATTTAAACTCGCTACTGATAAAGAGATCGAGATTTTAGCATTGATATCTAATATTCTATTTAATTTAATTAATTTAAGATAAGATAAGAATAAGATACTTCAAGTAACCGCGCAGCAGTCGATAGGGATGGGAACGCGTGATTCAATAAATCAAAAAAGAATTGGTGAATTGTCCGAAACCACAAAATCTATCGCCGTTTGTTGAGCAATTTTATTGGTAAAGCGATCAACTTGAAGCATTTATAGAGAGTGGGATTTAAGCTGAACCAGCTCGCGAAATTGTTTGGTGACAATTGTTAATCGGCTTCGGAATGGAATTGTTGCTCAGTTCAATGACTTTCCGTTGACCCCACGGACCTCAAAGTGACACGACAATCATCGCTGATGACCTTAAGGGTTGGAATGAATTAGGTCCTTTAGAAATTGGATTTTTTTCTCTAAGTAGAAGTTTCTGAGTCGTCCTCTATGAGTACAGTACGATGCTTTCGGTGTGTCCCAGAAGTATGGAGTTACCCTAGTTCCACCTGATATATCCATAGTGGGACACCTGATATATCCATAGTGGGAAATTATTTCTATCCAAACTTCCATCAATAATGAATAATTGCACCACCGCTCATATATATGACATGAGAATTAAAAAAGCTTCGCTCTACAGTGCCATCCCATCTGTACATCATATATTCGATTTCGGAGAAAGCCGAATTCGGACTTCTCCTTTTAGGTTCGGAGTCGGCCTCCTTCAAAACACCAAGTCCACAGCATTCCATGGGAAAAAGAACGATTTGTCCATTTGGTCAACACCCTTTGCAACAAGGCACAAAAGTCCTACAATGAAAAGGCACAATGAAGAATCTAACCAAGTTTTGAAAAGACGGAACATATTCTCCATTCTGCATCCTATTACATCCGGCTGCTGAGTATAGAATAAGAATGCGATATTCCGAAACCTGTCGCGTGACCAAATCGTCTCCAACATTGTGCGCAAGCAGTTTTCCACTAAGTCATGTTTAACATTTGCGCATAAAAAGACCGAGTTTCTCTTGCAAAGGAGCTCGAGAATACGACTGCGTTGCCGCTGGTATTTTCTACAGTACTCGCCGTAAGAATCGAAAATTCACGCGAATATCGCGAATTCGCGTCTCTTTCGTCTTTTCTCCATCAATCGCTTCAGAATAGGGTAATCGAAGAGCCCACGATACCGTTGAACTCAGCTCGTCGAGCTCTATAAGCTGACACTCTGAAGTGTTGAAAATGCTTCAATCTGGATTGGTGCTTCGGTGCTTGTAAGGGCTGATTGTTCCTAAAGATGATGTGTTCAGAATTCGCTTTGGATTGCGCCACGTAGTCGTTTTTACTCGGTTCAGATTGATTGGTTTTGTTTAGTCTCTATCGTTCCTTTTTGGTTTGGAGGCTCTGGTTAACTGCATCTACGGCCTTCCAGATCTGAAGAGGTGGCATTGAGACGCTGTAGTCGACTCTTTGAGCTGTGTAAGATTGTTATGGTGCACCTTATCATACAGAAACCGCAGTTCTTATTGATACGTGGTGAATTCATGTCAGGTATTTACTATGCATCGCATCTACAAAACGAACACACAGTGATCTTATATAAGCATCTCCAGTACTGTTATAGCTCGAAACTACTCGGCTACTCATCGACGGTGGCACGCAGAGTTACTTGAGAAACCCCATATTCTTCCAAGAATTTCTCCGGAGCAGCAGCAGCAGTGGCGTGTTTTGAAGCGCAGACTTTTCTCTCCGGTATGGACTATATCCAGCGACCATCACGCTGTGGTCCAGGAAATTCGTAGAAGGATTAGACGGTGGGGTAATATCGCGAACATCTCCTCAGCACCAATCTTGATCTTTTCCCATTCGTGGGCGAGTACGCCGTAGTTTTCAAACTTATTCTTGGAAAGATCTTCGACCCTCAGCTGCGTCCTTGCAGAAAAACCCTTATTTAAGTGGTTTGGATTAAATTTTGTGCTTTTCTGGTCTGAAATTTGCGTTATCGCTCTGATGGAAGAGATTCTAGCTCAAGCCATCACGAAAGAGGGAAAACGGCTCTGGGAGGCGATCTGACTTGCTCACCGGCTTCGGCACTCGTAGGATGAAATATTCGTATACTTTGGGATCTCAACATTTCTTCCATGCTGAACTCCCCTTACTCAGAAAAGTGTGTCGAAGCGCGGGATGCGCACAAGTAGCGCACGGCATTTGTTTTATCTCGTATACTATTTCTCGTTAAAAAACTTGTAAGGCTTTCGAATCTTGTTCGGATTCAATCGTATCTACTCTGGGTAGACTCTATCCATCGGATTAGAAGACAAATCAGCAGCCATTTTTCTTGTGTTGCTGCAGGTTCCGCAGAGTACTCCTTCCCAAGCAATTGTATTCGGAAAAGGGGCCGTGTGTGAGGCAAGACGACGGGTTTGAAGTTTTTCGTTGAACTGTTCACGCATCGCTATTGGAGGAACTGTCACGTGAGAAATATGAAATGAGGAGTGATCCCGGAAAAGGACTCATGAAATGCGCGCAAAGATGGAGGGTTGGTGGATGTATGCGAGGCCCCACCGTTTTTCGAAATCAGATGAATTGAGAGCACAAAAGTAGATGTTTGGGCTGACGTATATCATAAACATTACGGATAGTGCAGATTTGGAGAAACCCTCCAAACAAGGGAATTACAGACGTCCGAAAAGTTATTGCCATATTTATGGCGCACCCTGTACATATATGTATATCGTTCAATGTGTTTGATGCAGCCCATTTGTTCTTGGGAAGTTCGCTTTTTTCTATAAGATATAGGAGCGAAGATCGAATATGAGCATTGTCCATACAGTTAGGATAAATTATTGGATGCATTTGTACTTCACCAGCATTGCATTTCAAAACACAGATCCTAATTATGCATTATCGAGCGCTTTCGCGGTTGACTAACTACGCAAGCGCAAAAGCGATGTCATCTCAAACTTAATTTTACCTCCTTATTTACAGATCCCGGATTGGGTCCCAATAGTCGTTCACATCACAAACAAGTACTCTATTCATTACAACCACCTCACTACTCCTGGGAAGTGCGTTTTCATTCATTTAAACGATGATGCTGTTCTTAGATTGATTATTGCAGCACAATTAAACCCGCACGTCTGATGTCGTATCAGTTACGGGATCTTGCAATTGTTTCCTACTTCTCATCTGTTCTCCCTCGGCCGGTTCTTTCTGCTATTTGTGACGCAACCCCTTACTGCGTTAAATTCGAGTAGGTTCTTTCCAACTAAAGGTTACCAAATGCTCGTTTGTACATTTGCCTCGATATATGCTTAGGTATATATACATATATAAATATATATAGATATAAACATATAGATAATATAAATAAATAAAAACTAATAAAAGTAGTAGTAAAAATAAAGTAGTAATAAATACGAATGCTCCTGTAACTTCATGCATCATTTTGATGATCTAATATTGTATATGTAAATGTAATTCGTACAAAGCCTGCTGCAAAGAATCTCGATTTAACAAGAATTCTATTTTTCGTTTTTTTTTTGCCATGAGTGGATGCAAAGTTTTTTGTAAGCTAACAGGTAACCAAAAAGTTCTTGCGATTTTACAAGTGGACAAATAAATATGCAAAAAACGGTTTAACTGAAGTTTATTCTGAAAAGTAGTCTCTTTCAGCAAGAATGGCTTTGTCCTATCGTGAAACAAGCTGGTATAATCCATTTCTATAAAAGTCTTGAGTTTTCACGCTGAAAAGTTGATTTAGCTCCCTTTTGAGCTCTTCTCTACTTTGAAACTGCCGTCCGATTCCGCATGTGATTATCCAGGGCCAAAAACAGGAGATAGTCGCTTGGGGCAAGATCTGGCGAAGACGGAGGATGAGGCAGAACCTGCCATCGTAAACGTGCTAGAGTTTCCTGCGTGATTATTGCTGTGGGCGGTCTGGCGTTGTCCTGGTGGAATACTCCACTTAAAAACTTTAAACTTAGAACGCACTTCTTAAACCTATGAGACACACTGAATGATTCCATATAAAACAAGCTTCGAAGCATATGCAATGTTGCGTAGATAAAAAAGTTTAAAAAAGTTGCGTGTTTGCATGATACTCTAGAATAGGGAATTTCCTCAAAACAAGCTATTCTAGACCAAGCTTAGCAATTCAACCTTCAAAGTGAATTTCGTAGGTTCGGTACGTAACTTACAAAAGAGTGGAATCAAGGTTCTATGCAGCAGGCTTTGTACGAATTGCATATACATATATCAAATACAATATTGCATGATCAAAATGATGCATGATGTTACAAGAACGCCCGGCATGTAATGCGTTTACAATGCATGAGGTTTTCTTCGCCTTTTGATATTAAGGAAAGCTTTTGGAAAACGTCAACGGTGGAGAAGCCAAGCTGGAATAATTTTGAGCTTTGTTCATATTTGTAGGAGTAATAATTGGTTTAGTTCCATCAAAGTGCTTGATCAACCAAGTTAAGAAGCTCTAAATGCTCTCAAATACTGTCTTTGTCCGAACTGTAAAATCAAACAAATCACAGTTACCCTCACAGTAATACGAATAATAATGATGTAAGTTCAAAATTTGAAGAGTAACATGAAATTAGCAATTGGTAACTTGCCTCATTCATCGAAGCAGCTACGGTAGTTGCCTTCACTGCAGTCATAATGAAATACGGTTTCAGGCGCATTACTGTCTGTATCCCGGAGGACTACTCTTACGTTGATGATCGATATTTCCTGGCCACACTGAATGTACAAATTGTTGCATTGTGCTCAAGTTTAGAAGATCAGCCGTTGGTGAATTCGTTTCCACTTTGTATTGATAAGTATCATTTACAAATGTTTGACAGTTCAGAATACGAGGCGAGTTCTTGGGATTGATGCTCTTCCTCTGATATCTGTCATATGCAAAGGCTCACCGCTTTTGAAGTGTCACGGCTACGGCACGTTGTTTCTCAAAGTAATTCAGTTACTCAAGCAGATCCTAATTTTTTGTTATCTCAGGCATAATAAGAGCTATTGATTTGGACAAGAAGTTATTCTATATCATAACTCCTATACCACCATCAGAACTTTCGAAGATTAATATATTAGCTAGAGGAACTGACATTATGGTACCTCAAATGCTGTTGGAATCCCAGGTACGAAATTTAATCCTAAAACTGACTCCTTTTCTGAAAAAAAGTTAGAGATAACACTTCTCATTAATGTCAATCTTTTATAAAAAGGGGTTGGATCACTCGAATTTTGAGGTGTAAATTACAGTACTATTAAATTTAAAAAAATTGAGATTGAAAAATTGAAATTTATTCATCGTTCCACTTTATTTATATCGTTAACGATCGGATCGCCCGACTGATGCCGTGCTTTCCTGCTTATAGCAGTGTTATAATAATCGGCTATCCGATCACTACTTCTTCGATACAAGAAATACTTTCTGAACACGAAATTTGACACAGGACTAGCAGGACAGTGCAAGTGGAGTCCAGTATGTCCCAGAGCTTATGCCTATGATTAGAAATCTCAACCTGTTGCTGTTCATCTCAAAAATAATGACCCATTGAAGGTTAAACTGGTGGACAACCAAAGCCTTGAATGGGCCTACAAATGTTCTCGAGCCATACCAATATCAAATGTCTTTATCAATAAAGCTTCTTTTCTCCACGGGTATGCCATTAAATGATAATCCAAGATTATCAGCGGTCGCATAGGTTTTGCCAAGAATGATACCGAAGCGAAGAGAAACATTCGTAAATAGCAAAGGCAATGGGTTCAGGTGGTGAGCGGATCTTGTCTTTCGGATCTCATCTTTCATCGCCAACAGTCCCATCCTACCTTTTCTGCTCCTACGAAGGGCTCTACCCCCCCCCCCTTCCCCTGTGAGCGAAGAAGTCTGTCTTGCCATCCACCATGTTCCCATCTTGCCGGCTGTACTCATTCCAAATTTGAACGCTTTGTGTCCACGGGGACAGGAGTTATGACTTTCCGCTCAAACCCCACCCATTGTCTGTGGGGTCCGGTTCTGCCACCTACCATAAGAGTTCCCATCCTGCTGCCTGTATTCCTACCAAGTTTGAACGCCCCAGGGTCGAATTGACATTTTTCGCGCAAACTCCCCCCCCCCCCCCCCTTCGAGGCGGGGTCTGCACCTGCTACCCATCTTAGGTGTTCCCATCCTGCCGCCTGTATTCCTACCAAGATTGAACGCTTCAAGTCCACGGGGACAGAGTTATGAATTTCCAGCTGGACACACAAGCACACAGCCACTTGCGCGTTATATATATATATATATATATATATATATATATATATATATATATATATATATATATATATATATATATATATATATATATATATATATAGTAGGGTATTCATACTCGTCTGAGTGACCTCCACTAATATCCTATTTTATGTCTGTTGATTTCTCGGTGTATTTATGTGTGTCTCTGTGTGTGTTTTGGGTGTGTGTGTCGGTGTGTATCCTACCAAAATCCATAGCTCCTGTTCCCGTGGACCGAAATTAGGTAGGAGTACGGAGGACAGGACGAGAATACTTGTGGCAAGTTGCAGGGCCAGACTCCGCCTACAGGGGACGAAACATGCGAGATAGAAATTTTCAACTGCAAATTCGTAACTCCTATTCCCGTGGACATAGAGAGTTAAAAGTTTGGCAGGAGTACAGGAAGCAAGATAAGAACACTTATAAGGGTGGCAGGACCGGACTTTGCCAACAGGGGCGGGGTTTGCGCGGAAAATCATGACTCCAGTCCCCGCCGATCTAGAGCCTTTAAATTTGAAACGACTGCGGTCGGCAGGATGGGGACGCTTATGATGAGTGATTCCGCCCACAGGAGGCAGGGCGTGCGCGATGTAAATTTCGGACCGGAGATTCACAACTCCTGTTCCCGTGGACCTAGAGAGTTAAGGCTTTGGTAGGAGTACGGGGAGCAGGATGGAAACACTCATGGCAGGCAGCAGGACCAGAGACGGCTCAGGGGCGCGGCGTGCGCGGAGTAAATGTTTGAGCGGGAATTTGTAACTTCTGTTTCCGTAAACCTGAAGAGTTCAATTTTGTACGTTTTAATAGATGATGTAGGATATAAAGGAATCGTAGGTACTCGGTGACAGGAATTGATGATAATTGATAAGAGAAGATATGGGGAATAAGAGGAGCCACCTACCGATCAAAGTGCTGATGTATTCCGTATTTACTAGGCAGCTTTGACTATATCATTTGCGACGAAACTTAACCGACGGCCAGTATTCTCAAATAATGGTATATCTGTAAAGAAAAAGGGCTGATAGCGACATCTGATAATGGTGTTATCATCACTCGAAACATTTGTGAAAACCGCACAAGGCTTTGCTTGCCTAGGGTTAAGTCACTATTGGGAGCAAAGGATAGAGTTGAAATCGTAAGCACCGACTTACACTGAGTACCATTTGCACTGCCCTGTTAGTTGCGTCAAATTTCATGAGTTCAATTTCATTTTTCATGAAAAATATTATTTGTTTTAAAGGAGTGCAGAATAGGCCGATTACTACAATTCTGCCGAAAAAGGGAAGCCCGGCGTTACCGGGCGAACCGACTGGTAACTCAAACGACACAAAGCATGTAAAGAGAGTAAAATAAAAATCGAACCAGCCTGATGATGAAGCAGCAGTGACCATCCGCTGCATCATTTCTGATGTGAGAGAGTAAAGGAAGCAAAGAGATGGCTCATAGGATCTTGCCAAGCTCTCCTACGGTGCGCTAGCCTGTAAAACGAAAGCTACACGCGGTGCTGTGAAAGCATAAGTACACAGTATTGTAAAAGTTTTATCTAGTCGTGGAGGGCTCATTTAAAAGCTACAAGGAATTCACTGAGCGATTGACAACAATATTGTATCTTCTTTTTTGGAATGGCCTCTTTTTGCACTCGCTTTGGAAATGAGTCGATCGTGGGACCGAGATGGTTGCCAAAATTTTCCACTCTTTCTTGGCGGAGGGCATTCGTTAAATACTAAACGTTGGCATAAAAATTCGCCAAGCCTTCTCTCCACGTAGCCCTCAAGCATAGTCTATATGGTTGAGGTGCGAGAGGAAACATGTCAACCTGCAGCAACCCGAAAAACATTGGTGAATGGTCTCGGCTTCGCTGTTGAACAATTTTGGCCTTGTGGGCTAGTGCGAGTTTTTGCTGATAAGTCCAGGAATTACTCCAAAAGGGGGAGTTGGTCTATGTCAGCAGCTCGCTTTTTGAGGTTATAAGCACTGACTTGCACATCGGCCACCGCAAGTCATTGTATAGGCCACATACGCATTTAAGTCACCACCACGATTTTGAATGGAAGCAGAATGCGTGAACGCATCTCCCAGACGGGATTGATCAACGCCCTAAGACTTTATTTCTTTTATTAACCCTGTCTTACATCTGAGGTGCTGGTCTGGTGATCAAGAAGAAAACTTCCTATTGCCACACCAACCGTTTAAAGGTGTCCTTGTACCTCGAACACGAATGTGTTACGAAATTTTTGACTGCTCCATGCACTTGATGCTGATGATGCAATACCTTCATTCCTGAATCTTTCTAAGCCCTCTTCGAGCCAAGCTTACGCAATACATTTGGGCAGGTGAAGGTTAAGAAATATCCTCCCAAAACACATTCCCACTGTTTGTAAGAAGTGAGGGAGTGTAGTGGTTTCTCACCATCAAGCGTGAAAATGTTACGTTCAGCGCACGTTCTGTGAAAAAGCAAAGCTAGCATGTGCTTAACCTCGAACCTTAAAGGCAGTGTTTACAAAAAAGTTAGGGTACCCTTTTTTGACGGGAATTGATAGGACTACTCTAGAATAAAGCGATAACAACGAAACAAGCGCAAAAAACGATGAACAAAAATAATTACAAAGGGTCAAAAAAAGAGCTGGAAAGGGGGGTTGGACGTATTTCCACATTGAAAAAACGACGGTTAGGGAGTGTTCGAGCGAGAGTGCACGGACGCGACGCAATGTCCGCATTACAGACAACACATCGAAATTAACGGAGTTTCTGAAATGAAAAAACATTTGCATGCAATAATCTACACAAATTATGTTAAAATCTTCAATAAACTTACGAGAATAGTTAAAGAATGCTACCGTAAAAAATTAATAACAAAAAAAAACAAACGATACGCGAATAATAGAAATAACAGCCAAATACTAGCCCCTGTGCGAGGCGGTCGACCAGCTGAATCATTCCTGGCAATTTGCCAACCTGCGTATCGATTTTTCGCCAACTTCGCTCCAGTGCGAATGTGGTGAAGGACAATTGGAACAAGTAGTCAACCCAGCGAGGGCGGAGGCATCCCGTCCCCCCAAAGTTCCTGCCCTTATCGTGCCCTATCCAGCCCGTTTCCGAACCTATTCCTGCACAAATGGTATCAGAAGGGGCTTCGATTCAAACCATGTGCAAATCTCCGAACCATTTTTCGTGAACAGTGCCTTTAATGTCATGACTATGATTTCGCCGCCCTCGCAACTGCGCCGCCATTGCGCTGTTGAGCAAGTGATCGGTTCGGGTATTAGTCAGCACATGGTATAACTCAGGGAGACTGTGCTTCCTCCTGGAGAGCGGATTTCAAGAATATCGTAAGAAAACACTACGGTATATACCCCAAATCGGTGGCCACTGCTATCAAGTTCCCTTCCCTTGTGAGAAGTTCGGGTGGCGGTACTTCCCGCCACGGCGAGCAGCATTGGTTCCCGCAGCGGTTACCTTAGCCTTCAACCAAAACTTCAACCCTTTCCCTTTACAGCACGCGAATGCGCGTGATTTGTGGGCGACGAGTGCGACGCGATTTTCGGGGAGAAATGCCCACACCCAAATTCTATACACGTATACTGGTTAATAATTGTTGTTAATTGGCTCATTTATCACCATTTTATATACTACCAGTCGGATCGCCCAGCTGGCGGGCCTTCCCTCCTTCTCATGAAAAAGTTGTGGTGATCGGCTAACTCGCCACTCCTTCTTCAGAATAAATTATACTTTTCTGAATACGAAATTCGATACAGGACTAACCAGGGCAGCGCGAAAGGTATTCATTGTAGTATGTGCCGATGTTCACGACTATGATTAGAAGTCTCGGTATATTGCTCCTCTTCTTCGAAGTGATCACCTATCACATATTCAACTGTTGGGCAAACCATGCCATGAATGATACTCAAAATGTTGCCAAGTGATAATAGCGCCCGTTATCAGATGTCGTTATCAATGAAACTTTTCTCTATGAATCACAATTATTTGGGGAATCCCAGGTTGTTGGCGGTCGGATGAGTTTCTTCTCGAACGATATTGAAACAAAAAGCCGTGACACTTCATTGATCACATACCCTGCTGGGTAACGGTCGTAACCTAATGAGAAGAAATGGCGCCAAATTCTCATCTCGGTTATGAAGGAAATGCCTTCGATCACTGCAGTTTACCCGTCTTATGGGATGAAACATATCGAACAGTCAAGGTTTGATCGTGAATACCAAAGCCGTTAGGATTCGATGGGTAAGTGGGCCTCGTTCGCTAAGGGCTCTTATAAGCTCTTATCAGTTGTTATCAGTCCCGTCGCAGAGTACCTACGACCACATCACATCCTACACCACCTACTAAAGACCAAGGTTTCACTGTTGGCGCGAAGAGGATGCTAACCTAGTGCTCTTCCAGGTTCTTTGTTAGCCCTTGCCCGCTCGTTATCAGTCCTTGTCACTAATCACCTTCGCCTCCCTTCACATCCCCACTCCACCTACTAAAGTGCTCTACTTTTGATATGAAAGACGTTTGTAGGCGTTATGGCTCTCGCCTTCTATGGCTCGTTACAGTCTCTAACAGTTCCTATCAGTCCCGTCACTAAACATCTACGGTCCCTTTTTAACACCTCTTACTGAAGTGCCAAGGTTCCACAGTTAACATGAACGAGGTAGCGGATCCTGCGGCCATCGTCTTCTAAGGCTCTTCATCAGCTCTTTCGACTGCTATCATCTCCTATCACCTATCAATCTTTGTTCCCATCTGTCACCGGTCATCTGTCGTCCCGTTGTTCGTCAACTTAATCGAGCGGACTCCAGCAACGTCACCATTCGTTCCTGTCACACGAGCCAGATTGGTCTAGCGAATCGTCCTCGTTTCACGGACACGAGGTTCACATTCCTTTCGTTCAGAGCTTTCGTGAAGAAGTCTGACCATCACGTTGGCGACCGTCCTGGAGTTCGTTTGATATCTCGAGGGATCCAGTCAGTAACCGCCCTAATCCAACGGTCATCACTATATCGCATAACGTGTAGGCCCACCTGATACCTGACCTTCGATTTCTTGTCTTAATCAACGGCGTCGCTAATCTTCGTTCGATTACGGAGCTCGAAGCTCCGGATCCCCTTCTGCACTTGCGTGTATAGGGAAATTCCGTGCATCGTCCTTTCCAAAGTGCATTGAGTAACGCTGAAAGCATGCTCATCCTGCTTTCGTAGAGGCCGAACCTCTGAGGCGTACGTTCAAATAGGAAGGGCAGCAGTGTCGAAAAGGTGAGCGCGGAGACGAATGTTTTTTGTCTTCTTCAGTGTTCCCCTCGATATTCTTAAATGCTCCCCACGCGACACGTTTCTTTCTGTACAGCTCCAGAGCTAGGTTGTTTATCATGTTAACTTCCCGACCTTAGATACACATAGCTAGAGCAATCGGAGATATTCGTTCCGTTTAGCGTGAAGGGAGCATCAGAATCAACAACCTAGAGCGCTCGAATTTGATGAGAGTACAGTGCCGCCTGTGCTCTCATCAAATTTGAACGCTCTAGGTCCACGCGAACAGGAGTTATGAATTTGCGGTCGAAATTTCTATCGCGCACGCCCAGTTCCATGTGGGCGGAGCCTGGCCTTGTCACCTGCCATAAGTGTCCCCGTGCTGCCTCCTGTACTACTACCAGATCTCAACGCTCTAGGTCCACATAAAGAGGAGCTCAGCAGAAATAGAACCATTGGAACGTAGTGTGTGATGTCGCCAAGGCTCGTGCATTATACTCAAGCGAAATCGGCGGGTCAGCCGATCGATTCCCCTTCGTCTTAGGGTAGGAGGGAAACTCACTGTGGGTTCTTAGATGAATGAGAAGGGTAGAGAATAAAGAAAGAACAATAAGTGGGTTAGCCAAACTCCAAATGCTGTGTAGACTAACATAATACCATGCCAGTATCAGACGAAGTCATAGTGTCGAAGTACTCGCTTCATCGCATTAACCTATCCACCAATTCACTGCTTATATATACAGTAGCGCTCAAAAGTGTTCGGTGAAATGCCTTGACGCTTTTTGGTTCATAAGTTTCTTCTTAGTAGACCGAATGACACGAAATTTGGATATGTCTAACCAGAGCATATTTCACCCTACCCAACCCTATTTCACTGCAAAGCTGCAATATCCACAGGTAGAGTAAGGTGTTTGTTGCGGTAGCACATTTTGCTAAAACTAAAGTTTTTGGCGTCTGCACTAATTCGCACCTTATGTGGGTTTTTTCTCATCTATTGTGATCGGCGTTACCGCTCGTACACTTTTGACATCATAAAAAAGAAAGAGATTCCAGAAGGACCATCAACTGTATTTTCAGTCGATTTTGAGTTCATGCTCTTTGGAATATCTGGAACATGATCAGACTGCAGGTTAATAGTGGTAAATATTCACAATACCTCCACGCTCCGAATATAGAAATTTCGCTTGATTAGATCCAGTAGGAAAGAAGTTACGACTGGAAAGTAAGGCTGAAGAACCATTTCACCGAAGACTTTTGAGCGCTACTGTAGGAAGGAAATGTGGGATTGAGCTGGGTTCTCCATGTCACTACCTTCATCGTAATAATAAAGTTTCACGGACGGACACACTGACAAAGACACAAACCGACAAACCGACATACCTACATACCTACAAACCGACACACCAATAATACTTTATGAACAACAGAGATTTCTATGGATTTACAGTGGATTTCTGACAAGCATAGCTACTTTTTTCTGCAAAAGCAGTCGCTTTCTTGAGTTGAATGTTTCAGCCAGCTGGTAATGTACTGTATCTCTCGCGACCTGCACTTGCATCGAAATCTGGGATTATTCCCGATCTATACAATGGTCTGAAGAACATCAAAACCATGAGGCGGGAATTTTTCCCAGCATCTTCTTAGATCTATACATGAACTGTACTTTTACTTTCCTTGGGCAATTGATCTTTTAACATTGTATAGTATTAACCCTGTTGTTATTGTTTTTGTTATTGTTGTTGTTGTACCTGTCTACATAAAAGTCCACTCAAGTTAAATACTTTCCATCTCAAAAAATTTTTCCGAACTTAAATTCTTCAAACTACGAATTCAAATTAATTCCTTCAGAGACTCCAAGTATGGTTTCTAGATTTCTCCATCAGATGGCGTGTCAACCTGAGCCCAACTTTGCTACCCTCACCTTTTTTGTAAGTCATGGTCTTCGCCTCTGCGAGGATTGAACTTGGGTGACGCCCCATTTATCGCCCGCGTCTTCATTCGTCTCTGTCGAGAGCCTGTACTGCACGGCGTGTGCGGCTCACCTGTGCGGCTTCGTTCTCTTTTCGTGAGCATATTACCCCTGATCTTCGTTGGTTGACGAAGCTCGCAACATCGGATTCCCATTTGCACTTGCGTGTGCGAGAAACTCCGAGCATCGTCCTTTCCGCAACGCGTTGAATCCGCCCGACTGCATGCTAGCCCTCCTTTCGTGTAAATCAAGTCTTCTAGGCGTACTTCAAAAACAGGAAGGACCGTAGTCTTCTTCAACACTACGAAATCCTGGTCGTGAAGTTATTTTAGAGCTCACGTAGTAACTCTTTGTCTGTCTGTCTGTCCGTCTGTAATACCTCATGTTTACGCAAAGGGTGGTGATATGGAAAACCCAGCTCTTTCCTACATTTCCTTCTTATCGTTCTTGTATGAGTAGAAATAGGTTGATGTTCAATAAGTCGGTTTATCGAAGTTGCCAATAACATAATCTTTCCCTACACTCCCGAGGAGAGCGAAGTTGATGATAATCTTGGGGTTCGTTTCTCGAACTTCGCAGCTCTCTTTCCACCCACGAAAAACATAACCTATCGCGGTGGAGCCCACGTTCTGATACTTCACGCTTCGCTTAAGAGCTTATAGAGCTTCGGAACAACAACGAGGTCAGTCACGGAAATCTTTGATTGGAGATGCTGTGATCTACTTTACTACGGAACTCTCCAACAGGGGAGTCCCATGTTTTCGCAAAAAATAGCTTCTAGAGCTAAGAATCACAATAGATAGAATGGGTGGACTTGACCAACTCGAGCGGTCCTTAATTCCGCTTATTTCATTCCGTTCCGTCGGCCTCGATATGCAGCTTTTCAGCCATTTTCTGGGACCAAATTGGAACTGAAATGACGACGATGATCAGGAAGGAAGGGCGATCCTTCCCGATCTTGCTAAATACACACAAAACGCTTCCACCTTTTTCTCTTCGTAGCTTCATGTTGGTACGTAGGCAAGTCGATAGTTAGAGCTCTATGAGCCACATCTTCTCATTCACAAACGTCCAATGCGGGGTGTTGAATTTCCATACGAATCTAGGTCATGGCTAAGTGCGTACTGACGAGGACATCTACACCGCCGACTCCTCTGTATGTCGCAACTTCCTGCACCAGATGTTGCCTTCTCTTCTCGCTCACTCAGTACTTTGTATTAATATTCTGCATCATCAAACTTTCGACACTCGCTTCAAAAGCAAGCGTTCATGTATCAAAGGCAGAGTTCACGAAAAAATGTCTTATGAGATATCTCCCTAGGAAAAATCTGTGGCCCCCTGTAGACCATATGTGGCGCTGTCAAAGATCGCACCGTGTGCATCCTCGGACGAGTAACACCGGCATGTAGAGGCTGCACCTATCGCAAGGAAATATAGAGAGATCAAACAATTTGTCGTGACCCATAGTGACGGTGGAAGGTAGTTCTTCATAGTTCTGGCTTGATGAACTCAGGTTTTTGTGCAAACGGAACAGCTGAAATCTTGTCCGAATAAACCTCCCATGTTATTTCCGCCATGGTAATCTCGTCCGACCTCTATTATCCCTACCTTTGAGAGCATTGTTTTTCTCGAAATCCCCCGAATTTTCTCGCTTTCTTCGCTACCGATGAACTACCCCACCCTACGCCCCGCTTTGTGACTGAAAAGGTGACCTCAAAATTATCGTGGACAGTACCTTCAATTATCGTGGACAGTACCTTCGCAGTACAAATCGTCATCCTAGCCCTTCTCTTTTTAGGCAGGCTTTTATGACCCTGAGGTTTTGCGGCCTCTCCCGAGCGGTCCTATCCAAGCCGCCAAATGGCTTCCGCGAATTCAAGGAAATGATATTTACTGCATTACTGTTTTTGACATAAGGGAACCCAGGAGTAGCTCAATTCTGACGTGGAGGATGTGTGCACAGATATGTGCACAGATTGGCCGAGATGCCCATCTACTGAAGGCTTCTTCGCTCGCCATCCAGATTATTTGCCCTTTAGTAGGACCCAGGCGTTTGGCTGAGCTATTGTGCAAGATACCAATCGCACCCACAGACTCCTCACACAAGCATGCATGGATACACATACGATGATAACAAAGTTGTAAAGCGATCCAGCTAAGCAGGAACTGGAAAATCATCCCCCGAATCGATCTGCGGCTCTAGGAGGTACCGATGACTTTTGGTCCACAATTCATTTATCTATATGCCACCTGAAGTTGCACCACGTAGCTTTGTCACTAGCCGGCTGGAGATCTTTATCGAGAGAGAACCCGTAGTGAATGAAATTCGTGGATTCAAAACCTCCAAAAATATACTCACTGATGAACGCCAGAATATTTGATGGGTCTAACAAAGTTTCTTCCTTGTCTGAATTGATTGAATAATGGAGGACGTAGAAATTATACCACCGATCGTTGATCATCGATTTTCGGTCAAAGAGTCCACATTTGTCCCATCGCTAGCCAAAACAACGGCCGTTCTTCGTTTAAGAGGCACAAGCGAATTCATTCCTTCTGCCTAGAACTTGAATAAAGACGTTTCTTCCGCCTCCAGGCGGTTGCAGCGTCCCGTCTTGCATTGGTTCACCAACAGTGCTCTGCACCAGCGTATATCTGAAAACGCACAACGTTGGTTTTTGAATAACGCTGACTGCATGATCGTCTTGCCCACGCAGATTCCAAGTTTCTGAAGCGTAAATCAAAGCACCAATTTTAGCATAATCGTAAAAAAAGAAGTCATGCCGAATGGTTTTTGTTTTCTTCATTTTATGGCCAGAAGAATGACGATGATCTGATGAACCAGGTCTTTAATTCTTCAGTGGAGCAGCGACGTAGCTACTGCCAGAGGAGCAAGAAGATCATTTCACATGGTAATGCAAGGGAGTGAGAAAATTTGTTTTTTTTGTTCAACACCAGTCGGTGCGCCAGATTGGTATTGAGTGAAAATCGGTGCTTACGCCTTCGATTGTGAATGTCGATCTTCTGCTCTCTTTCTTAAATATGAATACCCTTCAAAAACTCAACTGTTAGACAACCAAAGCCTTGAGCGGTACTGACAAATGTTTCGAGCGGTGAAAACACCATTATCAGATGCCGTCATCAATGGACCCTTCTCTTTACGGAGATATCATTAGTTGAGAATTCAAAATTAGTGGCGGTCGGTTGAGTTTTGTTACAAAAGATATCGAGGATCCTTCATTGAGTCACAAACATTGCTGGGTACCGGTCGTAATCTAATAGCAAGAAATGAACAAAATTCTTCTTTGCTCATCGTATTGACGCTAATGGGTCCCTATCACTGCCCTTATAACTCACTTTTGTCACCCTACTCAAGCATGCTATCTCATCGAATGAAGCATAATAAACAGCAAAGCTGCATCGTAAATAACGAAGCCGTTAGTATATTAATCGGTAGGTGATCTCTCTTAGACGCCTTATCTTCTCTTATCACTTGTTATCAGTTCCTGTCACCGAGTACCTACGATCTCGTCACATCCTACATCACTTATTAAGATGCCGAGCTTCCACACTTCATACGAAAAGTGTAATCCTACGAAATTTCAACGCTCTAGTTCCTCGTAAACAGTGGTTATGAATTGGCGGCTCAGAAATTCTATCGTGCACGCCTCGCCCCCTGTGAACGGAGCTGGTCCCGCCACCCACCTGCAACCCTACTCCTACCAAGCTTGAACGCTCTAGGTCCACGGGAAAAGGAATTATGAATTTCCGGTCGGACGCATACACCGACACACACACTCACACGCACACTCATACACACACTAACACACACACACACACATACTAACACACACACACACACACACACACACACACACACACACACACACACACACACACACACACACACACACACACACACCACACACACACACACCACACACACACACACACACACACACACACACACACACACACACACACACACACACACACACACACACACACACACACACACACACACACACACACACACACACACACCACACACACACACACACACACACACACACAACACACACACACACACACACACACACACACACACACACACACACACACACACACCACACACACACACACACACACACACACACACACACACACACACACACACACACACACACACACACACACACACACACACACACACACACACACACACACACACACACACACACACACACACACACACACACACACACACACACACACACACACACACACACACACACACACACACACACACACACACACACACACACACACACACACACACACACACCACACACACACACACACACACACACACACACACACACACACACACACACACACCACACACACACACACACACACACACACACACACACACACACACACACACACACACACACACACACACACACACACACACACACACACACACACACACACACACCACACACACACACACACACACACACACACACACACACACACACACACACACACACACCACCGACAGACCAACAGACACATTTAGCAAATCAATATACCAGGGTGTTTCTACATTGCCAATGTATTCCGCATCTGTGGTGAACACTAGTGTGGTAACAAGAACGCATTATCATTATCTATGAGGCTTTACATAACAATTAAGTAGGCTCTGGCTTTTTTGAACAAAATTATCATTATGAACATGTTTTGGAACCTGAAGGCGTGTGAGTTTGATAGTGATTGCAACTCACATTTTGATAGTGATTGCAACTCACAGTTGGCATCATTTTCCATGAAGCATCCAGTCGTTCATATTAGATCGAATCACCAGCGATGATATCTGCAACTTCGATGTTTCAGAAAGGATGGGGACTGCGTGGTCTCGCATACGCTTTTACTGGTTCGGTCGGAAACCTTGCCGGATTCTTATGGTAATCTCTCGTTCCTTTCCGTGTTTTTGAGACAACCACTTAGGTCTTGATCGAGGATCATTAACATAGCTCGTATGGACGTGGTGCTTAGAAATACTTGGGCAGCCAACAAAAAGCATGTAAACGAGAAGGGGATGCCACCACATTCAGGAGTTTAACTTGGTCGCTAGTCTTGGAGAATAACGAATTTCTTCTGTAGGGAGGAATAATCCTACCAAAAAGAGTACTTTCAAAACGGCAAGGTTGAACAAGTGCGAATCTAACAAAAACAATGATTTGTCAGGTTGGTCTTGATAATGCTGGAAAAAACCACACTTCTATACAAACTCAAACTTGGCGAAGTAATCACTACGATTCCAACAATCGGTGAGTGATTTAGTAAATGGAAGTAGAGAACTGGGTGTCCTTTTTTGGCTCAGAACTTAAGGTTTGATTCTGAAAGGTATGGAACAAAATGAGACGAATTGCAATATAGCCTTGGCTCATCTTCTAGATGCTTCGCGCATCCCATTGAATATTTTCCTTTTGTGCCATGTGTCATTTTCCATCTTTTTCGTACTTTTACATGTTTATTAATTTAATTATGCACCCGATGGGCATTCTCACACAGCGCATCACTAATACATTACTATTAAGAAGTGGCCACATAGTTTGTCGTACATAGAATACAAAGATATGACATGTATTATATCGCCTTTGTTGACTCCATCATCTACTAAACAGCTCGAAATCATCTTCAGACAATACAATAATTCACAACTCGTATTTATTTATTTATTTATTTATTCATGCACTCGGAAGTGCGCTTGTAACAGAAACTTCACCAGTTAGATAACACAAACATACTAATTGCAGAAGCAAACACAGATGAAGATAGAACAACGTAGCATAATGGAAGGCATGATAGTATTCTTAGAATAAAGCAACAACAATTGACAACTAGACTACCTAGCTGGAAGCACTCTTTAGAATTATTTGATCACATATTTATTTGCTTTGCTCTCAAGCAATGATCTCGAACTGTGGTGAAAAGGCGGGAGTTGAATATCGTCTTGGTAGGGAAACTATACAGAAATACACAAAACAGACAATCCAGAAATTACATCATCGCCCTTACACACACTGGACGTCATATTTGCACAGAAAAAAAATTGAAGTGAAAGGAAATAAGAGATGCTATCGTTGATGCCATTGGTGGAGATGGCTCCAACATCAATAGTGGGCATAAAAAAAATCAGCTGTTCACTCGCACCTCACCACTGTTGTTAGTTGTTAAAGAGACGGCAATCGCCAAGGCGATCGAGAGTGGCGAGGCGGTGTTTGTAGAGCTGGCTGCCCAAATAGAAGTTTCCTCGCCACCACCATGAACATCAAGTAAAAATTAGAAGTATATGAGATTATGAAGTGCGTTTTGACATCAAGTGTGTGTAACAGCATTACGAGCATTACGTATGGGGTCATAGAAGCTTGACGAAACTTCGGAACACCAGCGAAACGAAACGGGTATACCGACCACCCACCAGGAAATGCCAAGCTAGGTAAGCACTACGAGAACAGACCAGGCAATGCATAGTACTTTACCCGAATAAACGTTAAGTGGGAATCAGGACCCGCCACATAGGTGTATTCAAAAACATGAGCAGCTTCCAACAGCTATGCAGTCCGGTATGAGTACTTCATCAGCATCTCTCTGCTTAAAGGAACTATTCGCCTTGAAAAGAACATAAAGAAACCAAACAAAGTCGAAACAAAAAAAAAGAAGCACTAGGAGTTAGAGTCAGCGGCCACATCTGTTTAGTCCATAGCGCCCAATCCCAAACATTGACAAAATGCACTGGAAAAAGAACTTGATTATTTCATTATTACTCGAAATCACGAATCCCGAGAAGCCCTAGCAAGTCAACTTTCCTGAGTCTACTTTTGAAGATGCTAGCACTTGGAGCCATTTGTATTTCACGAGGCAACGCTTGAATCCATCTTGCCCCGCGAAAGAAAAGAGAATTTTGAATTTTTTCTCGATTCAGTTTTGCGAGTGTGGGACATTGTAGAGAGAGCGAGAGAGTGCGCCCTCTACAAGGTCGAAATACCCAGTAGTGACTTGGTTTAAGCTTCATTTCTCCACGGAGCATCTTAAAACAAAACACGAGGTCACAAAAAACACGCCGATAAAGAAGTGTCTTGAGATTTAAGAAACGTAAGCGCTCCTTGTAGTCTGGTACATTCCTAGAATATGTTGGGTTCCGATCACATCTAGACAGCACCACTCTCGTGAAAGTCTGCTGAACTTTTTCAATTTTCGCTTGAAGTTTCCTTGTATGCAGACTCCAAATCGGCGACCCATACTCCAGTATAGGAATGACATATGCTTTATAAAGTCTCACAAATATTTTTGGTTCATTGGACCTCATATTTCTAAAGATTGCAAAAAGAGCGCGGAAAGCTCTCCGAACCATGGTGTTTATGTGACATTCAAAATCCAGTTTTGTATTCACACAGAATCCAAGATCACTCACTTCATCTAACGTTTTCAGTGTAAAGTCCCGATAGACATAGGGAACTCTCACGGCCTTTCCAATATGAAGCACCGATGTCTTATCGAGATTAAGAGGTATGTCCCAAGCTGCAGCCCACTCCATCATTTTGTCAATGGAATGAGTTAGAGCTCGATGCACGTTTTCTTGAGTATCATCTGAGTAGACTCCATATACCTTTATATCGTCAGCGTACATGTAAACTTTTACAGCGGGATGTACTGCAAGACGAGTCGGTAAATCATGAGTATAGACCAAAAATAATAAGGGAGACAGAACTCCTCCCTGTGGAACGCCACTCGTACATTTGTAACGCTTCGAAAATGAATTACCGACCCTTACGCACATATGCCTTTCGCTAAGGTAACAACTGATCCAGTTAAGGACGGGCCCGCAGACACCAAGGTAGCGTAGTTTTGAAAGAAGCTTCTCGTGATTCACTTTATCAAAAGCTTTCGATAAACTCGTATGACTACAGTGCAGTCGCAAATAGAGTAATGAGGCGGCGTCCGTATACTGAAGGAACCAAAAAAAGTTCCCTAGCCACATAACATCAAGGTATCAGAAGCCAAAAACTGTTGCGTGAGTGTGTATGAGTGTACCAGTCGGATTGCCTGGCTGACTCCGGGCTTTACATTACTCGAACTTCAGAGTTCGAGTAATGTAACGCCCTTCGAGTGTAAAGTTCAAGTAAGCGGGCAAGCCGACACTTTTTTTGAACAAATGATACTATTTTGGAGACGAAACTCTACACAAGCTTCAACAATGGCACAGGAGCCCAAGAAGGGGAGCTTGGCATAAGCTTCAACTGTCAACAACTACAGCCTTCAGTACTACTCACTTATGTTGTCGAGAGATAATAGCACCATCATCAGATGTCGTTATTAATGTGCCCTCTTTTCTCAACGACAGTTGAGGATCCCAGATAAGTTTTGGCGGTCGTACATGACATGGAAACAAATAGAAACCGTGATGTCACTGAGTCGCGAACCTCGCTGGGTATAGCGGTCGTAATCTAATGGTAATCACCGCTGTATCACCTGCCGACCCGTTGATCATCGATTTCTTCGAGCGGGCGCAAGTAACGTCTCCATTCGTCTCTGTTGCGAGCCACAGTATCCAGTGAATTGTACTCGCTCGAGGGACACCGGGTGAAGCATTCCTTTCGTTCAGAGCTTTCGTGAGAAGTCTAATCGCGCTAGGGGACGTCCTAGCGCTCCTTTGACGTCTCCAGGATCCGTTAGGTAACCACCCTGTTCCAACGGTCATCACGATGTCGATTCCATTGCACGGCCTAACTAGGCGTTTTACGTCACTACAAATTTAAATCGAAATCGATTGCAAAGATGCATCTCAAAACGGTATGGTTCGAAGCAAAAACGAACTCTTACATTCCATCTTTTATAACCAAATATGCTCAATCACAGGATTTAACCTGGAAACGGTAGAATATCGCAACGTCTCGTTCACTGTATGGGATGTTGGTGGACAGCAGAGAATCAGGGCTCTTTGGAAGTACTACTTCCGCGATACCCAGGTTAGTGAATAAAGCACTGATGAAGCTATTTATGAAAATCACATTAACCGAAGGTCGGATTGGCAGATCTTCCTCGTTGTTCAGGCGATAATTTTCGTTGTCGACAGCGCTGACGTTGATCGCATGGAAGAAGCTCGCAACGAAATTCATTCTCTTGTAGCGGACGCTGAGCTACATGGTTGTTCCTTGGCTTTGCTTTTTAGATAGAGAAATATATGTTGTGTATGGGTATGTGTGTGCGTGCGAGTGTGGTGCATATGTGTGTGTGACCAATCTACAACAGTGGTTCCCCTTAATCTAAAGCAGGGTGACGGGAAAAGGTACCACCTGATAGGTCTGATGAGTGGTCATAGAAGGCAAGAGTCAGTGGGTTCATTAAGACCTTCGAAACGATAGTGGAGCCTTGACCCTCTGGTGCGTGATAAGGAATATGAAACATTCGTTTATAGTTGGTGAGAGGAACTAGTAACGAATTATACGAGCTGATCGGGTGCATTTATATGTTAGAACCTCTAATGTAAGACTCTCTTTCTCAGCAACGAATGATATGAATTGACATCAGGTTTCAAAGGATTATAGGGAACCTTGCAAGGCAGGAGCTGTTTATGTTGAATTCCTTGCCCCTATCCGTTGTAAGATATAGCTTTGAGTTTCTCGTACGGCTCATACTATATGAAAGGGTGGGAAAGTAAGTTTAAAAAGCGTCCACAAAAAGGATAAAAGATAAAGTCTTGGGACGTTAATCAATCCCGACTGAGGGATGAGACGCCCACGCATTCGTCTTCCATTTTGAATGGAAAAGCGTCCATAGCAGTGATAAATATTGAACGCCATGATAGTATATCATGATTTGCTTTTTTCCTTGCTCTTACAATAAATAAAGACCACTACGTAGCCTAGTCACCAATCTACCACGTTTTCTGTCTGTGACTAGGATGGATGCGGAAGACGTGGGAGGTGACCCTTTGTAATGCAATAGTCAAAGGTGGTTCAGTGATATATTTATTGAACGTGGGCGGATTGGGCCGTACCCTACGCTACGCAAGGCTTCAAGTGAGCCCCAACGCGAGTCTAATCCTTGGCTTCGCTTCTCGAGAAACCACTCGAGAAGGAGGAATAAGATATACAGTAATGGGGAGAGGGGAGGTCGTCGTCGGCGACCCTTCGGCCAATACTAAATGTGAAAAAACCACACTTAGGACCGTCTAATCCGGGATCTCCTAGAAAATTTGGAAGTAATATTTCACTATTAGAAATAAGTCATTTGTTCTGGAAAAAAACGAACGAAGAATTAAACGAGCATTCCGACTGCTCATAAATAACGAAATTTTTCAAGAGAAAAATAAATAAATAAGTAAAGCACAAGTACGGGTTCGAGTCTCGTTCGCTAACCTTGTGAGACAAAAGTCTTTATCAGAAGTAATCATGTCTTCCGAGGCCTTTCTTGCCTTTACTTATTTGAATGAGATATGTGAGTACCTAAAGTTAATTTGTCATAAAGATGCTGTGCTGTTGGTGTTCGCAAATAAACAAGATATGCCAAATGCAATGAGTGCTACAGAAGTTTCGAAGGCCCTCGAAATGCACAGTATAATGAACAGAGAGGTAAGGTTTACTACAAATTCCGTCATTGATTGATCCTAATATATTACTCAGAATATTGTACACCATGGTGACTTGGCCCAAAAAGGTGAACAATAACGTTGTACCATTCCTTCTCAGAATACCTAACATTTGAAACAAGATAATCGCCCAAGATGTCTTGGTCCTTTCGTAACTAACTTCAGATGCAGAGATGGTAAGAAATAGCCACATAGAACTTTCTCGTTTGAAGCTTGAAAATATTAAGCTAATTCTTACAGTCCGCAATTACCATAGGTCTTTTCGGGCACGACGGCAATGCCATGCTTCACTTAATGATGATGACGACAATAATGGAGTAATCCCTAAACTTATCGAAGGGCATTCGTATAGGGAAGGACTCCAATTGAATGACCATTTGGGTGTGATTATATGGTTTGACATGCTTTCGGATTCTGATCTCAAATCTGATTTCCAAATTTGCCGAACGATTCCCTGATCGGAGTTATGAAATAAGTAAAGTAATAAGTTAAGTAGATGCGTAATAGTTGAACATAAGGGAAAGTGAGGTCTGCGTGTTCCCAACAGTAGCTTGAATCGCTAAAGGTGATAATTCAGGCGGTGGGCTGGGTTTTATAAGGAGGGGCAGAATTTCTGCTCGTTACAAGTATTTCTTTCAGAGTGAGGAAAACAATCTTGTGTTGATTTTATCGAATTCCGCCACTTTATTAACTGATGTTTGAGATACTTCGGTACATGGCTAAAATGACATTATTGCCACATTCTCTTTGCTCGCTCACAGTAAGATATCTCTTTACATTTCAAGAACATAAGCTGACGGTGAGAAAGTAATCCGACGTACTACCCTTTCTTCTCTATTCAGGCCTCTCAGAGCCAATGGTGGAAGGATTAGTATTTTGTACAGACTTCATTTTGAAAGAAACGTATCTGAGCGAGCAAAAAGTTGTGGCTGTGCTTGATTAGGTCATATCAGAAATAAAAATATAAAAAAATTGTACAGTGACATAAAATCTATATGAGAGACCGGATGCAAGAAGTCCTTCAAAACGCAAAAAGTTGAACAGCATGCCTACGAGCCATCAACCTTACCCCTACCCGAGGCCACCGCTGAGAAAAAAGCGAAATCAACGGCTCTTCCTATCGAGCGCTTACTTAAAAAACACTTCCATAACACCAATAAGAGATCGCTCCGCAAATTTGGAAAGCATATTCGAAATCAGCATCCTAAAAAAAACTTCTGGCGATATAGCTCATTTCCTTATGTTGTCTTATTACACTTTCCTTTCTTAATTATTTTACAGATAAACAATTTTGCGTTATGTGCGAAATTGTATTGTGTGTAATAATAATAATTGTTTAGGTCGCCAAAAAAGACTTTGTATTACCTAACTAGATTTAGTGGTACGTGCAGACGTCGAATGCCATCACTGGCGAAGGCTTGGTGGAAGGACTCGAATGGTTACATTCTGTGGTCGTCAACAAATAACAGTGCGCAATGTCATACTCATAGCAAAAGTTGGAAGCTTCACATATTTTTAATAAAATGTTTATCAAGTTTGTATTAAATCAACAACTATGCAGACCTTAAAGATCAAATAACTCGACCTGAACGAGTTTCAAGGCAAGTGCAATAAGAAGTTATAAGTAACTTGTACAATAAGTAAACAAACCCGGTCACATGATCATAAGTAAACAAACTGAATGTTCCATGGAAAAAACTCCCTAAATTATGCAATAAGAGAATTGTTTGTTGTAGCTTTGAAAAACGAAGAACCGCTCGTTGTAAGCACCACTTCTGGTACAATGAAAACATGGACGGAACTGGAAACGAATCTGAAAAAATCCAGAATATAAAGTGCTACCCGTATAGAATTCGCGTTATCTAGGGAACTGAGAATCGTTTGAAGCCACAGTTCCCGATAAAAATGTTTTCTGAGATCTCTCCCAGTGATGAACGTGTGACCCTGAAGGGATGAACCTATAACCTTGAAGGATAGCACAAGGGACGCTGTTTTGTCGTAAAACGGCCTGAATAGGGGGTAATAATGGTCGACGTACACATCCAAGGCTTACGAGTTCTTAAGAGTTGTAAAAGCTGTAGAGGTTAAACAATTCGCACCAAGCCCCAGCTCAGTGTAGCCAGCTGTGCGCAGTGTCACACACCTTTTCACAGCTCGTCCAGGGCTGAACCCTTATTTGACCACCTTTTCGAAACCTTAAAATTCTCCAAATAGGTCAATTTTCGCGTTTTCTTTTCCACGCCTGCACTATTCTAAACCATCATTTCCATTATTTGCCTAACAGTCGATCCATCAAAATTACCGTGAACTGTGTTGATGAGAATATCGACTTACAAACATGGCACTGTGGAGGACAAACCTGATTATCTGTTTATAAACTCCCGTTGCGAAATGCTGATCGAGGTATAGCCCGAAACAACGAGACAAAAGAGCTCGCAAAGCCACATCGCTGAATTCAGATCCACTTGTGATGACCACGGAAGTACTAAATCTCATGTGTTAATGAGACCAACTCAGCATGTACAATTTAAAATCGAAGAGGATTCCTTCATGAAACAAACGATGGACATTACGTGAACGAATAAGCAAATGAATAGGAACTCGCTGTCGGTTACTTCATCGCGTGCTCAATTTCATCTAGCGTCTCTTTCATCTTTCTCAGGCTGATTATAAAGTACACCCACACTCACGAACACGAGTAATCATTGTCCCAACATTTTATATTGTCCCTGCACGAACCCCTTCTTTTGAGAAAGCGACCACGACAGTACACTCCGAACCACGCAGTCCAGAGATAGTTTGTCAAGTGGGTATACACAGTGAGATTTAGGGGAATATCATGCAGTCAAATTTAGGGGAATATTAATGTAAGTAGGTAGATACAGTATTTGCAAAGAGGTGAGTCATCTCTTCCTATGAAGTTCTTCAGAAGCCATAACAGTCGTTCTATTTCACAACGAGAAAAGTGGCGTGCAATCGGTGAGTAAAAGTTTGGGTTTAGCGGCCAGTGAGAACAACTACTTTTTAATTCGCGAAGGTTTATAAACTATGTACCTTCTCAGTAAGAGATAGCTAATTACGAACCTGTTGGATGGAGAAATAACGTCAGCGATCTGCCGCTTCCACGCACCACATTCAACAGCACTTAACGATAGTCTCGGTGCTGCAACTATTTGCGATGCTAGTGAATTGTCGTATGCTTCCTCGGATTGGTAATCGCGATTCAGAATCGTGTTTTCACGGCTGAATACGTAATAGAAAGATGACCTAATGTATGCATGAAGAATAGCCATACCTCACACTCCTTGGTCTCACAAATAGGGCATTAGACCACTTGGGATCACCCAAGCTAGAATGAGAGACAAAAATGCGGGACACATCGGGTACAAGCGAGGACGACGACGACATCAACCACTGTCCAGGTTTCGAGCAACACTCTATTGATAGCAAACTAATTGGAGCATACAATATGAAACTTTTTCTAATACTTGATTAATTAGGTAAAACCAGAAGTTAAGAAACGATATACCAGAATTATACTTGATTTCTTGTTCATATTTTTTTCTCGTAATTACATATGAATACAACGGAGGCTGGAATTCAATCCTATATACTTGCGACGGGTCTCCACTCGTGTCCATAAACCCTGAAATGTAAGAATTCATATCATAGAAGCTCGATTATAGTAATTAGTTGAAGAAAGTAATCGGAAACTACCACTCGGATTGAAAGTTTGCACAACATCAATCGAATTATCAGCCAAGAGCACAGGCAATGTTTGAGAGAGGTAGAACAGCCAATCAGGCGACAGCCGGATATCCTCTTCAATGACAGCTACGGATGTTGCCGATGGGAAAACAGCGAACGCGGCAGAAAGAGCCGACAGTATCAGAGCTGCAATAGTCAATCATTCGAATCGGAGTTATTCGAATCAGAGATGGGGGGAAGTACTGTTAAATACTAACAATTATAGCCATCTGATGCATTCACTGGCAAAGATTTCACATGAAAAAGCGAAGAAAGGTCAGCATTCTCTGGATATTCCTAAATTCATCGCATAGTTCCAGGAATGAGCAGTCAATACTTGTTTAGTCTTCCAAACCTTGTCATACACAACAATTATCATTTGCGTATTCAACCCCTCCTGTTCCATCAACGATTCCAGACATATACGCAATGAATCAGTTGACAATCCTAAAAGAGAAATTTAGAAAAAGGCATATAGCAGTGAAGCTTTTTACATGACTATCAGCAAAATACCAGCTGCAACTACAATGGGCATATTGAATACAGGATCCCCGATACGGTCACGGTCTGACAACGCTTTTGGACTGATGAGGTCATCAATGCGACTTTCTGTAATCGTGACATTTAAGCATAAATATCGTCTATATTAATATCTTCACCTGTGTACTGTAACAAAACGTACCGCTGCAGAATTCTCCGTGTCGGTCATGTTTGAGGCAGAAATGACGGCGAGGAAGATTAAGAGGACGTGTAGACGCCTCACCTCCTTTCCTGTTCGAAGATCGACCACGCCAGGTATCAACTGAAACAAGTTTCAGAACTTTACATCAGAATGCACTGCCATGATCTTTCCTATAGTTTCAATAGTTTGAAATCGGGTGAGTATCAAAGTACTTAAAAGGGTAGTGTAGAATGTAACTCCAAGACTGAAAATAGCTCTCAACATAGTTAAGACCAACTGTGATCCATGACCCCATGATTTCCAGTCTTGTCCCGAAACTTTCCCTTCAATTTTGGAAGCTTCAGAAAACTGTTTTTGACAACTTACGTTTTTTCGGGAGACATAGTGAAGTCTTGATCGGTTTCGCCCAGCTATTGCCAGATGGGATATTCAGATCTTCGAAAGGACTATACGCTGCTAATCCTTTATGACCAATGAAGTACCTTTGAAAGTTTTATCTCAGTAACTGACATGAACGGCAATACACCTACTTACCACGAAGCCCGAAACTTGAGACGATGGATCATGCTCGATCCCATTTCATAGAAAATTCTTTTTGCCATATCTGACAGCCTGAAAACATTGGAATTAAACAGAAATTTCTAGTGGGAAAAATTCAGTCATTAAAGTTTACATGTTAGATGCTTCGTCAAAGCTCACGACGGCCATAACTTCTCCCAGTGGGACGTTTTCCAACCATTCCTCGAGAGCCGATGATTCTGAAAGGTATTTCCTCATTTCTTTTAGTGTCACTTCCTCATTACGCCAACTTCAATTTCGTTAGAATTCGAGTCCAGAAGGCCAAATCGAATTTTGTGAGATTTTAACTCTGCCATCTTACAATTAGTAATGAGCTAAGGCAAAGGCTCGCAAAACACCCCCTCTGATGGTTAATTATAAGCTAATCAGATCCCAGTTTTGCATAATGAGCAAAGAAGGAAAGGATCCAGCACACAACCGCTAATCGTTCTGGTTCTATCACTGATTAATTAGATCATTTTGGCTAGGCATGGTTCTGTACAAATTGTATTGAAACGGTCTCTCTTAGCACAAGCATGGGTCTATACTTCTAATCCACGGCTACAGGTGAAAGCGGACTTTTTTCTATTTTTTTACCTCCAACCATGGTGGCATATGTGAACCAGACACGAATATTTGAGCAAAAGGTCAAGAGCGTAGAAAATCTACCTGTCTTAGACAGTGCACAAGTCTGTTCTATCTACTTTTTCTCTAACACTGAGCAACTCTACAACATACCGTCTTGGTAAGTATCGAAATGCGCAACGGATGATACGCGACCAGTTTTTGGCTCGATGGATACAAGATTCAGACCGCGTCCGGCACCGTTCAAGTCGTGGTCGAAAACCATGCGCCCACCCACACATAAACGCGGGAAATCGTCTTTGTGCTCACCAGTGAAGAAATGCATAGAAATCTCATCTGAAATGACGAGTGTATCACAGCCTTTTTCACAAATAGTACACAAATGAAAGTCGCCGCTCCAAGTAGACGATGTGGTCAAGTGCTTACCTGGGCCACAAGGAGTGGTCATCCCACACCACTTCCATTCTTTGCCGAGTTTCACATTTTGGTCAGTATTTCTGAAGCTTCCACCGAGAGCTGCCATTTTTTCGGGATCGATCCTCAAAACAGCAATATAAACAACCATTGCAAAACACGGTGCTTACGTAATACGTATGGTGCTATGTACTCAACACTGCCTTGATTCAAGGCACGTTGGATTATCTGAATTCCATGCTTCCTTTGACCGCTTTAACAAGAGTTTGAGAATGCAAAATATCTGGTCATCTTGAGGACACTTATTATTCGTAGAATCTGCTCAATTCTTGCAAAAATTTAAGAAGCAGAAGAAAAAACAATTCAAAAACCCTAGAAGAAAAAACAATTCAAAAACCCTACGTTTTATAACGCGCAGTTAAAATGTTTGTGTTCAGCAATGTTTCATCGTTACTTTAGGTAAGTACTCTTCGATTAAAACCAGCCAAAAAACTGAATAAGGGAGCGCCAACACGATGCAACAAAACCTCACGATTGCAACGATGCCACTATACACCAATGAAACAGTGTTACTACCATTTTCCACCCAAACAGCGCATCAATAATAGGATAGAATAGGACTTACCATCTTGCAATCTATCTGCCCATCACATCGAAAGGGCAGAAACAATTTTACGTTATCCCCCTGCGTGACTTCTATGACAAAACAACATATGCTAAAAACTTTTACCATGTGACTATTTTGCTCATGAGTGATTCCTTCCGAACGAGTTCAAGATATTAAATGAAGAACGGTCCAAGACACGTAAAGAATAAACTGATCTAATTCTGCACTACTACCAACCTCTGTATATCTGACAGCTCTTGCGTCATATTTATAGTACGAACATCTCCAAGGGGCACATCGAAACAGCCTTCAATTGCATGTACAGCATGTCCAAATGACTGTGGAACCACCTGAAAGTTCCTTATGTAGCTGTACAACAGTCAATTTAGATGGGATAGCCTTTGTGACTTTTCTGGCATGCGAATGCGACGTTTTGGATAGGTTCCTGAAAGGTGTAAAATAAGCCTAGGTTCCTCGCAGTACTAGCTTGTCCCAAGGTTTAGGTAAATTTGACCGCACCTCTTTCCGGATACACATGGCGGGGATTTCTAAAAGTTCCGAGAAGATTTGGGATGCTCAAACTGAAAAACTTGCATATAAGTGGCAAAACCACATTTCTGCAAGTCTTGTCCTAATGGAACACATTTTTGTTTTGAAGGAGGTGGCATAAATCATCTAGGTAAAGAGCAGCCAAAATGAACAAGTAGTAGAGAAAAAAACTGCAGAATCGGAAGGCAAAATGCGGTTGTATCAAGTGCAACTCCATGGAAGCAGCAGCAAAGCAGGGAGAAGGGTAGACTAGAGAACAGTTTGGAGTCGAAATAAAGGAGAGCGATACCAAACAATTCAATTTCTGTAGCAAATAAGTTGCTTTCGTAAAAAATTAAGTAGAAGGAAGAAGTCTTTTCGCGGAATTCCATCTAACCACCAGCCCGATTTCGCTGCGAAATGTTTCAAGCGGCCACAAGGAAACACTGGCTGGTGAATGATTGCAACATTATCGACTTGGCAAAACCAAGCATCTGCTCTTAGAAGGTTTTTGGATATAGTCAAACAGATACTGACAAAACCAATGTGAAGATGTGACGATTTCATAGATTTCGATGAAGGAATGAACGGACTAGCCTTTCCTTGCAAAAAAGACATACGGCTTCCATAGCTACTTGAAGAAGAGCACTTTAACAGAGCGGCAGAAAATGCACAAAGTGCCAAACGATGAAAACATTTTGCTTGACCTGATCTAATCAACAAGCGACAAATTCATCGGTGATATTACCAAAAGAGAGATGACAATTCATCTTTTCATTTAATAAAGTCACATATCAAAAAGGATCAGAGATTACTCCTGAAATTATAGAAGAAAGCTAAAAACAAATCTAGGCAACTACTTCACCAACTTACAACTTCATAGGCATGTTGCTGTAAACCATGTTGTCCGAGTATAGCGTACGAAGACGATCCTCTCCAGTCAGCAACTTTCACCGCACCAAATGATGCCAATGCCGCACGAGCGTCTGCTGAAACCCGTTCGGCAACATCTCCGAAAGAAACTCCCACGATAAGTGAAGAAGGTGGCAGCGACCTAGACCATACTAATACATATAAGGTTCAATTTCCTCACAATGGAACATAGGAAAGCAAGGGAACAACCTTAACCAACTAATCAGCTCGCCATCTGAAGCTGCCACGTCGAACGAAGCAGATAACTCGACATCCCCCGTAGAACCGTTCAAAGAAACAAGGTTGAGACCTTTCTTGAGGTGTTGCCCATCAAAGAACCTTGAAGTGCAAATGATAAAAGGAACAAAAACCTGAAGAAACAAACATACCTTATATCATTTAGGCAAGCAAAAGGAGGAGAATTCGCTGTTTCTGCGTGTAAACGGAAGAGAATTCGAGGAGGAGAGCACGACGGATCGTAGGAACAACTGTCTAAAATGCACAGACTGTTGCTATAATGAAAGGCTCCAGTTTCAGGAGTGAAATCCGGAGTGAAAAAGGGATCCGGAATTCATTTTTAAGACGCTTCAGCATGCCTGCTCAATTCCTCTTTACATAGAATACATTTTGTGCTTTGTTCCAGTCATTATTATAATATTAAGAAGCTAATTGAAGAGCGGGAATCAAACGCAATCACGAAATTAAGAGTAAGAAATTGAGAAGAAACATGAAAACGCCTTAGAGGAAGTATTGCCGTAGTCAACGCAATCTAATAAGCGATCCAGCACAGCTGTAATCAGTTAATATATGAAAAATAGCGCACCACACTAGACATGCTTTAGCGCCCTGTGAAAAGTTTATACAATACAACAATGATCCCCGAGCCATCGACTTCATGATATCAGTCGGCGCCGACGCCTTTCACTTTTGTCCAGTGGCCAATGAAAAGTATAAGGACGGTCAAAAGCGCAGCATACCATCATGCACGGCTGAAGGTCCCTTTGTTTCATGAACCTCGGAAGACGAAGCAGCAGCGGAGTTAGTTTTCTCTAAAACTACAGAATTGAAAAAAGTTCACTCGGCTGCTTTTGTGGGACAGTAGCAAACTAGAAACAAAAATAAGTAAAAAAAAAGAAACTAATAGTCTTACCACGCTCATTAGAAGCGTCTTTCCTGAAGAAAGTCAAATTCCCAACAAAGAAGAGGGAGCATAATGCAACCATGGCAAGAACAGCTCGACGATAAAGCCGCATGATGATGCTGTTCCCATCCTATTCGTACATGACCTTCTGGAAATTGTGCTCAAATTTTTCAACAACTAAGTCCTGCCAAACAATTTGTATAAAAGACTTCAAGAAAAGCAACTTCGTCCCACAGCATCTTGACTCTATCTGACGCTGTCAATATCAAGGGAAAGTGGGATGAAGTTGTCGAAAATGCAGCGAGTCAACAAAAAATTGATTGTAATGAATGCATTTTGAAAAGGCATGCAGGACTTTATTGTAAGACGTTCCCACATAAACGGAACAAATAAATCAGTGAAGTGCAATCGTGAACCACTCGCTGCTCCCCACTGAACTGCATTCGCCACTTTTTGAGCACTGTTAAAGGCAATGCTTCTTAACTCCTGCCATTCCCTACCATTTATTGCTAATCTCCAAATAGCAATGAAACTACACAAGACAATCACAAGAAATCTAGTCCGTTAACCCTGGGATGTGCACGTGCTGCGAATATCTTTCTGGAATTACTAACTGAAACGCTTGAAGGAAATCTCAGGTTCTGTTCTCGTAGCGAGGCACCAGAGAGCGAAGCGGTTTGATGCAGCCCTCTTCAGCGGAAGAAGTGCGAGTCAATCTGGTTTTTCACTGCTATCAGACTTCAATGACGCGGCCGCCGTCCGTCGGATGCACGCACAGACGGTCGCGGCCGACGACCGTCTGTGCGTGCATCTGATCGACGGCAGCGCTAGCTACTTGTTGACAACACTAGCACGTGATCCATCGGCGTCCAGTGTTGTCAGCAAGTGGCTACCGCCGCCGTCAGTCGGTCGCACGCACGGGCGACCGTCGGTTGCGTCGTTGAAGTCTGAGAGCAGCCTTTGGGCTCCCTCCGAAACTTCCCTTCATCAAAAAAGGGCATTGAAAATTATGAAATATGGGTAGAACTACATTCAACCTCAGAACCATTAGTTCGAGGTAATACTAGAAAAATGTAAAAAGAGTCCAAAATAAGAATGGCTAAAATCGTTACCAGCTGACTAGCTAAGTATTCTCGGGACTCCGCGAAAGTAAGTAATGGAGGTTCTGTTGTACTTTCAACGAATAACACGCGAAGAGAACTCAAATGGATCAGTCATTCACAATGAATAGCCAGAAAAGCGCGTTTTACGCTCACTGCCTTCTGCCTAGTCCAAAAATTGAAGTAAATATTGAACTATAAGGAGTAATGCTATATCGAACTCTGTCTTGATAGTGCTTCCATAGGTCATTCACACAAGAGTGCGTGATAAAGCATAAGGCAAGCGATATGAAGTTCGCAGGGCCAAACCGAGAAGTGGAGGGTGAGAGTCATCCATGAGGCGACTGAAGATCCCTTCTAATTGTAATTTCAAGCTTACCCAACGCACTAATCCCTTTCAATCCTGCCAGCATACTTATAAGTACTTATAAGTAAGCGGTCCATGCATTCTTCTTGAGGGTTGCCAAGATATCAACATTACCAACAACATTTGGTTTTTGAAAGTACAGGGCAAATTACCCGTGATTCAATGCAGTTGTATTATTATCAAAGTTTTCTTCATAACAACAGTACTATTTGTAATCATTGAAATACTACTACAATAATAAGCTAGCTTCAAGCAAATGAATTAAAATAACAGAAAGATCGAAACATGCTGTGTCTTCTATATTAGCAATGCAAGGCAATAAAAATCTCAAAATAAAGCATTAACAACACCAAAAAAAAAAAACAGAAACAAAAAAATCGAAGCACATTTCTATCCAGCTTGTCGAGAATGTAATAATTGCGTGGTTTCAAAAGTAAAAGACCCGAAAATTAGGAGTCATGCCATCGTTAAGCTTTTTAGAACAACTGTACTATTCCTAACCATTACTTGCACAACATATTAACTTCAACGAAAAAAAAATGAACTAGCTGTTCATTCTACACTAGCAATGAGACGCGATGAGAAATCTCAAACGAAAACATAAACAGGCAAAACAGACAAAACATAGATATTAGGAACTATTATAAGTGACTTATATGCATACCTGTAGACTGTCATTCAACTAGGAAAACTTCTGCTCAAGGGTTGCAATGGATGCTCAATAATACGCCATGAGAACAACTAACGCCGAGTAGATTTCTTAGGACAATTTCTGGGAGTACCTTCGGAATTTTCATGGTAATCGCAACAAAGTTCGAAATGCTTGAGGAAAACTTGGCATAATGCGGAGCCCAGGGTTCAATCGAGTCCTAATACGCTTACGCCAGCCGATCTTTACCACCAGGTGATCCATTCTCGGGGAAATTCGCTGAAAAAATGGGCCACAACACCCTGTATGCCACGAAACTCCGTAGCATAGCATGGCTTAATACTGACAGCTCACTGACTTGAGAAATTCACATAAAGGGCAAAGCGAGTAGTGGTGGTACAAGGCTCAAAGGGCTAGCAAATTTTGAGACTAGCTTCGGAAGGCTGAAACTCATGAATTCGAACACAAAACTGGTTTAGAAACAAAGTATTAAGATCTTGTCGTTGTATGAAATGACCTTCTTCAGGCAGGGAAACGAAGTAGGCCATAGGGCTAACTTCACTTATGCAACTAATTCAAGCTGAAAATGTCGAGATAGTAGAGGGAGAGGGCAAAATCTCGGGTTTCCGGGTTTCCTTTAAACATTATCATCTTCAGCACGAGCGCTTCAGCTCTTCTATTGCTTAATCTAAAATACTGCTATTCCTACCTGTGCCTCTAGAGTCATAACACTTTGAATTCGAGTCTAAGGTAGTCTAATCAGCAGCTAGTATTGTACTGATAGAGCACGCACCGTGATCATGGTACAGCAGCTAGGTCACTCATCGACGTTTGCCACGCGCACAGGATCCCTGATGGAGACTCATTCATTTCTGTGCGTTATTGAGCAGAGCTTCGAGCAGTAATAGCTTCCCATCAATAATGAACGACAGATAAGTCGTTGTGCTTGAGGAATTCAAAAGGCACAGCAATAGAGTAGATAGATAAGATATACTACGGAGTTACCACACCACAAAAACAGAAAATGAAATCCATCAGGTTTTAGACCGCAAAGATGGAATTTTGTAATCCGTTTGTGGTGGCACAATGATGCGATAGACATATAGCCCACCATTGGTTTCGGCACGAGCACAAGCTCCGATGAATCCACTCCGGTTGACCCAAATTCCACCTACAATTTCACAATCTCATCTTTGAAAACTATCATCAATAATAATGAGAACATCTCAAAAAAAAAAACTGACTGATGTAAGGAAGGCCACCACTCACAACCTTGATGGAATGCAGAAATATCCCGTGACTGGTGAACACCTGCAATACTTCAGAATATTGGAGTACATGTACTAGTTGTGAACATTGCCTAGACATACTCTTAAACGGTTCTCAAAAAACGATGCAGCCTTGGCTGAAAATAGTGGGATGAATGTGAAGAAACTGCGTGAATCGGTGTTTCCAAAGTGGAAAAAGGCCTCGAAAAACCGTTAAAAAAGGGGCTGGACGAGAATAAGACCAGAAAAATGAAGAAGAATGGGGCGTTGGGACGAGCAATACAATGTGTCTCACTGCGTACGTGTGGGTCCTGGTACGAATAACAGACTATGGTAAGCAAAAATTCATTTACTTATAAGCATAAGTAAACAAAAAAGAACCCTGGTAACAGGAGAAGTAGCTTACCCTTTTCAGTCTCCAAGAGTAGGAAATTGAATAAGGGGTCGCGGCAACAAAAAGAATAACAGAAGTAAAAAGAAGGAAAAAAACACCGCCTCATCACTCGGCGACCAGCTGATGGTGTGTGGGTCCTAGAGCGAATATTCGCAAAGTGTATTGTCTCGACACTCGTCCGACGTAATGACGTGACATCGATCGAGAGGCGGGAAAGCCATTGACGTTCCCGCTCATTGAATTATCGTGAACTGTGCCTTTGACATCAGTCGACAGCAGAGAAAAGGTGGTGGATTTCTACAGAAGCTACTAGCCAAATATTTACAGCATATTCTCGATATTGCAGTCATGAATAAGGATGGAGCTTAAGTAGTAGTACAGACATCATTCCTCTCGAAGAAGACTGCTTCAAAATTGCAGCTTATGGTTAATAGCATTATGAAAGACTTAAATGCATAACCAGAAATTCGATGAAATAGTACATATTAAGACAATGCATGTTAGGTGCTCCCCGCTGCTAAAAACAGTTCACTTCATAAATCATTTACATTTTTAGTGCTCGACCTCACCTGTAATGAGCGACCCTTTGCATCAGCAACAAGAATATTCTCATCATCATCAATGAAGACGCCGCTGATGTACTTGATTTCGATGTGACCACGACTGAATACTATTCCTTCCAACGAGAAAAAAACCTCCGACTGCAGCAATAAACACAAAAAAAAATTAAAAGAAACTTCTTAGGGCCCGTTCCCAGAAAGACACGCTCCTCGAACTTCAACTTGTCTGTCTTAGCTTCAATAGAGAATCGAACTATAGACTGCGCTCCTGAAAAGTCTTAACTACGTATGGAGTTTTGCAAACTTGCAAATATTTTCAAATTTCTGGCTTGAATAAAATAAAGCGAAACATACCCAAATCGGTGATGATGAGAAGATCACGGTATACGTCAAGGAACGATGGCAGCCCATTCTCGATGTTTGGATAGGGAGCGCTGTTCACAAGCTTCAAAAACAAAGTAGAGCCCTCACCAAACAGTTTGAAAACTGACAATACCAGCGAAAAAACAAAGGCCTCCGAGCAACTTGTAGCAATTCTACATAACTCCGCCTTATGAAACGGAATTTCAGTTCCCTATATCGCTCGAGAAATTAATAGCTGTGGCAATGATGAAAAATGTCAAGTCCATGTTTATGGTATGTACTACACTATAAGTTGTTTAGTTGTTTACAACTTTGCATTTTCAGAAAAACTAGTAGTCATATGTTAATTTAGTGCATATTATCAGCCACTTTCTAATTCCGATAGCAACCTTCCTACACAAAGTTTATCACTATCACCCTAGATTTTTTATGAGAATAACTTAACGTTTTCCGTTCAGAACTCAGGATGTCATTCGAAATCGAACAATCTCTCATAAAGGAAACGAAATACGTGTTTCTATGAACTGTAAAGGTTTCTGAGGGTGCAGTGAGGGTATATTTCAAGTCATCCCAAATTATATCTGCGACATGCCTCGTGATCATGTGCTACTTTCCAAAGAAAAGACAAGGATTCAAGCTTCTCAGGACACTGGACTTGCATAAAAGCCATTAGAAGGCAAATCGTATAGGCTCTCTGCTTCATCTCAGAGTATATGAAAAGCTACGATGATTCCGGGAACCATACCACTTTAGTAAAACGTTCCACCTAAAAACCTCGAACGGTAGAAGAACTTCAACAACAACTACAAATCTTTCGTGTTATATGTGTGCAGAACGACTTGTCTAGGATGAAACTCATACTTGCATATAAATATTTTACTTGGGCACTGCGATTTTATCTTCTATTACATATCACTCGCTTTGAGCTTTCGATCGTTTCTCAGCCGTGCCTGATCATCGCTCATGGATATAAAACGATGAACTAGTTAGCCAATATGAGCCTCTAATATGAAGCAGAAAGCCTCGATACTGCTTGGCCTGGCTTGTTTACCAATTGCTATTTTCGCTGCGATGATAAAGATATTAAATGATGCACGCGACGTCTAAATAGAAGGGTGTTCAAGATGACAAGTTTGCTGCTTTTTTTTGAAGAGCAAAAATCGTGAGTAATATCAAAACAAGAGAACGCATAGAAAGTTTCATATTCGAGAATCAACGAACATAAAACTTGATTCCGATGTTGCTCATCAGACTGTAGAAATAATCAACGTACCTTAGCCTTAGGTTTCCCTTCATAGACGCAAATATTCCAGAATCCTTTTATTTTCTCTAATATCAAGAAGTTTCCACGTGGAGTGAGTGCTAAACCTGAAAGTGGTGGCAGTGATGCAGGTTCCAGAAGCCCGTCAGCAAAGGCAAGATTGGGAATCTAGGAAGGACGAAAATGAAGCAGATGTTCTAAGGTGCACTTTTGAGGAGAATATGGCACCAACGAGAAGCGCCGAGTACAATGCCTGATAGTTTTCCCTAATCGTAGTGCCACTGTCGAAGCAATGTGCTTGATGCAGTGGTAAAAATTTTCAGATTGAACATTCCTCGACTATACTGATGTTTTGCGATTTTTCAAGTCCAAATGTAGGAATATTATCATGGTAGCATAATACAGCCATGGGATTAGGAAAAACAGATGGATGATCATGGTCATCGTGGCTCGCAGGAATAACAATTAAAAACGAAATTCTCCGAAATTTAGCTATCGCGTACTGAACGTCATATTTCGCCTCAGAAGGGGATGGGGTGGATAAACGCCTCAACAATTTCATGACAAACCTCTCGCAGATCCAGAGTGTGTAATGACAACATCATACTCTTTCTTGTTGTGATACATAATTCGTATGTCATATTTGGTCAAGACCACAAAAGAGTAGCCTGGCTCGAGAACGATAACCGCACATGGAGCTTGCATCGTTGTTGTTGTCAGTACACTGCCACTGGGAGCCAATACCACCTTCAACAAAAAAGCATGATCATGACTGACAACTTATTCATTAACAACGTCTAGGGCAACTCGATTAGATTGCGTCAAAAATTCGTACGTATTTTTTGATTCTCTCTCCAAAGCTTTCGCTATTGTCTTTGCAACCAGGCCATGGGTACAAGTAAATGCACATTGAGCAAAGTTGCCAAGTCCTTGATTGGCTGCTGCTTGCTTGTTTCAAGCTGCTGTTTTCTTTAAAAGTGGTAATTGAACCTCACCTACGTAATGCTGTGTTGTACGAGTTCCGAATGAGGCCACAGCAAAGATGAGGCCACTCTAACATCTGCTCCACCTTAGCTCCTGATGCTGATTCCCACCGCCCGGCGGTAAAATGGCTTGAGCATTTTTGCTTGAGTGATTGTGATTTGGGAGACAAATCTTGCCCAAGGACTATCGTCGGACTTGAGCTACCTACGCCTACTGACTGAAGCGAATCTGTAAAAAACGACTCGCTCTCTAACAATAGAATTCTGTTGCGCCTATTGGTACATAGAGGTCTTCATCCTTTCAAAAAGTTTTTCCTGTGGACTCATCAGTTGACGTTTCAGAAGAGAACGCACGTGAAATATTGTCTACAAGTTCCTACCCGCTCCTGCTAGCGAGCGACACCCTGTTCCCTGCCAAGAGCTTTGGTTGGATAGTAGAAATAAAAAGGGGTGCCTCTAAGTTAATCCAGCGCCTAGAATGAACCGGCCGTGAGTTCAGAACAGTCTAGGAAAAAAATCACGCCCTCATTTGATGGATTTTGGCGAAGTGTAGCACAGAGAACACCCACTTCCCTACGCACCGGTTGCAGGCATTCTACTGCAGTCGAGTCAAGAACGAAATTCAGCGAAAAAGCTTTAGAGGTTTTCTCCGGAACCAGAAAACCTGTGTGACAATGTAAGACTAAGTGCCTCGACAGCTCGACATCCAGACACTCGGATAAGATCTTTTATCATGCCCTTCTACGCATTGTCTGTCCGACCAAGTATTCCTGCCCCTCAACAGCCGTCAAGCAGGAAAGAAATACAAATTTCCGAAAGACTCTAGAAAGGACCTAACTATCTTTTCTGGCTAGAATTCGCATAACTTCTGAAGGTAAAGCATACACTATTTGGCTAGTAGCGGGCAACAACTTGTGCTAATGTTAGCGCACCTACTGCGCACGGATATTGCATTTATTTGGCACAAAATTCAATGAAAAAGCCTGCACTGAGCACGAATTTTTGAGACAACCTAATATTCTAATTGCCTTTCCAACGTGGAAGGAAACTAGCACTGTGAACTCAAGACATACCCGATCATTATCAGTATCTGCGACGATCCACTGCTCCAGAGCCTCGTCAAAAGTAACTCCAAGAGGCCTATTAAGACGTTTCCCGTCACAATTCTTTGAGGGCGATCCCGTCAATGACGCTCTAATACCGTCTGAAAGCCTGGTTCAAAATACATAGGTATTGGAATAAATTACCACAATACATCCCATTGCTACAAACTCAAAACTTCGATTTTTTTCGTATAAACATTGCTTGTAAGAACAATCTGGTGCTCTGATAACTATTACGTCATTCGTTGTGGCAACGAACTAAAAGTGCTGCAGACCCTCACAACACATTTCGAACAGGAAATACTTGCACACTTCCAGTCAAACGCTTCAACGTATTTATTATCAAAAAAGATGTCTATGGGTATTCTCTATTGCGACAAAAAAAACAGTAAATGTCCTCAAATGTGCCTGTTTTATCTTTTTTTGTTTCCCATAACCAAAGATGTTGCGAATAAATAGCTTTGGGTAGAGTGTTCGGAAGCTGCTAAATCAAACCTCGAGGCTTACTAAATAAAAAAATAAGGTGACGATCTGTATTTTGAATGCATGAACGCTTACATCGGAAGGTGTCCTATGTGCCAGCTGAAAGATTATGAAAACAAGTAATATTTGAAAAGCACTTCAAAATGTACTATACTGAGCTGAGATGGATGGAACTCACTACTGGTTTAGAGATAACGACAACCATCACACAAGGATAAACACTACACCTAGGTATCCACGTTGTTGCGGAAACTCTTTAGGACGTTACTATCATAACCATCGAAAACTCAAGAATAGATGACTGAGCAATACGGCAATAAAAAAATTTCAACTAACCGTAAGGCCGGATGTATTCAGTTAAACGGATGCGTCCTTCATTTGCATAGCGAGCAGAGGACGCGACATCCCTTGAGTCGTCTACACATGCGACTTTGACGTCATCTTTAATCAAAGAGTAGGAAGTGAATCTACACTATTAGTTTACTGTGAATAAAACGCTAGGCTTCTTGATTTTCTGGATATGCCTGGCGCATAATTCGGTATTATCTGAGGAGGCCGAACTAAGTTCAAAGCGTGAGCCAAGGGAAGCACAACATTCTTGACGTACGTAGGAATTCAACCCGATGTGAACCTAAGCTAACCGCTGTTGCAATGCCAAGAAGGTGTTCTCCCATGCTGAAACCACAACAGCCCAAATACTGAAGATGTGCAAGCTGTTGATTACATTGTTCCTAAAGCAAGCTAAGTCCATAAAAACGGTGACCCTTCAACGAGTACTCTAGTATTAGTACTGAAGTATTATATGGACGATATGGGTAACTTGCTTCAGGAAACATGTGCAGGTAAGGAAATACCATGACGAACACATCTTGTAGCGCTCTACCTATTCACGAAATTCGCGAACACCCTTCAAATCTTACAGCTTCTAAATGACTGCTAAATCGCCTAGATGACGCCTGGCTCTATTTAATTTCGCCAAGAACGAAACTTCGTTCAAACTTTTCTTATCCTTCACTCCCATAAGTCATCCGTTAGTTTCGTGCTCTTAATCAATCTCCGTTGAGAAATGGTTCTTTTTAACTAGTTGAGAGTGCCACTCTCACAGCACGTTGCCTTATCTTATAGCAATTTTTACCAATCGTGTACTCATTATAAGGAACAAGCAACGTAATACCATTGCTTCTGCATTGACAGGTAGAAAATAATGAAATAATAAAAATAATAACAACCAATTGATCGAGTGAATATGGAAAGCTAGGCAGCTAAGGTTGATCATATAAGAACTTTGAACTGGAGCAAAACAATTTTACTGACCTCGTTGCTTTTGTTTTTCCATCCCAGAGGTAGAACAATCAGCCGATTCAACCTTATTGTGGTTCGAGAGGTGAGTCTTACTGGCGTTCGTACATATCTCTTTTACCTAAAGAAAAAATAGAAGATAGACATCCGGATTGGAAAGCGATGCTACAAAACCTGCACCTCTACAGGTCTTAATGGACGCGCTTCTGCGACGCCATGGTTTACATAGCCACTTCCGCTGTTAGAAAGCTTCTTTTTATCGACAAGATCATTAGGGCCATGTCGGTTGACGGACTCCTGAACCAATACTTTCAATGATGTATTCTCGGATTTTGGCAGGGTACTGAGAAAAAATAATCAAAGAAAACCCCTGAAGCAACAATACCGAAAGTACACCTTAACGTCGAGCGAAATGTGGCTAAATTTATCCACTACTTCATCGAGCTTTTCGTCATCACTACGCCTAATCCTGAACATTAGCCGGAACCGACACTAATACAACATCACTTGACTATTCACTGAAACGAAGCTAAACGGTACCTCATGCCGGAAACTTCTCCATGATCTGAGCGACCTTGAGTGCTATTGTTAGGTTTTACTGATGGAAGTGCTTCAGTGTGATCAGGCTCTGCTTCGCTGCCGGATTCAGAAGGAGCGTCAACATTATCACTCATTGAACTGCTGGGCCTGCTCTAAACTCAGCTTATTACCGAGAGTTGAGGTTGAGAAAGGCTTAGATTCCATACAAGAGGCCGAATGGGCAAATACTGCAGCATGTTCACGCATCCTCCATGATAAACTCGTATTAGTCTTCCTGTTAAATTTAGCTCTAGACTAATGCTACGCTTCACTTCAGATATCCAATGCGATAGAGAGAAACATACTTCATGCCACGACATCTCGCGTACATAAAGAGGGGAAAATCTCAGAAAAGGCCGATGTAAACAAAGAGGAATAAATGAATGAAAAACTTGCCTGATGCTCTGAATACGTGGTATACCCACAGCCACGACCTTCTCTCAAAGCATCCAGCCTCTTAGCGACTTCCATCAACTGAATTAAGAGGAAATCTCTACTGGAATCATGTCGTTATAAAAAGTCAAGCGAACCCCTGCATAGATCGATTGAAGGTCCTCTGCTGGAACAGCATTTTTGTGCGGGTACGTATTGAACAGAAAACGATAAAGCGGTGTTTGAAGTGGGTCGACGATTGTATCGTAATAAATCTAAAAAGGAAAGGTAAAAAATAGTTCTCTGTGCTAGCAAACCTGTCAAGTACAATAGACCCCAGTTTAAACTAATACGAAAAGTATTACAAGCCACCTTACCCATAATGGCGTAGCTACAATGATGGGTTCTTACTAAACAACGGCTTCATTCCTAGCTTAGAGAACAACTAAAGTTGGCCGGTTGTTATCTTCAACAATTTGATCAGGTTTACCGTAATTTAGATGCTACATGCTCATGATAGACGAGGAGCTCCAATACAAGAATATTCTGGCATTTTCTCGTCTTAGTGCTTGCTGTGCTGTAAATTTGTTAACTGTTTATGAGGCCATCACTAAGACCAGTCATGTATGTTCCAAACTGCTTGAAATCGGGATGAGAAATGACGGTGATAAAAAATCTCATTATAGCTGTTGAGACCAAGCTTTTGGCGTGTAATTAATAAAAACATACGCTTTCGAATGAAGCCATTTGAAGCTAAATGCCCCGACAACATTTGATAACTTTCAAGTAACCTCAGCTCCGTTTGCGTGATGCATAAGCCTTTACCTGAACCCACGACCTACATAACCAAAGTGAAAAATGACACCAAAGGGTCGCTTATAACAGAAGTCAAAGTCCTCGGATAGCGACGAGAATATTATCGCAACGCTCGAATTATTGTAATTTTTCTGTACAACACACGTATAAAATGCGGCCGCGAAAAAAACAGTAAACGGGAAAGATAAAACGTTCGCTTTTGTGCGAGACTATACCGGCCTCACAGCAGAAACTATGCCAGTTTCGCAGCTGAAAACTGAACGGGAGAAAAGCAGAGGGATAGTTTCGTTCTTTACTAACAGCTTTTCGATCTACTCTTTCCCAACCCTTGTGACTATCACTTGACAGCGGAGTAATGCCAAGTAGACATTTTTAAGACTAAATGTAATGGTAACCCTCGAAATGGAAGCAGCCTCAGACAACTCAGAACGGCTGATATCAACAATGTTACCAACATCCACCTATCGTGAATAAACTTACATGGTTTAACAACATTCCTTGCTAAACAAATGTAAGGACTTACTCGATGTTCAAGGTGGTTACTATTGCGGGAGCGAGCCACATTCCCTAATTTTGCGTATCGACGAACCGCAATGGTTACCTGAAGAAAATACAATGAGAAAAATTCATCTCTAAAAGAAAAATTCACACTTACCTCATTGAGAATACAGGCAACCTCTTCGTCCGTGAAGGTGCTCTCATCCAAGTACCGTTTAAAGACAAATTTGTACAAAAGACATGAAATCGGTGATTTGAGATGAGCCAGTGATAGGTGCATGTGATACGTCTAAATGTACACTTTAATTACAGTGGACAAGCGCGAGCTATGCTACGCCTATTACAGGAGCAAATTTACGGAGTCAGAGTGAACAACTGGAATCGAATGGGTCCTACAAAAGACTGGAAATGGTTGAAAATTCGATTGGGAGGAGGAGTGGTGGGGACATAACAGTACCAATTAGCAGGAATAGACACAGAAATGGAAATTCAGTACGGGCATCGGCTCTTGCAGTAACCCCGTGGCTTGCCCACCAGGGGGACGTACGATTCGTGCGATTCCGGGTGCGCGCGGCAAATTGCGCAGCGAAATTCGCGATGATTCCAACAACTCCTGTGCCTGTCATTGGGGCACAAACTTGAAGTAGAGTACTTCAGTAGGGTCGCACAATCCTACTAACCTAATTTACTTCAAATTTGGGCCCCAATGATAAACACCGCGGTCGTCCAAGTTGCACAGGTTTCGCCGCCCAATTTGCCGCGCGCACCCAGGATTGCACGAATCGACACACACCCTGCCCCTACCCACTCCCGCGACCTTGCCCAAGGCCCCTTTTCGACGCTTCGTATATGTAACGGGTGAAATGTGCATTTTAACACGTGTCGGATTACTGTAAGAGCCGAGTGCCGTACTGAATTTTCGTTCCTGTGGAATGGACAGGGTGTTTCGTGTTATTCCGTGTCAAAGACAAAGAGATTTTGATTTTTCAACCATAGGAATGTATCTTTGAAACTAGGTCTTATGTGTGGAGGAGCACCAGTGTGGGTGAAAAGATTACCTCATGCCAAAAGCTGGAATGGGTTAGGAATTAAACATTCGATTAATGCGCCCTACGCGGTGTTCCTTCCCTCCCCGAGCTAGGTAGAAACTACATTCTCCTGGTAAAACACGGTAACACTGTGTTAGATCCTTCTTGTACCAATACTTTTATGCGCCACTCCCCACCCAGTCCTACTACACTTTCACCTGGAAATGAAACAAGTGGGGTAGGTTTGACTGAGAGCGGGGATGTGCATAACTTCTCCCCTTTGGAGAATGACGTTGAACACGAACAGAGAAAATTTGCAGCCAAGAAAAGGATTCACTCGAGCCCTTGCGTACAATGAGCAAACAGAAATAAATTTTCAAAATGTCGGGGGAAAATAAAGTCCCTTCAACTGAGCTCTCTCAGCGAGACACCATTCACTTCGCCAACTCTTCTCCCAATTCACATTTCTCGCAGAGGCAATAAAAGACCATATCTGAGAAACTCGAAGCGAAAAAAACTCATACTATGTGCTGAAAACCGGCTCGGTGGGACATATGTGTGACGACGATAAAAAGGTGTGAGCCAAGGGTTGAAAAGGGCGGAGGAGTATGAGTCACGCTCCGCATCGTATTTGTGGCAGGAGGGGGACGTGCGATTCGTGCGATTCCGGGCGCGCGCGGCAAATTGTGCGGCAAAATTCGCGATGATTCAAACGACTTCTGCGCCTATTATTGGGGCACAAACTTGAAACAGAGTACTTTAGTAGAGTCGGACAATCATACTAACCTACATTACTTCGAATTTGGACCCCAATAGTAAACGCTGCAGTCGTTGAAATCGAACCGAATTTCGCCGCACAATTTGCCGCGCGCACTGAGAATCGCACGAATCGCACCACACCCGTGGCAGGATTATAATTCCGTCAAGTTGTGCGTAGAATGCACAATTTTGTACGTTTAGAATAATGAAGTGGGCGCATTCATCCTGCAAAGCTGCTTTCAGACTTCGACGTCCGTCAGTTCGTCGCGTGCGTGCTGCAACGGTGGCGCTAAACTGTTGACGTGTTGACAACACTGGATCACGTGCCAGCGTCATCAACACCTTACTAGAATTGCCTTCGCGACAAGCACGCGACCGCCGTCGCAGAACGCACGCGACGGACGGATGGACTGACGGACGTCGGAGTCTGAAAGCAGCCCATCGTTTGAATCTCATTGGGTATGAGCTGTGTGGGGGAGATTGGTCGTACCAGTAAAGCGGGTACTTCAAAAAACGATCGGCAGGAGGTTGAAGTTCATCGAAATTTCCAAAGTTATTCCCACCAGTCGACTGGCTACTAATGGTAAGATATTCAATACACACCTGAACACTCCACCGCTTGAACCCACCAATTTGCTCTGCCGAAAAGAGAAATTTTCGTATTAGTGCAAATTGTGGACAACAAAGAAGTTTCTCATAGCGATCCCGAGCTTCCGGAGACGGCGATCCAAGTAGAAAAAGCGCTCCGACTTTCGGAATGCTTCTCGACAAAATTTTGGCAACGATGGAACGTTGACAATCTTATCGCCTTCACTCAAGTAAAGAAAGAAGAGACGAGCAAGGAAGAGTCGCGACCATCCGAACAAATCGGTGACTTGCTCATAGAACAGTGCTGATCCTTCGAGGAAACTAGTTTACAGAAGAGTTGGGGACATGGTCAGAGTAGGACGGGCAAATTTGCATGGTAAATGTGTTAATGTCAAATCAGCACACGATGCAGAAACCACTTACAAATGATATCAATTAGAAACAACTGCCTGACTCTTCCTGAGGGTTACGGTAAGAATAATGAAGAGACAAGAATGAGGAGTCCCAAAGTACCTACAAGCAGCAGGAAAAGCTGGTACGAAAAGCTAATACATTAGCGTTCAAAATATAATATGACTGAAACAGAGTTTCAAAGATTGGGAAGAAAGAAATCACTCGGCCAGCGGGTTAACCTGTAGGATCTTGCTGCAGCGACTCTGCTCTAGCGGTGCTGTTGGTTATCGTTTGCACAATACGTCCAGCTTTCGCCTACCAGAATGTACGAGGATATATAAAGTGCTATTGTGACACTGTCAAAATTTTATTTCCATATGGTAAAAACTATTCGAAGTTTGCCTCGAAAACGTCAAACAATATACGAACCAGTTTGCTAAACAATAAAGCTGAAAGTACGAACAGGAGACGAAATGCTGGTAACAGCATCTTCACCTGCAGTGAAATGAAAGAAAGTTTGTCACATCCCCCCTGATGGAGCGACCGTGTTTAGTTAGTTATGGAGTATACCACTGCAGTCCTTTAACCGCACACCATCGGGGTCATGGAATGCTGTGCCAGTTCCTCTCTGGACTCTTATCGAGCTGTCAAGAAAGCTACCGAGCCACACAGTAAACTTCGCCTGCGTGCAATGATATAATGGCGGGCATTTGTATGTTGGAGAATTCAATCTAACCGGAACAACCAAGACTTGTGCATTCAAATTAGCTGCGGTCAACCAAGGAAACAAATCTTCTGGTGTAATGAAGCTGTAACATCACCCAATGGAGCTCACACGACACGTTAGTCACGCTTTTCCACGAGAGAATGCCTGCCTAGAACATGCCAGCCCATTCGATACCGACAGCCCTTACGATGCGGATACGTCGATGAGGTGTACTCATGCTAGGAAAGCGCAAGGAAATCCGAAGGAACGAAAAAATGTCGGAATAAGACGGAATAACAATACACCATTTGATAGTGCAAGATGACAAGTCTTTCTGTTGAGCGAGATTCTCATTCGGGTCCGTAAGTGAGCTAGAGATGCTGAACGCTACAGACTTTAACAAAGAGCGGGACGCCTTCAGAACATCTGCGTGTGAACAGTATACACGAATCTGCAGCGGAAAACTCAAACAGCGTGAAAACAAAGAACGAGCGAATACACGCCCCTCACTCGTGGAGCCCTCAACAATTGGTAATGAAACCCGGTCTTAACGATAACATAGCCTGCGCGAAAATCTTAACAAACAGAAAATAAAGAGAGCGACGGTGTGGAGGCATCGACTAGTTCTGGATAACCAACATTTTTGAGTAACTTTTCTTCTGTAAGAACACGAAAGGGAAACTTACAAAAATGAACGTTCGATAGTGTCCAACGACCTTACCTTCGCAGCGAAGGGAGACTCTAGCCGCAAGGAAAACTCGAACAGAACTTGACGTCTTGAGCAGCTATGAATAGATATTCCTTACCAACGACGATAAAAAAAAAACAATTTTCTGGTTATCCATCCATAACGCCTCTACCTACATAACACATCCCGGGACTATCTGCACAACACTGGCTCAACGTACAAATACTTCACCCTTAGGTTACCATCGCATTAATTCCTTTCTTGTGTTGGATACGAAGCGGTCCCTCTTTCCCTTTTTCTGGCGGACAAGCGGTGTCGTAAACATCTACATAATACTTTCCTAGTAGCCGATCATCGAAACAGTCAAAGTGCAAGGAGAAAAAATCAGATAAGTCAGCAATACGGTATCTCTTGTCGGACTCGACCTTTCGAGTCCGACAAGAGATACCGTATTGCTGGCTAGCGGGGTTTTTCATGCGCCCATCTACCGGCTTCTTGCCGAAACGATTGATCAAGTCGAACCAGCAAGATACATTGAACGCTCAACTAACCTCTCTGCATTACCGCTTACCCACCGAGGGCCAACCATACAAGCAAACACCACTCGCAGCGGAAAGTGTTCCGCATACTTCTTCGCCTGAAGAGTAATTACAAGGTAAGTGTTATGCTGAAGGCAGCGACACCTGGTTGTGAGAAATACGCGTATATAAACAGAGCGATCAAGCACAGAAATGAAAGATAAGGTGATGAGGATAAGGTAGAGAAAGTATTATAGATGGAATTGAGGACGGCGAGCAGCTTGGCTTGCGGCAAAGTAACACCGATCGCGGCAGTGCGTCGTTCCCAACGATGGCGAAAGCATGAGACGAGCGTCCACGAGCAACTGGTTAAATCCTCGAAAGTTCACCCCATTCGGTCGTCATGTCTTATTCGCATCTATCATTGTATGAAGACGGAAGGAAAATTTACAAAGTTCTCATAACGTTGCTCCTGCAAATGCGTCCCACTTGAAGTAGCCCGAAAGCAAGTGGAAGCTTCCCTCGAGAGTTTTTGAAAAAATTTCTGGAAGAGAGTATCCAGGGTCAGAAAGAAAGAAGAAGAAGAAGAAAGAGGAAGAAGCATAATCTCCGGCTTCAGGTTCGACTCTTTTAATAATGTCGCTGGGATATTGGGCTGTTGCACAATTATCACGGATTTTAGCAAATTTAACTCAACAGAAGCAATTGAAATATTTGACAGAGACACACTTGAAATTATTCAGGAGCTGGTCACTATCTACTTTAGGCACTGCTTTTCTTTGCTAAATCGATTCCAGGGGCGAAGAAGTTTTGATTCTTAGAAGCGATCCACTCTTTGACATCGGACACCAAGTCATTCTGTTCGTCGTAAGTTTTGTTCACTAGCCAATCTTTCTCACGAAGGCTGACGTGATGGTCCGTAGGAGAATCTATCGGTGAATGTGGCAGATGTTGGACCTAATCCCATTTCTTACTGGCGGTCGATTCAACGGCACGATGTTCAGCACGATGAGGACAAGCGTTGTCATGGTGGAAGACGATATTTATTTTATTTTATTTTGATGCACACAGCGGTACGCTAAACAAATACAGTGAGCTAAAAACATCAACGGCATAAATGAATCAACCTTACATCGGTTGGTCAAGATTTGTTCGAATTCATAAGGAGGTAGTTAAGCTCAAGATCCGGTAAGTGAAACTCAGTAGGCGGATGGCGCTAGGGATAACGCCACTCCTAGAGAGCATGAAATATGTATATACACATATATGGAATCCGAAACAGAATTTTCGGATGTTAGGTATTCCCTAGCCCTAGCAATTCAGCTTCAGCCCTCCCTTATTTCGGATTCGGCCTAGAGTTATCATTAAGGTTCTCTCAAGATCTTGGTAGATAGTGCTACACCGCAATCATACGGTCTAAAGATCTTTCACCAAGCGCGTAAGGCGCAAATATTGGAAAGAACAGTAAACTCAACGTCACAGAAGCTGTGAGGTGAAGGAAAAAACAAAAACAAAAACAAAACAAAACAAAACAAAACAAAACAGAAATCAAAAGACACCGAAAGTCACACATACCACTGTCTTCTTCTTTCGGGTTCATTTTGCTTCGGCTGCAGCATGAAGACGTTCAACCTATCCAATCAAATTCCACACCTCTCCGAGCCGTTTGAGACGATGGATGGCCGCCATCTGGTTGACGCTGAAGTCATCGGCTAGCATTCGCATTGTTAGGCTTTCATCTTCTTCCAAGACCGCTGGAAGGGCCTGGTTATTGAAATCTGATGACCGTTCTCTTCGTTCCTTATCTTCAAGGTTTGTGTTGCCCGATTTAACCTCTTGAACTACCTTTCAACTTGGCTTTGGCTAATTGTTCCAACACCGAAAAGAAAAGTTCGTTGAGATCACGAAATGGCTTTGCCGCCTTCCAACCTTGCGAGTGGTAGAACATGAAGATGACTGTCTGGAGCATTTCTGTTAGGGGAAGCAAGAAGATTAGATTATTCCTACGAAAGTCCCAAGTTCAAGATCAAAATTGTATCAAGAAGAAACGCGAAAAAATCGCAATGATTATGCATCAACCTAGTTAATGAAAGGTATGATATGTTCATGAGCGTGATGCATCACGCTATGTTCATGTTTATTCCATACCAGCTTGAGCTACTGAGATCTAACAGTAGTCTTTAAAATGTCTAAAAATGAAATCAATTCGACTGTCTGCAGTGAGCAGACCCCGCTAAATCCGAAAAGAGAAAACACACGTCGCCTTATCCCATATCTTCTTCACTACCTGAGGACTGCTGTGTTCTACTCACTCACTGGACTTCAAATGTCCTACAAAGTTGTGCGCCTGATGCGCTCGCAATTCTAGAGAAACTGGTCTCTATACTTATTCCGAACCCTACTGCGATACTCAAGCGGAAAAAGGACGCGCTCTGTAGTGATTGCCGGAGCAGCCGAAGATGATGACGACACTTCTATCTCCTCTCATCAAACGATTATGGAGAAAGTGGTGAAGCAGGTTCTAGACGTCCCCGGTATTGAAACTCGACCAGCGGAAATATATCAAATAGGCAAGAAGGAAGGGACCAATTAAATCTCGCTCCATCGAATGTTTTTCCGTCACACAGGTTCTAATTTGATACACTCAAGAACGCTAGATTGCTCAGGAACATACCTGGGCTTTAGAATATATACATTCGTAGATTACGTTTTCCTGTACGTTGATAAATTCGCAAAGCTTAGTTAAAAAATTTCGAAATCTCACCATTTCCATTCATTCTTGAAGCCAGTGAACGCTTTTGTAACCGAAACGTGGCTGAGCTCAAAAATCAGTGATCGTAAAATTACCTCAGAGTTGTCATGTTCAACTGCCAGAAAAGACAGACGAGGTAGGAGTGGTGGAGTAAGTATTTTATTCCAAAGCTAGATTAATTTTAAGCCAGTACAATTTGACGTTCCTAATCGTTCAGCAGATGTTCTCTGTATAGACTTCATGAATATTAGTCTTTGCTATATTTTCTTTGTACTCGTATAGTCACATTCTCGCTCAGGATGTTGAGCTCTGTGACCTACTATCTTATCTGTGCTCTGTCACGTAGAACGTTGCGCTCCTCGGGGATTTCAACCCAGATATCGATTGGTCAATCGCTCATGCGCCCTCACCAAGACAAAGCAGATTTACCCGGTTTACCTCACTTTTCTTCCATTTTGGTTTTGTACAACATACTAGAGATGCCTACGTGTGGCCGGTCTCTCCAAAATCTGGCGCTCACTTCCCCTGATTCAGGACCCGATGTTGTGGATCTCACTGAGTACGTCCCATCACAACATTGTGGCCTTCCTTGTCGTTGCACCATCTCAGAATCATGCTCTAGCCGCGCTGAAGGACTTTTCCAGAACAAGTGAAGATGCGATCAATTCGGAAATTGATAGGATCAAGGAACTTGATAGGGTCAACTGGCATGGTTTATTTGATAGGTATGTCTTTAGTGATGACGTCTATGATCAATCCTTCACTGCTGTTCATTCGCTTATTGATCATTTCGTTCCGGTGAAAAGAATGGTGCACGCTTTTGATAGGTATCCAAAACACAAAAAATCTTTTTGAAGAAAAGGAACGGTTGTCTAATCATCTTAAGAACCCCTATCGTCTGTCGGGTATTGTTGAGTTAGCAAAGATTCTGCGCTTCATCTTGAACGCCATGTCGCTTTAAAAGTGAAGAGGCATTCTGATTGTCTATATATGAGCGAGCGCTTAGGCAAAGGAATTAATCTTCCGGTTTATCCTGTTCTGACTGTCGTGCTTTCACCACTAGCTCTGAGGAAGCCAACGTTTTGGTGACTACTTTGCCACCGTGTTTTTATCATTTGACACTTCAGTTGATAGTGTTCCGACTCTTTTCAATTATGAGCGCCCCTTACCATTTGTTTACCCCCATCTTGTCGACCAACACTTACGCAAGATACAAAGTCCGGGAGTATCCCAAGGAAGTGTTCTATCTCCGCTTTTATGCTTGATATACACAATGGATCTTCCATCAATTGCACATAGCCACAACATCAAGGTGTATGCTTTTGCAGATGATCAGATGAAAGCTTTACCTAGTTTTGATTGTGGCCAATGTGGGAGCCGTGATAAGAGACGCTCTGCACCATACGTCTTCATGGACTCAAGAATGGAGTCTTAAGCTCAACTTTGCAAAAGCTTGTGTGCTTGCTTTGGGAAAGAGAGTGTCTGAATTGGCATTCTAGTATCGTAACTACAGTACAATCACGATTGTTCGTGGCGTGCGGCAGCTCGCATCTGTTCTCTAAGCTCTTATATGGCGAGACCCCTTGCGCCGGGGGCATCTCAACTAAATCTATGATTTCGAGCCACCGGAAGAGGTGTGTTTCTTCAATAACAGCTTTTCTTTGTTCTCTCATTATCTTCTTTCTTGCGGGTTTTTGGTATTTCTATTTTTGTGAGACCTCGTGTGGCGGGGGTCGGATTGTTGCTGCTGATCGATTGCACCTTGAAGGATCAAAGTCCTCAGTTCAAGTGTCTATCATTTCATATGTTGTCGCAGGTTTATCTGGCAATGATGGGGGGTCAAATGTAGTTATCCGATGCTTTATCACCGCTCAATGGTGACGCTACTATTTCTGCGCATCTGAAAGTTATTCTGGTTTATGTCTTGGACAGCATAAGAACAAAGGACCGTGGGTTGACCTTGTCAAAGAAACGTGAAGGAAAGTTGCTGTGTGAGAATGATTCGCTTAAAGAGAAATTTCTACACTCAAAAAGCCTTTCGAAGCCTTCCCAGTTTTGGACATTCGTCTCGAAGAAGAAGAGACACCTTCAATGTTTTCAATGACAAAATGGGTAACCGATGTCAGGAACTACGAGCTAATAGCTATATAATACGAACAAAAGAGGCTGCAGTCGTTACCTTTCCAACTTCTGGCGTTCGACAACTCAGCGCAATTTAAGAAGGCTATGGCAAAGTCCAATATTTTGAGTCTGTTGGGCATCGCCGACGTGTCTTGAAATCTTTTTGCTCGTGCTCCTCCGTTTATTGATAGCTCAGTGACTCTTTGTTTAGCTGTCCTGCTTGCACATGACCTGCCCAAGCACACCTGATGTTTAGACACATCAGCTGACGGTCTGATTCTTGTCCAATTATACTTCATCGTCTCCCCAGAACTCCGGATCAGAGAGGACACCGGTCACATTTCGTATGCTACCATGTGCCTCACCCGAGACACTCGCCTAGCTTGCCGTTGGGTTGGCGGTATACCCGTGTCTCGAAGTTTCGGTAAGACCCTATGACCCCGTATGTGGCGATTGGCCATGCGCTCGGTTGTTGCATGTTGAGTGTGTACTGCTCTCCGCTCCTTTCCGGAGCGTCTTTAGTCATACCTAATGATATTCAGTGCGCTCGATGCGCCGGCTGGTTGTCTATTTATCTCTTCAGTGCTTTAGTCCAGGCTTAATTTTTAACGGTGAGCCAGACCGTTTTACAGACCAAGAAGTCATTTCCTAATTCTTTTTGTCCTCTCTTTTTTCAGTTTCAATTAGTGGGCTGATTCGAGAAAGGTTTGTTTTAACATACATTCTAGTCATGTTCAGTTCTTTTTTCTGTTTTTTGTTGGTTTCTGTTTCTTTTTGTTAATCGTAGACCGAATATCTTTGCACTCTCGTTAGTTTTTGCATTGTCGGACTGTAGCGCGTCCCGCATAGTAAATAAAATAAATAAATAAAAATAGTTCATCGAGTAATTCTTCTCATGACAAGACTTTTGTTTCTTCGGTAGCTCATATTATTCCTGGACATCCGCCAGTCCTGATTCCCCGATAGGTTTTGATAGAAGATGTGTTGTTATTGCGCGTGTAGCTGAGAACAATGATCCCAACTTAAAGGCAGTGTTCACGAGAAATTTGTTTCGGAGATTTGCACATGGTTTGAATTCGAAGCCCCCTCTGATACCATTTGTGCAGGAATTAGGTCGGAAAACAGCTGGATAGGGCACGATAAGGCCAGGAACTTTGGGGGACGGTATGCCTCCGCCCCTCGCTAGGCTGGCTACGGGTTCGAATTTTCCTTCACCACTTTCGCATTGGAGCGAAGTTGGCGAAAAATCGATACGGAGGTTGGCAAATTGCCGGGAATGATCAGCTGGTCGACCGCCTCGCACAGGGGCTAGTATTCGGCTGTTATTTCTATTATTCGCGTATCGTTTGTTTTTTTTTTGTTATTAATTTTTTACGGTATCATTCTTTAACTTTTCTCGTAAGTTTATTGAAGATTTTAGCATATTTTGTGTAGATTATTGCATGCAAATGTTTTTTTTATTTCAGAAACTCCGTTAATTTCGATGTGTTGTCTGTATTGGACATTGCGTCGCGTTCGTGCATTTTCGCGCGAACACTCCCTAACCGTCGTTTTTTCAATGTGAAATACGTCCAACCCCCCTTTCCAGCTCTTTTTTTGACCCTTTGTAATTATTTTTGTTCATCGTTTTTTGCGCTTGTTTCGTTGTTATCGCTTTATTCTAGAGTAGTCCTATCGATTCCCGTCAAAAAAGGGTACCCTAACTTTTTTCTAAACACTGCCTTTAATGTCACGATTATCTAACGATAGTCATTGTGTGAATAAGCTACCGCAGTTTTCGGGTATTGAATGTGTTGCTATGTCCATTTACAGAATGGAAGCAGTAGTAGGAGGTCTCCGAGGTTACCGAAAGTCGTCTTACCATCAAGTCGATTTCAGAAGCGAATTTTAAAAAAATGCCATGTTCAAGATTTTTCCATTCGAAGGCGTGTTCATTAGGCTTTCACTGACCAAGGAAGAACGTGGCAAATTGCGCCAAAGGAGGCTTCCTTTTGCCACTTCACATAAGTCTTCTTCGTATTCGAATGATTTGAATGGCCAGCCATCTATGACTAGACCTTTTCCTCAATCGGAGCGTAGGGCTATGTTTAAATCTTCGAATAGACCCTCTCTCAAGAGGATAGCATCTCGTGTATTTTCGCGAAATTGCAATCTCTCTCTAGAAATTCGAACCAAATCAATTTCTTGTTGAGAAGAAATGTTGATGTGCTAGTGTTTAGTGAGACCGGCTGAATTCGTGGCATTCACTCTGCTCTTTGATTTCTGCTGATGATTACTGTGTTTTACGCCGCGATAGGCATAGAAAGCAGGATAGAGGAGGGATGATAATGATTCAAAATATATTCAATTCAGTTGAAAATTTTTTCCGATTCGGTTCGTGATGCTTATGGAATTTTAGCAGCTGATGTTTTAATTGAGCGTAGAAGATTTCGGTTCATAGTGGTGTACAGAGCCCCTCACTGTTCTGTGGTGTTCAATGATCAGCTAGGCAATATTATTAGCGACGGTCCATATTTGAACACCCAACGATAGTTGTTGGGTATTTTATCTTCCCAGAGGTGGATTGGCGTTGTGAGAATAGGCTCAGGCCAACACTGGGTAGTTTTTATAGATGTACTTTTGGTGCGAAAATCCAAAACAATACGTCTCAAAGCCTACAAGGGGTGAGAGTATTCTGGATTTGTCAGTGAGGTGGTGGTGGAACCTCCATTACCTCCATTTGGTTGAAGCGATCTTATCGCTTAGAAATAAATGTAAATAGTAGTTGTGGTGGCTTTACTTTGCTTTCTTCAGGGACTTTAAAAGCTGCGACATCGCGAGTCCGACTTCGCGAGTCTAGCGCCTATCTGTCATCTATTGCTTGGAGAGACTCACTGGAGTCTATCTACTCGGTCAATGAGAATACGAAATATTTCTTAGTATATAACATCATGCCATAGTTATATTTGTTCCTGTAAAGCGGGTTTCAGCTCCCAAAATCTACCTCCCTTCATATCTTCAGAATATATAATATTTAGGAGTTGCTTGTTCCATGTTTGCGAGTTGCTTGTTCCATGCGGCTAAGAGGGAAGAAGTCACAATCAGCCAATGATTGGGACAAATTTCACCGGTTCTCAAGTAAATTAGGTGATCTGCTTAGAAAATACAACAGGCATATGGAAAAATAGATTCTGGAAGAATAGAAAAAACGGAAAATCTACTCATGAAATCCCCTGTTCGGAAATAGATGGAGAGGTTGCAGCCTTGGATGTGAATAAGTTCAACCTCCTAGCAGGCAAGTTCGGTGAGGTGTTTTCTGAGTGGGGTGGCTCCTTACCAGCTTTCGGTCCCTCAGTTCCTAGTCCAATGAATTTCCGTGGGTTGAAAGTGTTACAGTCCAGGCTTTTTTGAAGCAACTGCCTAATTACTTCTCATCGACTCCTGTTTGACTCCTGTTATATTTGTCAGGAATTTAGCTTACATTCTAGAGGAACCGGTAGCTTATTTATTTGACCAGTCTCTCTGTTATGGGGTAGTCCTTTCAAGGTGGAAGCACTCCTCTCTTACGCCGTTACTGAAAAAGAGAACCATCACACTTGACATCTTTTCTCTGTCGTTTGTTTGAAAAAGCTCTAAGGAACATATTATCACACAGAACACCATCAAACGGTTCAGAGGAACATTCACTCATTGACAAGCCGGGAAGAGGGAAAAAGGTCAGTGTTTCCACTGATAGGATTATCAAAGCAATTCGGTCGAGAGTCGATTGCAACCCTCGGCGGTCCATCAGAGGAGTTGCGAGAGACTGGGCATATCGGAGTTTTTGGTGGGAAGGATTGTCAAGGAGAAGCTTTATTGCCACTCCTATCTTATACAAAAGTGCCACTTCATTTCTGACGAAAACAGGCATCGTAGGGGCGAAAAATGCAGAAGATTGCTGACACGCCTTAGTGGTGACACGCAACCCTCCGTCTTTTTCTACGAAAAGAAAATTTTTAGCATTGAGCCAGTTCTAAACCGCCAAAATCACCGCGTTTATTCAGAAAACATTGGAAGTGCTATGTCACGAGGAAAAATAGTTGGAAGAACAGCTAACCCTGTTTCAGTGATGGTTTGAAGGGGGGGGGGGGCGCGGCCATTGGCAAGACACTGTTGGTTTTCGTCGATGCAGGCGTGAAAATTAATAAGGATGGACGTGTTGAAGCCCTGGTCCGATTCCCACTCCGAAAACAGTTCGTGGTGCGTTCAGCAGGACAGCGCTCCAGCCCTTAGAACCAAGCCCGTCCAGGAGTGGTGTCGGCGAGAGTTGAACGACTTCATTAGCGCGGAGGATTGGCCATCCGGCTCCTCAGACCTCAATCCGCTTAACATCTCTGTGTGGTCCTTAATTGGCAGAAAGGCCTGTAGAATTCGTCACCCTAATCTGGAGTCGTTGAAAGCAGCACTAAAGAAAGCCTGGGAAGAAATGGATGAAGGATACCTGCATGCCACGTGCGACAAATTTAAGAAGAGACTTCAAACTTGTATTTGAGCCGATAGAAGATATTTTGAAATTCAATTGTAGGTTATTACTGCTCATAATGTAAGTAAATGTGTGTGTGAATTTCAGCGTCACTCGTTGCTTACATCGTTAAATACATTGGATTATATAGGCGCCGATAATTTTGGGACACCCTGTATTTTTATATCCTTGAAATCGCGAGTAGTACTTCTCTCCCCTACATTTGTGCACTTTAGGCGGCTTGTAAATAAAGGATTTCTGAGTGTTCTCTGCCATACCTTTGTAAAAACGGTTTCGCTTGATCATCGCTCAGCTGTAGTCGCGATGTATTGTACAAATGCGGATCGTCAGTTTCCGAGATTTCTAAGACGCTCATACTCCATCGAGAACAAGTACATCGCGTCATTAAGCGATTCGAAGAGACTGGAAAATCGAAAATCGTCCAAAAGGAGAACCGAAAAGAACTGCAAGGACCTCTGCCTTTCGAAAGGACGTCAAAGACAAAATGCGCTGAGGTCCTGATAGAAGCTTGGGAAAGTTGGCCAAGGATTACAATGTGAGCAACTCAACCATGCGAAGACTGGTCAAGGAGGACATCAGGTCACAAAATTGCGAAGGAACAACGCCTTAGCGAAGAATTGAAGGCTTCAAGACTGACCAAAATGCATGACGATGAAAACCATTGCACCGGTGAAAACCTTGGACGAATCCTCTCACAGACGAGAAAATATTTAACACTGAACCCTTTCGAAACGCGCAGAGTCAACGGATATTGATCCCAAAAGGATCCTCAGGAGTAGTCAATATCGAAAAATCTCATTATCCACAGTCGGTGATAGTGTGGGCTGGAATATCCTCGGCAAGACCAAGTTGGCTTTGTGGAAAAAGGAGTGAAAATCAATGCTGAAATATATTGAAAGCAGATTCTGGAGGATGCGGTGATTCCTTGGGCTGAGAACAACGCGAAAAACGCTAACTGGACCATTCAGCAGAATCGGGCACCAGCCCGTAGTGCAAAGAAGACCCTGCAATGGTGTAAGGCCATGCTTCCGGGTATTTGGACGGAGGAGGTTCGGCCTTCAAACTCTACCGATCTCAACCCTATGGATTTTGCTGTGTGGTCGATTCTGAAGCATAAGGCCTGCGCTTTGAAACATCGGTCTTTGGACTCTCTGGAAAAAGCCCTTTTGAAAGCGTGGGAGGAAATCCCGCCGGAAATGATTGCGCACATTCTTGAGCTTTTCCGAAAAAGGTTGGACGCTTGCATTAAAGCGAAAAGTGGACATTTCGAGAGCGAGATGTGATATGTTGCTCACAATTTTTGTGATGATTGCATAGGAGTGGATTTTTCTTATTTGGTTTGATTTGTACAATCTTGCTGTTAGCTTTCTGTGTATCACACTTCATGTGGGTCACCCTACCCTCTAGTTGTAAGAGGTTCTATGGTGTGTTGTTGTTTGTCTCTCACCTCTACCTTCTGTAGCATATAATTAAATAAACAAGTTATCAATTAAATAAACAAATTATCAAAAAGTCAGGCTCGTGATCTTGGGGTAACCATATCGAGGTCGACGAGTTGGGAAACTCACATTGAAGGTATAGTAACGGAAACCCGAAAACGATAGAAAAAAAACAGTGCCTGTACAGCTTGTTCAGGATTGTCAAGACGTCTGGCCTGACTATCCTAGTTAGGCTATATAAGTCATACGCTCTTCCTAATCTTGGATACTCCAGTGAGGTCTGGAACCCCCAATCAAAAAAGCTAATTAATAGCATCGCATCGAGAAAATGCAAATTACCTTCACAAGGCTAGTTTATTATCGAGTGTTCCCAGATCCGGGCTATCTTTGGTCCATGTCGCCGCACAGGATACGGCTTAGAGAGCTCGCATTGAGAAGTTTCCTGTATAAACGTACTGTTGCAGATTAAGTTCTAGTTTTCAAAATACTCAAGGGGATCTCGTCTCACTCTCCCTCCATCTCTTAGAAGACCGTGCTGAAACGTATATGTTTCCAGGTCTTTGTACCGCAGTCGATTCTCTAGTGATGATTGCGGAAATTCGCTCTTCTGCAGAACATCAATCTGGTTGAATAAACTGTCCTTGGATATTCATATGATAGATAGGGTCTCACTATATCAGTTTGTTGCGTTATATTAACGTTCCTTGCTATTTTTGCGTTAGTCCGTTTTTTTACCAATGCCTTCGGTCGAGTGCGCACATCGGTGAGGTTAAGCACTAGTCTTTTACAGAGAGGTTCTTCTTTTCTTTTTTTTCTCCACTGACAGAATGTTTCAAGTTTTGGTCGGAAATGCATTATCGACTGTTTGAGTGGCATGCAGCGGAGTAACGTAGGGAGGAGTCTTGTTCCCTGTATTATTCAATATTTCCACTACCGAGCTTCCTGGGAGTTGTCTTTGACAGTATCCATGCAGACGACAATGAGTTGTACAAATTAGTGGAAGGCTAGAATGTTGATGAAGATCTGCAAACGGCAATTGAAAGGACTATGTGTTGGGTCGATTGAAACGAACTTACTCCGTCCACAGAAAAAAAACTCATATCAGGCGCTCAGGTGTTCATTCGTCTGAGCCCGTTTATACACTGGATGTTTTGAACCATGTGTCCGCGATCTGAACCACTTTCAATCCAATTGAGGCTCTAATAAAGAAGGATCCATGTAGGTTGTTGTGGGCTTATAAAATTTGTGTAAAGTGTGAAATTGTGGCATACATAAGGTACCAGCCAATCTAATACTTGGCCTTAATCACGTGACGACTATTCATACCGGATAGTACCGCAAAACTCCCTCATTTGTGATGTGTCCGTTTAACGCATCCTCATGATCCGTCGCAAACATCTCTGATGGAAAGCATCCATTTTTTTTGACAAGACTAGTCCTACTCTCCCTGTTCCGCTTACATAGTGTGCAGTAGGAATCAAATCAGAAGCATACTAGCGCATACTACTTCGAGATGTAGACGACGGTGACCATAGATTGCTCTCATAGTCAGCGACCCAGCTCGCAAGCGCGAGCGAGCGGGCGAACGGCCGTTTTCAGACTTCGACGACCTCCCGTTCAACGCGTGCGCGACGGCGGTCGCTTGCGTGCTGCGACGGCGGCGCTAGAGTAGTGTTAACAGCGCTGGCGCAATATCTAGTGTTGTCAACAACGGCCAGGCGCCGCCGTTGCGAACGCGTTGAACGGACGGTCGGAATGACGGTCGGTTGAGTCGCTGAGGTGTGAAAACAGCCAACGAGTGAGCGGGCGCGTACGCCGGCGGTATCAACCAAGATTCAGTTGCAAACAAAGGACAAGCGCCGCCCCCAGCCAGCGCTCAAGAGCTCAAGATCTGCCTTGGATGTGTACGTCGTCTAAGCGGGTTTTGCGACCCTCATGACTTCTCATCCTGACCGTTTTTCGACCCGACAGCGCTCCAGAGACTATCCTTGGGGTCACTGGTTTATAAATGGAGGAAATCTCAAAAACCATTTTCAACGTGAGCTGTACTTCTATACATGTTTTCTGTGGCCTTTTCGGGTGAGAAGTCGTCGAATAGCGACCTAATAATCACTACTTTCGCTGAACAGCACACGTGAGTAACCCTTTTGAAAATTTATTATGTTCTATCGCATCAGTTGAATTAATGAATTAGTAAGATAACAACTCCATACTTTGTACACGTAATCTTCCACATTCATCAATCAGCATTTCACTGCTTGAGCACGATATGATGGCAGTTTCCATGACGAAGAGAGAAAGTCTTATGAGTATTTTAGTAACAAGGCCTTTATCTTTATTTTGAGATAGGAAGAGCGATTGACTTTGCTGAAGTACTAGTGCCTTTTCAAGGTCAGTCTGCGTGCTAACGAGCTCTTTATCCTCTCGATTAAGCTAGACACCGACATACACAGCAGTTCAACTAGTGGAGCCACTAGTTAGACACATGAAAAACTCTATGCGCAGAGTATTTGTTTCTGCTTACTACTTTCTTTTCTAGAATTTCTAAAGGTGGCAAAAAATGGGTTTAGACCACTCGAATGATTTTCAGTAACCTCAACAGAAGATAACCATAACCAGTCATTTGACGACTAAAGTAATTCAAAAAGGTTGCGTCTTCAACTTTGTGTCAAGGAGACATGCTGAATCACCGGCAGGCTCTTCGGGCTCATCGGGTCCGGTTTTCGACCCCTCCACAGATTAATGTGAAGGAAAACTGGTTTGGCAAATGCAGTTCATTTTGTGCCTTCCTTATTGAACAGTTGACAGCCATAGTTTCATTGATAGACAGGACCACTTTGACCTTCTCTCTCATGGAAACTACCTCTAAAACATGCAACATTCTGTAAACAACTCGGTAAACTCTACTTCAGTCTCTCCATTCTGAACACGCTCCGTTGCTTTTCTGAATTTCTTTCGTTTTCTGTCCGAGAAAAACTTTCCGAGTCCCTGAAATACCGCATGTTAGCCCTGAAAACTCGAGAAAACTTTTGATATTGCTCCATCTTCAGCTAACAGAAACTAAGTTTAGAATGAAAAGACAAGTTATCCGGTTCATCTACAAAATTCAAAGGCAATAATGACGATGCTTGAGGTTTCCTAAAAGAAGGAGACAAAATTTTTGGAGCGTGAAATTTTGATCTCAGCCCTCCCACTTCAGCGCACGTCCCGTCTACTTGAAGCTTTTACCATCCTTCCTTTAGCAGCCTATAACAAGTTTTTTCCAAAGCCTAGCGCGCAGTGCTGATCGAAATAATCGAATTTTGTAGAAAGCAGTTGCCATTTGAGAGCATGTCCGCTCTACCTCAAGCCTTGCTTATCCCAAGAGTTTTTTGTTGGCCTCTGAGCTTGCGTTGAATCGAGTAATAAATTTTTGTAGAATGAACCGCCAACGGTGAAGAAATTGCGATCATAGCAGATGATTATCCTTCATTTCATTTATTGATCCATTCCTCTTTTTACTCTTTTTACTTTCTCTTCTTACTTACTTCTACTTTTTATTTACTCTTTTCTCCCATCCTATGAGCAGTTATGAAACCAAACTTAGATTTTTACTCATTTCAACGCCCAGCCCGGTGCTATTCCTGAACTCCTTGGGTAAAGGTGAGCTATGCTGATATGTTCTCTGTTGATCTTACCCTATACCCAACCCATCGGCTTGACTCCACAATTCCTTATGTTTCTTTATGTAATACTTAATTTCGTCGCATCTAGAAAGACAGAAAAACTCAAGAGGGAGCGCTGCATCGTCACCCATTGGGATAGTATCTTATTCCTCAAGCAGCGTACCTGCACGGGAAGATGGGAATAGTGCCCGAGTTCGACTCTCAATAAATCTTGTCTTTTTTCAGTTAAAACTTCTTAACTTTCTGTGCTGAACAACCGATATTTTCAACGACACTTTATTTGGCTGAGGTTCTGGTGCTTTCGCGGTTCTCTTCTTTGAGTTGTAGAAGCTGTACATAAGTGCCCTTTGATGGAAGGAGTGGTATCACAACTGATCGATTAAAATATACAGTATGGAGAATAGCATAGCACTACAAAATAAAACTCGAGAACATGTCAAAACCCTTCGGTAAGTGCCTAGCACTTTGTTTATGAAGAGTAGAGTTGCTATTTGACTAGAGTTGTTATATGTGGATCTCAGATACATTCAACTTAATCTATAATAATACATTGAAATCGCTGCGCATTCCAAGGCATGCCCAATTCCAGGAAACCAGTTCAATATTCTCGGAAAGTTTGATCAAAGAAGGAATTCGATAAATTTTAGCTCTTTTCAGCCCTTTCTGAAGAACTCGACGAGGTGAACTTTCACATTAAGTTTTTTCTGGGGAAAATTTTCTCCATATAGATGAGCTGAAAATTAACATTCCGCCAGGTACGGGAAGAAATCCCAAAAACCCATTATTCACTCGCTTCGTTTTTCAATTATAGTTGGAGAGGGTGTCGTACTCTGAGCGCAAAATGTGCACTCATTGGTCGCTTTGAAAGAATGCTGTTATCTCTTGAGCAGAACACTGCACTGTTTAGATAGCGGCTACAGCTACAGTTGATTGTGTAATACCCAGAGCTTCTCACCTTGTACATTTTCATAGTTCCGACGACATTCGCCATTCTTCCCATAATAGTGATGAGAACGGTGACGAGTGAATTTGCCTCAAAAAGTGGCTCGTTGTCTATCTTCGTGTCGTTCGTTACAAGGCCTTAATTGAAACGATTATTGCTAGAATAACAGGCACATCACATTGTCATAATACTAAGTCCGTGCATGATTCTTGCGACACTTTCGTTTGTGGGAGCTATCCATGTGATAGAGGGTACCAGAATGACTCATTTCAAATGTAACTGAGGAACTCTTGCTCCAGTCAGAGAGAAAACGGCTAACAACTGTGCTCGTGTCATGCTGGTTCAGTTGGTTCAAATCTAGATATATATTAATTTTTACTGATATGAACGTAGGACGATCAGTTAGAGGGTGATGTCCTTGTATTATAGCTCCGAAGTGAATCGAAAATTTAACATCAGAAGAATTTGTTTAGCTTGATACATCCCGAACTACAGTAATCAACTCGATGAAGCTAATAAAACCAGCCGTGGCTCTCTTAGTTTTGCTTCATCGTCTCCGCTTGAGATCACTTTTAGGGGAAATTGCTTTTGGACATAAGAACTGGGTTCCCAGTGTTAACTGTATGTACAATTAGGAGACAGACAAGAAGCGAAAGCTGGTTTTCACAAAAGCGTTGCTATGCTGTTAGTGAAATTGCACGGGTGAGCTTCACTTCGAGCTGTTACTGAATGATGGTAAGGTGACAGCTGCTGTCTACGCTGACCAACTACACTACTAGCTGGTATTCTATGTATGTTAGCATAATCTAAAAGCCGACAAATTGTATGGCGAGATTTCCTGCTACTTCGTACGGCTCCACCTTTATTTTAAGCATGTCACCATCTCATATCCTACACGATCTCTTTCTAGAAGCCAATAAGTTTTCACTTCCAGGATTCGATAGATGAACCTGTCGATTCCAATTTTATAGACTTATCTGTCTAGTAATATGGAGACCTAAATTTGCGAAAGTGATGCAAAACCTGCTGCATGAGAATTCCGGCACGACGAAATTGTAATTGAGCATGGAAAGCTCGAAAGAAAGTATGAAAAGAGCGGTTTCAGAAAACTGAGATCCTATTACTCTTTCTACCTATCCTGATGATGTGGGTAGAAGTTGTTGTCATAGAGTCGTGCAAATTCAGAACTGAGTGCTGATACATTATGAGTATCAGCAAAAAAGCTAACCTATAGCCACGTCTATAACACAGAAAAGTTGAAGAAAAGGCAGTTAGATGTGGCTGCTTGGAATGAGGTTACTAAAATAGAATGCTGACGGTACATTGAATAGCTACTATCGGTTATTTGAAAGCCGCAATCAAGATGATGGTGTTTGATGAACGTTCGTATAGGAGAAGAAGATCACAGAAATAATTTGCTTACACGATTATTTACTTACTTATATGGGTTGTATTTTGAATAAAATTGATGCTAAATGCTGAAATGCTAACAGTAGCGCTCAAAAGTCTTCGGTCAAATGGTTCTTCGGCGGTTTTAATTTCAGTCGTAACTCCTTTCCTACTTTATCTAATCTTGCGAAATTTCTATAATTGGAACGTGGGTGTGTTCTGAATATTCCTAATATTCCTGTGTTCTGAATATTTGTTCCAAATATTCCAAAGAACATGAACTCAGAATCGACTGAAAATACAGATGATGGTCCTTCTAGAATCTCTTTCCTTTTCGTCATGCCTAAAGTGTACGAGCAGTAATGCCGAACACAATAGATGAGAAAAACCTACATAAGGTGCGATAACTGCAGACGTCGACAACTTTAGTTTTAGCAAAATCTGCTGCAGCAATAAACACCTTACTCTATCTGTGGATATTGCAGCTTTGCAGTCAAATAGTGTTGGTTAGGGTGAAGTGTGCTTTAGTTAAACATATCCAAACTTCGCTCGATTTGGTCCACTAAGAAAAAAGTTATGGACGAAAAAGGGTCGAAGCATTTCACCGAAGACTTTTGAGCGCTACTGTAATTCTAAAGTTAATGAACGTGCTCGTACTCGAAGAGATTGTGACGACAAGTAAGCGCATGCATAGGGGCATTTGATTGAATTTTGTTCAGAAAGCTTCCTTCACATTCAAGAAAAACGCGACCTCAGGGTAATCTTTTCACCAAAAAATTTTTGCCTTACCGATTTCCTCAAATCGCCTCTGAATAGTGGCTTCGATGACATTCTTGTCCAGCACTGATTTCAGAAAGAGAAGACCTATTCCCAAGAGATTAAGGAGTACTCCGTAGATGATCAACTCCAAATATCCTAAATATAAAATAGGCTCAATGGATTGCTCGGTACGCTCTGCAGTCTAGATGACCTCTAATTTCACAATATGCAGTTTGCAAGGGAGGGGGAGGGGGGGGGGGGAAGAAGAAGGTGTTGTTCCGATCACATCGACTACAGCGTGTATTATGACTCTGCTCTTTTGAGTTACACTCAAACATTTGCAGCGAAATGTATTCACGTTATCTAACGAATCCCCTGATCTGCAAAACTCGTATTACAAATGTTCATCGATAAAAGGTGTTAAAACAAGTGAGAGCAAAAAAGTTACGGTAAGGGCTCAAGTGTCACTTTTGGGGAACGGGAGAAAAAACCGATTCGCGGCTGAAAAACGCTTGCATACTTGTAACACTTTGGCAGATGAAAATACTTCAGGTACCTGGTTTTCGTCGGTTGTGCTTGAATACTGTCCACCTTTCCTTCCATGTCATCGCATCACCATTCCTTCGGCGTGTCCGGGTGTGAGCCCGGCCCATGCCTGCGGAGCAGTTACTCGCCTTAGCGTAGGGTTACACCGCTGAATTACGTTTTACATTTTGATAGAACATTCTAACAACACCACGAAAATGCGGAGATTATGAGAAATCAATTGCATTTTTGGCACGACCATTCCAAGTAAGTTAGTATGAAGATGGCAGGAAGGGAATATGAACAATGCAGTTTAGTATTTCGTTAGCTCTACACAAGTCATATTACTGGTTTTTACTACTCCGGCTAGAGTGAAAGACATGGAGAAGTGATAGCTGACAGAGAATTTCGCGTTTTCAATACGCGGTGATCAGTGACCAGGTCGAGGAGGCCGAGAAATTGGTAGGCAAAGTAGTAATATAATGGTGGCATCTCTACTCACACTAAGAAAGAATTTGATGTTCAGTCGTTCGAGTTGTTTTCTATAAACCACATCTCACTTATGAACTAATTGTAAGAAGCGTTATATTTATTACAGCGCCAGGGTAGGAAAGTTGCTGGTAATCTTCACTTCCACATAATGTGGAGGGGAGGGGGGGGGGGGGGGGGGTTTAAACTATGGATTAATGAACTACCAAGTCTTCCATTCCACGTTTGATAGGGATGATACGTCTGGAAGGTGAAAAAAGTGGGTTGTGTATGAGTTGGCTCCCTTAAGTCATTGTCATTGTAGAAGAAAGTCGAGTCCGTGGCATTGACCCCTTAACTCTCTTGTTCCTTAAAAATGATGATCTGGCTCTTCAGGCGAATTCTGAGCTATCTGTTTACAGCAGTCCAGCAAAAATAAGAGATTTTTGTGGATGAAGTCGGCCTGAAAGTCGCTATGTGATGACTAAGGAATAATAGCGCAGTAGATCCGCGATGAGATTCGATATCTGGGATTACTTTTGCCCAAAATAACATCTGACATCATTTCTAATATGCAGTAAGGAAACTTTCTAGCTTTGTCGTGTTGTTGTCGGCTACGAAGGACGTAAGCAGGACTATCAATTTCGCAATCGAATGGAATTCTTCTGTAAAAAGGTTGTGGACATGGATGGTAAGAGCTAAGACATCTGACTGTAGTCATGATGATGGTTCCTAGCCATCATGGACTGAATTGAAATTTGAAATTCAATTTTTCAAGGGATCACGGATGATTATGAATGTGAAAATAGTTGAATCCGAGGAACATGGATCCTTTTTTCTTCAGGGATCGGTGCTGTGGAACAGGGTCCTGCTATCCACTTCTACCGATTGAATGCGTTGCCGGATTCAAAGCCAGCCAAAACATACTGACTTCCAATAAAAATTCAAGTACGCGCTGCTTTGAGCGCTCTTTTTATGACATCGATGACATCTCCGCGGCAAGAAGTACCAAGAAGTGGGCATAGATAATTGCTCCAGATGGGACGGCCATTTCCTACCCGGTGTGCCCATGTCCCCAAGACGGTGTGTGCGAAACCTTACAGCTTCGACGTAAAATACCCACCCTAAATGTTCAAAAAAACACGAAAAAACGCGTTTTCGCATTTTTTTCGTTTTTTCTCTGTAATTAGGTTAATTTAAAATTTCCTAATATAGTGTGCTATATGGTTGAACTCAACTCCTCGAGCTCTATAACATGGTTTTCTAAAATCTCTATAAGTTCGATTTTGAAGTCCCCAAGTCCCTCACCCATCAAAGTTCCTGAGGTCACGTCTTTAGCAGCGACGTCTGCTATAACTATAACCAGAGGACATTTTTTTCTATTAAAAGTAGTCTGTGGAACGTGGAGTAGCTGATATTTTCCGGCATTAGGTGAAAATAAGACCATGGCATTTCTCATATAGTCCTGATCCCTTCGATACCAGTTTTCCTCAAAATGGATGAATTTGGCCATGGGCCAAATTCAAGTAACGGAGGCTTTTTAAAATGAGGAATAATCAAAATGAGATGATTTCTATCCTCAGAAATTAGTGTGCCTATTCTCCACAAAAATTACTTCCCCAAAACTTGGAAATTAGTGCTTTGAGTTTTAAAGAAAAGGCTATATAATCGTTTAAAATCCGGTATGCGCCATTTTTTTACAAAGAGCATAGTTTTCTTGCTTTTTTACGTGAAATTTCCGATGGTCAGGGAGGAGCTAGCACTGTTCCGGGAGTATACTTACCAAACTTTTCGTAAAAACTGCTACCAGGCTTCAACCAGTAGGATGACATAAATTAATTGATGTTCTTTCTCACTGTTGACGGAACAAAAAGATACGGTATCCTAGCAGAGGTTTTCATAGTACTGTATCTAACTTATGGGCACCTACTAGTAGTTGGTCAGGGTCCGAAGTGGATGCTCGGCCGACTCGGAACAGCTAGCCAGCTGCACAAATAAGGACAAGGGGCTAAGATATTGGAGGCTGTCCCCAGTTGCCTAACGGATTACATCCCAGTCACCCGAATGCAAGCTTTTGGCTGAGCCGATGTGCAAGATACCAACCACGCCCGCACTCTCCACTTACCTGAGCATGGATACATTAGAGAATCGCCCCTGAGCGAGTACTTCGGCCGCGACATCCTATACTATATCTGCCAATTCAGCTGGCACGTAGTCTCTTCATCAACCGGCTGGAGGACCCTCATTGAGATCGAAATCTCAGTAAAGGGGACAAACATTCGAACGAGAGAAATTTTATTGATGAAGGCTCATTGCTAAAGCGATTCAAGGAGCAACACAGAGAGCTTCATCTTTGCTACAAACGCAACCAGCGCATTGGCAGTCATCGTTAGTCGTGCACGGATCTCCTATGTCATAAATCGTGTGGGAGAGTTTAAGTCCTCTGAAATTCAAACTTCTATCTCAATTTGTCACCAGAGGGAATCCATTGTAGTGAGCTCATTCTTACCCGGGATTGTATTCGCATGCTACTGCTGTCCACGCATTCCAACAAGATACAACAGCACAGCCAATTTTGTTGCTCGTTTGCCAGGCCAGCTGGAACGATATTAAAAACAACCTAGCATTCATCCGCTAACGTTGCTAAAAGTTTTGTTCCCACTTGACTATATTCAGTTGTGCCACGCGTGAAAAATTCGTAGTGAAAACGTTGTCCTGAGGAACACCAATTTTATATAGTTCGCTGAACCACGCGTCGACCCCCTGAAATGAGGTTGGTCCTGCCCATTTCTAAAGATGCAACAGTGCTCCTTATTCTAACCTCTGCTGCAGCCTTTGTCTTGTTAGGAGTGAATGATAACGAATGCATGTTAGTCCCCCAGCGATTTTTCTGTGCAACAGAGTTGTATCCAAACATACAACTGCCCGCCCATTCCACCACGTTGGCTTCAACGTCGCAGTCGTAGCTCTACAAAAGTTTCCTTTCTTTCAAAAAAAAAATATAGCAATATATTTCTTCATTATGAAGAAAATTTCCTGCAAAATTTCCTAGAGCATCGGAATCTATTGTCCCCTATGCAGTAAAAATCGAAATAAGTCATAATAGAGTCGTACCATTTTCATCATTCTAGCGGCTTTCGGAGCGAATCCTCCAAGTTTGTTCATGGCTCGCCCACTAGCTATGAGCGATCTCAATAATTTCTTGTTTATATTCCAATCTCATTTTTCTCCTCGTGGAACTTACCGATAGTTATTGTGCCTGTTGAGGAACATCTCCCTAATCTCATCTGTCATGCCATTATTAAGTCCTGGGCACGACGCAGCTGAAAAGACGGTTTCTTGTTGATTAAGAACTCAAAACTAGTTCCCTTTGTGAACGAACTTGACTTGATATCCGGTGATTCTCCAATGTATAGTGGCTTCGTTGTAGTCGTAGTTGGTGTCGTTGTAGTGGTAGTTGGCTTTTTCGTTGTTGTCGTAGTGGTCGTTGTAGTGGGTACCGTATGAAGGGGAACGTATCCTGGAGGAATGCAGAGGGCCTCATCTCTGCTACAAACGCAGCCTTTGCATTGGCAGTCTGCATCAGTTGTGCATGGATCTCCTATTTCATAGGGCGCGTAGCCTGGCCAGTTCCCACTGTAACTTTTTTGGAATTGCGTGGTGAGAGAAATTGCTACTGCTGTTGTATTCGCTTACCCAGGGTTGTATTCGCATCCCACAAATGTCATTCCTGGGCACCACACAACTGCGCAACCAATTTTATCACTCTCCTGCCAAACCGCCTGCAATGAACGTACTTCCAAGATTAATAGGGCCACTGTGCAGCTATCAATTCCATTGCCACCTCAGAGTAGTGCCCAGCCATTCTCCATGCCTCTTCGGAGAAAATATTGTTCTTTGGGAACCCATGTTTCCATACTTCACTAAACCACCCAGCGACGGCCTGAAATTTGATGACATTTCTTTCGAGACATGCACTCTCGAGCTTAAGAATCTGACCGATTCTGCAGCATAGGTCTTGCTCATATTACGTGCGCCAGTCGCCCAAAGGTTCTGCCCCCAGTAGTTCCTATCTGCTTCCGGGTTGTGTTTAACTATGCACTTCTTTGCATACTCCATCATATTTTTCTCAACATCGCAATCGTAGCCCTATAACGACTCAATAACTCTATTTTATTTCAACGTCTCATTTGAATAGACATGAGGCGAGCTTTCCGTTAGAGAAACAGGGCCACAGTTCTTACCACTTTCATCATTCGAGCTGCTTTCGGAACGTACCCTCCAAGTTTATTCTTGAGCTGTCCTCTGGCAGCGAGCGATCTGAAGAAATTCCTTCATCGGGCCGATAACGCGATATCATAGATGCTTTGCATGATTAATACCAACCGATAATGATTGTGTTGATAGACGAAAACAGCCCTAACTTCGTCTGTCATGCCATTGTCAGGTGGACAGTACGTAGCTAAATATGTATTTTGTCAAGCCCTAGCTAGAAAGGAAAGGATGTTGAAATATTGGCAGGAACGCACCAGTCACCCACGACGGCGTCAGAAGCGCCTAAATGCGTCAACTCAAACTATTTTTCATCGCAAGTCATTAGCCATATACGTTGACTTACCAAGCAGACAGTTACGAGAAGTATTACCATACCTCACGATGAATGTGAATATCTGCAGATCGCTAGTAGGGCTTTATATAGCTGTTTCAATAGCCCCCTTCATGAATTTCATTTAGGGCTTGCAGCTGCTATAACTCTACTTTCGAGTTATACAAGATTCACTTCCATTGTTCTCGTGAGAAAGCGCTCACATCTGTTTATCTTGATTCCCCTTCAATTGGTGGAATAATGGAGGGACAAATCAATGTCTCTCGATATTACCCATATCTGTACTGGCATTTTCAGATGTCTTTTGAACACCACTCGTAGTTTTCAAAAAGCCAGCGCGAAAAATCTTAACTTCATTGATTTCAGAAATAAAGAATTCTAAATGCCTCGAAAAATCGGATCAGTATCTTCTGCAGTGAGAGAAATTCACCATAAAACTGTATGGAAGGTAAGACACCCAAGTGAAATGATATCGGTTATCTGACAACTCTGGAATTACTTCGGAAAGGGTAATAAATCCGTAAGGAACTGTGTCACAAAGTAAATAATTCTTTGTCACAAGAACAATGGAAATGAACTTTGTATAACTCGAAAGTAGAGTTATATCAGCTGCAAGCCCTAAATGAAATTCATGAAGGGGGCTATTGAAACAGCTATATAAAGCCCTACTAGCGATCAGCAGATATTCACATTCATCGTGAGGTATGGTAATACTTCTCGTAACTGTCTGCTTGGTAAGTCAACGTATATGGCTAATGACTTGCGATGAAAAATAGTTTGAGTTGACGCATTTAGGCGCTTCTGACGCCGTCGTGGGTGACTGGTGCGTTCCTGCCAATATTTCAACATCCTTTCCTTTCTAGCTAGGGCTTGACAAAATACATATTTAGCTACGTACTGTCCACCTGACAATGGCATGACAGACGAAGTTAGGGCTGTTTTCGTCTATCAACACAATCATTATCGGTTGGTATTAATCATGCAAAGCATCTATGATATCGCGTTATCGGCCCGATGAAAGAATTTCTTCAGATCGCTCGCTGCCAGAGGACAGCTCAAGAATAAACTTGGAGGGTACGTTCCGAAAGCAGCTCGAATGATGAAAGTGGTAAGAACTGTGGCCCTGTTTCTCTAATGGAAAGCTCGCCTCATGTCTATTCAAATGAGACGTTGAAATAAAATAGAGTTATTGAGTCGTTATAGGGCTACGATTGCGATGTTGAGAAAAATATGATGGAGTATGCGAAGAAGTGCATAGTTAAACACAACCCGGAAGCAGATAGGAACTACTGGGGGCAGAACCTTTGGGCGACTGGCGCACGTAATATGAGCAAGACCTATGCTGCAGAATCGGTCAGATTCTTAAGCTCGAGAGTGCATGTCTCGAAAGAAATGTCATCAAATTTCAGGCCGTCGCTGGGTGGTTTAGTGAAGTATGGAAACATGGGTTCCCAAAGAACAATATTTTCTCCGAAGAGGCATGGAGAATGGCTGGGCACTACTCTGAGGTGGCAATGGAATTGATGGCTGCACAGTGGCCCTATTAATCTTGGAAGTACGTTCATTGCAGGCGGTTTGGCAGGAGAGTGATAAAATTGGTTGCGCAGTTGTGTGGTGCCCAGGAATGACATTTGTGGGATGCGAATACAACCCTGGGTAAGCGAATACAACAGCAGTAGCAATTTCTCTCACCACGCAATTCCAAAAAAGTTACAGTGGGAACTGGCCAGGCTACGCGCCCTATGAAATAGGAGATCCATGCACAACTGATGCAGACTGCCAATGCAAAGGCTGCGTTTGTAGCAGAGATGAGGTCCTCTGCATTCCTCCAGGATACGTTCCCCTTCATACGGTACCCACTACAACGACCACTACGACAACAACGAAAAAGCCAACTACCACTACAACGACACCAACTACGACTACAACGAAGCCACTATACATTGGAGAATCACCGGATATCAAGTCAAGTTCGTTCACAAAGAGAACTAGTTTTGAGTTGTTAATCAACAAGAAACCGTCCTTTCAGCTGCGTCGTGCCCAGGACTTAATAATGGCATGACAGATGAGGTTAGGGAGATGTTCCTCAACAGGCACAATAACTATCGGTAAGTTCCACGAGGAGAAAAATGAGATTGGAATATAAACAAGAAATTATTGAGATCGCTCATAGCTAGTGGGCGAGCCATGAACAAACTTGGAGGATTCGCTCCGAAAGCCGCTAGAATGATGAAAATGGTACGACTCTATTAAGACTTATTTCGATTTTCACTGCATAGGGGACAATAGATTCCGATGCTCTAGGAAATTCTGCAGGAAATTTTCTTCATAATGAAAAAATATATTGCTATATTTTTTTTTTGAAAGAAAGGAAACTTTTGTAGAGCTACGACTGCGACGTTGAAGCCAACGTGGTGGAATGGGCGGGCAGTTGTATGTTTGGATACAACTCTGTTGCACAGAAAAATCGCTGGGGGACTAACATGCATTCGTTATCATTCACTCCTAACAAAACAAAGGCTGCAGCAGAGGTTAAAATAAGGAGCACTGTTGCATCTTTAGAAATGGGCAGGACCAACCTCATTTCAGGGGGTCGACGCGTGGTTCAGCGAACTATATAAAATTGGTGTTCCTCAGGACAACGTTTTCACTACGAATTTTTCACGCGTGGCACAACTGAATATAGTCAAGTGGGAACAAAACTTTTAGCAACGTTAGCGGATGAATGCTAGGTTGTTTTTAATATCGTTCCAGCTGGCCTGGCAAACGAGCAACAAAATTGGCTGTGCTGTTGTATCTTGTTGGAATGCGTGGACAGCAGTAGCATGCGAATACAATCCCGGGTAAGAATGAGCTCACTACAATGGATTCCCTCTGGTGACAAATTGAGATAGAAGTTTGAATTTCAGAGGACTTAAACTCTCCCACACGATTTATGACATAGGAGATCCGTGCACGACTAACGATGACTGCCAATGCGCTGGTTGCGTTTGTAGCAAAGATGAAGCTCTCTGTGTTGCTCCTTGAATCGCTTTAGCAATGAGCCTTCACCAATAAAATTTCTCTCGTTCGAATGTTTGTCCCCTTTACTGAGATTTCGATCTCAATGAGGGTCCTCCAGCCGGTTGATGAAGAGACTACGTGCCAGCTGAATTGGCAGATATAATATAGGATGTCGCGGCCGAAGTACTCGCTCAGGGGCGATTCTCTAATGTATCCATGCTCAGGTAAGTGGAGAGTGCGGGCGTGGTTGGTATCTTGCACATCGGCTCAGCCAAAAGCTTGCATTCGGGTGACTGGGATGTAATCCGTTAGGCAACTGGGGACAGCCTCCAATATCTTAGCCCCTTGTCCTTATTTGTGCAGCTGGCTAGCTGTTCCGAGTCGGCCGAGCATCCACTTCGGACCCTGACCAACTACTAGTAGGTGCCCATAAGTTAGATACAGTACTATGAAAACCTCTGCTAGGATACCGTATCTTTTTGTTCCGTCAACAGTGAGAAAGAACATCAATTAATTTATGTCATCCTACTGGTTGAAGCCTGGTAGCAGTTTTTACGAAAAGTTTGGTAAGTATACTCCCGGAACAGTGCTAGCTCCTCCCTGACCATCGGAAATTTCACGTAAAAAAGCAAGAAAACTATGCTCTTTGTAAAAAAATGGCGCATACCGGATTTTAAACGATTATATAGCCTTTTCTTTAAAACTCAAAGCACTAATTTCCAAGTTTTGGGGAAGTAATTTTTGTGGAGAATAGGCACACTAATTTCTGAGGATAGAAATCATCTCATTTTGATTATTCCTCATTTTAAAAAGCCTCCGTTACTTGAATTTGGCCCATGGCCAAATTCATCCATTTTGAGGAAAACTGGTATCGAAGGGATCAGGACTATATGAGAAATGCCATGGTCTTATTTTCACCTAATGCCGGAAAATATCAGCTACTCCACGTTCCACAGACTACTTTTAATAGAAAAAAATGTCCTCTGGTTATAGTTATAGCAGACGTCGCTGCTAAAGACGTGACCTCAGGAACTTTGATGGGTGAGGGACTTGGGGACTTCAAAATCGAACTTATAGAGATTTTAGAAAACCATGTTATAGAGCTCGAGGAGTTGAGTTCAACCATATAGCACACTATATTAGGAAGTTTTAAATTAACCTAGTTATATAGAAAAAACGAAAAAAATGCGAAAACGCGTTTTTTCGTGTTTTTTTGAACATTTAGGGTGGGTATTGTACGTCAAAGCTGTAAGGATTTCGCACACACCGTTTTGGGGACATGGGCACACCGGGTGGGACATGACCATCCCATCTGGAGCAATTACCTACGCCCATTTTCTGGTACTTCTTGCCGCGGAGATGTCATCGCTACCTGGAATAGCTGACATTTACGCGCGAATTCAAAGACTAGACTACTTAGGACGCGATTACTAATCTAAATAATTGAAGACGTATAAAAGGGCAAACTCATCGAAAAAAAATCGAACTTCACCAGAAGTAGTACTTGTCACTGCACCTGTTGCTCGAGTACATGCTCACAAATACTCAAGAGCACTAGGTTGTCAGGGGCTTATGTAGATGTGCTGACGAAGCCTCTGAAGTTTTTCTCAAATGACTAAAGATGGAAGGAGAGCGAAGTCTTTGTGGACTTCGATGGGGTTAAGAATTCCGAAAAGGCATCTGCTGATGTTGTTGGACTTGAGTAGAGTAATTGCACAACACTCAACAACCTGTACAGATGTCGCGTTAAAAGTAGAAGGTACCATATGACTTTACATGGCCTACGATCAAAAGCCTTCTCCATATTGGAGAAGCTCTCCATTTTTCGATCTTAATTAGGGAAAGCCCTTAGGCATGTATTGATACTTCTCTTTCAGATTAAAACGGTGGTACTCTGCTGCTAGTTCTCAAGCACCTCCACATCAGCGTACAACCTTATTATAGAACATCGTCAACTATGCCACTCGGTTCCAGGACCGAGATTTCCAGAAATTGGTCACCAAGTCTACAAGACCAGTTACACTGCCGATGTCATCGTCTTCAGAACTGTTTCTGTTCCCTTCGGTGTTACACTTTGTACAGGTCGTGTACTAGGGTAGGGTAAGGTAGGGTAAGAGCGGTAGGTAGAGGTCCAGAAGGTACTTCCGCTGCTAAGATATTATTAAAGTAATCATGCCATTGCTTGGCTGCCTCCTTGCAGTCCATTACAAGGTGACCGTTCTCACAAATGATACCGAAAAATGAGATGAGAGGCACGTCTTCGAAACGTTGCGCCCTCCACTATGGGACCATCCACATGTACAAGGAACGGCTCATCATTACGCTTCGCTCAAAGCAGCCAGTTTGCTGAATGTAGGCAGACTTAGAGAGTTGCAGTTGGCGTTCAACAACAACAATCTCCTTCAGTCGATTACTATAACGCTCAAAATCGGGTGCCGAAATCGTTTCAAAACAAGAGCTGCGACATTCAGGACCGCCGCAAAAATGGCTCTCTCGACTTGCAGCAGGACCGTATCGTCTCTTGCACGGTACAGATTTGTATTTATATGCATGTCTGATGCATGTGCGGGTTTGCAGGAGCGGCTTATCGACGTGTCGACATAGGAGTTGTGACGCAAGTAATCTTGTCTTGCGGATTTCCTGAGCAAGCGCGCGCCACGAAAAACTGTCACCTGCATGCGAGTACCCACGTTGAACAAAGTAGTCGCAGCGAGCAGGTGCCGGTGGCATCAGTGGATTCACAAGCAACGCATAATTCAGAAAATATGTTTGATAGAACCAAACATGACGGTTATAAAATGCTCGCACTCCTTTCCCTCCTTCGAACGGCCTCCCAAAAAGCAGCCAATTTACTCAACCGTATGTTCTCGACAATGATTTTCCGTGTGTTTCTTATTGGAGAAGCCTAACCTCCACAAAGCAACAGTGGACAAACGATTTCATTCCAAAAGAAACCGTAGATCACTTGAAAGGGTTTGCTCTTAAGTTCGGTTTTTCTGTAATCACTGCAGCTTCTGTGCCCAGACCTCCGTTTTCCGACATCCCTAACTTCTCCTGCCGTTATTCGTAGGGCCAAAACTCCTCTCGCTACTCTCTAATTTCACTGATTTTAATCCCTCATCCTTCCTGGAATCCAAGTGCTGCCCCTATCTAATTTCGCTATACACCTTGAACCTGAGTGAATCTTCGCCCACAGTACCTTGAGATACTGCCCTTTTTACATTACAGGCTCCAGGGAAAAGCTTCAAAAAAGGGCAAAAGGAACATGGTCAAGCAAATCTCGCTGACATCAACGCCCCGACCGCTTTCAGTAGTTAGACGCAAGGAGCGACTATTAGTCAGGCCAGCGGAACCTGCAAAGCCCGGCCACTATAGTTAGAGAGAAATGTATGCTCTATGTAAATAGTTCAAACTTTAAGAACAGTTGATTCTCGTTTCGATCTGCCTTTGTACCACCCTCCATACCCCAGTAGTGAACAGAGCTTGACAAGGGCACGGTTTCTGATTTCTGCTCTTCACTTTCTGTGATCTGTAAGCGGACCAACTGGGCTTCAGTGTTTAACCGAGATACTCCTGTACACTAACACTGAGTCTTGTCTTGTAACATTTGCACAGCATAGAACTTAGTCGGGCTTTGCTTATTTTGTATTTCGATCACATCCTTTTCACTACAGGTGGTAGACGGGGATGCTTTTGAACTTCAATAAATCTATCAATCGGGGAAACCAATTGCGTCATTTAGTGACGGCTCATGCTCTTCCCAGTATGATCCGGCGCTGCCTTAGAGAGAAAGTTACTGTATCATCAGAACGAATTTGACATAAATTTTCAAAGCAATCGCTTTTTTAACAAAAAATTAACGCTTTTACTTTTCTACGAAAAGGCAAGGGAGGACTCGAAAAGACAAGCAGTATTGACTTACTACAGATACACTTGCTTTTTTGAAAGAAATAGATTTAGAAAATCCGAATGTGAATATTTCTGACCACACTCGTATTCACAGGGCATTCGGTGGTTGAGTTTTACACTATTTCTCCCATGTGACAGAAATCATTATCATGAAGGACTTCAGAGACTAGGATTATGCCTGTTTGTGATCATAAGGTTTTCTCTAATATGTTCTAATAACTGATAACAAGTTTTTCGGATGAAATCAGGGCGGATTTATTCATTGAAGATATATGTATGCGATGTACAGGAATAAGGGGCTCCAACAAAAAAGGACTCTGGGATAAATGTTAAGAGACATCTGGCGATTACATGATGTGTGACTGACTGTGACTAAATACTTTAAGATCGAAATCGTCTGTGTTGCATAATACTCCAAGAAAGGGAGAAAGTGAAAAAGCACAAGAAACCTAACGAAATTAGACCATTTTATAACTTCAATTTTTGGAATGTGTAAGTTGTGCAAGGTGATTGAGCACAAAACTGAAGATCGTTTGGTGTTCCTATCATTAGGCTTGTCGACGAAGGAAGTCTTGAAAAGGAAGTTTGATCGTGACCTTTTATTAGGCCTTTTTCTATGTTCCTCTTCAAGGGCACAGCGCTACTTATCTCCTGCACTGGGCTCAAGTTTTCTTCATCTAGTGGATCTGGTCGCGTCTCACCCTTAGTTTGTCTTCAAGAAATTTGAAGGGCTCATTTCAAAAGAAATTTTGGGGTACCGAGCTTTCGACGATTAGTGGAAGTGATAATCGAAAGTAGTACAAAATGGCGAAAAAACGCGAGAATCGGAGAATTCAGAGAAACATTAGGTTTCAAAAAAAAGCAGAGTCAGGGGTTAGATGAGAGTGTGACTACTAAAGTTGCATGGAAAGGGTACTTGGACGAGCTGTCTGAATGCATTTGCCATTGCCTACAGCTGGCTACAGTAAGCTGCCCACGTGCGGTTACGTCACTACTTGAACTTTTTCTGCGTCCCTGACGGCAAGAAGCTAGAGCGCAGAGAAAAACACGCCGGGTGAAGCCTACAGCGGTGGTGGTGGGGGTCCCATTGAGCAGGCGAGCACAACACTCAAAGAACACCTCAAACGGGAGTGCGCCAGACGAGGGCAGAAAAATGACGCATCCGGCAAACTTAAAGAACTGTGTTCAAGTAGTCCGTAGACCCCCACGTGCAACGTGTGGGTTGCGGTGCAACCCTACAACCTCTACAACGCCGCAAAATCTCGTCCCGTTCGGGTGTGTGCGTCAGCCAACTCAGTTTTTGGGCCCTCATTACGCTCTATCGTGGCCGTTTTTTTGACCCGACAGCGCACCCTGTTCTCTATCCTTGGGAATCACTTGTTCATCTTACAAAGTAATCATAGAAGCCATTTCTGTGTTTAATGATACCCTCAACGTGTTGGTCATGGAGCGGAGAAGAAGTACGGGGAAAGGAAAGAAAACCGCGGAAATTCAGTGATTTCTGTCTAGGAAAGGACCTGGTCGAGAGATTAGAGTCGCCCCACAGTGCTATCAAAACGTGTACTTACTAACAAATTTCGGTTAAGCGCTGTAAAGGAGATTCTGCTTACACGACATCGTTTGGAAAACATTGGCTCAGATGGATCATGTGGATATTCAGTCAATGCTTAGGCAACGACATATCGCCGAAATTTATCCTCCAAGGAAGTAAATGTTCTCATGAGCCGATAAGATGATGTGGAGCCTATCCCTTATTGCTCAAAAACAAGGTCGAGAAAGTGTGGAGCTGCGATGTACACTCAGAGGCGTTCTCGTCTTGAGGAATTTCTGACCCAACTTTGTATCTTCATTGGATGTAACTTTGCTTCAGAGCTATGAGGCACAAGATCCACGTTTGCATAATATGCTCAGAGCTTGAATGCTGGAATAATTTAGAGGCACAGCTTACAAAATGATTTCTCCCGACAACGATTGTGTGGCCTACCAGTGTACCATAGTGTACCACATTTTCTGGACTGTTTGCGCCTCCTCAGCTCACCATAGAAAAGGCTTTGACATTAGTTAGGTGAGGAGACAGATAGATAACGCCTTTTGTGAACATCAGCAATCTCGAATAATGATGCTCTCGTCATTACATGGAGATTTTCCTGTACCAATTTATAGCATAATCACATTATGAACTCTATCATGATCGTGCATTAACGAAGTAGCACTTCAACATGATTACAAAAAACGAGTTAGAGAAAGGAAACCCTCTTTTTAGATAGGACTTCCGACCGGTACTTCAGGAAAGTGTGCTTATTTGCGAAGGCTCACTTTATTGGAGATACATCTGTTGCGATACAGTCAAAAATGTGCTTAAGAAGAGCGACGGTGGAAACGAGAAACGAAAAGGAAATGTCAGAGTATGTTTGAATCTTTGGTATGGTTTGGTATAATATAGGCAGCCGATCCAGGCATCGTATCGCATTGACGTTCAAGGTGCCTCAGGGAGGCGTTAGCAATCTTGGAGAGAGCTGTTGTTAGCGGATTAACAGAGATGAGGGGAATCGGAGAAACCTCTTGCGGCAGTGGTTTATCCCGGTCAGGATTATTAAACTTCAAGTCAATATTTTGGCCTACGCATTTTCAGCAGAGAAGTTGTTGTATGGGCGACAACTCGACAAGGTTTAGTCCAAGAACACTTTGAAACGATGAACTAGGAGCGCTGCTACGGAAGGAGAGAATTTCACAATAATTTTCTGTACTGCGTGCATACATAGTACACATGCAATAACAGAAAATGCGGATGCCTTCTTTCTGATACGAGGCGGCTCTGCTTCAAGGCATGCCCCGGTTCAGAGAAGAAAAGCAGTCTCCCGTTCGAGCATAAGGGGTTACGATAGGATTGGCCATGCAGAGATGCCATGGTGATTACAGATAAGCAGTCAGCAGATACAGTTTTTGTTGTGTTACCTTGCATGCTTGCTAAGCAAATAGAGTTACACGGCTCCACTGTATGCTGTTCGATTTTGCAAAATAATGGCTTGATTTATGGACAGCTTATCAACACTGATCAAGTTGTTATTTTATTGTTACAGTTTTTATGTTCTTCGCTGACGATCTCCCGAGTCCAATTAATCAGTTCTCGATGCATGGCCCAAAAAGGGAGCAATCAACTACCTCGATGAGAGATACCCGACTCAATAACACATGGTCTAGACGCGACTCCTGCGTGCCACTTAAATGAAGGATGAAGGTATCGGCATTGCTCACACTAGACATCGTTTTCTTCTTCTATTCCTAATGGCTCTTCCACGACTCCTTTGCCATAATTGTCTCGTCCAGATTCGTTTTCTACTACGTTTTTGACACCTTGTACGGGCTAGTGGCTGTTTTCATAGTCCGCCGGCCTGCCCGCGAGCGCGCACGCCGGCCGGGGGACTACTCGGCCTGTGGTATCGATCACGATTCGGTTTATGAACAAGTGGCAAGCGCCCCGGCCGGCGGACTATGAATGCAGCCAGTGATCGTACTGAGATCCTTTATTCCGTTGGAACACAAACAGTCTTGCGATTGGTCACTGGACCGATGAACGAAGAGAAGATCGATGACGAAAGTTGGTCGAGAAAGGGAAGAGAATGAGCCACCTAGAATTTATATAGGCAACATGTTTTGTAGCACAACGCTATAATTATTATGATACTATATCAGAACTCATCGGTGTAAACAAGGAAGGTTGAGTTTCTGTTCGGTACAGAAACTCCCAACAGGACAACAAAGAGATCAAGATACATTACATCTCGTCCGAGAACGAGAATAAGCAACAATACAAAAGCACCAATAACTTGAGATCACTTGTATCACAATCGATGACCTTCCGTCCTGTTCGTGGTGCCATTTGTTTGGGATGTTCGAAAAATATTTGTAAATTTTCTCGGCGCCGTCGAAATTTCTTCAGTAGTGTCGACTCCTCTGGTGGGTGACATTGGTTTTTCCATAGGTGTGTGTACTCTGGGTGTTGGGGACATTGGGATTCCTGCTGCTGTTGTCACTAATGGAGTTCGTGGCATCGAATCTTTGATGGCTGCGCACGCAGGAGTTTGGAACTGATGAGCCGGAGGTCTTGATCCTTCCCTGGCTCGTGCAACCAGGGGTGTCCTTGCTCGCGCAGTTTGGAAACTACCTCGATCCTGGGGCTGTTGAGTGGAATCTAACAACCATACGCTTTGAAGAGAGACTACATCCTTTCTTTTAGTATGGGGAGTTGCTTCTGAATGGGATGGAGGTGATGCAGATTGCTTTTGTTGATCGCTTGCAGGCTTATGGAGAAACGATCGATCCTGAGTTTTTGCGATTTCTTCTCCTTTGACAGCTTTGCCGCCAGGTTGTGCGGTTTTGGTTGATGGTATTTGACTGCGGGCTGTTGCCAATCGCGGTGATGCCGCGGTATCGCTGCTGACGTTGTAGGGCAGATTCCATCTATCTCTGTCAAAATCGTTGAGGAGTATATTTCCACGTGCTGATGTTGGCGAAAAGAAATCGGTCAGATTAACTGCTGTTCCCGGAGAAAGAGTTGGCTGTCCTGACGATTTCGAGTCTTGGCGCAACTTCGCTTCGCTTTGTCTTGATGTGGGTTCGCTTGCAGTTTTTGGCGTTTGGTCCTCAACAACCAGTGTTGTTGAGTGTGGTGCTGCCGTCGATACGATTAGCGTTCTAGATGGTCCGTGGAGTACCGCAGTGTTGGATGCTTTTATTGCAATAGGGCATGGTCCATGAAGTATGTCTACATTGGCTGGAGTAGCCAATATTTGTCCCAAAGGTTTCTCTGTGACCTGCCGCTGCTTTCTTTTAGGATTCAGAGTCTCGAGGTTGATTTGGTTCTCCATTCCGAGGCTGAGTTAGTTCTGGAAGTCGAGGCGGTTTCTGTTGAAATTACTGAGCTTCCGGACTGCCCCTGAAGAACTGCTGTGTTTGACGCCACCACTACAGTGGAGCCCCATAGTCCATGAAGTGTGTAAGCATTAGCTGGTAACGTCAACGTTTCATTCGAAGGTATCTTATTGTTAGAAACCTGCCGCGGCGCCCTTTCAGGACGGGTTCTGTTTTTGGGGGTTGAGTTGGTTCGGCATGTTGAGGTACCTTTAAAGTTGAGTGCACTACCCACGAGAACATGCCGACTGTGGTGTGAAGTGAACGATATCCGTTCGGGAGCTTCTCATAGTGGAAGTCATCCGATAGAATTATGTCCCAGAAGTAGTCATTTCCTATCAAGATTGACGGCTTAGAAGATGATATGGTGATGTTGTTGCTCTTAATGTCATGCATGTGGTGGGCATGACATAAATGCCTAGTCAAAGCAGGCAAGGACTTGACGTGGAGTTGCCTCTCACCCTTCTCTGTACTGATGCCAACGATGTGACTGCGAGATCTGAGCTTCAGGGGAGCTGTTGTGCCGAAAGTGGAGACAGAAATGTCCTCGAATGAAGAATTTGGAAGTTCAAGAAGTTCGGCCACTTCGTCTGTGATGCACGATTGGCTGGAGCCTAAGTCGAAAAATGCCGTCACAAAGGATTTTTTGAGGGTACTGGAGAGGTTATACAGGCGAACTGAAGTACACATTAGCGTACTTCAACCTTCAACTGGTGTGCGTTCAACCGATGAGATTTCGAAGTTGTGCAAGGTTAGGTGAGTGGGCGTGGGAGAGTTATGCATCATGTTGTTTTCTTCCGAACGGCTATCAACGTGGGCCTCATTCGTAACAGCAGCAGAGAATCGTTGGTGGGATTGAACCGCATAATGATTGAGTGGAGATAGGATGTTACCTTGTGAAGGCATTCTTTCTTGATTCGACATGCTGGGGTGTACAAAACAGAGGGATGAGTGGTGGCGTTTCGCTACAAGACTGCTTCGATGTACATTCCTTCGACGAATGTTTGTTAGAGAGGCAGTTGTAGCACAAGCGTAGTTGCTTTACGAGACGGCTCCGTTCTTGAGGTGTAGGAAATGCAACACATGCATTGGGGACGTTATCGTTGCTCTGGCAGAAAGGGCAGGGTCTCATTCTCTTATGCTCATAAGGAATTGTCCTATCTGGATTTGATCGTGAAGAGGAGTGAAAGCCGTAGCTCTGGAGATGGTTACTCGGGCGAGCGTGATATTCCATCTCGAATAGGGTTGCGTCTTTACGAACTATATCGGTGAGCAAGTTCAGCAGTTCGGTCGGAGTCAGATTATGACTGTTCCCCGTTCGATCGTATATCTGGCTTCGCACCCTTGGTGGTAGCTTGTTGAGCAAAATCGCTTCTAAGCCAGTCTCCTTGGAATCATCCTCCCCGTCGCTGAATCGCCTTACCAGGGCGAACATTTGGTTGTAGATTGTTTGCAAATTACGCCCTTCGGGGTAACAATTCGGCAACTGAGCTAATTTCATGTAGAGGATATGCCTCATTGTGACCTTATCATCATAGTGGGTGGAGAGGATATCCAATGCGATTTTGTAATTCCCAGGCGTCATAGACAAGCCTTGAATCGACTGGAGGGCACGCCCTTTGAGGCAAGACTTTAGGAGAGAGAACTTTGTCGTATCATCCAACTGAACTTTACTTCCCACTATGTAATGTAGCAAAACGTGATGAAAATTCGGGATACTCTAGAATATTTCCATCAAAAGTTGGAAGCTCCAGCTTACTGAGAATGGACGCGTCCACGAAGTTGAGCAGTGACGCGTTGCTTGTCGGAGGATACTGGACCATCGCAATGGGTTGAATACCGCTTCAGGAGGTGCAGGTCTGCTCGTTGGCTGTCGTCTTCTTTGTCTTCGACTAGGAGGAAACATTTCTGGAGTTCTCTCTTGAATCCTGCCGTGGTCGCCACTTGATCGTACTGAGATCCTTTATTCCGTTGGAACACAAACAGTCTTGCGATTGGTCACTGGACCGATGAACGAAGAGAAGATCGATGACGAAAAGTTGGTCGAGAAAGGGAAGAGAATGAGCCACCTAGAATTTATATAGGCAACATGTTCTGTAGCACAACACTATAAACATTATGATACTATATCAGAACTCATCGGTGTAAACATGGAAGGTTGAGTTTCTGTTCGGTACAGCCAGTGCAAATCATTCGCTCCACTGACACATAGTGGTGTTGTGATGTCATCTTAAGATCGCAGTGGACTGCGTCGCGCGCGAAATGGGCGGGGTGACCTGGTTTCGTACGCGACGGACGTTCCGCGGGTAAAACAGGCAGCTCAAAACTATCGTGAAGTGAGCCTCAGAGTCCAGAGAAAACGTCTACCGTTGTTACTGTCACTATAAAATGTGAACTGAGCGTTAAATGTAATGCGTGACCTTTCATCGATTCCATGATAATCTCGGAGAATTTGGCTTTTTTCTTCCAAGCGTGAGTATGACCAGTATTACATTTCAAGCTTGTAATACAATTCCACACGCTACTATGGCAGAGCGCGAAGCGTGAGCTGCTTTGATAAGGAAGTTCTTCTCTACTGGCGATTTCCCCTGGGAAAGTTAAGAACGATCTTTAAAAGCTCTGATGATTTCAAATGACAGGTGATGCACCGCGCTCCTCTTGCATGGCGTAATTTCATCTCGGCGAAATAGAAAGTCATTGGTAGGTGCGCTCATACTGTGTGTTGCGCTACCGAAACTGCCAAATTTGGAGCATTGAAGTAGCCGGGGAATGATTCTTCCTTTATTGAGGAACAACACACAGTTTTTGTCCCAACTTGCCGTCAGCATAAAGCAGGGGGCGGACGGTATAAGATGGCTACGCGTCAAGGCTACTTCAAAGTTTCTAATCTAGTAGTCAGAGTTGGCCGAACACACAATATGACCGAGAAGCTCATGGTGGATTGTGTTAAGACTTTTAGACTCGTGGTCGTCATTCCGTGATATCGACACCATCGAAGAAGCTGTGCCCGAAAATACTGTTGACACATTTAACATTGCTTATGTAAAGCAGTGCGGTTTATGTCTTGACGAGCACTTCATTTCAGGATGCAAACTTGAAGCCTACAATAGCTACAGAGAACGCCACGGCATTTAACATGATGCAGAGAAACAGTATACTCAAGGCTCCATCACGAGTTTATAGAATGTTTTGTGCATCTCGTTTTTCCAGTTTTTTTGAGATGCTCTTGGTACAAGGCCGGGTATGTTGGTGGAGACCCGAGCTCCTGTGACACTCCGACAGAGTATTTGTTCATTCTTGAGACGATTGTCCGTTTTGTCACCGGTTGTAGCGAAGCAGCATGCATAAGGTGTGCAGTTTGAGAACAGAATGTGTGCTTCACACATTTTCAAAAGGTTTACCATCAAAGTTAGGCTACTTGCAGGCATCTTTCAAATGTTTCTAAAGTTCAAAATGATACAGAGTCATACAATTAACGTGCAGAACCATTATTCCTTGCATAGGTGCGCCGGGCTCAATTAAAATCAGAAATAAGGAGTTCACTTCAACCAATGTCAGAATTGGTCCAGAAAGCCTTCAAAGAAAAATGAGAACACTGTTCCAGAATGACGACGATGACAGAGAGCAAGCCCTAACCCTCCGCTCCCGAAGCGAGACAACTACCGCTGAGCCACGCCGACGCTAGATGCGAAGCGACGAGCTCGCATTTCCAATTGATACTACTGTCAAGCGAATTTCGAGCCCCTATAACTTTTTTGGTGAAACCAATTTTGCAGTTTCAATTTCCATTTTCTGAACAGCATTCGAGAATCTATCGATAATACGGGTCTCCATTTAAAGTTCCATGGTAAGTAGACTGTCCCTCCCAGGTAGGTCCCCATGATGCTGGGCACTGACATCAATTAGGTTCCCATTTTCACCTCACCAATCACTCACATAATTCTGATTAAGCACTTGAGATCCGCTTTGAACGGTGAAGTGTCCACACAGCTCAGCTGTTTTCGCCTTAGAAACATATTACAGCATCGTCCATCAAAAGTAATTGAACAACAACGCCTCCTGGATTCTAAAGCCCATGACGTCGCTGTAAGGTCCTAGGGATTGAGCTTTTCTAGCTCTATCTGTATATCGAATATACTATTGCCAATCATAGCGAGTTTGGTCTGTCAGTGAGCTTTCACTACCTTCCACTCTCCTCTATCACCAGAAAATTAGAACCTTTGGTGACTATTTTGAGCAATGCTGAATATGAAATTTCTACAGCGGAGGCGACAGCCAAACATTCGACAAGCTCTGATATACAACTGTGGCTTTTATGGAGTCAGCATGCAAATTTATCGAGAAAATCACGTCACGAATTTATTTCCACTGATGTACAATCATCTGTACACTAGGAGACCACGAAACTATTGTTCTCGTGTCCCAAATGGGTTTGTAGTCAATAAGTGGAAACCCTACTGCGTCTATCCAGATTACTGTTCGAATCCTTTCCCAAGGCGGAATGATGTGTACGTGTGGCGACCATTACTATATTATTACCGCTTTGGCGGCTTCTGCACAGAATGAAATTGGCACAATCTATACGAAGGTCGGCACTGAGCAACAACATGAAGAAGGGAGGTATGGAAATCATAACGTCGTTTATCCAGAACCACTGAAAAGATTACATTTTACGATTGATTCTTGTAATGAATTACTTATAAGTTATGAATCGGTTCTCTTGGGTTCCCTTAGGTAATCTTTTAGCCCGGGAAGAAGGTTGTGAACAGCAGGGACTGTGACAGTTTATGCATGCTCATTGAAATTTGTCCTCTGAGTAATTAACTTTTTAAGCGAATGCTTTTTCAGCTTTTGAAGGTTTCAAACAAAATCGCTGCACGCAGGATTACCTCACACTCCTTTTTATGTCATTGACGCTCAGTCCCGTAACAAAGACGACTTTTCTGGTTTCTCATATGTATTTAGTTCGAAGCAGTTAGACTGAAGTAGGATAAGTTGTGAGGTTCGACTGACGGAATGAATTAGGAGGGACGATTTCACAGGCCACTTTTTTTTTACCTTGGATCAGGTTTTCTAAATGAGAGTGCTCCGGAGTGATTCTCTCTTGAATCCAGAATAATTACAAGGCGATTGATGACCAAATGTCAAAATTTTCAGTTCACACGTAAGATAAAGTATGTGAGACTTGATCTCCCGCGGTCAGTTAGCTGGGTGGGCCAAGGATTTCGCCATGTCCCTGCGTACATTTGCACCGTTGTACGTTTGCCATATCCCGCTCTTTCCAAAACACGCTTCGAATTCTCGTTCAAGGAGAGGGGGGGGGGTGGAGAGCGGGGGAGAAGAGGTTGTTCTGTAGTTGCCTAGTCTGCTGAAAATCAAACGTGCTGGATAAATCTCTAATGGGATGGCAATAATAAAACTGCCGAAAGACCCACCTACCAGAATTCAACGAGAGGTCTACAGCGACGCACCCATTCCCTCCGAAGCATTAAGGATAGAGGATAAAGTCTTGAGGCGTCAAGCAACTCCGTTAGAGGGCGTGCGCCCACGCATTCGACTTCATTCAAAATCGCATTGATGTGTACTTGGCCTATAAAGGACTTGCTATGGCTGGCTAATGTACAAATCCTCCCACACAAGATGGTACCAATTAACCGACCCCGGAGGGATGGAGGGCGTAATTAGTATAGGCGAATATCGGTCCGGGATTCGAGCCCGTGGCCATGGGTGCGTGAAGTGTGCCACTGGCCACTTCACCACCTCCGCCGTCCTCCAAAACATATATGTATATATTTCTTCACGGCCTTCTCCGCAAAAATATATTTTGGAAATGTTTTTTTTTCATGAAACACTCATTACCTCATTCTCATATCTTAGAGATACACAGAAACTAAAAATTCCGTGTATCTGTAAGAAACGAGAATGAACTTCCTAGAAGAACCGTAACGTCTTAAAGTGTGGGGCCAGGCGACTACCTAGCAGGACCACTTAAGGCCCATTGTTTCCTATAGAACAAAAGTAACAAAAAGCACAAACCTGCATAACGACCCAAGCTTTGAGTTTGTCATTACCAGTATAGATAGAATACGCCTTCGTGAACTGCTGAGCACACATCAATGAGCTAGAGGCGAAAACAAACAGTGCGTAAAATAACAAACTCTGAAATCAGAAGGCGTATTCTCCAGTAGTTATGTAGGAGGTAAGAGAGACCATGGAACGTACTCATTATTCTGTTATACACAGAGAATCCATAAACGCTTACAGTGATTTCGAGATTGAATTATCAGTAAATATTTCATGATGGTCATAGGTCTACTAGGTTACCCATGCGGTTTTTGTACAGTTGCATCTTATTAGAGCTCTTTGCCCCAAGGAGCGCTGTGAAAGCTGTGGAAATGACCTTCTCTACAAGGGACCCATGGTGTGGTGTGGGTAAGTAATAGAAACCAGTCTACCGATTACTATACAATAAAAGTTCAGGACTAATGGAGATAGGAGAGAAAAGATGGTGACTAGATGAGCGTTGACTTCGTTAGAAAGTCGTTCAAAACGTCCTTCAACAACAGATGGTATGAAAATTGAGAAGCATCAGCAAGTCACTTTCTTTGAAAGGACCTGTACGCATAAATAGTCGTGGTAGTCATGGATATCTTTTGGATAGCTTTCAATGCCAACAAGTACGGTGAATACAGCGGTTAGCAAACTCCTATTGTATACGGTCGAGATGTACAACCAGTACCCAGTATACGTATGGGACTAGAATTTAGCTAACATAACCATTATAAGACCTAACGTTTTCTAATCGTACTTCTGCGCGAGCTCACAAGGAGCTGCTTCACTCATTGTTTTGCTAAGAAGACGACGCTCCCGCTCCCGGCAAGCTTGACATTTTGTCACGGATTCCCTGACCTGCGTTTGACCTTATACGATTAGCAAACAGCATTTTAAACCTGATGTGCTTAGTGGGAAAATTTACAACTCAAGTGTTACATAACTGAAAAACGACAAAATTGAAGGAGTCGCGAATAATCGAAGAATTTAGGGTAAACCAAGGATCAGTGTCACGCGGAACCCACCCAGTTGACATTAAGCACAACCGGTATGTCTTTTTTTTTGTTTTACGATAAGCCAGTCGCCAAAATTTTGAAGTTGTAGTATAAAGAAAAAAGTTAGATGAACGGAGTCTATTGTTGCGCTCACGGTGGTTTGAAGATTGAAATGGCCAATAGTGAAAAGTTTGAAATATCAAACCGCTCTGGTGAGAGCTGATTCGGGTATCATGATGGGCGAAGTTGATGCAGGAAGGAGAACGCCCGTTGCGCGCGTTCGTCGAAACTAGGTCACCCCACCCACTTCGCGCGCGGCGCACCCCACTGAGGTCTCGAGACGACACTACAGTGCAACGGGAGCCGGTCGGTTGGCGCGATGGGCGGGGTCGCCCCGCCCATTTGAGGCGGAGCGACTCCGCCCATCGCGCTGTTCAACTCGTTCAGATCGCGTAATCTTCTGCTCTCCTCTCCTGTATAGATGATAGAAGCCAATTCGATCATCTATAGAGGAGAGGAGAGCAGAAGATTACGCGATCTGAGATGTGCGCGCTCCTTCTGAGGCCCATTTGAGGCGGCGCGACTCCGCCCATCGCGCCAACCGACATGCACCCCAGTGCAACCAAGTGTCGGTGGAGCGAATGATTTGCATTTGTCCGTGTTATCTTCTCTTTGTCTCACTGTCGTAGACCAAGCGCAATTCGTATGCCCCACAGACAACTGCGACGTCTGTCAAGTATCGCGGGTGAGCCGCCGCATGCCGCTGCGGCGTGACCTAGTTTCGACGGACGCGCGCAACGAAGAGCACCCGGGACATTCCATTTCCCGCTTCTTTATGAGAGGGAGACGATAGTACTGTTTCTACACCCATAATACCCATACGCAAAAGGGGTAAGCAAATGTTGATAACAACATTTAGCGAATACGGTCACGGAAAGGTCATGGAGCATGTTGGTCGGTCGGAATCGTCGATTTTCCATCGCGCGTGAACTACGGTTTGATACCCAAGCTAAGAAGCAATCAGTGACCACAGCCGGGATAATTAGCTCTTCGTTAGAAGCTAATTGAACTGACCTTTTCTTGCCGACTGTATCTGGAGCTACCACTAAGAGTGGACAATCTATGCCATCCAACAAGTAGTTTGATGTTGGTCAAACCACTGACCAAAGCGTAGGCCACACAAAATGCGATGGCCGTGATTTTGTTGATCTGCAACAGAATTTGTTGGATAACTCGTAGAAGAAATTTTGGGCTCCACAAGGGGTCTTATATGGCCTCGAAATTACCCTGGGAGCACTTCTTTTCTTGATTCCTAGTTTCTAGAATCTTCTTAGTGTAATTTTGTCGCTCCGAGTTTGAGGTGTAAAAGTGTTGGGGACAGTGACGTTTTGGTGATAACCATAACGTGTCTATACAAACAACAACTATCCGAACTGACATATTTTAGTTCAGAGTGGTACTTTTACGTATATCGTTGCGCTGAATGACGGTAGAATGCCAAAAAACTTTGTTATATACAACCACCCTACTATGCTACTAGATGTACACTGGTGTGCAAAACTTAGGGACGAGATGGATAATGCAACATAGGGAATTGAGGACTGGGTGGAAGTAAATGAAAGTGTGAGCTTATACTGCCACACCTATGACGGCTATGCACAGGAAGCTGGACATTCCTTCGAGGAGGAATAGTTCAAATAAAGCGAGAAATATGGCTACCCGCACAAATCGAGGCAGCTGATAGGAACTAAAAAAAATTTTCTTGTCAATCATCCAGTAGCTACCAAGTACTGTGGTGTTATCTTCCTATACATTATATCACGCAGACATCATCTGGATGACCTGGCACGAGAAAGGATCATCAAGAAACTCGAAAAAGGTCGAACCGTGACGAATCCAGCTCAAGAACCTGTATCGCTCACAGCTTTGTTTCACGTGCACGGAGAGCATTCCGCACCTCTGATTCTGCTGCACAAAGGAGAGGAGGTGGTCGACCAAGAACAGCTATACTAAGGTATGACCGCTACATTGTGCAACAGGCAACAAGAGACCCATGTCACTCAGCTTCTTTGATTGCAATGTCATTTAACAGGATTTCAAGGCAAGCTATCCCACGCACTACAGTAGCACGACGACTGCACGGTTGTGGTCTCTTCTCCCGACGATAGTTACGTAGTGTCCCTTTGGCCCTCGCGATTCGGCGTGATCGTTTAGGGTGGAACCAGTAGCATAGCGAACGGACCGATGAGAAAAAAGACCGTGTGCTTTTTTCGGATGGGAGCCGATTCAGTCTGAGTAGTGATTCTGGACCTACCCTCATTGCCAGAGATGGGGACACGCACTTCTCTCAGGAACGTTGTGGAACTTGATCGTTCTGGTGGTCGAGGTGTTATGGTATGAAGAGGCATCATGCTTCATGGCCGTACTGGCCTTCAGATTTTTTAGTGTGGAACCCTTACCAGTCAGCACTACTGTGATCAGGTACTCCTTTCTAATGTGTGTCTTTTCAGGGCTGCAGTGAGCCCTGAATTCATTTTTGAGGATCACAGTGCGCGACCTCATCAAACAGCTCAGGTGGAAGAGCTCTTGGCACAAGAGGATATCCACCGAATGGAGTGGCCTATCCGTTCCCCCGACCTGAAACCCATCGAGCACGTGTAGGATGCACTAGGTAGAGGCATTGCAGCACGTCCAAATGCACCACTGACCATGCAGCAGTTGTCCCTTGCGCCTATAGAGGAGTGGAATACCCTACCACACTAACTCATTTCCAACCTTGTGGAAAGTATGGGATCGCGTTGCAGAGCATTTACTGCTGTCCGTGGTGATCACACACCCTATTAGGAACCGCGTCTCTCTAGTTGAAGTACTAGAATAAGCTGTGAGGAACTATGTGTAATCGGTAGTTTTCAATAAAAATGTCTTATTTGCTCGTCCTATTTCGAATTTCTGCCGGTTGCTTCCTGTGCAATAACGTGAAGATCCCCTATTGGTACGGTATAAATTTCATCGAGCTCTGTTGTCTGGCAGAGGTACAGTAATCGAAAGTTGCTTTCGTCCCTAAGTTTTGCACACCAGTGTATATAATACTGGTTGGGTCGTCCGGCTAACACGGGCTTAGTGCAGAGAAGGAGAAGTATCGATATCACGTGTGCTTAGGGAAGGTTAAGGCGAAAGAATATAGTTTTTACCTTAGACTAGGGGATGAGCGCCTGGGTGGGTGAGATGATTACCTCGTGTGAAATGTTGGGATGGTACGAATCGAACGTCCAAGTAACCTACACGCCAAGCTACTGCTTCATATATAAGGAAGAAATGTAGGATAAAGCTTGGTTATCCATATCACTACCCTTATAGTAGTCAGAAAGTTTTGCGGACGAACAGACCGACACCGACAAACCGACAAACCGACACACCAAGTTACTGGTTTATAAATAAGAGAGATGATTCACTAAGGGTGTCTGCTGGTTTGCCGCTGTGCGTGTGTCAGCGTTTGTGTTTCACCAGGAATTCAGAATTCCTGTTCCCCTGGATCTACATAGAGCACTCAAATTTTGGTAGGAGTACAGGAGACACGCTGGAAAAACCGATGGTAGGTGAAAGGAGGTGGTGACAATTGGAAGGAACCGATAAAGAGCTTTAGAAGGCGAGAGCAGCAAGATATGTTACTTCTTTCGTGTTGACGGTAAAACTTTGGTACCTAAGTAGTGGATCAAAAAAGGAAGTCAGATGTTCAGTGATAAGATTTGGTGGCAACTGTCAAGGTCTGGTAACGAGCCATAGAAGGCGAGAGCCATCAGGTCGTCAAGTCTTTCATATTAACAGTGGAACACTTTAGTAGGTGGTGTGGGATTCGAAGGGACCGAAGGTGATTGGTGACAAGGACTGATAACAAGCGGACAAGGACTGAAAAAAAGCCTGGAAGGCTAGAGCCACTAGGCTTGTAATAACCTTCGTGTCAACAGTAGAACCTTGGCATTTTAATAAGTGATGTAGAATATGACGTGGTCGTAGGTACTCTGCGACGGAAGCGATAACAACCGATAAGAGCTGATAAGGGGCCTCAGAGAGCAAGAGCTACTCAGCAATCGAATCTTCACTGCTTTGGTGTTTACGATCAAACATTGACTGGTATGTTTCATTCAATAGGACGGATAACTGCAGTGATAAAACCGATCGTAGACATTTCTCCATAAGGAGATGAGAACTTGGTTCAGTTTTTGCTATTAGACTACCCAGCAAGATTTGTCTAACCATTGATAACGACATCTGATAATGGGTGTTATTATCATTCGACAATATTTGTGAGTACCATTCGAAACTGGTTTTCAATCACTTAAATCATCAAAAGGACATATTTTCGGAATGAAGAGCAATAAATCGAGACTTCTAGTAGTAGGCATAAGCATCGGCACATACTGAATATCACAAACACTACCCTATAGGTCCTGTGTTAAATTGTGTTCGTAAAGGTGTCATTCGTTTTAACGAAGGAGTGGCGAGTCAGCCGATTGTTACAACTTTGTCACAAGATGGAGGGAAATCGGGCATTAGTCGATCAAGATCCTTGCAATTTATAGTACCTTTAGCCGGTCCCTACCATTGCACGCACTTGACCGCTTTATCGAGTGAAATATATCGAAAAGGCAGAGCCAAAACGTGATGACTATAGGCGACCTATACGAATCTAACGCATTCGAATTTGATATGAGTACAGGGAGAACAATTACGGTGGTTAACAGGGAGATTCGTCCTCCGCAGAGAGCGGAGCAAAACAAAATGCTGTTACCGTAAGCCTAGAACGTCCAAACTTTGAAGCAGTACAAAAGGCAGGATGAGAGCACTAATAGTATGAGACAAGACTAGGCTCCGCCCACAGTAGGCGGGGCGTGCTCAGAAACTGTGGTTGGGGAATAAAGTGTTCAAATGGGTAGTAGTACAAGATTTATGATGGGAAATTGTTCCAGGAAAAAGTTGTTCTCAATGTGGAGCTAATAAGAAAGGCAGAAAATTTTGTTCATATTGTGGAGCTAATAATAAAGAAAGTAGAGATTTTCAGTAGGAAGAAGAGAAGAAGAGAACCCAAAGAATTATTTACACATAGAAACTTTGTCACAAATAACAGGAGAGCCTGCGTTAGCCGGACAATCCGACGGTCTATCCTATAATGATCTTGAATTTCTCCACATATTTCCTGACTTCCCATGAGCAAACTTACCACATCGGAGCGTTCATCCATGCCAGCATACAAATACGTACCATCAATGTTCGTTGAGTATAGCAGTTGAGCTCCAATGAGTGGGCTAACAGCGATGAAAGCCACAAAATACTGCAGAACCACGATGATTCTTACATTTCTGCGAGTCCAGATCTGAAGAGCCTCTACAGTAAACTCCAAAATGTCTTAATTTCGTATTTACAAATTTCAATTGCACCTATGAACTTTTCTGAAGGGCACTACGATGTGTACATAGGGACGGCAACTGTAGTAATTTTCTTTTGATTTCGACATGAAACTGACCTTATCATATTTCCTCATCATACAAAGCGCTGAGTAACGGTTCAGAGCGATAACCGTATTTCCTATCATATGACCGATGAAGGTAATGCCACTGGTCACCATGAAAGGTAAAACGAGAGGCTTGAGTTCTGGACCAATACCAACTTCACGGATGAATCGGAAGAAAATACTTATGTAGATGGCGGCAACATCGACGATCCCTAAGTGATGTCACATTACTGCTAGCTCGCAGATCAGATCTACAGAATTTCGTTTTCCTACCGGGACTCCCTACCCGGATAGGATATTTACCCGCGGTTAAAATGACCTCCAATGCTTCAATCGAACGCCCTTCATCTGTACAAGAATACAAATTTTTCTCAAATAATCTCATTTTTGGATCACATTGGGCGGAAGCGTGGCGCAAGTCATTGCACAAAAATCTTCTTTTTTTGTCTTCTTCCTGATCCTCTCCGTGACAGGGTCCGCTGTTCTCGTGAGTTGTCACGGCATTGTCTTCTTGTTTTGGCGAAGCTCTTCTTGACCAAGTACCTTCTATTTCTAAAGCTCCGCTCAGTCGCTTTCCTTTCGCTTCAAACTCCACTGCATTTCTTACTGTGGTATCCAGTGGGCTTCGCAGCACGTACCATCATAGACGCCGTTCTCATCTTCATAGCCAAGGACCCCTTGTATATTATCTCCCTGATACACTCGTGCCTGATCCGGCCCAATCGGGTCCGACCACAAGTCCATCTGAGCATCCACATTTCCGTACATCTTATATTAAGTCGCCCCATATTACATGTTTCAGTTCATGAAAATCAGGCAGGTACTCCAAAATGATTCGTTCTCGGAGCGCATTCCGGATGGCAGCTTGCGCTCTCGATTCTTCCTATGAAGAGGGATTTGTCTCAGACCTATGGAGCACGCTGAAGTGTGAGATCAGATCCAGCTCCCTCAGTCTTGAGTCGACTAGCCGCTTCGACTGGCTGCTCATGTAACTTTAAAGTGTGTACATTCAACTTATCGTTGCGGTAATTGGGACCCTCCACCGCTCCCACCTTTTGTCGAAGATGGGAACAACGGTACCTCTTCTCCACTCATCCGGATTCTTCCTTCAGCAATTCTAAGCTCCTTCCATGCCTCCATCGGTATCCAGTTTGGATTATTCGCTTACTTGACTTTCATTTTCTTCATTGCTCGCCATACCTAATTTTCAGTCCAAGATGGGGCAGCTGTCACTTCACTACGAGAAATGTTATTATTGTCGAATTCTTCATTCATACGCTTGTTGAAGAATTCTTTCCATCTGCGTATAGCTCCAAGTGGCTTCCTCATAATGCTCTGACTACTCCCATGTCTTGTGTGGTTCGATGCCGGCTTTGACCAGCCTGAAAACGAACTTCATTCCTTCTCGAGCGTCGAGTTGCCAGAGCCTTGACCTATATGGATAGCATCAGGACGAGTACGGCGTACAAGTTTTATTAACGACTTTGCGTCTTGTGTTACTTTTGTACGTTTTACCGGCATGAATGTGTTTAACGTAACAGCAACACTACTGCTGAAGGCCAACTCACTTTGATTCATGTTGAAAAAAAGCACTATGATCGCCTAAAGGTCTTCTGTCTCGACTTTATCAAATGCCTTCTTCAAATCAAAGGACATAAGGCATTACGACCTAATGTGTGTGCTTTTGCGATACTTCATTGAGTCTTGCGGCAGTGTAAATATGATTGTATTGAATCTCTCCGAACCCTGTCTGTTCGCATGGCTATCGTCCATCCAGTATTCTGCCAGTTCTGTTGAGTGTGACTCGTGTGAAAAGTTGGTAGATTACAGGGACCAGTAGATTAGCTCACAGCTGCCATTACCGTCTGGGTCAGCGATAAAGTCTTGCTGGTTTTTCACTACGAGCACGCTTGTATCCCGCACGTACCACGAGAGGAACCTAGTCAGAGTTGTGACGATAGCTTATAATATAAGTGGTAATTGTTTTAGGTGTTCTGGTTAAATTTTTCGTGATCAGGCGCCTACAATTTTTGATTGGCATGATAAGTGTCGAATCTTACAAAACTCAGCACTTACATGCCCTAAGTGGGTTACGTCAAATTGGAAAGCGTCAGCTTAAAGACACAATTCACGATAATTAAGTTGTCTAACTAAGAGTTCTTTCTTTAGAGATACCCAGCGGCTTCCAAGGGTAACAGGAAGGGCGCTGTCGGGTCCAAAAACTCAACAGCTAGGGGCATAATGGGCTCCGTTACCGGGTCGCCCGGATTCCCCGCACCTCGACCAATGTTACGTCAGACGAGGTGATGCCAGCGTCCTTTGTGCTCTGCGTCTCTGACCCCAGACCACAGAGTGCATAGGGACCACGTTATAGTAGACGTTAAGACGCCTACTATAGCGCAAACTTAATTTTTATCGCTCTGGTTTTAGTTGATTCTTCCCAAATGATATTCCTCTTCAATTAACGTCGAAATATTATAGAAATCACCTTACCTGTGGCTATAAACAGTGTGTAAAACGGATTCTTGAAATTTTTCCGCTTGGATATAACAATCATAGAAATGACGAATATATAGGCAATGCCAAGCGCCACTTCCAATACTGTTTGTAGAACATTGAAGTTTGCCATCTTTTCTGCAGAACTAACGTTACAATACCACAAATGAGTAAACTGTAAACCACCGACGGTTGTTGGTTACCGATTCATTAGCTGCTAAACCCTGCTGATCAGAGTAATTTAGCGAAATTCATGAAAATGTTTGCAAAAGTTGCAAATTTAAATCAAAGCTATTCAGCAACACTCCAGAGAAAACTAGTCAATCAAAGAATAACTACCGATATGTACGTGAATAACCCAGAGCTGAGACCGAAGACATGTAAAAGCGTTGTAGGGAAGTTATATTAAACGAGAACAAATTCAATACTCGCAATCGTGCCATATTAGCACTAGAAAGCCAATAATATCAGTCAGAAACAACGAAATGGCGAATTTTGAGCGGAGGGTTAAACCAGCAAAACCAGTAGAAATTTCAGAACTAAGAAGTCCGTGCATAATACTTTTAATACCTGATAAGATCTAAACCGGTGGCGTTGAGGACAATTAAGGACTGCTTTGCTTTACCTACGGTTTTGTGGTTTGTTTCTATAAAAGGAGAGAGACGGTGTTGCAATGATGATCATGAAAAGGAGTTGTCAGAAGAAATGTAGTGAACATGTACAGCTGCAATGTTGTGTTCAGATTATATAAAAAGCCATGTTGAAGGTCACCACTGAGTCCCCTAAAGCCGACGTACACACCCAAAAGCGGACGACTTCTCGCGACGTTGTGTAGGCTGTGGAGTTTGCACCATTCGCACTGGGAAGCACAAGTTTTATTGTCAGCCGCACGCAATGAAACACACATTCGAATGGCTCGTCCAAATACCCCTTCCATACAGCTTCTCGTTTTCCTAGCCATTTTTGCACCATTCTGGACCATTACTTCAATTACTCGTCTGAATTATTGGGTAAGTTTATAAGAATTCCCTGCATTTTCAAGATTTTGGTCTATTCAGCTTTCGTCTCTTAAATGGGGTAATCGATAAGCAATATAATCACCTCCATGATCAACAACGTGCAGCCATTTATTAGGCAATTAAATATATGCTCTGCTGCCAGAGCGATAGCCCAGTGGAGCAAGGCCGGGCTGTAGGGGATGTAGTACCGATGTCTAATCTACCTCATGCAGAATACGGCAAGTTGAGTTTGCACATGTGGCATTGTCCTAGAGAAGTCTAATGCTGAGTCGTTTCGAACGCTTTTCCCGCACTGCAGCAACCGAACTCTGGAGCTGCTCAACCTACTCTTAAGCAGTGATCAACTGCTTTAACTGAACAGATCCCAAAACAACAACGTCAACTGGACTGCTCTGGCTCGTGTCAGGGGTAAACGGAGACATTACTGATTACTGAGGTCCGCTGGAGCAAATCCATGACGGCGTCTAAAAGTGTCAAAAAGAACTCACAGCAACCGCTGGGATCTGTCAATTGCCATTCGAAATATCCACTCTAAACTTCAAATTTCCCAATGTAGAAAGTACTGGAATGCTAAGGAGCAAGCCATTTTGTAATTAGTCCTATGACCTCAGCCACTCCAGGTGCTTTCTCCAGGTGTCACTGTTTTGGAAAAATCATTATTCATGGATGGAGTTGAAGTAGATCCGCTCTGTGTATGTATGTACATATTATATTATGTATTCGTGTGGTAGTACACAAGCAGTACATAGACTTAATATAATGAATGATAAGTGTAAAAAGAAAGACTTGATCACATTGAGGTCTGTCTCCACAAAGGCAGTGAATAAGAAATTTCGGCACACCTCAACCCTACAGTAAATCTCAATACAGAAGAACTAGACGAAACATTGTCAATTAGCTTCTTTGAAGGGAAGTTTTTCCTCAAAGAATACTGAAACGAGCATCACTCTCTAGTTGATTACTGTTTAAGCTGCGTAAAGACTCTGTTTATACGAAAATTAGGTTCGATTCATGTCTAACAAATAATGAATATTCGATATGCGTCATTGTTTCAAACCCCTACGGTGCTGCACTATCGTTAGCTGAGCTCTGGGGAGAAAGTTGGGCTCGTTTTCAAAAGGGTATTCATGCCCAAGCGGCAAAAAACCAGGGTTTCTTGTTAAATGCACTTGCCCGATCGGGCTCCACATGTTCAACGGATGAGCTCACTAACAGCACAAAACAACAGACCTCTCTCACCCAAAACCTTGTGTGAAATGTCCAGCTAAAAACGAGCTTTTACATAATCAATATGACCAGCTGAGGATTTTCCCTTTGCATGATTTCCGGGTAACTGACTTCAATCCTAGGTGTATACTACCCTAGCAGCAGCTGTTCCGATGCAACAACCGTATCCTTCCACTGATAATTCAATACTCCTTTTCATAACGTGGTTGCATGAGATGCGGTGGGGCAGCCAGATAGAAAACAACGCATCAGAATCCGAGGTGCCTCAAGAATAGGCGCGCAAGTGTTTGAAGAGTGGGCGCAAAAAATTTCCTTGCAGCTTGTAAATGGTATACTTCACGGTTAGATCCAAAAAAAACAGAAATCGTCTGGAAACGAGGGCATAGATAAGCACAACACTGCACCTAAGTGCACATATGTACTTTCTGCAACTTTCTTCTTCTGCCAACCATATATTGCGTAGCCAGAATCGCTCGAGGGATTCACTAAAGTCAGGAACAGCTCAAAACACTAAGGCTTGAATCTGCTCGCTGCGAAAATTTCGCAATGCCGTAAACTGCGTAGGGTAGCTTCATGATTTGTTCGTTCAAGCGATGTCCGTGTGGTTAAAGGCACGGTTCACGATGAAAATCCGAAATTGAGTCCTTCCCCTAGGAAAACTCAGTGGCCCTCGAGGGTAATAGAGAGGACCCTCTCACGTCCAAAAACTTGATGATTACGGCATAGTGGAAGCCCTGTTCCTGCCCGTGTCACGTCGGAGGACCGTCGAGGTGATACAGATTGCAAGTATTCGTTCTAGGACCCACACACAATCAGCTGATCGCCGAGTGATGAGGGGATGTTTTTCGCTCCTTCTTTTTTTCTCTGTTATTCTTTTTGCTGCTGCGATCCCTTAATTGATTTCCTACACGTGAAAGTATTCTGCTTACCGTGGTCAGTTATTTGCACTAGAACCCACGCGTACGCAATGACCCACATTGTATATCTCGTCCAAACGCCCCACTTTTCTTCATTCTTCCAGTTTCATTCTCGTCCAACCCCATTTTAACGATGTTTTGAAGCCTTTTTTCATTTTGGAAACACCGACTCACGCAGTTCCTTCGCCTTCATAGTACTATTTTCCATCTTATATACCAATTTTCTTCATAATCTGGATCACCAAAATTATCGTGGACTGTGTCTTCAAAGGCACACAGGGAGCAGAAGACGGTCTCGTACAATTTCCTTTTTGCACCTTTTTCAAACTCATATATTTCGAAATTCGCCGACTTTCGCGCTCTTTTCACTATCCTTGCACAATTCTGGATCATGGCTTCCATAGCTCCACTCAGGAAAGATTCCTCCGAGTTTCCGTGAACTGTGTCTCTAAGCGGGCATGCAAGAGAGCGTGAGCTTTTGAATTGCTTCACGGCAAGAAATTTCGATGTATAAGGTTGGCGGAAAAGTATGTGCATCTTTTGCAATTTTTTTCAGTCTTGTTTTTTCTCCTTCACGACCAGTAATAATTAACATATATATGCACCGTCACTATCGACAAGGTATGGCCATTTATCAGGCAACTTGTGGATCTTGCTCGCATAGAAATCCTGAGGTTTCGAGGAGAAAAACTTGCTGATGCACGTCTCGAGATGATTCACATCACCGAACTCCTTATTTCTCAGATGGTTTGACAGCGATAGGAGCAGATGATAATCCGTTAGAGCCAGGTCCGAAGATTGCGTTATGGGCCAGAACATGCCATCACAAGCTTTGAAGTTTCTTCTGGGCCTCCTTCGATATGTTTGGGCGAGCACTATCGTGAAGAAAGTAGACTTTCCTCTGTTTCTCTCGTAGATCTGGTTCACAATAAGGTTCACAGAGTACACAAGGCTTTGGTACTGAAGTGGAGTTTGGTGGCAGCAAGTCTCAGGAATGGTTCTTCCGAATGCCCTATGCGTCCGAGCCACAGGCGCTTCCTTGTATGGTTTACTTATGGAACACACTTCTCGTCGCCTGTGATTAAGCCTTTCAGTCATAAGTAGGTGCGCCGGAAAGTCAACAAGTTCAGGCATGAATCACTACTCATTTGGAGGTGGTGACCACCCAAATGAGTAGTGGGCTCACTACTTATCCATATGTCCATATTGTCGTGACTTTCGTACGACCTCTTTGCGCACCGTCTTCTACTGCAGCCTTTGCACTACATCTCACGCGCAAGGTCTCTTCAACGCTTATTGGACGGTCGTCAGAGTACCGCACTGGGTCCCACCGCGCAACTGCGTTGCAGCCTTTGCCTGCGTATCGGCGGACAGGAAAAGTTGGCCTAAAAAGGGAAACCAGTCTTCGTCAGTTTCGACTTGTGCGTCCGCAGGATTCGGCTGGAGCCCTGTATGGTTCCTTTCCATCGTCTTCGACCTTCCCACGTTACCCCTATGTTATTCATCCGCATTCCCGACGTCAGCTATTCCTATGAACTTCTCATCGGAATGGATGGTAACTGGACGTGCGCAGTTTCGAGCAAGGACCGGCATGCCAAGGAGGATTATTCCACGCGACCACGGGTGAGGTTCATGATTTTGATGGTGACGGTATCCCGATATCCCTCTGCGCTGCCGTCCATTCCCCGGACGGTCCTGGTGCGCAGCCCGTGGAAGGTGGAATCCAGGTCGTCGTGCGGATAAGTGGAGTGGGAACTCCTGCTCCTCTGCGAGTGGCGACCGGACGTGCCGAACGCCCCCCTGCTAACGCCAGTGCGCATGAGCAGGAGGGTTTACGCGCATTGTCGATCCCTAGTGAGGTCAGGTACCTCCCCGTAGGACTTTTAGTTAAGCTCACTTTCGTTTTGTAATTAGGCATAAAGCCACTTTTTCATTTTGTGTTCTGTTATGTAGCAAGAGTAGTCCATCTCTTACATATCTACCTTGATTATGATGGACAACATTCCTTTTCTCGTTAGATTTCTTTACCCTTTCGCTCGTACAACATATCTGACAAGTTTAACTTTAACAATGACACGATCGATAATATTGGTGTTCCTTAACCACAGTCTTTGCGTGCCTTATGTCGAGGGTAGCGTAGGACCATCTTCGAGCGTGGGGTCACATCGTCGGTCGTAACCGATTCGCAAGGACGTACTTAACTTCAAGGGGCATCGCACGAGGAGGAGGACTGCAGGTACCGTGGCACGGCGAGCTTACCAAGCGCAGTTCCCTTGTGCCTTGGATAGATGTCACGGCGGCGCACACCCCCAAAACTCCTGGCCGTCATCTTGGTTGCCCCACGGGATGGGCGTACGTCGCGACAATATGGTGCATCGGACTGAGGTTGGTCATGTGGCAACACATGCCCGGCCTTGAGATCGAACCTCTTCTGCGCTAGGAACAAGAGGAAGGAGTGTCAGCCAGAAGCGCCCATGGAACTGTTTGGGTAGATCCGAGCAGCACACAGAATGACCACGCAGGAAGCATCGACTAGGACGTACCTTAATTGCCCCTAGGGCCCGTGCGAATGTTATGGTCCTGGAGTGGCACCAGCAGCCATACGGCGCACGCTGCCCAACCCGGGATAGGGAGTGAGAAAGGATTATCCTTCTGGAAGCATGATGGAAGCTCTCCGAACGGACGCCGGGGAAGCTACCAGGCAAAATTGCATGGAGGGAGACCCAGAGGTGGGGAGAAGCCTCCCTCATGTAATCTGGATAGTTGGGTCCTTTACAGCAAAGCTGTCCGGTGAAACCGTTTCGCATCTTCACATCTTCCAGGCCGCATCTTCGGTCCGTCGGCGTCTGAGGGTCCCCGTTTAGAACTGTCCGCGCAGTTCCAGGTAACCGTCTTGGTTGACACTCCACGAGTAAAACGACGTAATTATTCGTTCTCATACACACGTTGCAATCCATGTAGCTCATCTTCCTCGTATAACATCTCCCCTTGCGATCGGTATTATTATGTCAAGGCCAACGTCGATTATACGCTTTTCACACTCTGCCGGGAGAGGCTCACGGCCGGAGCCGTCTCACGGCAATGAGCGCACTTACCTTCCCCATTTTAGATTTGGGTTAGGCAGTAACCACCTCCTGCCTTCAGCGTTCAGTCAATCATGTCAACCATCAGCGCATGCAAAGCCAGTCTAACGAAAGCTCTCACTGCACTCGAGACGACAAGAGGTAAGATACCTCAAGATCTTGTGAGCTCGGTTAGGGATGAGTCATTGTCGCCAGCCGACGAGCGTCAGCTCCTTGAACGTCGCCAAGAAGCCCTTCGGGCGCACTTGTCGAACATGCGTGCAGCCTTATGCATTGTGCGAGAGAAACAACAGTCGTTTTTAACATTCGTAACATCCTCTAGCAATACAGAAGTCGATAATGAAGCACACATGGACTACATGCAACAGTCCAAGATTGAGGATAGCTGCAGAAGCCCTTATTCATACTCTTCACACAAATCTGAAAGAAGTATGCGCACGTCTTGAAGCACTTCGCTCGGTAATACAAAATAACACCCAGGAAGTGAGAGGGAGCACTACGATAGAACTAAACTCCTGTTCTAACATGAGTCAACCTGCGCAGCTACCCTTCCCTCAGTCCTCCCCAAGGGATACTCCGCCTTATGGCGCAGCGGATACTAACTCGGCAACTTTTACTACCCAACAAGGGTTACGTCAGCCGACAGTTCAGCTCGGGGAAGCTCACCCTGCACCCTTCACGGGAGATATCACGCAGTTTCAACGCTTTTGGCGTGCATTCGAAGTTGCGATTCATGAAGACAATACCATAAGTACGACGTACAAGTTCCTCTACTTACAAAGCCTACTCAAAGGTGAAGCGCAGATTGTACTACAAGATCTGGATCCCGACGAGTGCAACTATTTCGAGCTCGTGCGAGCACTCAAAAAGAGATATGACCGACCACATAAAACACGCGCAATCCTTCATAGGCAATCGCAGCAGCTACCCACAGCTGGCAATTCAGGGACAGATCTACGCAACACATGGTTTCGTGTGTCAGGAATTCTTCGAGGGCTACGCAAATTCGAAGATTTCCGCACAGTCCTACCAATACTTGACTTGGTTAGGAGCAAGTTCCCCTCGGACATCCAACAAAAGCTCCATGACTTGGAGTTTCAATCAGGGGGAGACTTCGAATTATACCCAATCATGACCCATCTTGATCACATTATCGCCTCGTACGCTTAAAGATAGCTACTCAATTAACAGCTCTCATGGTACTCAAAGCGCAAGGTCACGATCACAGTCACCACGAAATGAAGTTGTTGGCTGTGCATTCTGTGGCACAAAGCGCACAAGACTCTCAACTGTTCCGTTAAAATACCACTGGAAGCTCGCATGAACATTGTCAGAGTCCTCAATCTCTGCTGGAGATGTCTGTCCCAAGGACATTCTAGTCGCGCATGTCGGTACCCAGCGTGCAAACACTGCACAGGAGACCATCATGAGCTTCTATGCAGAAATCGTAAGCGCTAAGAAGATCAGCGACGCAGTCCACGTCGGTACGACACTCATAGGTCGCGCAGACAAGACTACGAACGCAACAAACAATATTATCGCTCACCATCTATGGACAGATATCCCTCCAGAAGCCCTTCACAGGAGCGATACAGACGCAGAAGCTATACTGACAATGAACATTTGCGTTCCCCATCGTGGGATGAACGCCATCGCGACTATAGTCCAAGGTCACACTCTCCAGCCGTGCGCCAATCGCGATCGCAACGTCGGGTTTTCTTTCGCACCCCACCATACCGTCGATCTTACTATAGTCCCGTAAGGGATACCCAATCAGGTTGGCGCTCGGGATCGCCACACCCTATCACCTTTCAACATCAGGCGCAAGATTCAGACGCAGAGTTAGAACAACTCAATCAGTGTTACCAATTACACCACGTTAGGCGCCCAGCAACAAAAGCGAACCTAATGTGGTCAAGGCCAAGGTGTTCAATCACGATCATTCCAAACTCGAAGAGTTTATTTTACTCCTGGACTCAGGAGCCCAAAATAGCTTCATAACAACCAGTACAGCAAATCGTTTGGGACTGCCTATTTATGACAAAAAAGAGCGCACATTTGCAACATTCGGAGGTCTTGAATCTACCGAAATGACAGGTGTAATAAACGTTGACCTGCTTGATATTCAAAATCGTACGCTTCAGCTACATCTTACAAGCAAAGATGTCATAACATTACCGCAGTCTCCTTCAAAGATCTCGAATACAGATTTAAAGTTCATTAAACAGCATCGTCTTCGAGCTCCATCGCATCATGCGTCACAATCAATATTGCCGGACATACTCGTTGGGATTGACAGTTACTGGGACGTTCTTGTGCAGGAACCCCCAGTCTGTTTACCATCGGGTATGGTTCTAATATACACAAGGTTCGGAACCGTCGTGTCGGGTAATTCGGTTTTTCACTCGGGGTTCCGAAAAGCCCAAAGACCGACGAAGTTCATGCAACGTTCGACGCAGACGATGAGCTTGCAAGACAACTTTGGTCACTTGATTCGTTAGGTATCACGGACAGCCATCATTCCAAAGCAGATGATGAGCTTAACGCTCGTGTTCTTAAAAAGTTTTTTGCCTCTTCTAAATTTATCGCCGGTTCCCTTTACGTTCAATTTCCTTGGAAATCATCCCATCCAAAACTGCTCGACAACAAACAGCTAGCGTTTTGTCGGTTGACCAGTCAACACCAGCGTCTTCGCAGAAACAAGTCAGCGTGGGAGCAGTACGTCAAAGCAATCGAGGATCATATAGTCGCCGGCTTTGTGGAGGAAGTAGAAGAGTACGTATTCGATAATCATCGCGTCTACTACATCCCTCATCAAGCAGTCTATGAAGAGTCTTCAGCTACTACAAAGCTTCGCATAGTTTTCGACGCTTCGTCAAAGACTAAAGGTGCACCTAGCCCCAATGACTGCTTGTATCTCAGGGTCCCACCTTGTTACCGGAACTCGCCGGAATCCTCTTGCGCACCCGTTTGTATCGTTACCTCCTCATCGCTGATGTCGAAAAGACGTTTCACCAAATTCAACTTCAACGGTCACAGCGAGACGCTACACGTTTTCTTTGGTTGAAAGACCCGTTCAGCCCGCCAACACGAGACAATCTACGCATATTGCGATCTACACGCATCCCTTTTGGGGTTAACGCGTCACCCTTTATGCTCGCAGCTGCCATACAATACTATTTGCGCTATCTTCGCAGGCCTCTCTCCGAGGAAATTGAACGCAACACCTATGTCGATAATGTCGCGTTTGGGGCCGAAACACATGATGATGCCATCAAGAAATACGAGATGGCAAAATCTGTCTTCGGTGATATGCATATGAACCTGCGCCAGTTCGTATGCAACTCAAAACTTGTCAACAATTCCATACCTCAGCAAGATAGGGTTGCTAGTAGTGAACACACTACGTTGCTAGGCATCGTATGGAACTACCACAAGGACCTTCTTAGTATGACAATCAAAACGTGACACGTTTCAGTGCATTCGAAGCGCACAGCACTTCGCGCCCTAGCGTCAACATATGATCCACTTGGCCTACTAACACCATCCTTCTGCAATGTTGAGATGTTTGTACAAGATCTATGGGCCAAAGAACTAACCTGGGACGATCCGCTAGATCATGCTGACCGTCAACGTTGTTCAGATATTTTCGCAGATCTTAAACATCTTCTTCCGCCAGTTCCCAGATTAGTAACTCCAGCTGATAAGACGCCTAATTGTGTCGAACTATGCGTGTTTGGAGACGCGTCCAAGCGGGTCTATGCCTGTTGCGCATATCTTCTATGTCGATCTGAGTCAGCTACCTCTTCCAGACTCGTTATGGTTAAATCGCCTCTCAATGACCTCAAGCCAATAACGATTCCTCGGGCGGAACTTCTCGCAATCCTCATAAGTGTTCGACTCGCGCAATATATTGTCCAGCAGTTGGATATTACCATTTCCTCTATTAATTTTTTCTCTGATTCGCTAATAGCCCTACATTGGATCCATTCGACTCGTCAGTTCAAAACCTTCGTCCAAAATAGGGTTAGCACCATTAACAATATTCTTGCGCACTTCCATCAACAAAACATCAAGACCAAGTTCTACTATGTTACGTCCAAAGATAATCCCGCGGATTGTGCCACTCGTGGCCTTTCCACGAGGGAAGCCGAGAATCATATCTGGTGGACAGGGCCAGCGTATTTAATTCAAAATCCGTCTGAATGGCCTAACACGCACTTAGATTTCACATTGCCGAAGCAAGGCGACAACGAAAGCGAATTCGAGTATCGAATAGCAAATACTATGCTAAGTCGCAGTTTTACCTCGGTAATACCATTCTCATATACTAACAAATTTAACAAGTTGCTTAACATAGTGACTTACATACTTCGCTTCCTGCATCTTAAGATCTCTCACATCTTTCTTCAAGAATGAATGAATGCGTAGAAAGATCACTGCCGCAGTTAGCAAAGATCAGTTCGAAAGGCCTATTTACATCCTCAGACAGGATTGCAGCAGAGGAAATTCTTATCCTTGCTCACTACCGCTAGCATGAGCATACCTTACAAAGGTTGCCGTTGTCGCGATTCCATGCTCAAAAAGACCCCCACGTCCTTATTCGGTGTCCTGTCCGTGTAGGTCTCTATTCAACAGCTCCTGTGCTCCTTCTGCCGTCGCACAGACTGACCGAAATCATTATCTGGCAACATCATCTGCAACAGTTTCATGCAGGAGTGTATTCCACCGTTTCCACACTGCGCAAAAATTATTTCATTCCAACAATTCGCAGTCTATTTACAAAGACGTTACGCGCATGTGTGGTCTGTAAAAGGGCCAACGGTTATGCTTATCGTTACCCTGAGATGCCCACTTTACCGAAGCAGCGCACTACAAGATCTAGACCCTTTCAAAACGTGGGTATCGATTATCTCGGTCCAATGAGCTACCGCAGCGTATGCTCCGCCACCAATAAGGCCTGGATATGCCTCATAACATGTATGGCGACTAGAGCAGTACACCTCGAACTCATAATGAACAACACGGTTCAAGAGTTTTTACTCGCCTTTCGCAGATTTATAGCACACAGAAGCACGCCAGATCTTATTTATAGCGACAATGCTACCACCTTTCGCGCAGCAGACGACGCTATAACTAACGTCATATATGCTCCAAGTTTATGGCATCCCATCGCAGAATTTAGCGCAAGGCACAAAATCACTTGGAGATTCATCACACCACTATCCCCTTGGAAGGGTGGATTTTGTGAGCGCATGGTCCAGTTATTCAAATCTGCACTCAAAAAGTCCGTCGGACGCGCAGTGCTAACGCTCGAGAGCTGCAAACTGTTCATAGCAGAAATCGAAACTGTTATCAACTCCCGTCCTATAACACCTTTCCGGGAAAGCGATATCTCAATCAACGCACTGAGACCCATAGACTTCATTTCTCCGGAAGTCGAACTCCAATTTCCGCAGTCCAACGGTTTACCATGCGAATTCGCAACATCCGCGCACAAGTTGTCAGAATGGTATAAGGAATTACTCAAAGCAATGGACAAATTCTGGGAGTTATGGCATACGGATTACCTTGCAGCTTTAAGAGAACGCCATCAGCTCCGAATGAAGCAACCTAAATACACCACGGCGCCTCCGCAAGCCAATGATGTAGTCATCGTCGCTGACGATAAATTACCGAAAAGTCATTGGCCGCTTGGACTTGTTATAAAAGTTAATCCAAGCGCAGACGATAAATCTCGTGCGGCAACTGTGCGCATGACAAATGGCAGAATACTAACACGCTCACTGGCACACTTATATCCACTCGAAATCCGCGCAATTAACGCGCAAGACCCAAATTCCACGCAAGCCCGCAGTTCTACAATGAAGCCGTTACCGCAGAGAATACAACCAAAAAGGGCTGCAAAAACACTCCATAAATTCATTCACTAACACTACTCACAATGAAATTACCCATCATGCGCATTAATCCAGTCCATACAATCATTTGCCCAACTAAACTAAATCGCGCCCTAAGGCCAACGTTGCGCACCGGCACCAACCTATAATTTCGAAAATCAATCGACGCGCCACCATGCCCAAATTCGACCCCCCCCCCTGCCCCCGGTGTATTCTCTGTATTCGCTGCTGTTCCTAACAACTTTGGTATTCATATTCATCGCAACAACCACCCGCAGTCTGGTCAGGTTCCCGTTTTTAGCGCAATTTTTCGCGTTTCTTCCTTTCTGTGCAGTGTACAGTAAAATCAGCGTAGTTCCCTTTGTTCATTATTTACTTTGTTTTAATGTTCTTTATTCTTTTAGTCAAGTTGTTTATTCCGCGCAATTACTTATTCTTATAGGCGAACCATTTCTTTTGCACCTATCGTGTGGTGACACCCCTTTTTGGTCGTTTGTTTTAAAGCGGTACGCAGCCAAAACCGCTGCGTATCAAACATCATTTTTTTCTTTCGTTGCACTGATCACCACACAATGGGTTCTATCGTCGTCTGAGTCCCTCGTCCGATCCCCGTCCCTCGTCGCTCTCTAACTGTCTGAGACGACTTGGGACGCCAACTATGATTAGGGGGGTCAAGCGGGCGGGGCCACCAAAAAGCGTGGTCCCCACTCTTCCGCTAAACAACTACAGGAGACGTTGGTTTACCCATTTACTTAGACGTTTCAACCTTATTCATTTACTTTGCCTTTTCTTCTGGCCCTTTGAATATTTGTGATTATTGCATTTATCTTGTTGCTTACGTATAACATAATCAACACAAAGATAAATATATTTAAATAATACCACTGAACCACCTCGCACATTTTGGTACATCGGCCAAAAAGCGAAAAAAAAACAACTTTTGAAATTGAAGTAGAATCGAACGTGGCCTACAACTTTCGAAAGGTGAACAAACAGAATCGAACGAGGTTCTGCATAGTAAATAGAATCGAACGAGGTTCTATCACAAATTTTGAAGACACAGTATAATAAAAAATTAATCTAATCAACACAGGAACAATGTCTCTCCATTTCCACAAGAGACCGATCATTTCTAGCGCAACGACGCTTAAGAACTTGGTCACGCGCTATAGGGAGTATACGAAAAAGGTAGAGTTCCCATCGATCGATGAAGAGACCTACGAGCAATGTAGGTCTGCAATAGCACTACTAGAGAGTGGCATTAGGCAATTAAATCTAGGCAAGGAACAACTCCTGAATCTCTATAGTGAGATCCGAGAGGAATACCAAAATTGTAAGAGTAAGGCAGATAGGAAGGATATCATGCTCGAAATAGAGCAAATAGAGGAAGATTCAAATCTTCACACTATATTGGCCGATGCGAACGAGCTCGGCTTTATGTTGACGACGCGCCTTGACGAAGCAAAGTGCGCGAGGGACAGATTAGACGTCAAGTTAGGGTACACCACGCAGAAAGCGCAAAGACTGCAAGAACTGTCCCTAGGAGGAGAAGACCACCGCTCACAAATCAACCCGGACGAGGGTTCAGAGCAAGGCCCTAGCAGCCAAAATAGGACTCCCTCAGTAGGTGTCACAGACGAGTTGCAGTCTGTTGAGTGCATCAACCCGCCAAGAAGTTGTCGCTCAATAAGACCACCTCAAGCGTCCCTGCCCCAAGTTTCACGGGGACGCCGAAGACTTCCCAGAGTTCTGGGCAGTCTTCGAAACATTAGTCCATAAAAGTAATGAGCTTGACGTCATGGAGAAAATTCTACTGTTGAAGGAAAGCTTGGTGGGGAAAGCGCAGAACTCTATAAAGGGGATAAGACTAGTGCCAGAAAATTACAACTGGCTAGTTCAGACTCTTCAGAGTAGCTATAGTGACCTTCCCGTAAATAGAGCACAAATAGTGAAAAAGTTATTTAATCTTAGGTCAGCTGGGACTTCGGCAGAAAGTTGCTTAGCAACGTTTGACCAAATTCAAGTTCTGGTCCACTAAATGATCTCAGCAGGCTACGACGTAAGAAATACCTGTGATCCAATATGGTGCGAAAGTATATTGTCGAAATTCCCTCAAGATGTCGTAAAGCCTGTTCTGAAACAGGGCCGATCTCAAGATAGTACCACAACGGGAGAATTGATGGCTCAATTGAAGAACGAGATCGCCGATAAGCACTACGTTGAGGGTAGGATGGGTCATGCCATAGGCAATAATTCCGCCATAGGGCAAAGTGCGGCAATTAACTCGCGCCCCCAAGTTAAGGATAAGTACATCTTTTGCCACAAGAACAATCACTCATCATTTTCATGTCGGACCGTTACGGATCAAAGCCGTCGCCGAAAAATTATAAAAGATGAGAACAGATGCTGGAAGTGCTGTTCTTCGAGTCACAACAGCTTCGACTGCCAACGAGCAGACTGTCCCCGATGTGGTCAAAAACACCACGTATCTTTATGCGTTAAGAACGACGAAAACATGAGTACGGTGAAAAACGGTTCCAGGAACCAACGGGATTCGAGGATGCATCGTGAAACCCGTAGTCCTACACAATGGAATCATAGAGCTGAGCCATTCAGTCCCCAATCCAACCAGCGGTGCAGTGGCAATTACGGTCATGAAAAACAGGTCACCGAGAATAGAAATTTCTCCAATATCAACACCTATATAGAAAAAGGAGTTAAATCATCTTCAGAGCAAAATTCTGAAACCTCCCAGCTTGTCTTAATGACTGCCGAAGGAAACCTATGGAATCACAGGAAGCAGAAGTACGAAAAGGTGCTCTTCCTTTTTGACTCTGGGGCCCAGAAGACCTTCATAGAGCAGCGAATCGCTGAGCAATTTGATTTGCCAGGGTCTGCTACCGAACTCTGCACAATGTCGGGCATCGGTGGGCATACAGAAAATTTTGAAAGCCGCACAGTAACTGCAAAAGTAGGTACTGCATTTGGAGAAGAGCTCGATTTGAGCTTCCAAACAAAACCTGTGCTTACGACTGGGTTTCCCAGCTTCAAACTCACGAGTACAGATACCAATTTTCTGAAAGAAAATAATATCTGCTTGGCAAACTCAAAGCTAAGAGGCGAGCAACAACGTCCTCAAATTCTAGTAGGGTTAGACCATTACCACGAACTAATACAGAGCCAGGACTTCATGGCGAGAACGCCCTCAGGCCTTCATATTGCAAAGACAATATTTGGGCCCACCTTATACGGTAAAGGGTTACTTGAAGAAGAATCCACTAAACCCAAAGTATTAGAAAAGGAACTTTAGGGCATCATAAGCAGCGACCTTACTCTTGCCGTTCGTCTGAACGCCGTAACCCATTTAGGAAGCCCACTAATTGTTTCTTTCATCATGACCATAAAGTACTCAATCCCGGGTATCTTAACACCATAACTAAAGAAAATTGTAGCCATCCTAGCCCAATTAGCCTTTGCAGGGCAATAACAAGAGGGGACCATCACGTACACACACATCTCATTAACAATCATATTTAGATTTATCAGTCAAAAAAAAAACTAAGAAAAAAAGCTATATTCAATGCTACTTATCATGGCTAATCTGTTAAGCTTAGCCCACTATGACAACTATTTACAATATTGTGTGGTGAAGAAGTGATCGAAAGCTGTTTAACCCCCGCCATCCATATTTTCGCTTCACACGGAGTTTACAGCAATTCTGATAAAGCAATTCGAATATCCAAAAATACCAGTTAGTTAATCTTGCGGCACCCCCGAGCCAGCTCCTTAGGTTCGTAATTAGATTAAAGAGATTGAGTTCGATGGTGTATACACCCGCCTCTGTAGGGCTGCGGCCTCGTAGTGGATTATCTTCGAGACACTGGCATGGTTAACTTTGGTCTATTGCGGTATTGCTGTTCTCCAAATTACTTACTCAAAAACGGCGGGAAACTTAAACAGATTTGATCTACTCCACCTCAAATTAGTTATCAAGCATTTCATTTCAACACTATAAATGCTACTTATGCAAATAATATTACTGTGATATAACGAATATACGACTGATAAATCAATATGATCATTGAATGAGAAACCTATATCTTGCTACTGCCAAAACCCACCCTATCCAGAAAGAGGGATTAACGCCAAAGATAGAGCAGTGCCATCTAACTCGTTGTCTGGATGGATTAAATGAGCCAGCTGACTTTAATAACCCCAAAAAAGTACGGGTACTTTAAAAGTGACTGTTATCACAGCAGACGTCATCGGCTTGATCATTACTGGCCACCAGGTAAGCATCGGAAAGCTAACAGGTGAGCAGGTTGCCAAGGAGAAGCAACTCATGCGTTCATCTCCTACACGGTCGTGATTTCGCTTTCATTATAACATTAATTCTTTTATTTTCACCATGATGACCCCTTCACCACGACTGTCAGAAGCCAGCAACCCTCACAGCAGCTACGATGCGGCTACATCCATCAAGAAAAGCAACTGCCGAGCTGTCATGTAGATATACGTCATCATATTGCCATGTACATATATATTTTTGTAAGACCCCATTCAAATGTAAACTTCGTCGCCGGCGGAGTATCGTCGTCTGAGTCGACGATCCCCGTCCCTCGTCGCTCTCTAACTGTTTGAGACGACTTGGGACGCCAACTATGATTAGGGGGGTCAAGCGGGCGGGGCCACCAAAAAGCGTGGTCCCCACTCTTCCGCTAAACAACTACAGGAGACGTTGGTTTGCCCATTTACTTAGACGTTTCAACCTTATTCATTTACTTTGCCTTTTCTTCTGGCCCTTTGAATATTTGTGATTATTGCATTTATCTTGTTGCTTACGTATAACATAATCAACACAAAGATAAATATAGGTTCACATGTTTTGATTCAATCATACTTTCGTACCTAGTTTCATGCTTGCGCACATATTATAGCCCGCTACCTCCTTCTGGAGGAAATCCCTTGATTAACCTTATTACAGCGCGCGCCTTCCATCCCGAGTACACTGCACACGCACGCAAGCGCACCTGACCAAATCACCAGCTCTTAATCATTTCTAACCTTTTTATTTAGTGCAAATCACTTACACTTTCATTGCTTGCTAATACATTGATGTTATTTTGTACTAACACCTCGCATATTACCTCTTACTAACACCAGTTTTGTCACTTATCGTGAATCAAATGATTTTACGCGCAAAAACGGTCGTCACATAGTATAGTAGTATATCAATTTATTCTACCTTTTTGAGGTAAGCTATAGAGGTCTGACCAACCTCGCGCGATATGGCTATGGCAAGTGGAAACTCGAAGATGGATATGGAAGTTGATAGACAGGACGAGAGGCAGTTTACGGTAGAGGAGATGGTGAAAGAGTTAAAAGAGGAAGAGTCGTACGTTCGTGAGATGTATAGTTATGTAACTGAATTTGAACATGACAACTTTTTCGATCGCAATCCTACGGCTATTTTTAAGGAAATACAATACGTTCAAAACTTGATCGACAATATTTCAAGAAGTCATATTAGAACCTTAACCTTTTTTCAAACTGAATATCTCGCACGTAATCGAATCACGACGCTAGAAGAGATGCTATGTAAACATGATTTGGAACCACATCATTTTCAGGCAATAACGAGTAGAGCAGCCATCTCAGCGTTCGATGGAAAACAGATCTTGGAGAAATTAACAAAACTTCACCGTGAATTTCTTGACAATATCAATGAAAACAAATGCGCACCACTCGAAATGAAGAGAAACGCAGAGCCAAGGATTGAATCGGGCAAAAGTGAGTGTAATAAGAAAATATGTGGTGGAGAGGCACATGATGCCCACGAATCATCGTACATCGAGGCGCGGGAGGGTGAGGGCCTTTCCTTAGATGGCAAACACACCCCACATGAAGGCGCCGATAGTACTGGGGTGCGGATGGGTGGGGGCCTTCCATTAGTAAATGAACGCGCCCCATGCGAAAACGCCGGTAATACCGGGGTGCGGGAGGGTGGGAGCCTTCCATCAGTGAGTGAACCCGCCACTCGTAAAAACTTTGGTATTACTGGGGGCCTCGCGGGTGAGCGCGCCCCACGTGTTCGCAATATCAGTACTGGGGCTCCCCCCTTGATGGGCGTACGCGCCCCACACCAACGTAGTGCGAATGCTGGGCACCCCGCCCCGAGGCAGTACCCCACCCAATGGACGCCCACCCTGTTTGACCCGAACGCAAAAGTTCAAAAGGCCGGGTGCTTTTTCTGTGCTAATTTACACTTCTCATCGGGCTGTAACAGGATGAGGCGCCTGAGTGAACGCATTAAAATGCACGCCCAGAACGGCAGGTGCTTTAAGTGTGGTGGGGACCAAAGAAAACTTATGCGACTCGCTTGCACGCTGCAGAGCGTGCAAGCGAGACGACCACCACACCGCCCTGTGTTATAGTAATCACCACGTTATAAATGATTTAGGGCAGGTCAGTTTTAGACATTATTTATGTCAAGCTGAAAATCACGCACTTGCGAGCAGAGCGCAGGGCCATGGAAGGCTTATAAATTTCTACGCGCACTGTCCGAATTTTTTCCTTTCGCGCAGAGTCGGTTTATAAACAAGTTAATTTTTTACGCGCAGTGTCAGGTTTTTTGGAAAAAAACCAATCAATTTTTTACGCGCAGTGTCAGATTTTTGTCGTGACTTTCGTACGACCTCTTTGCGCACCGTCTTCTACTGCAGCCTTTGCACTACATCTCACGCGCAAGGTCTCTTCAACGCTTATTGGACGGTCGTCAGAGTACCGCACTGGGTCCCACCGCGCAACTGCGTTGCAGCCTTTGCCTGCGTATCGGCGGACAGGAAAAGTTGGCCTAAAAAGGGAAACCAATCTTCGTCAGTTTCGACTTGTGCGTCCGCAGGATTCGGCTGGAGCCCTGTATGGTTCCTTTCCATCGTCTTCGACCTTCCCACGTTACCCCTATGTTATTCATCCGCATTCCCGACGTCAGCTATTCCTATGAACTTCTCATCGGAATGGATGGTAACTGGACGTGCGCAGTTTCGAGCAAGGACCGGCATGCCAAGGAGGATTATTCCACGCGACCACGGGTGAGGTTCATGATTTTGATGGTGACGGTATCCCGATATCCCTCTGCGCTGCCGTCCATTCCCCGGACGGTCCTGGTGCGCAGCCCGTGGAAGGTGGAATCCAGGTCGTCGTGCGGATAAGTGGAGTGGGAACTCCTGCTCCTCTGCGAGTGGCGACCGGACGTGCCGAACGCCCCCCTGCTAACGCCAGTGCGCATGAGCAGGAGGGTTTACGCGCATTGTCGATCCCTAGTGAGGTCAGGTACCTCCCCGTAGGACTTTTAGTTAAGCTCACTTTCGTTTTGTAATTAGGCATAAAGCCACTTTTTCATTTTGTGTTCTGTTATGTAGCAAGAGTAGTCCATCTCTTACATATCTACCTTGATTATGATGGACAACATTCCTTTTCTCGTTAGATTTCTTTACCCTTTCGCTCGTACAACATATCTGACAAGTTTAACTTTAACAATGACACGATCGATAATATTGGTGTTCCTTAACCACAGTCTTTGCGTGCCTTATGTCGAGGGTAGCGTAGGACCATCTTCGAGCGTGGGGTCACATCGTCGGTCGTAATCGATTCGCAAGGACGTACTTAACTTCAAGGGGCATCGCACGAGGAGGAAGACTGCAGTTACCGTGGCACGGCGAGCTTACCAAGCGCAGTTCCCTTGTGCCTTGGATAGATGTCACGGCGGCTCACACCCCCAAAACTCCTGGTCGTCATCTTGGTTGCCCCACGGGATGGGCGTACGTCGCGAACATATCTTCATGTGTTTCCAAGGCGATGGCAATGGGCAGCTACTGTGTCTTGATGGCTATTGAGCTCCTGTTTCAAATCGTGGGTAAAACACCTGGAATTATCCTCAAACGTTCCGGGAGGTGGTCGTCATTTAGGTCTTTCGATCTAGCCAAAGTGGCTATTTTTCAACTTATGACAAATTCCTTGTTGTGCTGTGAGAAAGAACGGAGGCTCCTACCGCATCGCATATTTCCCCTGTCGCTTGATTTGGATTCACGTTTTTCTCAACTTATAAAGCAGAAGCGGTTTAGCATGCTTTGAGTTGAGTGCGATTCTTGCAGCCATAACCGTTGCGAAATGCTACTGCAGATACGGTATGAAGAGTGCATTGACCTGCCCTTACACATGTTTCGCAATGAAAGCTGCGAAGCAATCCCCAAAGATTTTACAACATGAAAACGAAAATGTGGAGAGACTTTTCCGTCAACCTAATATTATGTGGTTGCGACTCTCAGGTGCAAAAGGAAAGGATTGATCTGTTGTCATCTGAGGAGTTGATAGAAGTTGTCCCAAAAGGTAAATAAGCATTTCATTGCACAACAACGATTTCCGCACAAATGACAAAAATTTTCATTGAACGCATCACAGAGGACAAGTTCAGAACTCTGTGGGCACTGGTGGATCTACTATTTTGTGTCTCGACCTCTACGCGAACCCTTAGTCCCCATAGTACTGAATATCGGCACCAGTTGGGTTTGCATATTCACCTAATCAGAACGACCACATAATTCTGACTGAGCGCTTCAGATCCGCTTCAAGCGGTGAAGTATTCACACTGCTGAGCTGTTTTCATCTTAGAAACACGTCATAGCACCTTCTATCATATATAATTGAACCTTATTGATTGAGCTTTTCTAGCTCCATCTGTATATCGAACATGCTATTGACAATCATGGGGAGTTTGGTCTGCAATGTGTAAGCAGCAAGCCTTCACTACCTTCCACTCTCCTCTGTCACGAAAATCTTGGAATCTTTGGTGACTATGTTGAGCAATGCTGGATGGAAATTTTTGACAGCATAGCTCGACTGGTTTTGATATACAAATGTGGTTTTTATGAAATCAGCATGCAATTTCAACGAGAAAAAAATCACGTCACAGTTTATTTTCAGTAAGAGTACAGTCGCCTGAATTTTAACAGATCACGAAACTATTGTTCTCGTGTTTCGAATGAGTTTGTAGTCAATAAGTGGAAACGACACTGCGTCTATCCAAATGACCGTTCGAATCCTTTCTCAGAGCGGAATTATGTACAGTGGCAACCATTATTACGGAAGCACCATTTTCGCGGCTCCTGCACAGAATGAAGTTGGCACAGTCTATACGGAGGTCGGCGCTGAGCAACAACATGAAGAAGGGAGGTATGGAAATCATAACGTCGTTTATCCAGAACCACTGAAAAAATTGCATTTGGCAACTGATTCTTGTAACGAATTACTTATAAGTTATAAATCGCTTCTTTTGGGTTTCCCCAGGTATCTGTTAGCCCTGGAAGAAGGTTGAAAGCAGCAGGGACTGTAGTAGTTTATGCACACTCACTGGAATTTGTCCTTTGAATAATTAACTTTTCAAGCGAAATTAGCTGCTAATTGTAAGAGATTGAAGGAGAATCGCTGCACGCAGAATATCCTTCGATTCTTTATTATGTCAGGGACGCTCAGTCGAGTAACAACGACCCTTTATTTGGTTTTTCCCAGTTTGGCGTCAAAGCAATCAAACTGCAGTAGAATAGGTCGTGAGAGCTTAACAGATTAGCGGAAAACTTCGAAATTGCAGTATCGATAAGCATTTTTTTTCTGTTTTAGACTAGGCTTTCTGGATGAGCATGTTCTCATATCCAAAGTGAAACCCAGGCGAATAATGATCAAACAGCAAAATTTCCGAGATAAACAATGTGTGATTTCATCTTCTGCTGTCTACTTAGCTCTACGAAGAGCCAACAAGCTCGTTATGCTGTTGCGTGCATCTTTACCGTTATACGTTCGCCATATCCCAGTCTTTCCAAAACATCCTTTCGAACGCTCGTTCAAGAGGTGGTCCTTTACCAGTACTCTGTTCCACTAGCAATTGAAAATTACTGGATAGATCTTCGATGGAGGCAGTAATAAAGCGGCCGAGAATCCCGTTTTCCAAACACATTATGAGGTCTATAAGAGCGCACACGTTCTCCCCAACATATAGGTACAATTGTTCTTGAAGCGTTTTTTTGTGAAACGCAAAAACTGGCAATCCCGCGTATCTCTAAGAAATAAAAAGCATTCTGATGAAAGGGTAACGTGTTGAATTGTATGGTTATGCGACTTGTACCTAGCAGGGTCTCTGAAGTTCCCGTCGTTGTTCTATGAAATGAATGTAACAAAAAGCACAAACCTGCATAACAACCCATGCTTTGAGCTTGTCGTTATTAGTATAGATAGAATATGCCTTCGTGAACTGCTGAGCACACATCAATGAGCTAGAGGCGAAAACAAACAGTGCGTAAAATAGCAAACTCTGAAATCAAAAACCTCATTCTTCAATAGTGATTTAAGATGTAAGAAAAGCAGAGATAACAAAAATAGACTATGAAGTGTCTTCATTATTTTGTTATACATAGGGAGTCCATAAAGGTGGTGTGGTATGGCTAACAGAAAACGATCTACCGATTACGTACAGTGAAAGTTTCGAGCCAGTTTCGAGATTAGGAAGAAAATAAGGTAATCTCTTAAGCGTTGACTTGGTTGGAAAGTTGTTGAAAAAGTGGTCAATGTGAGAAATTCGTCAAATAAAACGGTCTGTGGAGATGTGGATTTGGGGGGGGGGGGGGGGGAGATGGGATGGGACAGTCGTAGATCCTGCTAACTGATCTTTCTCTATTCCTTTCCTGCATACCTGCATAAATTCGCCCATCAATATGGGCGAATTCATGTAGGAAAACCATCGAGAAAGATTAGTTAGCAGGATATACGATTTTCTCCATACTTCATCACCAAGTGTTAACTTATGAATATGGCATCCATTGTAGTATAATTGTCCCTGCAAGGTGCAGGCAAGCGTCTTCAACCTTCAGTCGACAGCCACATGCACAATTTGTAGTATGCAGCAAACTGCTCTCATAATAGTTGAGGAACCTCGATTCCCCGTTTTTTTATGAGAATAAGGACGATAGTAACGTTTCTACTCTTACTCATAACACCGATACTCAGCTCAAAAAGGGTAAGCAAACGACGATAACAACATTCAGCGAATACGGTCATGGAAACTGTCATGGAGCATGTTCATCAATCGGAATCGTTTTTTTTTTCATCGCGCGTGGAGTACGTTTTTATACCCAAGGTGATAGAACAATGTATAAACATAATTGAGACAAACTGCTACTCGTTAAATACTGATTAAACTAACCTTTTCTTGCCGACTGTATCTGGAGCTACCACCAAGAGTGGATAATCTATGCCATTCAAAAAGTAGTTTGATGTTGGTCCCACCACTGACCAAAGCGTATGTCACACAAAATGCGAGAGCCGTAATTTTGTTGATCTGGAACAGATTTTTTTGAATGACTCATGGAGGGGACCATACTAATATCTTAGATTTCCACGCCACAAAATTTGCCCTTTTTCTCATAGTATGATGTTGGGGAGCATCTATGAAACTGATGTGGAGCTGTTTGTCCTTCTGTCTCTTCTTTTTATTGCACTCAACTTTTTTTTGGAGAGAATGAGTATAATGGGAAATTTGTTCACTGTGAAACTTTGTTTTGCAATTGATCTTAATCTTGGAGCAGTCCCCACTTCCCTTCATTCCTTCATTTTTCAAAAAGGTCTGGTCGGTGTCATCGAACCAATCATTTTACAGAGGAAGAGAGTACCGCGGTTGTTGAATACCAACCTTTTGTGATCTTCTTCATCGGTTAGGTCAACCATTATCAGAATAGCACCCAAAAACTTTGGGTCCTAGAAGGGGTGATATTTGGTCTCTCCATCTATATAGCTCTGTAAGCACTTTCTTTCGTTATTCCTTGCTCCTAAAATCTCCCTAGCGTAATAAAAGTTCCTATCAGGTAATTGGGCGGAGGTGGTGTAGTGGCAAGTGGCGCACTATATCACACGCACGGTCAGGGGTTCTAATCCCGGATCGATGCCCGCCTAGGCCAACCAAGCCTTCCATCCCTCCGGGGTCGGTGAATTGGTACCAGACTCGTCTGGGAGGATAAAAGCACTGACTTGTTCATCGGCTGGCCACCGCAAGTCATTGTATAGGCCACATACGCACTCAGTACGCCACTACGATTCTGAATGGAAGTCGAGTGCGGGGGCGCATCCCTCAGACGGGATTGATTAACGCCAAAAACTTTTACTTTAACTTTATCAGGTAATTATTCGAATTCACCACTTTCACGACGATTTCGTGAAAGGTCCCCACAGATGGCGTCCCTTTCGCTGCCACCGTCCAAAAAAACGCTCAAAGTATGAACGACGACGAGCTTAACGAGAGTTTCAACGCTCCATTGCTCGACTTGACGAGCAGTTGGAAGAGCTTGCAGAGGAATACGAGGGTGTCCACTTTGTCAATGATGATGTGGAAGAATCGAACGACGACGCACCAAAATGGCGATTTTTTGATAAGGATAGCTAGTCTTCTGATGTGAGGAAGCTGACCCCATTCTTATTTGGACAGGAATCTGCTCGAATTGTAGGAAACGATGAAACTACCTGGTGCGAACTTTTCAATTTCTTCCGATTTCCCTGAGCGACGTGTTGCTCGCTCTTATTGTGAAGGAAAGCAATCGGTACGCCCTCATCGAATCGGCGAAATTTAGGGAAGCTGATGCAGAAGAAGTGATGCAATTTGTAGGACTATGCTTTTATATGGGATTCGTAAAGATGCCAACATTGCGCCACTACTGATCAACAAAGAAATTGTGCGCCGAAAACGTTTGTTCGTCAACCACGCGAAGGGACAGAATCAGGCTATATTGTCCAACCTGCACTCCTGTAACAACGAGAAACATGATGGAACTGACCGTCTTTTCAAGATTAGAGCAGCGCTGGTAATGCATGGGTATTGTACTGCAGGAATATTCAAAAAAACTTTTTTTGCAGTTCAAGAAAGACGCTGTGGTAACTAATAGAAGAAAAGGAGATTCATCCCGCTGTCAAAAGAGAACACTTCAAGTGGTCGACAAACCCTTTTGAACGCGCGGACGAAAAAACTGTCATGGCTGCTACCAACTCATGAGTTCCAACTCAGGAAAAGAAGAAGCTGGGAAAAGTGTTACTTGAGTTTATACTAAGTGTTCTTTTTGCAAAAAGTTTGTTTGTTTGCGATGTTTCAACAAGAAAACTGCGGTTGTTAATTGTCTGGATAAAGTCGTTACCTTCTAACGTTTTCTTTGCCGACGGGAATCGAGTCTAGGCTAACCCCTAATTATTCCATTGATTTTGAAAATATTCAAAAAGATTAAGATATGGAAAAATGACAGGCAATTTTCATCAAAAAACTTGGTGATATCCAAACATTATCCTATAGAATGCCCCTAAATTTCTCCACATATTTCCTGCTTTCCCATGGGCAAACATACCACATCGGAGCGCTCATCCATGCCAGCATACATATACATACCACCAACATTCGATGTGTAGAGCAGTTCAGCTCCAATAAGTGGGCTGACAGCGATGAAAGCCACAAAATACTGCAGAACCACGATGATTCTTACATTTCTGCGTGTCCAGATCTGAAGACCCTTTACAATAAGCTGCAAAATGTCTTAATTTCGTGTTTTCAAATTTCAATTGCACCCGAACTTTTCAGAAGCGCTCTAGTAAGCACTCAGAAGAATACATTGGTACGGATAGTGGTTTTCCTTCTGATATGAAACTGACCTTATCATATTTCTTCATCAGACAAAGTGCTGAATAACGGTTCAGAGCGATAACCATATTTCCTACCATATGGCCCATGAAAGTAATGCCACTGATCACCACGAAAGGTAACACGAGAGGCTTAATTTCTGGACCAATACCAACTTCACGGATGAATCGGAAGAAAATACTTATGTAGATGGCGGCAACATCGACGAATCCTAAGTGATGTCACATTATTTCTGCTCTACATACAACATAACCCATTCCAAGAAGATCTACAGAATTTTGGCCTGGCGGGTACTCACCTGCCTTAGTGGCTTTGAATGCTTTAGTCGAACATACTTCATTTGAAAAGAATACAGAGTTTCGCTGGAGCTCATTTTAGATAGCAGCACGCGGAATTGAGGCACAAGAACAAGATCGATCCGAGAAAATCTTCTTTTCCGTCTTCTTCCCAATCTCAGTCACAGGGTCCGCTATTCTCTTGGGATATCACAGCATCGTCTTCTGCCGTTATCATGCTATGCTTGATCATGTCTCTTCTGTTTTCTTCCGAGCTCCGCGTGGTTGATTTCCTCCCGCTTCAAATTCCATTGCATTTCTTATTGCATGCTCTAGTGGCCTTCGCAGCCCATGCCTATACCGTCGCAGATGCTTCTTTCATCCACAGCTAGTCAGGGACTGTTAAAATCACCTCTCTGACGCTCTCGTACCTGATCCGGTCCAATCATAACTATCAGCCCATCTGGGCACCAACATTCCGTGGATCTCTGTTGTGTTTCATAACTTTCACATACAACCCAGCAGTTGCTGTCGTAGAGCATCACCCCATTCTTTTCCAGATCCTGGGGCAACGTCAGTCACGGTGACTCCCTCCACTTCATCCATACTGCGTCTATTTGGACATTACGACCTGGTCCATGTTCCTATCATCATCAGCGGCAGGGTCTCTACCCAGATTCCGGAATTACCATTTCAATTGTTCTCCTTAGACCTTTTTCACAATCGTGTGATGTTGTCAACTTAGAGTATAATTTTCAATGGTTCAATTTTTGTGAAGACGTTTGTTATAAGCAGGAAGAGGAATATGCTCAGACCCTTGGTGTATCCTAACTACCTGAGTACCTGGGGTGGTACCGTCTATTACCTTTGTCAGGTGATAAGTAGTGCGCACAGTCTTTGAAACCGATTACACTTGCTCCTGTTCACGAACTCAGGTATTCCGAGACTTTTCGTTCTCGAAACGCTTTCCAGAGGGCAGGCAGCCCTTCATCAGATCCAGGAAGGCTAGCTATGTAGCAGGGTCTACGTTCTCTCGATACTTCCAACACTAAACTGCTTTTGCAAGATCGGGACCAATTCCCCCAGTCTTTGTTCAACTATCCGCTTCTACTAGCTTCATGGGATGCACAGTCCAATCCACCTTCCAGCGTTTCAACTAACCATTAGGTTGACTGCGCGTGTTCCACCTTCTGCTTGAAGATCAAAACAACGATACTGCTCCTCCACGTATCTAGCATTCTTCCCTTAGCAATTACAGTGTCCAAGGTCCGGGTGAGCCAGCAAACATCCAAGATTCGGTTGAGCAAGCAAACCCCGTAACTCATGCCTCATCGGTACCCCATTTAGATCAACAGCTTTCTAGACTTTCACTTTACGTATTACCCGTCGTACCTGATTTTCAATACATAATGAGTTGGGACCAGCTGTCGCTTCAATATGAGAGCTGCTTTTATGGTGGATTCTCCGTTCAGAAGATTATCGAATTTTTCCCCATATGCGTAAGCTCCGACCGGATTCTTCATGATGATACCGAGCCATTCGTCACGGCTGTCCCTACTCACATGTCTAGAATGGTTCTTGCCGAGCTTTGATCAGCATGAATCGGAACTTCATCTCTTCTCGAGCATCGAACTACAGCAACATTGGGTAGCCTCTTGCATTCTGTTGAAAGCAGAATTAACGACTGAGTAGGACTGCGATAGTTGGTGACCGACTGCCACAACTCTTCGAGCCCCAAATCGAATAAAACCAGCAGAGATAGAGTTTTTGACGTGTCCTTTTACAAGAGCAAGATTGTCGCAGTCATTTTTGACAGCTCATCTTCAAATATCCTGCGCATACGTTTGAACGAAGAGGCTCCATTACCCTGTCGGTATTCGCAGCTCCCACGAACTTCCGAAATTTCAGATCTGTACAGCTGTCAATTTGCGTGCATAAGTCTATTCAACTTGCCAGCTTCATCCTCTTTCCTGTTATTTTCAGATGGTGTGATTTTGAATGTGGCCTAAGATTATGCATACCCAAAAAATAAAAGCTGATCATCTTTTTTCAATTAGAATATACCCCGATTACTAATTTTCGTTCTTTCTCAGTTCAGTTCATTTAAATTTGGAAAAACCACAACGATCGGTATCGAAAAATGGAATCGTATTGTGACTTGCTGGCTGTAAATGAAAAATGTAGTTATAGTTCCCTCCACTGTAATATCATACATAGGAACAGTGGAACATAGAAGAGGAAACAGATTGAGAGCTCATCGCAGTCAAAATCGAGCCAGTTCGTTGAGACGCCTAACTTCAGTGTAAGTATGATTTTTATCGTTCTGAGTTTTAGCTAATTATTGCCTCATGGCATCAACTATGTTTGGAGGTATCATCTATCCCCAGAGTTCACCGGAAACTTCACCAGGTTCGAGCCACAGTGTGGTACGATCGCTAGTACAGTGTGGTACAAGACTAGTGACTGACTCTGATCTGAGCAAGGATGAGTAATCTACTTGCCATGGAGGTCTGAAAGGAGACTCATATTGATTGATCGAGTTTCGAATACTGTTTACTGATACTGATTGATGTTTACTGGGAATTTGAACTGCAAAATGGCTCTTTAAAAAGTTATGGTGATTCGAAATTCGCTTGACGGTAGTATCAATTGGAAATGCGGAGTCGTCGCTTCGAATTCAACGTCGACGTGGCGTAGTGGTGGTGGTGTCGCTTCTCAGGAGGAAGGTGCGAGCTTGCTCCCTGCCCCCGTCGAAATTCTTGCATTGTGTTCTTTCCTCCCATTAGAGACTCTCGAAACCTCTCCTGATGTTCATTTGAGTGAATGTCTTAATTCTGCTTTGCGCTTTTCGCACATATTCAAGGAAGAATTGGTCTGCACGTTGATTGTATCACTTTGAATCAAAGAAATATTCAGGAAAATGACGTCAGGGATGTATAAGGTGCCTGTGAGGAACTCAACATTATGGAAAACTCTGAAAAAGAGGTGCGAAGCACACACGTTGTCCACAAACTGCTTACCCTATCCATGCTGCTACTCTTCAACCGGTTATGGAGACAAAACAGTTGTTTGTCTCAAGGTTGAACAACTACCCGTCACGAGTAGCACAAAGCCTTAATTTGAAACAAAGCACCCTGCTTTTGAAATGTGCGTTTCGGGAAGTTTGAAAAAAGCTCTAGAGCTCTAAATCCGTGAGTACTCGACTCGATTGGCTTTTAGCTAATGAAGCATAGAAGGAACGAGCACAGCTTTTTCGAGTCTGAGAAGAAAATCGTCATGAATTATACGTATTCCTCTTTATTAAATGTCAACATAGAAAATTACCTTACCTGTGGCTAGAAATAAAGTGTAAAAAGGATTCTTGAAGTTTTTCCTCTTGGATGTAATAATCACAAAAATGACGAATGAGTAGAAGACTGCAAGTGCCACTTCTAATACTGTTTGTAGAACATTGAAGCTTGCCATTATTTCTGCAGAAGAAAGCATTTTTGAATGTGACTAGTTTTTTTGTAACAGTACTAGAAATGAGTAAAATGCAGGCTGTTCACGGGTGTCGTGTACCGATTCTAGCGAAAACTATGAAAATTTTTACAAAATCTCAAATATGGATTGAAGACATTCAGCAATACTCCAGTGAATACTACATAATAAAAAAAAAATTTTATATGTACGTGAATAGCACAGAGTTGAGACCGAAGAGAAATGAAAGGTTGTATGTAGGGAACATTATATTGCTCGTTATTAAATTAAATAATCGTTTTCTCATAGCACAAGTAAAAGGCCTACAGCCTCACCTAGAAATAATGAAATGACGAACTTAAGAGCAGAAGGTTGACCAAACAGTACTCGTAGTATTTCCGAGGCTAAAGAAATGTTTCACATTACTTTTCATGCCTGACAATCTATATGGAGCTTGGAACATATTCACTGCTGCTTTTCTTTACTACGATTTTGTACTATACCGCAGATTTATCAATTCAAAGGATCCCAAATTGGCGTACTTGCCACTCCTTAAAACCGATGACATAAGCTTCTGATCATGGAGCTCAGGCTTTGGTTGAACTGGTGGATCTTGTCCGTGAGGCAACTGCAGGCCACCTATTTCGGTCGAGGACCCAACTTAGCTCTGGAACTGAGAAGAGGGAAACTCGCGGCGAGGAGCATTTGAGATCGTAGAGGAGGAGTGAAAAAGTCAGAGAGAACCCGACTTTATGCCCATCGTACGACACTGCTGTCCTACTGCCTTAACCTTCACCGGTCAGGGTTCAACGATACAGTCAGAGTCATTCAATGCACCGTTAAGAGGAAGTTACTAAGAATTTCTCGATACATGCAGAAGGTAAGCGAAACTTCGTGATCTGTCAACGAGCCAAGATCAGGGATGCAGTTGCTTATGCGAAGAAATGGAAGTCCAAGTTGGCCGGATACGTATGCGCTATCGCGATGACCGCTGAATCAGGACTTCCACTGATTGGATTCTTCAGTACGTCAAACAAACATCAGAACGGCCTCCGGCATGATGACCAGATGCCCTTACGAGAGCTCCGAAGGAAAGGAATGCTATGCCGCATGTCCCACGAGTGAAGGCGATACAATGAACTACACTAGCTTGCGTCAGGGAAGGAAGAAGACATTACTGAGACTAGTTGGAGCAAATTCATAGTTTACGGAATGGCAGGTGATACAGCGAGTCCAAAACTGTCTAGAAGAATCCACAGTGATTGTTGGCACCTGTCATCTGCCACTTATAAAGATACGCTCTGAATTTCAAATTTCTTTCATTACAGCGATATTGGAATTAAGAGGAACAACACATTTTGTAAATAGCCCTGACCTTGGTCATTCTCCACGTGGCACTGTTTCGGACAAATCATTATGCATGGCTGGGTATGAAGTAATCCGCTTTATGTATGTATGTACACACTATATGTATTATGCATTCCTGTGGTCGCACACAAAGCACAAAATAGGCATAAACACAGATTATCAAACATCAGGAGAACAGAAGACTTGCTGCTCAGTGGAACCGACAAATATTTGGAAGGAAATTGAGAAAAAATCCCTTTTGAAGAGATCATGCATTTTCAAAAGATTTCAAGATCTAGTAGCCTCATAATAAGGCTGCCCGAGGGAGCCTCAACTGTATGAGTGTCTGTTCTTTACCAATCAAAGATTTTGAGGTCATCAATGAAACAGTCAACGACTAACGAATCTGAGTAAATTTGTTGAGGAATAAGTGTAAAGAGAAAGAGATGAACACTTTGAGGCCTCCACAAAATCAGTGAAAGAGAAATGCATGCATACTTCAACACTACAGTAAATCTCAATACAGAAGACCCAGACAAAACATTGTCAATTAGCTTCTTTGAAGGAAAGCTTTTCTTCGAAGAATACTGAAACGAGCGTCATTCTGTAGTTGATTACTGTTCAAGTCGCGTAAACACCCTGTTTATACGAAAATTAGGTTCGATTCATGTCTGACAAATAATGAATATTCGATATGCGTCATTGTTTCAAACCCCTACGGTATTGTACAGTCGTTAGCTGAGCTCTGGGAACAAAGTTGTTTTTGAAAGGGTATTTATGCCCAAGCCGCAAAAAACCAGGGTTTCTTGTTAAATTGCTGTGCACTTGCCCGATCAGGCTGCACAAGTTCAACGGATGAGCTCACTAACAGCACAAAACAACAGACCCATCTCACCCAAAACCTTGTGTGAAATGTCCAGCTAAAAACGAGCTTCTGCATGATTAAGATGACCGGCTGAGAATCTCCCCATTATTTCCGGATAAAAGACTTCAATCCGGAATGTATTTTACCCTAGCAGCAGCTGTTCCGAGGGAACAACCGTATTTTTCCACTGATAGTTCAAATCCTCCTTTTCATAACGCGCAGTTGCATGAAATGTGGTGGGGCAGGCAGACAGAAAACACGGCATCAGAATCAGAAGTGCTCAAGAATAGACGTGCAAGTGTTTGAAGAGTGGGCGCAAAAATCTCCTTGCAGCTTGTGGATTGTACTTTATGGGTTGAGGCAATCTTATCTAAATAAAAAGCAGAATCCGTATGGAAACCGGGCGTAGATTAGCACAACACAGCATCTAAGTACACATATGTATTTTCTGTAACTTTCTTCTTCAGCCTACCGTATATTGCAAAGCCAGAATCGCTCGAGAGATTCACTAAAGTCAGGAACAGCTCTCAACGCGTAGGCTCGAGTCTGCTCGCTGCGAAGACTTCGCAATGCCATAAAATGGATAGGACTGTTCATGGTATGTTCATTCACAGTGATGCCCGACTGGTAAAGGCACGGTTCACGATAAAAATCCGAAACTGAGTCCTTCCCCTAAGAAAAGTCAGTGGCCCACAAGGGTAATAGAAAGGACCCTCTCACGTCCAAAAACTCGACGGTTAGGGCATAGTGGAAGCCATGTTTCTGCCCGTCGATCGATGTCACGTCGGAGGACCGTCGAGGCGATACAGATAGCAAATATTCATTCTAGGACCCACACGCAATCAGCTGATCGCCGAGTGATGAGGCGATGTTTCTCCCGCATTCCCTTTTCCTCTGTCACTCTTTTTACTGCCGCAATCCCTTATCTAACTTCCTACCCCATGAGGCCGAAAAAGGTGAGCCATTTTTGCAGTTACTACGGCTTTTTTGTTTATTTATGCTTATAAGTGAATGATTTTTCGCTTACCGTAGTAAGTTATTCGCACCAGGACCCTCACGTACGCAGAGAACCGCATTGTATAGCTCTTTCAAATGCCCCACTCTCTCGTAAAGCCCATTTTTTACGATACTTCGGAGCCCTTTGATGACGGTGATGAGGAAAAATGGAAGACAAGACCCAGGTTATGATGAAAAAAGTGAAGAAACTACGTGAATCGGCGTAACCAAAATTCACGCAGTTGCTTCAAATTCATTGCACTACTTTCGATCTAGTCTTCCATTTTTCATCATATTCTGGGTTACCCAAAATTATCGTGAACTGTGCCTTTGAGGAGATTGACTCGAAATCAATTGGGCTCTGCCCGCGTAGGTTCGAATCCTGCTCGCTGCGAAATTTTTGCAACTCCCTGCTATTCCCATTAAGCATGCACCACTCAGTCTTTTCTCGCACATATCCAACTCATTCAGCTCACTGCCGTGCAGCGATGTCCGAGTGGTTAAGGAGATTGACTAGAAATCAATTGGGCTCTGCCCGCGTAGGTTCGAATCCTGCTCGCTACGAAATTTTTGCAATTCCCTGCAATTCCCATTTATCGTGAACCACTCGGTCTTTTCTCGCACATATCCAACTCATTCAGCTCACTGCCGTGCAGCGATGTCCGAGTGGTTAAGGAGATTGACTCGAAATCAATTGGGCTCTGCCCGCGTAGGTTCGAATCCTGCTCGCTGCGAAATTTTTGCAATTCCCTGCAATTCCCATTTATCGGGAACCACTCGGTCTTTTCTCGCACATATCCAACTCATTCAGCTCACTGCCGTGCAGCGATGTCCGAGTGGTTAAGGAGATTGACTAGAAATCAATTGGGCTCTGCCCGCGTAGGTTCGAATCCTGCTCGCTGCGAAATTTTTGCAGTTCCCTGCAATTCCCATTTATCGTGAACCACTCGGTCTTTTCTCGCACATATCCAACTCATTCAGCTCACTGCCGTGCAGCGATGTCCGAGTGGTTAAGGAGATTGACTCGAAATCAATTGGGCTCTGCCCGCGTAGGTTCGAATCCTGCTCGCTGCGAAATTTTTGCAATTCCCTGCAATTCCCATTTATCGTGAACCACTCGGTCTTTTCTCGCACATATCCAACTCATTCAGCTCACTGCCGTGCAGCGATGTCCGAGTGGTTAAGGAGATTGACTCGAAATCAATTGGGCTCTGCCCGCGTAGGTTCGAATCCTGCTCGCTGCGAAATTTTTGCAATTCCCTGCAATTCCCATTTATCGTGAACCACTCGGTCTTTTCTCGCACATATCCAACTCATTCAGCTCACTGCCGTGCAGCGATGTCCGAGTGGTTAAGGAGATTGACTCGAAATCAATTGGGCTCTGCCCGCGTAGGTTCGAATCCTGCTCGCTGCGAAATTTTTGCAGTTCCCTGCAATTCCCATTTATCGTGAACCACTCGGTCTTTTCTCGCACATATCCAACTCATTCAGCTCACTGCCGTGCAGCGATGTCCGAGTGGTTAAGGAGATTGACTAGAAATCAATTGGGCTCTGCCCGCGTAGGTTCGAATCCTGCTCGCTGCGAAATTTTTGCAGTTCCCTGCAATTCCCATTTATCGTGAACCACTCGGTCTTTTCTCGCACATATCCAACTCATTCAGCTCACTGCCGTGCAGCGATGTCCGAGTGGTTAAGGAGATTGACTCGAAATCAATTGGGCTCTGCCCGCGTAGGTTCGAATCCTGCTCGCTGCGAAATTTTTGCAATTCCCTGCAATTCCCATTTATCGTGAACCACTCGGTCTTTTCTCGCACATATCCAACTCATTCAGCTCACTGCCGTGCAGCGATGTCCGAGTGGTTAAGGAGATTGACTAGAAATCAATTGGGCTCTGCCCGCGTAGGTTCGAATCCTGCTCGCTGCGAAATTTTTGCAGTTCCCTGCAATTCCCATTTATCGTGAACCACTCGGTCTTTTCTCGCACATATCCAACTCATTCAGCTCACTGCCGTGCAGCGATGTCCGAGTGGTTAAGGAGATTGACTAGAAATCAATTGGGCTCTGCCCGCGTAGGTTCGAATCCTGCTCGCTGCGAAATTTTTGCAATTCCCTGCAATTCCCATTTATCGTGAACCACTCGGTCTTTTCTCGCACATATCCAACTCATTCAGCTCACTGCCGTGCAGCGATGTCCGAGTGGTTAAGGAGATTGACTCGAAATCAATTGGGCTCTGCCCGCGTAGGTTCGAATCCTGCTCGCTGCGAAATTTTTGCAATTCCCTGCAATTCCCATTTATCGTGAACCACTCGGTCTTTTCTCGCACATATCCAACTCATTCAGCTCACTGCCGTGCAGCGATGTCCGAGTGGTTAAGGAGATTGACTCGAAATCAATTGGGCTCTGCCCGCGTAGGTTCGAATCCTGCTCGCTGCGAAATTTTGCAATTCCCTGCAATTCCCATTTATCGTGAACCACTCGGTCTTTTCTCGCACATATCCAACTCATTCAGCTCACTGCCGTGCAGCGATGTCCGAGTGGTTAAGGAGATTGACTCGAAATCAATTGGGCTCTGCCCGCGTAGGTTCGAATCCTGCTCGCTGCGAAATTTTTGCAATTCCCTGCAATTCCCATTTATCGTGAACCACTCGGTCTTTTCTCGCACATATCCAACTCATTCAGCTCACTGCCGTGCAGCGATGTCCGAGTGGTTAAGGAGATTGACTAGAAATCAATTGGGCTCTGCCCGCGTAGGTTCGAATCCTGCTCGCTGCGAAATTTTTGCAATTCCCTGCAATTCCCATTTATCGTGAACCACTCGGTCTTTTCTCGCACATATCCAACTCATTCAGCTCACTGCCGTGCAGCGATGTCCGAGTGGTTAAGGAGATTGACTCGAAATCAATTGGGCTCTGCCCGCGTAGGTTCGAATCCTGCTCGCTGCGAAATTTTTGCAATTCCCTGCAATTCCCATTTATCGTGAACCACTCGGTCTTTTCTCGCACATATCCAACTCATTCAGCTCACTGCCGTGCAGCGATGTCCGAGTGGTTAAGGAGATTGACTAGAAATCAATTGGGCTCTGCCCGCGTAGGTTCGAATCCTGCTCGCTGCGAAATTTTTGCAGTTCCCTGCAATTCCCATTTATCGTGAACCACTCGGTCTTTTCTCGCACATATCCAACTCATTCAGCTCACTGCCGTGCAGCGATGTCCGAGTGGTTAAGGAGATTGACTCGAAATCAATTGGGCTCTGCCCGCGTAGGTTCGAATCCTGCTCGCTGCGAAATTTTTGCAATTCCCTGCAATTCCCATTTATCGTGAACCACTCGGTCTTTTCTCGCACATATCCAACTCATTCAGCTCACTGCCGTGCAGCGATGTCCGAGTGGTTAAGGAGATTGACTAGAAATCAATTGGGCTCTGCCCGCGTAGGTTCGAATCCTGCTCGCTGCGAAATTTTTGCAGTTCCCTGCAATTCCCATTTATCGTGAACCACTCGGTCTTTTCTCGCACATATCCAACTCATTCAGCTCACTGCCGTGCAGCGATGTCCGAGTGGTTAAGGAGATTGACTAGAAATCAATTGGGCTCTGCCCGCGTAGGTTCGAATCCTGCTCGCTGCGAAATTTTTGCAGTTCCCTGCAATTCCCATTTATCGTGAACCACTCGGTCTTTTCTCGCACATATCCAACTCATTCAGCTCACTGCCGTGCAGCGATGTCCGAGTGGTTAAGGAGATTGACTCGAAATCAATTGGGCTCTGCCCGCGTAGGTTCGAATCCTGCTCGCTGCGAAATTTTTGCAATTCCCTGCAATTCCCATTTATCGTGAACCACTCGGTCTTTTCTCGCACATATCCAACTCATTCAGCTCACTGCCGTGCAGCGATGTCCGAGTGGTTAAGGAGATTGACTCGAAATCAATTGGGCTCTGCCCGCGTAGGTTCGAATCCTGCTCGCTGCGAAATTTTTGCAATTCCCTGCAATTCCCATTTATCGTGAACCACTCGGTCTTTTCTCGCACATATCCAACTCATTCAGCTCACTGCCGTGCAGCGATGTCCGAGTGGTTAAGGAGATTGACTAGAAATCAATTTGGG